>OY728129.1:247536321-248786321 GCA_963277665.1 Viscum album
CCTTTTTCTGAATAAATTGGATTTGTTAAAGCCCTATATTTATATTAATCATGTGATCATTGTTCAATGTCTATACTAGCAACGATAAAAATTATTAACGGTATATTAAAACCTAAAAAAAATAAAACCAAGGAAGTCTATTTGTTTTATTTTACCATTTTACTTCAAAAAAGCATTTAATTATATCAAGAGGAATTTTCATTAATAAAAGGTTGGGTCGTTATAAACTACAAGACCATTCCAATGTACAAAGAAACCATATCAAACTAGGCTCTATAGGAATTCATATTATATAGCTACTTACGGGTTCCTAGGTTATAATACTATTCTGAGGTAAAGTGTATCACATGGACCAATGTGAATCCCCATGGTGTATAACAACCTAGTATTGCCGTACATGAGAATTATATTATTTTTTGGGGAATATGTAATAGATTAAATAAACTGAAGCCCAAAGACCATTTTAGTTTAATTAAATTAGAAACATAGACATATAAATGAGGGTATATGAGTGAGATACATTATCTACCACTAGCTTCTCCATGACTAGATCCCCATTTGACATATCTTACCTAAAATATATCTTTATAACATGGGTAAGGAACCATAAAAAGTGGTTAGATCAGATTCTTAGTAAGGGTAAAAAGGAATATTTGTAATCATAAACATGATCATAAGGGTGTGATAATGTGATCATAAAAATAAAAGATCATACCATACATATCTTAAAAAAGAATCATCGAATAATGGTTAAAAATTCATAAGGAATTAGTCAATATGAAATCAAGATCATAATCTCTGAAATAATAACATATGATTTAGTCATATAATTGTTGAATACACATAAATATCTAATATCATTCGCTATAATTCAATATTCTTTACTAGAACTCATCAGTGGACTTCATGGGGACTACACCTACTGGTAAGGAAACTCCACAATCCCTAGTCACAGTTCTTTCTTTGTAATAGATCTGGTTTCCCTATATTTTCATAGTGGATTAGGTTTCCCCTTCTTCCCATAGTTGATTGGGTATCCCCATATTCAGTCTTCATGGTGACTACACCTATTGGGAGGGACAATCACCATCCCCAGTCATTTTTATTTCCTTGTAAGAGATAGGGTTTCCCAATCTTCCTATAGTTGATTAATTCTATTGACTTGAATCACATCAGTATCTCATGAGATATAAATCTTTACACAATTCAGTGTAAGGAGATATAGGTCCTGCAAATAACACAAAGAAACTATTCCTACATGTTCCACAAGATAATAAAACATTCATGATATCAGGACCCATAAAAGTGATGGGTTTAATATATCCTATCATAACCCATGAAATAAAAGCAGTGTAATAAACATGTAATCATATCTTAACCTGTGAAAAAGGGTAAATAATCATTTAAACAAATAATACCCCATCAAAATAAGTGAGTTTCGTAATCATAAAACCCATGGAAGAGGAATGGGTTTAATAATTATTTTACTAGTGAAAGAGAAATGATTTTGACATACATCATGCCACCAAAATAATAAAAATTCAGAGAATGAACATTAATGGAACCTTTAGATAATTTCCTTGAAATACTTGAGTAACATCAATGGATTTCATATTATATGGAAAATAATTTGGAAATATCTTTTAAAAAATCATAGTTTGAGGAAAATATCCCTTCATCTTTGAAAAAGAATTTCTAAAATATAAAACATTTTGAATACTAGTTTCTTTGAAAATACTGTGAAAAAATATAAAGAATTATTGACATCATTTTGAAAACCTTTTACCTTTAAAACAATTTAAATAACATTAAATATTTTTTGAAAATCGTTTTCCTTTTAAAATAATAAAATATTCTTGAAATTTTTTTTAAAACCATTTTCCTTGAAAACTTATAGAAGAATCTTGAAAACATTTTGATAACCATTTTCCATGAAAAACTATAAAATAAGAATGATTTTTTTAAAAACTATTATAATTGAAAACATATAAATGAAGGTTGAAAACAATTTAACCATTTCCTTTAAAACTTATAATATAAGATTGTATATATTTCTAAAACCATTTTCCATGAAAACTTATAAAAGAAGATTGAAAACATTTTGAAAACAATTTAACTTGAAAATTCAAAAACGAAACTTAATTTTTTTTATAAAAATTTACCTTGAAAACATATAATACAAGATTGAAAAAATTTTATGCACTTTTTAATCCTAAAAAATTTAAAATCATTTTATAAAAGAGGGTTTTTAAAGAATACATATTTTAGACCGAAGGTAGAGGTTAATTTGCAAATTCTTAAAAACAATTTCTTAACAATATTATATAGGAAAGAGTGAAAAAATGGTACCATTACTTGGATATAACATTAATAAAAATAGGTTAATAAAACTCATGATATTTATTATGATATGGATCATAATACTTCATCAATGGGAGAATAATCATAAAAAATCTTGATAAATGGTGAGATTTTAGTTATATAACGAAACCAATTTGGTAACATTAAATCATAATAAAATGGGAATAATAACATTATATGAAGTATAAAATATTATTAAAATAATTACATTCATGATCTAACATGTCAAATACATTAAATACAACTCATGTAAAAATATCAGGTCATAATATGGCTTGTGACTCAAAAAATGGAAAATTGAGACAAAATTACTTTACCTATTTGTTATATTTTGAAACAAAAATCCCAAGAAAGAGAGATATTAAAATGGATATATAAATAGGAATAAAATTATATATAATAGTCATATAATTTATTCATGGGAATTAAATACGCCACACAAAAGAAATGAGTGGTGAATAAGACATAGATCTCATATAAATAAATGCGAGATTAGAAATCCCCATACCACATGTCTTTACTCCCTTTATACTCATACAAAAATATTATATAAAAAAATAATTTTATTATAAATCTTTTAATGAACCATATTCATATATATAATATCCTATATGTATTTTTAATGACTCTATATTACCATTTTATAAATAATTTCATGTTAAGGTTTCGCTTCGGGTAATATGAGCTTTGTTTTTTTTCATTTAGCTTAATTTGTTATATTTTTTGTCCTCATACTTATATAATTATATTAATAATGTAAACCATGAAATAAATACAATGAATATTAATTATATATTTATTTTTTAATTTTCTATTATATATAGAAATATGAAATGGAATACACCATTCATGGAGTAGGTTGGTCATACATATGCAATAATGTTGTTACCCTTTTCATTGTAATATGGAAAGAAAGGAAGTAAATAACATATATGTATATATATATGTATATATTATCATTAAATTATAACTATTATTTATTATATATCTTATAATTTCACTAAAATTATTATTAATACATTCTATTTACTTTGTGAATGAATCATATCACTTTGAAGAGGTGGTAGTCTACACTTCACGAAATGAAATTATCGTATTTACAAAAAATGGAATGCCTCTAGGTATGTTTTATATTTTAATTAAATAAGAATAAATAAATCATATAAATCATATATATCATATAAAAATATATTTTACATCATTATTCCCAACCATGAGATGCAGTAAAGGAAAAAACAAACTATATCGTTTCGGGATGCGGTTGTTCGCTATACACAAAAACGATATGTTCATTACCGAAAAGATGGAAGTGTGCATACATGTATGTATAAAAATTATCATAAAAACTAATAATTATATTTAGGATACTTATGATATTATTTATCCATTTAATAATAATAATATAGGTAGTGGAGAAATGAAATAAATGAAAGGAGCTTAATGAAGGATGTTACCTGTTCTTTGGGTAACTCTATTTGGTTTTCATAAATGGGATTCCATTGATGGATTTAATAAGAAATGGAGGATTCATGTAGGAAATTGGGTATGATGTGAAGTTAATTTGGTAGATATTGTCTAAACTTCAGTGGCCAGAGAGGTGAAAATAGGGGGATAGTTGATTTGCTTTTAGAGGGGAGGGTGGGGAAACGGAAGGCATTTTTTAAAAAAAAGATTGGTCTACACACAGATTTACATGAAAAAGACATAAAAAAAATTAATAATTTAATGTTTATTGAAGAAATATTTCCATTCAATGTGTTTTAGAAAAGTGGATAGGTAATTTGGGATCTTAATTTTAAGGTCTAATCCCTTATTAAGCAAAATTTTACCTTAATCGCTATAAATAATTTTAATCACATTCACTAATATTTTTGGTCAAAAATTAATTTCATATTATTAAAATATAAATATTATACTGAATAATTTTTTTTATATTTTTATAAATTCATTTCATATAATAATAAAAAATGATGTTTATTGCTAATCTCATAGACCTAGAGAGAAAGCGGGTTTTTAAAAGTGAGAATGTTCAAAAGTTTATTATGCTTTTATATCTAAATTCAACATAAAAATGATTCCAATTATTGAAATAGTATTTATAGATGTATAATTGATCTATTGGTACTATAAATCAACCATTAATTGTAGGTTATTTCAATAAATAAATTATAATAAAAATTAGTTTCGAATTAAATTTCAGCATTTTTCACCATTCATTAAAAATGATGTTTCTCAGAAAAATTTGAATAATTCAAACTATGAAAATTTTGAAATTATGAATTCATAAATTATGTTTATTTTATCACATTAAATTTATAAATGATTATAAAATTAATGTTATTTTTTTTCACATGAGGACATAAAAAGGAGTTATTTTGAGAATATAGTATTTCCAAAAAAAATAAAGACTTTACCAAAAATAATATTCTTTTCCATGATTATGTTTATTTTTATAAAAAATTATAAATAATATTTAAAAATTGGTTACTATAATTCATATTATTTGGTTTAATGGCTATTTTATAACTATATTGTTTAATTAATTATAAATTGGAAATATTGTTTTATAGAAACTCAGTGTTTTGTGTAACGCAAGCCATGTAGGTGTTGTGTAAAATGTAAGAAAAGTCAGTGTTATGTGTTGTGAAAACGTATCCTCAGATATCATATAATGAAAATATTAACATGTTATAACATAAAAAAGTAAGAATAAGTTGATTCTTCCATATAACAAATGCTATATTTAGTTTAGTGTGAAATGAAAAATATCAAAAAGATTACATTAATTTGAAAAAAATATTTCACAAAAACACTCAGTGTTACATTCAACCCCCCTTAAAATTAGTTTCTCACTAAAATTTTTTTTGGGTTGAAAATGGATTAATTTGTTTATTATTCTTTTATATAATCCCATATTAAAAAATGAACACTAAAACTTCATTTAATGAATCAATGTTGGAACAATAATGGTAACTCGAAGTAACACACAGATAGGTTTCCATATAGAAGAACATAGGTGGAAAGTGAAACCAAGGACATGTAAGATAAATCTAACTCTTATGTTTTGGAGGAGTGTGATAGAGAACACGTTCATGATAAATTTCAAAATCACAATTCCTCAAATATACAGTGATCTAAGGGACCATTTTATTCATCAGAGAAGAAGTTACTTGGATGAAAATTTTGGTTTCAAGATTCTTGATCGAGATTTGAGGAATTTTCTTGAGAAGTTACACTTATATGATTTCATTACATTTTATAAGTTAAATATCACCTTTTGGTCATGTATTTTCCAATTTCAACTCTACTTTTTTATCTAAAAAGGAAGGTCAGATTTTCCTTCCTGAAGCATTAACAGATCAATAGATCCATGATAGGTTATCCCATATAACTACAGTTACCATCAACAAAATTGTTTTAAATAAGGGTATCCAATATGCATAAATCCTTAAGTGGCGAGATAAGACTTTAATCTCACAAACATCATCTGAATTTAAAATTAGACATTTCTTAAATGGATTATCTTATAACCCTTCTAAAATATGAAAATCCAAAACATTAGAAAGAAGGTCACTAAATTAGCTTAACACTGATCCAACATACCATAAAGTATCTATTGTTTGTCACATTATAGACATGTGAATACCCTCATACTATATTCTATTGAAGTATTGTAATAACCATCATTACTATATATTCACTTTGAAAACATTCATGCTTCCTTATTATAATGATTAGTGTATATATTCAATATATAAATTTTCTACCTCACCATCATCATTCAACATATCCGTTAAAAAACCAAATGAAAAAATAATACTAAAAATACATATATATTTCATGATTCATATTATATAATCTTTGAATTCCATAACATATAGCCTTAAATCATCCATCATTATTCTTAAACCGGTAATTAGGATTCATAAACTCATTACTTAATACCTATTTACCAGAATATGAAATATGAATCATTTCTTAAAATTTATCAAACTCAATTTAATAATGATTATCAACAATAATATTATAGAAAAACAGACCTTTCATATTTCATTCTTGGTCTCTTCATCGTCTGTAGAGAAAATATTACTCAGACTACCTTACTGATTCTATTCACGAGCATTCCAAATAGAACATCAATTTCCATTATGCCTATAATTTCTATATTTAATGTATAAATCAGATGATAATTTATTATAGAGGCCTATATTCCCATCCATTCTGTTAACTGATCTTTTCATTTCCATGTGTAGTTACAAGCATTATTACCTCCTTTTCCATAGTCTAAACATCTTCCAGTTCCTCTAATGAATTCACATGTATGTTTCTTACAAAATTCCTAACATGTAAAAAACTTAATTTTCATTCCTTGATGGTCGTCATTATATGTGATCCCTTTCTTTCTCTTATTTTATATGTCTGATAGTTTGTTAAGGTAAACATTGTTTATCATGTTCATTTAAAACGGATTAGGTATGATTACAACTTCATTCCGCCTAGTGATCAACCAATTTGATGAATATTCATTAAATTGTTTAGAATATTCTTTTAATAAGTTTTCAAAGAAGCATGATAACATTTTGAAAACCATTTTGCTTGAAATCATATAAAATAATCTTGAAAAAAGTTTAGAAAACATTTTTCATGAAAATTTATAAAATAATATTCAAAAAACATTGAAAAAAAATTTCCTTGAGAACATAAAAATGAAGAATGAATAAATTTTTAAACCCATTTTCCTTGAAAACTTCTAATATAATTTTGAAATCATTTTGAAAACAATTTCCTTGAATTTGTTTATAGAATATTGAAAACATTATGGAGAAAATTTTCCTTAAAAAATTATAAATGAAGCTTGAAAAAAATTCATACAGTTTTTAAACGTAAAACATTTTTGAATTTTTTTAAAAAATCATGGGTTTGATAGAACACATATTTCAGATTGAAGAGAGAGGTATTATTGGAATTTATTAAAAGAACATTCTGGACCATCTTATTTACCCAAGAGTAAAAAATGTCACCATTACCTTGATATAACATATATCAAAATAGTTTAAGAAAAACTAATAGGGTTATTGAGCTATGTATCATAATATTTCATCAATTGGAGCATAATCATAAATAATATCAATAAATGATGAGATTGTAGCTATAAACCATTACCAATTTAGTAACATTGAATCATAATAAAATGGAAGGAATAATAATAAATGAATATTTAAATATCATGAAACGAAGGATATTCACGATATAAAATTTCAAAGGAAGTATAAACACCTCATAGAAAAATATAGGTGCATGACATGGTATTTGTCTCAAAAAAAGTAAATTGAGACAACATTACTTTACCAATTTGGTCAATTTTGAAACAACAACCCCATTAAAGAGAGATCTTAAAATGGATATGTAAATACCAATAAATTTTAGGATAATAATAATATAATATATTCATGTTAATTATATACACCATAAAAAATAAATGAGTGGTGAGTAAGACATAAATATCAGAGGAATAAAGGTTAGACTATAAATCCCCCTACCTTATGTATTGACTCTCTTCATGCTCATTTAAAACTAATGTATAATAATTAGATGTTTTTTAGGAATTTTTTTTAGAAATATATTGTTACAACTAATACCACATATGGTTTGACTATGATTTTATGTTACCCTCTTGTTAATAATTATAAGTGAAGATTTCTCCTCAGATAAGATATGTTTTTTGTCGAATATAAAAATTTGAAATGGAATACACCATTCATGGAGATGGTAAGTCGTACATACGTGTGAAATTTGTTTATGTTTTTCTTTTTAATATTGAATGAAAGAAAGAAAATGTAATATATTTATATATATATAGTATAATTATGTTATAATTTTTAGTGAATATATATCATATAACTTCAGAAAACACATCCTTAATACATTCAATGTAGTTTGTGAACGAATCAAATCACTTCGATGAGGCAGTAATCCACACATCCCCAAATGAAATTATCATATTTACACAAAATGGAAAGAATGATGGTATGTTTTTTTATGATAAATAAAAAAGAATAAATTAATTATATATATAATATATATTATATAGAAACATAGTTTACTTAATAATTCCCAACCATGAGAGGTGTTAAGAAAAATTAACAAGATCATTTTGTGAGGCGGTAGTTTTCCATAAACAAAAACGATAAGTTCATTAACCATTAGATGGAAGTGTGTGTATGTCTAGGTTTAACCCTTTTCATAAAAAAATAAGAATATTGAGGATACTAAAGATTTTATTTATTCATGGAAGAAGAAAAATTGAGGTAGTTGAGAAATAATATAATGAAAAGGATCTTGGGAAAGGATGTTATGTCTTCATTCAGTAACTCTATTCGGTTTGAACCAAAGGGATTCCTTGGTTGGCTTTTTAACCAATGGGAGGATTTAAGGTAAAAGCTTTGGATTTTGGGAAGTAAATTGGGTTGATAATTTCAGATATAAAGTTGGTTGATAAGTCTGAATAAGGAGTAGAGGTGGAAAACATTTATAGGGGATGAGAGGGGACACAATTGGAATTTTTTAAAACAAGTTAGGTTTACCCAAATTTATACAAAACCAAAGTCATAAAAACCATAAAAAACGCAATAATGGAATGTTCATGGCCAAAATATGGCTAGATAATGGGATTTTTCAAGTGAATAGGTAATTTGGTCCCTTAATTTTAAGTTTTAGTCCTTTCTTAAGATTAATTTTACCTTAATCACTATAATTACTTTTAATAACTTTCACTATTTTGTTTTTTCAAAAATTAAGTTGATGTTATTAGAATATAAAAATTATAATAATTAAAACCATGTATTTCCATTTTTAAAAATTAATTTCCCATAAGGAGGAAAATTAAGTTTAATTTTAGTCTCACAGACGTGGTGAGAGGGAGAGTTTTTAATGTTAGAATATTCAAAATTTCATTAAGCTTTTATTTATAAATTCAAAATCAAAATGAATAAAGTGATCGAAATTGTATTAATTAATATATTATTTATATATTTTTACCTAAAAAACTACAAATATAATTTCACTATTAAAACAATTTAGATGAAAAATCATTTTTGAAGTAAAATTCAGATTTTTTCACTACTCATCCAAAATGAAGTTTCTCAGAAAAATACCAAAAATCCACCCTAACATAATTTATACATTATGAATTCAGAAATTATATTAATTTTATCATATTAAATCTATATGGGTTCTAAAATTAATTTTTTAATTGTTCACACAAGGACTTAAATAATAATTCTTTTGAGAAAATAGTATTTTCAAACATATAAATATTTTACCATAACTTATATGTTTTATAGTCATTGTGTTTTATTTTTGTTAAACCATTATAAACAATATTTTAAAATTAGTTATAAATTTTCATATTTTTATGTTTACTAGATATTTTATAACTATCTCATTTATTAAATTATAATAAAAAATGTTGTTTTGTATAAAATCTGTGTTAGTGTAACGCAAGACAAGTCGGTGTTGTGTATAACACAAGACATGTATGTAACAACCCGAGAGAAAACCATGATTTGTTTTGTTTTTGACAAGTTTACTTTCCAATGTCACTCGTTAAGTGAACCAACAAAAAAACTAATATGGTATTAATAATAAAATACATCAAACAGATAAAAATTCCTTTTATTCAAATAATCAACACTTCGGATACAACATCCACTAAGATAAATTAACCAAATATTCCAACTAAGAACCCGATTACAATAATGGGAAGACTGCTTAAAACTACTAAGAGCCCGAGAATGCGGTAGGGGTCTCGAGCGTCCATCATGAAGAACACGAGGATGACTGAAGCCAGCTCGACCATGCTCAGCACCAAGGGGATCACGCGAACCATCCTTCCTTTTCTCCTTCGGTCAGTAGGAGTAAGGGACACTCCGAAACTGGACCCTTTTTATAAGCACCCTAATCTGACCGTTGAACCCCAAACGACTATTAATTCGACCGTTGGTTTATTTTGACCGTTGGTCCTTCTTATCCTCTATGTTTTATTTTGACCGTTTGAAATAAAATGATTCACCCCAAAAAGATCGGCATGATATTTGTGTATTTTGCATTAATGTTTTAAAGTGTCATCAATGTTAATTTAGTTTTCCCAAAATGTTAATTCTATTTTATGTTTCTAAACAGCGAAAATTAATATTATTGATTTCTTCCATTATACATATTAATTTGAACAATTGAACTTTTATTTTCTATTTATATCAAACTGGATGAATTATTATGAGTTATATATATATTGCAACAAATTATATACATTATTTCTTTAATAATTTGACCTTTATTAACTATATTGGAAACTTTATTAAATTATGATTTTATTTATAAATCTCGCATATTTAAGCTTACACAAATACTTTTAAGAAACCTATTTATTTTTCTTTTCTTAAAGTAAGGTATCCAAATGTTTGCATGAAATTATATATTAAGGTAATTATTATGTAATTCAGCAAAGTAAAAATAAATAAATAAATAAACAAATAAATATATATTATGATGAATAAATCGATACTTTCTTTAATTGATTAAATAAACCTTTAATTTTCCAAAATATAATATTTATGGTTTAAAAATAATATACTTAAAATAATAAGGCTAATAAAAATTATTGTTATTTTTAAAATAGAATATATATATATACATATGTTTATACAATAACATGTTTTGGATTAAATTAATTTATAATTTTTTATTAACCAATGTTATTTTTTAAAATAATAAAGGTGGTTTAATAATCGAATTCATTAATAATAATATGAAAATCAATGAATTAATAAATTAATATTAACAAAGTTTTTTTTAAAAAAACCTGTAGAAACCACGTTTTTAATGCCACATCAACCTGGGCCGTCCGATCCTCTTCCCCCTAATCGCAGCCGTCAGTTTCTTTAAATGCTGCACCAATCATAACCATCCGATCTCTCCCTCTTTTAATCCCCACCGTCCGTCATTTTCCCAGCCATATTCCTCCTCGCACCCGCGGTTCTCCTCTTCTTCATGTCGTCGCTATACCAGTAGACTAGGGTACCGTTTTTCTTCTCTAGGCCAGTGAAGAAGACCCGGGCTGCCTCCTCCTTTCCACAGGTTGACACCAACCCCTCGGCCTCAGATGCCTCGACCGAAGACTCCCCCGAGGTCCTCTTATTCTTCTTCGTTTTTTTAAAACCCCCTGTTGCACCGAAGGCCGAAGGACCGGCTCCCCTTATCTCTTCGGTTTCTAGACCTCGGTTGCTGCATCGTCTCCGCTACTCCTCTCCGTATGGTAAGGGTCGAACTCTGTTTCTAAATTTTGGTTTTAAACTTCGGTTTTCTTATAGACATAAGTATATTCGGGCTATATATACATTTATATGTGTATACTATCTATGTTTATACCTTCGGTACCCCTTGCCTCATCTTTTCCTCCTCTCCATGAAAGGTGAGAATCATGTTTTAACATTGGTTGGGTTTTGAAAAGATTCGGTTTTATATAAGTATGTATATATTTTTTATATATACATAATATATGTACGCTCCTGGTATGTTTGAACCTGGTGCGAACCTAGAATTTGAGACCTCTTTCTCGGCTTGAAGAACCGAATAGTGGGTAAAGGAAAAGATCCCTCCTTCGGTTTCGTTTTCTCTGGTTTTGGTACACTATATTTTATATACACCTTACATAAATATATATGTGTATAAAAATTTACATCAAGGAATTAAGAACCGGTTACCACTGTTTTCATCATCCAGAATTCGATCAGGTTAAAGGCAGTTTTCTCTTAGGGTTCATTTTAACTCGGTTTTAATGTTATACAAATTGTGTATATATATGTATATATATATATACATTTATATACACATAAGTATAAGAGTATATATGCAAATATACAATTCTTCTTTTTGTGTTTATAACCTTTATTTTTATTTCGCCTATAAACATGGCAGTTTTGGGTAATTGTACGAACATGCAAAATCATGCAAGTATACGAAGTATATTGATATATATATATACATGCGATTATATCGATGTGTATGTACACCAATGTGAACTTGGTTCTCTTATTTTGTAATTTATTACAATATAGCATGATGAAATTTATGGGATGGTTTAATTTCAAAATTATTCTTGCAATTGAGAACTTTCATTTATCACTGCTCGAGATAAATGAGGATTTTTGTTTGTGAAAATGGTTAGTATGGACTCCTTGAACTTTTACAAATGCATACATGTATTCATAGGTATGTACTCATGTTTAGTTAAAGCGTTAATAAAAGAGTTTTTATAAGACAGTTTTGAGTAAAAACCCACAATTTCTATTTATCATTAAATGTGTAAGTTATGAACGAGCATGCTTTAATTGGGTACTATGATGTTATGTAATGTTAAGTGATACGTTCATTCTCTTGAAACTCATGTTTTTAAATGCTAGGTAACTTGTTATGTGCACGGAGTTTTATCAGGCATGTCATCATGTTTTTAATGATTAAATTGTCCTCATGTAATGAATATGTATGTGAAAATGGGGTTTAATTAAGAATGCATGAAACCCTATGAACGAATGACCAAGTCAAGATATGTGAGGGATGTATAGGACTTACATGTGACGGGTGCACCCGGAATTATATAACACAACAAGAATGATGTGACGAGTGCGCCCAGAATTATATAGCACTCCAATGCATTGGGTAAAGCAGGAGTCTCATGAGATGAACATGTGCGACGGTCTTGGCAGTTAGCCTTGACTTGTGATAAGGAAACAGGGTGGGAAGTGAGCCTTGACCTATTAAATATGTTATACGGTCTTGATGAAAAGTCTTGCCAAAGTCCAGGATTATACATTCCCTTGCATGTAATGATAAAGGTTAACCAGGGGTTTTTTCAACTAACAGGACAACCCCTAGTTGAAAGCTCCCAAGATCATGAAGATATACTTTATGTAACAAGAACTGTTTTTCATATGGTAAACTGTTAGATGAACTGCACTTTACTCATGAACCATGATATGCATGTTTTCCCTGCTTATCCATATAATTCTTTTAGAATTAAAGTAACCTTGTTTTAACATTATGCATTGTTTATTCTTTTTATATTGCACACTATGATCATGTTCACATTAAATTTCATTTCAAGTACGTGCTTCTTTGTGCAAGTGGGTTTCAAAGAAAGATGGATTTCATGTTTTAAGAAAAGATAATGTTTTGTTTTATCAAAGTGTTTTATTCTCTTCGAAAGAACTTCTTTGAGAAAGGATTTTCTAAAAATGTTTTAAAACCCCTTACTGGGCATTTTTGCTCACCCTAAGTTTTTTTTAAAATTTTTCAGGAACGGTTGATACTAATGAAGTTAATCAGAAGCAGCTGGTTTTCCAGAATCCTGAGCCTCGCGATCTTCTGTAGTAATGAGACATGTTATTTGTAATGATGTAATGTTAAGTATATCATGTCTCATTAAGCACCCTGGGTTTGGGGGTCGGTACAGTTGGTATCAGAGGATGGGTTCAGGAAACTCTGGAAAACCAGGTGATATAAATATATTGCTAAGACTAACTAAGTAAAAATATCATAACATTCAGATGGATGATGTACCTACTGACCTTTTGTCACTTCCCCCTGAGGCTCTAGAGAACATTATATCTCTATCCAGTCGTGAGAACTTTCCAAACTATGCCCAAATTCGCATGACGTGTAAGCACTTGTACGATGTGTCAAACTCATCTAGGGTGCTCAGTCTCCACCGGGGATTGGGAATGGATTATCTTCTAATGATGATGACCCAATTTCCATCGTATGCACGTCAGGGAAGGTACCACGAAGGAATCTTCCGAGTGTTTACAACTGGCGAGGAATTCGGCACAATGCTTGATAACCCTTTTCAAAAAGCTGCTGCTGCTGGAGACCTCCAAGCGGCTTATCTGTGCCAGGTTCTGCACTATGGCTTCTGGGGCCAGTTAATGGACTTTGGAGCGTTGGAAAATTAGTCCACTCGTGTGTCTCTTAGGAAAGAAGTGTACACCAATGTTTCCCAACTCCACACCCCTCACGCTAAACTTAGGAGGCATTATAAATGTTCCCATGAGTTTAGTCCTGTATGTTCATCTTGTGTGTGGTTTGAAGAGTTAGGAAGTTTTGCCGCTCTATGTGGAGTACGTCTTGTAAAATCAGACTTTTCCGTGTAAACCTTTTCATAAATGGAAGTTTCTTGTTTCCTTTTATGTCTCCACCTTATCTATGTTGTTAAGAGTTTCCCTTCGATGTTTGTTTTCAGATGGCTGGACAAACAAACTTCTCATCCCTACCCGATGAGCTAGTAGAAGCCATCTTGATCAAGGCATGCATGGTGGATTACCCGTCCTTTCTCCACCTGCGAGGGTCCTGCCAGCGTTTTCTCAACATAGCAAACATTCCAGATATTCTTCGGATATGTCAAGATAATGATCGCGTCTTTCACCTCATCGCTGCTGATCAACTCCCCTGCTACAGGCAAAGGGGGAGATACTTTGAGGGCCTGTTCCAGTGTTTCACTCTGGCACAAAACTTTTCTGCCAGAGCGTGTTTCCTCGTGGCCGCCCAGGATGGCCAGCTCAGTGCAGCTTACATGTTCCAAGTCTTGAACCTCAGTCTCCTCAACCGAATCATACCTCTCGACTACCTCAAGCATGATGTGGCCAGAAGAGTCATCAAGGAGTTTATCTACTCGGACGTATCCGAGATTTGCATCGCACGAGCCTCCCTTTGGAAGCCTGTGCACAGTACACACGACCAGGAGTTCAAGGAACACTGTTCGAGGTGCATCTGGACTAGGGAAACTGAAGAGCTGTGTGTCAACTTTGGTGTCCCATTAACCGAGCCTGATCCGTTGTTTCGGTAGAGTTGTACTTATGGGGTTTTCAGTTTTTCTTTTTATGATAGAATTACGAGGGCGCAATTATTTGTAGGGGGAAGTAATGTAACAACCCGAGAGAAAACCATGCTTTGTTTTGTTTTTGACAAGTTTACATTCCAATGTCACTCGTTAAGTGAACTAACAAAAATACTAATATGGTATTAATAATAAAATGCATCAAATGGATAAAAATTAATTTTATTCAAATGATCAACCCTTCAGCTACAACATCTACTACGATAAATTAACTGAAAATTCCAACTAAGAACCCGATTACAATAATGGGAAGTCTGCATAAAACTACTAAGAGCCCGATAATGCGGTAGGGGTCTCGAGCGTCCATCATGAGGAACATGAGGATGGCTGAAGCCATCGTGACCGTGCTCAGCACCAAGGGGATCACGCGAACCATCCTTCCTTTTCTCCTTCGGTCACTTGGAGTAAGGGACACTCCGAAACTGGACCCTTTTTATAAGCACCCTAATCTGACCGTTGAACCCCAAACGGCTATTAATTCGACCGTTGGTTTATTTTGACCGTTGGTCCTTCTTATCCTCTATGTTTTATTTTGACCGTTTGAAATAAAATGATTCACCCCAAAAAGATCAGCATGATATTTGTGTATTTTGCTTTAATGTTTTAAAGTGTCATCAATGTTAATTTAGTTTTCCCAAATGTTAATTCTATTTTATGTTTCTAAACGGAAAACATTAATATTATTGTTTTCTTCCATTATAGATATTAATTTGAACAATTGAACTTTTATTTTATATTTATATCAAACTGGATGATTGTTTATGAGTTATATATATATTGCAACAAATTATATACATTATTTCTTTAATAATTTGACCTTTATTAACTATATTGGAAACTTTATTAAATTATTATTTTATTTATAAATCTCGCATCTTTAATCTTACACAAATACTTTTAAGAAACCTATTTATTTTTATTTTCTTAAAAGAGGGTATCCAAATGTTTGCATGAAATTATAAATTATGGTAATTATTATGTAATTCAGCAAAGTAAAAATAAATAAATAAACAAACAAATAAATATATATTATGATGAATAAATTGATACTTTCTTTAATTGATTAAATGAACCTTTAATTTTCAAAAATATAATACTTATGGTTTAAAAAGAATATACTTAAAATAATAAGGCCAATAAAAATTATTGGTATTTTTAAAATAGAATATATATATACACATATGTTTATACAATAACATGTTTTGGATTAAATTAATTTATAATTTTTTATTCACCAATGTTATTTTTTAAAATAATAAAGGTGGTTTACTAATCGAATTCATTAATAATAATATGAAAATCAAGGAATTAATAAATTAATATTAACAAAGTTTTTTTTAAAAAAACCTGTAGAAACCGCGTTTTTAACACCGCATCAACCTGGGCCGTCTGATCCTCTTCCCCCTGATCGCGGCCGTCAGTTTCTTTAAATGTCGCGCCAATCCTAACCATCCGATCTCTCCCTCTTTTAATCCCAACCGTCCGTCATTTTCCCAGCCATCTTCCTCCTCGCGCCCGCGGTTCTCCTCTTCTTCATGTTGTCGCTATACCAGTAGACTAGGGTGTCGTTTTTCTTCTCTAGGCCGGTGAAGAAGACCCGGGCTGCCTCCTCCTTTCCACAGGTTGACACCGACCCCTCGGCCTCGGATGCCTTGACCGAAGACTCCCCCGAGGTCCTCTTCTTATTCTTCATTTTTTAAAACCCCATGTTGCACTGAAGGCCGAAGGACCGGCTCCCCTTATCTCTTCGGTTTCTAGACCTCGGTTGCTGCATCGTCTCCGCTCCTCCTCTCCGTACGGTAAGGGTCGAACTCTGTTTCTAAAGTTTGGTTTTAAAATTCGGTTTTCTTATAGACATAAGTATATTCGGGCTATATATTTATTTATATGTGTATAATATCTATGTTTATACCTTCGGTACCCCTTGCCTCATCTTTTCCTCCTCTCTAAGCAAGGTGAGAATCATGTTTTAATATTGTTTGGATTTTGACAAGATTCGGTTTTGTATAAGTATGTATATATTTTTTATATATACATAATATATGTACGCTCCTGGTATGTTTGAACCTGGTGCGAACCTATAATTTGAGACCTCTTTCTCGTCTTGAAGAACCGAATAGTGGGTAAAGGGGAAGATCCCTCCTTCGGTTTCGTTTTCTCTGGTTTTGGTACACTATATTTTATATACACCTTACATAAATATATATGTGTATAAAAATTTACATCAAGGCATTAAGAACTGGTTACCACTGTTTTCATCATCCTGAATTCGATCAGGTTAAAGGCAGTTTTCTCTTAGGGTTCATTTTAACTCGGTTTTAATGTTATACACATTGTGTATATATATGTATATATATATATACATTTATATACACATAAGTATAAGAGGATATATGCAAATATACAATTCTTCTTTTTGTTTTGATAACCTTGATTTTTATTTCGCCTATAAACATGGAGGTTTTGGGTAATTGTACGAACATGCAAAATCATGCAAGTATACGAAGTATATTGATATATATATATATACATGTGATTATATCGATGTGTATGTACACCAATGTGAACTTGGTTCTCTTATTTTGTAATTTATTACAATATAGCATGATGAAATTTATGGGATGGTTTGATTTCAAAATTATTCTTGCAATTGAGAACTTTCATTTATCACTGCTCGGGATAAATGAGGAATTTTGTTTGTGAAAATGGTTAGTATGGACTCCTTGAACTTTTACAAATGCATACATGTATTCATAGGTATGTACTCATGTTTAGTTAAAGCGCTAATAAAAGAGTTTTTATAGGAAGGTTTTGAGTAAAAACCCACAGTATCTATTTATCATTATATGTGTAAGTTATGAACGACCATGCTTTAATTGGGTACTATGATGTTATGTAATGTTAAGTGATATGTTCATTCTCTTGAAACCCATGTTTTTAAATGCAAGGTAACTTGTTATGTGCACGAAGTTTTAGCATGCATGTCATCATGTTTTTAATGATTAAAATGTCCTCATGTAATGAATAAGTATGTGAAAATGGGGTTTAATTAAGAATGCATGAAACCCTATGAACGAATTACCAAGTCAAGATATGTGAGGGATGTATAGGACTTACATGTGATGGGTGCGCCTGGAATTATATAGCGGAACAAGAATGATGTGACGGGTGCGCCCAGAATTATATAGCGCTCCAATGCATTGGGTAAAGCAGGAGTCTCATGAGACGAACATGTGCGATGGTCTTGGCAGTTAGCCTTGACTTGTGCTAAGGAAACAGGGTGGGCAGTGAGCCTTGACCTGTTAAATATGTTATACGGTCTTGATGAAAAGTCTTGACAAAGTCCAGGATTATACATTCCCTCTACATGTAATGATAAAGGTTTACCGGGGGTTTGTTCAACTAACAGGACAACCCCTATTTGAAAGATCCCAAGATCATGAAGATTTACTTTATGTAACAAGAACTGTTTTTCATATGGTAAACTATTAGATGAAATTCACTTTACTCATGAACCATGATATGCATGTTTTCCCTGCTTAGCCATAGAATTCTTTTAGAATTAAAGTAACCTTGTTTTAAAATTATGCATTGTTTATTCTTTTTATATTGCACACTTTGATCTTGTTCACATTAAAGCTCATTTCAAGTACGTGATTCTTTGTGGAAGTGGTTTTAAAAGAGAGATGGATTTCATGTTTTAAGAAAAGATAATGTTTTGTTTTAGTAAAGTGTTTTATTCTCTTCTAAAGAACTTCTTTGAGAAAGGATTTTATAAAAATGTTTTAAAACCCCTTACTGGGCATTTTTGCTCACCCAACGTTTTGTTTAAAATTTTTCAGGAACGGTTGATACTAATGAAGTTAATCAGAAGCAGCTGGTTTCCCAGAATCCTGAGCCTCGGAATCTTCTGTAGTAATGAGACATGTAATTTCTAATGATGTAATGTTAAGTATATCATGTCTCATTAAGCACCCTGGGTTTGGGGGTCGCTACAATGTATGTGTTTCTTATAGTGAAAAAATATCCTGCGGTATCCAATAAAAAACAATAACAAGGTTTAGTGTACAAATACACAATAACATACTACTCCCATATATTACAAGCTATATTCAGGGTTGCATTAACTAAAAAATATCAAAAAGTTTAAATTAATTCAAAAAAAATATTTCGCAAAAACTCAAGGTGTTACAAGGTTGGTGTTCTTACATATATAGAGGAAATAAAACATTATGTGAATTCCTATACTATGTTAAATGTTGTAGTTAAAAATATGTTTAATAAGAATAAATGCATTTAAATTCATCAAACATTCCAATTTAGATAATATAACCAAAATATAAACTAGCAACATTTACATTTCATAAATCCACGTTTATAATTATCACCAAAATTATAAAAATTACATCTCACTGATTATTTTTTCTTAATTACCATTTTCATTTAATACATCCATATTACATCATAGTATCATGACATGTTGAATACATGCAAATTAACGGAATTTAAGGAAAGTGATTCTATATCAAGTTAATAACCACAATTCATTTTTTTTTTCTAATTCCAATTTTATGATAATTCTCAATCAATTTAAAATTCATCATAAGGATATCGGTTCAAAAAATTCATGTTCCAGCATAAGGTCAAAGGTTTGAAAACCACTTGTGTGGATTAGAGTCCTAGTATCAATGCAAATGGACCCAACATGATCCATGGTAGATCTAAGCATATGGGAATCTTAAAAATAGTGGGTTTCATATTTGGATGTTTTAGATGCATGTTGTGCTAGAATGATCACATTTATTTCTTATAATAGAAAAATTAGATAGATGTTATGGGTTTTTTCTAGACCAAACACCTTGTGAACATAGAATATGATAACCAAGTTCGAGTTCTAGATGAATGTTAAACTCAATTATCCCTGATTCAAAGTGAAACTCATATAAAATCTAGTATGAATGTAGAGGTATAATAATTGTAAATATATATAAAAATATTACAAATGAGGTGAACTCACTATTTTATAATTTTGGGATCGAAGAACATGTCAAGAGGAAGATGAATGAAATTTGAGAACCCCTGAGATCCTTGAAGAAACATTAAAATTTTAAGCTCTAATATTAATGTTGGATTAGAGTTTAAGAGGTGATTAAGTGGGGTTTTTGGGATTAAAATTTAAACCCTATACTTATAAGATCTATAATAACAACATCAGGAATCAAATTGTCTTGTCTAGATATCCAATCTTGTTCTCCTACAATCATTCATGACAGGGAACCCCTAGATGGCCATTGGGTTCCCACCGTGTAAATAGTGGGTCTCTTATAGAAGACCCACTCTTTGTAGATCCCACTGACTCCAGTGGAATGCTTCAGTGAGCCAATGGATCTCCATTCTCTTTACGGAAAGATTCATCCATTAGATTCCTACTAGATAGAATTCATGATTCTTCAAGAACCTCTGAAACATTGTTTCACACCTCAAAAAGGCTTGTCAACCAATGTACCGATTTTTTTAAAAAAACTCAGAGGCTCAAATATAATATCTGAGATGAACAAACCTAGATAAATATGATATCTTACAAAATAAGTATATTGTACCTATAATAATATAATACTAATAATGTATTGTTTTTATATATTCCTTAATCACGATCTTCGTTTATGGAGTTTTTTTCCTACAATAGAAGTAATTATCCAACCAAATTTTTTTTCATAATGAAAATTAATTAGAATTATATTTTTCAATCATTTTAAATTATATAACCCTTTATATTTGATGGATCATGATCATAGAATTTTTTTTCCTATATGATTACATGGTAAACTATTTATCTATGTTTTTGAATATATTTAAATCCAGTAGTTTCATTCTAGAATCATTTTGTTTAAAAATATTTTCACTAATAACCGAGTTGTGATAAAATGTAAGAACACCAAATTTAATAGTTTTAATATCATTTAAAAAACATAACTAAATAATATTTTCCTGATGTGAACATTGGGTTATTCCATTTCCACTAAAAAATTAATTTCATCTATGAACACCAACAAACTATTATTCTAAACTAGACATCCATTGCCCAATTAATTAGTGTAAAATGTATAGATATTAATGTTAAACTTGGACCACGTTATCAACTTTATACATGGTCCACTCCTTACTCTTTCAACGTTTCAAAATAATTTGATCTAACACACATGGTATATTTAAAAATATAATTTTTTCCATATTCTCATTGAATAACTAAATATATTTTTTCTTCAGATAACACTATTTATACACATTAATTAGTGATGTTATATATAACTGAGCATCATCTACATTATTCAAGATATATAAAATCCCATACATTATTTTTTCAATTGTTAATAACATTATTTTCATTCTATATATCCCATTTCCCCCAATACTAGCATATTCATATCATGATACAGGAAAAATAATATGTACACTAAACTAATATAATTTATACCAAAATATTCTACCTCTTGAGAAATACAGTTCTTAACATTGGTGGATTCTGGTCAATATAGATTCATAAAAAACACATCAAGATTTTCACATAAAAATCAACCGAATATATCAAATATAAGTATGTGAGACCATAAATCCTTATTTCTCAAACAATATAAACCCTTAAATGTAATAGAATATCAAAAAATTATTGTATAAATAATATTTTAATTCATGAAAGTATATTTCTTGCATCATTCACTAAATATATCAACAAATTCATAGCCAATTTTTTTTAAAAAATTAAATTTTTTAAAAAACCATGATTATACTAAATCATAAATATATTAATATTATTGCATATAATTCAATGGTTTGGAGTTGTTGCATCATATCATGAATTTATTCATATTTCATTCCTATTAATTTCAATTTTTTAGTGACATCATTTTTTATAAATTTGAGTAAAATCTTTAAGGAACTTTCATATCATGTAGGAATGGATAAATACTGAATCTCCCAATCTCTCGAATGTGTGAAAATAATAAATAATTATGTTTTTTCATTTATGATTGGGATCTAACATCAAACATATTCTCACTGATAATATTTCAGATTTAGAATTCAAATAATTTTAATATTCCCTTTAATATCTTATAATTTTCATTAAAACCATGAAATTTATTATCAAAAAAAATGAATCACATTAATAATTTTTTGACCTCACCATATATCCATTATGAAAGTTAAAAAAATATTGACCAATTCAAAAATATATTTTATTCATTACAGGATCATTGTGTATTTTTGAATATGACATTATTACTATAGATCCTCCAAAAATAATGATCGATTGATAAGGTATTTAGATAATTATCAAATTCAAATGGGTTCTTGAATTCAATATTTAATCTTTTTTAAGAGTAATACATAAAACAATTTGATAAATAATTGACACAATTATTCTCCCATGTTGTTGTTGATTTAATAATTCTCATTCTTCTAATATTGGATAATATTTTTACCTGAGAACACTATATCCCAAAAAAATCCATTATTGGAGTGTTATGTATAGTTTACATAATCATTGAGTGAAATTGAATGTATTAATTTTTATATTAGTCATACACTCAAGTAAATTCCTTACTTTACAGTTTTAATATTGACTTATTCTATCTAGGAAATGTCCATGTCTATGATTTTTATATTCAAATCTTAATGTAGTAAATTTTTGATCATTTTTCATCCATTTTGGACAATGATTTGGAAGAAATAATTTTCTATTATATTTTCGTAGAAATTAATACAATTGTAACCTTTTTCTATCAATAAAATTGAAAAATAAGCATTTCAATTAAGTAATTTTATGAATATAGTGGATTTCCATAGTAGTGGTCCTATTATACAACCTAATAGTTAAATCAATTTGTGATACATAATTAATATTATACCATGGTGTCCCAAATTTTTGACACTTCTTATTTAAAGTTTGGGGTTTATAATAGTGAACAACAATTGTTCTTCTTGATTAGAGGCACATAATGATTTAGTTTCCTTTTGAGGTTGATCTAATTTTGATGTGGTCCAGTGTACCCCTAATATGTAATGGTTTATGATTCTTCTTATTCAGGTGGTCCTATGTGTTCTATAGGCATCATGACCCATATACAACAGTGATTTGGGTATGTTTTCATGAGATCCCTCTCCCATTTCAAAACCCCTAAATACTTACTTTTCAAGAAAATGTTATTGGTCATTATATATGTTTGGATATTTTAATACATGCAGTTGTCACACTATTACACCAAGAATATTTTTACAAGTAGATGTTTTATGGAATCTAGTTGAGTTTTTTTTGTTATATATTGGTGATGAATTATTATATAAGTAGATAGTCTTCTTTGAGGTGTGGGTAGATTACTGTTCCTTGTGTAAGAACCTTGAACATCTGATTGCATTGTGTAGCCACGAGACCATGATCTTAGTTCAAAAGATGAATGATGAAGGGAAAATTACTTGTGGTTTTGGTCTAGATTGCATGTATGATGTGGGTCGGTAGGAGTTGAAATTTGGTGTCTACCCAGAGCCATAGTTTCTTTCTTCTATAGAGAAAGACTAAAAAATAGGTTTAAAAGATAATGTAAAAGTAGTTACCATCTAGAAAAAGGTTATTCTAAGAGAGAGGGATAAAAAATATGTGGATGTGTATAACTTGTGGAAACATGATTTAGCTGTTTGAAAGGTATAAGATACATTCAGGCTTGGGGTAAGAGGGCTTGGGTAGATCATGCTCCACTAACTCACTAAAGAAAACACTGTATATTGATGATGTAGGAGCTAGAAATGGAGAAAAGAATAAAAAGGTGTATCGGGGGATATAGACAATGCTTCTTAACCTAAAATCAGCACATGATGTGGGGATACAACCAATAAAGGAGAAATGTTCAAGGGAATGCATGATTTTGGTAATACAGGTTAGAAGGGTATCTGAGAATGCTATTAATGGGTCTAGTTCATAGAAGGTATAACAAACAATTAAACTAGGTAATCACTTTTATGTATTTGTTATAGAAGGGTTGGTTTAGGGTCAACTCAACCCGTTCTAGGCTGAGTTTTCCTATGAATGAAAATGTGTCAATAAGTAAAATTACATAAAAATCCTAAAATAAGACTCAATAAGCCTTATTAGTGGTGGAACACACTTACAATGAGAACAAAATAGATCTAGTTGACCTCACCATGGACATTCCTACTAAGAATTAGCAGGAGACATGCAAGGATGATATAAATTTTTTCAAGCCCCTGGATCTTATCCTTCAATCTGTAGAATAAATGTTGGAAGAATCGTTGTTGATTATTGCCTCACAAGAGGATGCTGATAAGATGGATGTGTAGCTGTTACTTGTGGATACTAACAAGGAGTATGTGGAATGAATCAATAATTAAGGAAATATTCTCATTAAAGGATTCAATGAAGTTAAAATAAAAATGGAGGATTACAATGAAATGTGAGATAGGATCACATATTGGTTTTATGACCTTATCAAGGATGATTCGGCAAGAGAGGAAAACAGCCTAAACAAGAAATTATTTAAGGATAATGTGTCAAATAGGATTAAATTACATTTTAATGGTTAGTTCATATCATATGTAATTTTATTATTTGTTTTATATACTTTATTATTTCTCACTATTCCCTTAAAAGTGTTTATAAAATAAAAAATTTAATTTTCAATCATATTTTAAACCTCCATCAACTTTAGATATTGAAATATACTTAATTTTACAATTTCAAATCCAAGGACTATAACTCATATTAAAATTATTTAAAACCAAATAATTTTTTATTTCTTATCATTGATAATTTATCATATTTATACATTTATTTCAGAGAAAGAAAAATAGTTTATTCGTTATAACATTTCACTTGAAAATTAAAAAAATCATCAAACTCATCTTTCTATTCATCAATTGTACACCATGTAGTAATTTAAGTATGATTCACTATCATCTATAAAAAAATTAATGTATTAAAAATAATTTAATTTATTTAAATATTAAAATTAGAATTTTATTTCATAAATTAAATTACAAAATAAAATTTTGAAAATAAATAAAAATAATAGTAAAAATTATTAATAAATAATCAATATAATAAATATATTTTATTTTAATAAAATAGATCAATATTTATATGTTTTTGGTCTCACTATGATTTATAAATATATAGAAATATGATATTTTATGGAAAAAAGAATGAAAAAAATGAAAAACAAATTTCAATAGAAAAAATATTAATAGAACATTGAATAAAAATATATTTGGAAAAAATAATAAAAAATAATTTCACAAACAAAATAATGATAAAAAATCAATGAATAAATTCACAATATAAAATAAATAAATTAATTCAAAAAAAAATACTCACATGGATGACACATAGGATTCAAGACCCAAATATTAATAATTATATAAAAAGCCTAAAATTACCAATGAAAACACTAAAATTAAAAAAAAAGTATCCAAATAATAACTTGAAGTCAATAGAACATTAAAATGTTCATAAAAAATACTAGAAAAAATTATCAAAGTGAAATGACCAAATCCATAGAAAAATAATTAACTAAGAGGTTATGGACAAGAGAATAGAGTTCTAGAGTATGTTGAAGGGAGTTTGAATGTCGTGATGAATAATATTTTAGTAGGGAGGTTTGATAGTAGATGATATAGAGATAAGTTATGGATAAAACATTGACTAGGTTTGAGAAAATAAAAGAAATCAAAATATTAGGAATGAGATTTCATTATTTTTTTAAAAAATTAATCATCATTTATTTCTATAAATAGTTAAAAAATTTGTTTTCACGTTGATTATATAATAAACGACATTAGAAAGTAGTTTTTCAATTTTTTTATTACATATAACATTTGAAAAACATTAGAGGATTGGTATTACATTGATTATAAAATAATCAATGAGAAATATAATTTATAACCTCAGTAATAGATAAATGACATGTTAAGGAGTTGTTTTGAATTGTTTTTTTACTAGTGGAACAAATCCTCTAAGGAAAATTATTGACTTTTACAAAATCCACATTATATTTATCTGAACCATTAATCATAGAAATGGGTAGATAAAATCTACATTCCCCCTTAAAATTCATTTTTATATAAATTTTAATATCATGTATAATTTAATCTTGAAAACATTAATCTTCGTATTATGGTTACTTATTTGTATTATGATTATTTTTTTAAAATCATAATATCTACCTCATAAAAGTTAATTTTAAATGATAATATTTGAATATAAATTTAATAACATTGTTTATTTTAATAATGTAACAAAATTGAGGGAAATTCACAATTATGACCCTCTCATTGAAGGAGTTATAAGATAGGATAATAAAACTACAAAGATATCATTATTAAGAAAATTTGGTTTAAAAATTTCTTTAACATGTTTAACAAACTAAAATGTTAAGAAACTATAAAGAAATGTTTTACCAACCTAGGATCACTATATTAATACTGAGATTTTAGTCACACAATTCTAATAGTGAGATCATGATTTATCTTTTGTTCATACTCAGTCCTAACTAAGGAATTCAAAAAAATATTCAAAAAATTAGTATTAATTTCATTTAAAAATGGAAAACATTTTGAATACAAAATACCATATTTTTTATTCTATACTATTCTCTAAACACAATTTCCATGTAGTATATTCAAATAATGTGAAGTTATATACATCAAATTTTTCTCAGGTTAAGTCATATGATCATGAAATTTGTTTTAATGAAGAAGCAAGTGTTCTCTTTACCAAAGACTAATTTTAACAATAGTTAAACCAATCATTAACATTTTATTTGATGTGTTACTAAAGGTGAACATTATATTATTCATTTTATATAATTTAGTTCATGTCTTGATGATATACATAATATTATAATTGGTCAACCACATAACCATTTCTTCCTCGTAATCCTTCAAGTTTGAATTTTTTACATCTTTTTGAAATAGGTCCTACCATTGAAAAAGAAACTTAGTTTATGATATCTCTTAACTATAGGAGTTTCTAGTTTTGATTCTTATAATTTCATTGAAATAATTATATAACATGATAGATTTATGAAAGGAGGATACTCCAATATAATTATTAGTTATGTATTTTAAAAAATGTCATGTAATTTAAAGTGTCATCCAATATGATATTTATAGAGTTGAAGTAGGATATGATTTTTTTTATCACTTCAATTATACCCAAAATATCCCACCTAAGAGACACTATCCTAAACTGAATTAGGGAAAACCCATGTGGTGGTTGGCCCCATTCTAAATCTATTTAGATAACAATAACTATGGGATTATCTATGAAAAAAAATATGAAATGTGATATCATACTACTATGATCCCATTACTTGATTTGGCGAAATTATTTTTTATCAGTAATGTGAAGATCATTATTAGTTAAAAATTCATATAAAATGTAACACCTATATATAAGAGTTTAATTTTATTTTTGATTAAAATTATTTCTACATTACCATTATCGTGAGTTTATAATTGAAATATAAGTAATTATATCAACATAATACATTATATTAAACATCTTATAATTCTTATTTGTAAATGTTTTGAATTATATTTTGAGTTTTGTTGAAATAAATGAGATAAAATATATGATATTAGATTTCCAATAGCCTTCTTTTCAGGTATATTCTTAAGATCACTCTTGAGTGGATGACATAATTCTTTAAGGATCTAGAAACCTCACAAAAGTTAGTAAAATTACCCTAAATATACCCCAAAGATGAGTTATATAGATATTATTTATTGAGTTATAAATTATAAAACCTATACATCAATAAATAATAATCATTTCCTTATTTTTATTAGGTATTTATTGTTTTACTATATATTTATGAATGATGGATTCCTCTTGGTTAATGAGTGGGGATTTATTATCAGTAGTATAAGTTTCACTGGAATATTTTTCTTAAATGATAGTGAAAAGGATTTAGTATAACCATTTATATAGTATTATAATGAATCATTAAAGAAATTAGATATTTATGAAAACATGATAGGTCATGTTTTTGGGGAATGTAAAGTATATTTTCTTATTCACATTCATCATTTTCAATAACTAATTGTCACATATCATGAACCATCAGTGGAGTAATAGAACAGAAATCTAGAAAATGGATATAATATATTCCATATAAAAATGATCTCAGTTTATGAGCTTATCCTATAATCAACATGTATTCTTAATATAAAGTAAGAAAATATATTTGAAATGGTTATAAAGAAAATATTAAAAGGGTTCATTTTAATTTAAATATAATATTTTAATTCTCGAATACTTAACAACACCTATTATTATTGGTTTTATAACTATTTATTAATATTATTTTGCATTTTGGTGTCTATAACCTCTTAGTCTCTATCACTGTACAAAGTATCTTTATTATATGAGAATTTATCAACTTCTTTCACCCCTTCCAACTATATGGATTCTCTAGTTTCTTTAACACATTTAATTTACCCAATCTATTTAAAAACATGTTTTGTGACCACATCGATGTAAATAGAAACATGTATGAAATAGGGAATAAGATCCTATTTTCCCAGATATATGCTTTAATAAACCCATAATGAGTGACTAATTCAAAAACCTAAGGGTATTCATCCTGCTTGATTCCCAGTATATAAATACTAAAATAATGATTCACCCATTTTTTGATATAGAACTAATTTTTCTCCATGGTATTCATTTAATTCATATACTTTTATGCAATATTTCATAAGAAATAACAAACATAAGAGTGGGATAATTAAATAATTTGAATTTGTAGCAGTACAAAACAACAATTATATTGATTCATTTGTTGGGATTTTCTTTTGAAAACATTGTTCTTCAAAATTATAAAAAACCTACATTAATCTTGTATTGATTTACTTATAAAAATTCTTTTTTTAAACTATTATTCTTTATTTTCCTCTAGAAGCTTTTGAATTAATCTCTTTTAGAAATGTGTGAACTAAAATTAAGATAAAATTACCCTTTTATCATTGTTTCTAACCAAACCTTAAGTTTGTATGAGAATACTCTATGTATAATCGGCTAAAGGCATCGATTGATGATAAAATTACATGTATATGTGTATAATCACATTACAACACCAATAAAAGGAATAAAATTACCATTAGTAGTTGGTAGACATAAAAATAGTATAATAGTGATTGGTTGACCATTTATAGAAACTAAAACTGATTTGAGAAGTAGTATAGAGCACACTATTCATATTTTGTATTATAGAAAACATTATATAATGATTGTAAAATATCATGGGTTTCCCTTTACCCAGAAACCTAACAACGTTTTCAACAAACCCAAAAGGCCATTCCTAAACCCCAGGGGCTTGAAACTTGTTCCTTGGATCAAGAACACTATATAAGAATAGTTCTACCAAATAATTCTATTTAAACAAGTCTTAATCATGGACCCAGAAAAACCATCTCATACTTTGGTTGATTATTATCTCATTTCACAACCAATAATAAACAACTCATCACATACCAAAAATAGGGTAAACATATAAAAATTGAGAAAACTTTCCATAACTAAATAATTATATAAATAAAAATCATAATAATATATATGTGCAATCATATTGGGAGCTGAGTAGGATATTCTTGATTATAATTAAAATAATAATAATGATACATATTAATCATATACCCATCTCAATATTACACAAGGACATCATTTTTTCCTGTCATATCCATAAGTATATGGTATCTAACTTAATATCTCACCAGTTACAATCAACACCTTTCCATTCCCAACGTCATATAAACCATGGTATGTATACACCCATTGGTGTATATCGCGTGATTTAAAACAAATTACAAGTTAGAACCCACCACATGTTCCACATAAAACATTTCTTAGAAAACCCAAATCATTATTGTTTGGAATAATTCTAAAAAATATCATCTAATTTCATTTAAGAAAAAAGATGAAAAACATAAATCCCTTGAATTAAATAAAACATGTGAATAAGTCATAAAACATTCCATTTAAATATGCCACATTTGAGTGAAAACAGTTATTACAAAGGCACGATACAATTAGTGGAATGAATTCACAAGTTAATATAGTTCCCTCGACCAATATATTGATTATTTAACGATTTCACAAGAATGTGGGGATAGGTATGTCATTACATAGCAATTCATAAGGTGTTAAAAACATGTGGGAAGGTACTGATTAACATTTTTGGATAAAATAAAATTAACATGGAATTTCTTATTATGTATAATGAATAAAAATTGAATTAAACAAATAATAATATTCATCAATCAAATAATTAGTGAAATTAGTTCTACATTGTATGAATTAAAAACCATTTCACGCATTTAAACTAACCAAATAAAATAGAATATTTATAGCATACCAAAACCATTCTTTTGAAAAATCCTAGATATTATTTATATATTTTTATAATTTTAGTCTTTATGTCTTATTATCAAGGGTTGAAACAATAATGGGAGAATAATGATCATCTTACAATTATCCACGATGAATACCTTAATAGGGTGTAAATCCAATGAAATGGATTGTAAAGACCCTTGGATGTGAAAGGATTAACTGAAAAACTAAGAACCATTTCAAATAATATTTGTAACATATACATATGCCTCTATGGCCTTTGGGAATAATGGAAACCAAAAGAATTGAAAATTAGAAGTCTTAGAATGAATATGATTCTCTTATTGGGTTACTTACTAGATTAATCCTTGAAGAAGACCCTCCAAAACCACTCATAGAAGTATAGGAGAGGAATTCATCAAATAAATATATTTCTAGGTGTCAAGTGGTATAGAAATGTAGGTGTTAGTGGTTTAATTTATAGTAGGGATAATTTTATCATTACAAATTTTTTAAATGCTTATGCAGGATGTACAATTTATTAAACCATGTGTCAACCATGTAGGTGGAACTGAAACCAACTAGAGAGTTTCATGGATTAGATGATTTTTTTGTAAATCCATGATCCCTTGGAGAAAATAAATACTAATACAAAATAATAAATTTTATATTTTTATTCATGGTTAGTTATAATCATGCACAAAATTTCTTCCTAAAACTGACCAATATTTTTAGAACTTTAAAAAGATAATGACCGTAAAATGTAGTAGAAAAATAAAAAATAAAAAAATTAAAAAAATGTAGTTCATGAAAATTTTATAGATGTGAAAATCCACATGAACATATCAATTTATACAAAAATAAATTACAACAAATTCTTGAATAGAATTTTATTGTTTAAATTACTCCCTTATTATATTTTCCCACTCGAAGGTCTCAGTTGTTTCATTACCATATTACTAAAATACTTGATCCAAAATAATTCACTTCCCATAAAATACATGTTATATGGATCCAATAATATATATTTTTATTCAGTGATTGATACATTTGTTTTAAAATCCATTTCTTACTAATTCATCATGTGAGCGGTATCTAGAGGATACCTATTCATTTGGGATATGCTAAATACATCATTTATTTACATCAACTATGATGATAATGAAATATAGTAGGTGAGGTTTCTAATCCATTCGATGATCTCAAAAGAACACACCTAATATTGTGAAATATTCCATTTCTCCCCAAACTATAAGTGTCCCAATCATATTGATATATTTAATAACACTAAATCAACCATTGATAAATCCTAGGGATGATGTATGTAGAAAATTGTGAAATTATTCTGATATTGGTCCTTATCTAATTTCGTTAAAATATTTTAGATCTTCTTATTCACATTCTAGATAAGGATAGGTCCTTAAAAAGATGATTCACCAACCTCAGTCCAACACATGGGGGAGTAGTATAGATGGCCATTTAGTGTATCAAATGGAGCCATCTTTTTGAATTACTAAAAACTATTACTATAAGAAACCTACATAAATCAGAAATTCATATTGTTGGGTATGCATTGTTTTAAAAATACAATATGAGTCTTGTTGATTTTAATTCTAAATAATAACCTTATTTGTTTTACTAATGAAATTACATTATGTTTTTTTTATGATTATATTCCTCGATAAATTTATCTTTTTTAAAAGTTATTTATATGTTAATTTTTTTGTCTATGTTTTTCTAGATATTTTTCAAGTAGTGGAGATTCACTATTTATACCCTATTTTTGGAAGTAGAACATTTCCAACCCTTTATTTGGAGAGAACTTGGGGATTAGGATCCCTACACTGTTGTAAAGTTATAGATCAGGAACCATAATTTTTATAGCAATCCTATGTTTTTTGAAACTAACTAACGGGTTGGAAAACTATTATAAAACAAAAAATTTTGATGTTAACCGAAAATTTTCAACTGAATATTCAATGTTTAGCCTATGTTTGAATTGTTCAACAACTAATTTTAATTTAAAGATATTTCCTAACATTTATAAAACTATATTTATGGTATTATTTAATATATTTTTAATTTTTCTTAAAAATTTATTCAATGGATCATATTCAAAATAGTTAATTGTTTTTATTTCTATGGGAAGTTATAGAATTCTTCGAATGTTTTAAATATAAATACATTTATTTTTTAGAAGAAATTTCAGGATCTGTTTAACCAAAAGAAATTCATTTTTATCTTGAAAAATACCAGGAGTTATAATATTCAAAAGAGTGGTGCCTTTTTGTAAAATAATGAACGTATCAACTATTTCAAAGAGAAAAACTTTGGAGGAACAAATTAATTTTTTATGGAGTTTTTTGAATATTATTCCATTATTGTTGTTTCTATTGATTTTTTTGGATTTTTTAAAGTTTATTTGCATCCAGGATCTATATGAAGCTATTATTTGTTGAAGAATATTGTTGGCGCCAAAATATTGGACGCAAAGGGAAGAAGGAAAAGAAGCCCGCGCACTACCTCGCAAATCCCCGACGCGGAGCTCCTCCGAGCAACGCGGCCGCCTCAAAGCAAAGGAGGCGGTAATGCTCCGCGAACGCCCTGACGTTCGTGAGGCCACCACAAAGCCCCATAGGCGGTAACCCTCGATGAACCTGGTTGACGTTTTCAACCCGCCGCGAAGCAACCACATCCCCTTCGCACCATGTCAGCTCTGCTTTGCGGTGCCCTTTACCTAGAAATATCAGGCTCCCCCTGAGCCCATGGGATAGACAATCCGACCTTTCAGCTTCTCAACTCCCAAATCGCGAAGTACCCTTTGCCTCAAGAATCTTGAGCTCCGTGAGTTATTTTTTCTTCGCGAGATTCCTTCTCCTTGTCTCGTTTTGATCCACTCTTATGAGAGGGATTCCCTTTGCGAAGCCTAAGGGCATTCGCGAAGGAAGGGGATTCCCAAGGGAACCCGGGAAGCCGCAGAGCATTTATGCTTCGCGAAACACCCATCCTATACAAGATATCCACATGCCAAGGCAGGGTCGCTGTACTTCACAAAGCACACTGCCACACAGCACCTTGCTTTGCGAGGTACCTCTACTTCGTGAGGCAGTGCTCTGTGAACACTATTCCCCTTAGCGAAGCACCTCCCATTCGCACCCCTGCCCCATGCTAAGGCCAAGGCACTCCACTTCGCAAAGCACACCCCTTTGCTTGTAAATTCCTCCTCTCGTGCGACCCTCCAGGTTTACACGATGTGATTTCAAAGTCCCATGGACAACACCACTCGTAGCGTTTCTTCACCTAATGCTTCTTCGCATAGGCATGCTAATGGATATTGCTTCATCGCATAGCCATGCTAACGTTGACCCCTCGATGGTTCACTCTACGACCCCCCTTTACCATGGACTTGCCGGTACATTCCCTCCCCCAAGGGGAAGACATTACCAGTCTTATATGTCCTAGGGGTGCGGAGTAGACCAACCTCGTCTGAGCTACATGACATTAAACTGCCAAGAACCTCGTCCTTAACACATGACGTTAAACTGTGACCCGACCCCGTGCCTCGCACGCAGGGACCCCCCAGCTCAGAAATTCGTTACGCCGCTCATCCTCATGGGAATGGAATCACCCTAACATGGGATGATATTCTCATTCTCGGAGTAGCGTATTTCTATAGGGGAAGGGAAACCACCTTGGTGTAATCCCCCAACCCTATCTTGCGAAAGGTAGCACCCATGCACCTCCGTACATCCCCACTACCAAGGCCAGTGGAGGGCGCGATAGGGAATGAGGAACCTTCCATATTTGGCCACAAATCCCTTTCCCACTGCACTTTGCTGCACTTTGGGCCTATATCCTGGAGTATGTCCCAGCACCATGGGCCACCTAACGCGTAAGAACCTCTTTGCTTCTCACGAATGCACCCTTCGCGACGTGATCATCAGGTCTCTGCTACCTCTTATTTCTCACACCGAGCATGACTCACATGGGCTTAGAGTATGCATCGACCATGGAAATTCCCTCGTCCAGCGTGACATTAAACTGTATGCCCCCATCCATCATGACGTTAAAATGCATATCTGTTTGATCTACGAGGTCTTTGATCCATGTCAAGGCATGGTATGTAGGAAGCCTCCACAAGGTTCAAGCCCACTGCCCGTTATTTCTTCACGTCAGGGTCCACCCTCGTCCAGCATAACGTTAAAATGCACTCAAGTCCGACGGTAAGCCATTGTGACTAACCCAAACTACGAGGAGTTTGATCCATGTCATGTCACGGTATGTAGGAAGCCTCCATGAGGTTCAATACCATCACCCATCGGACCAAGGTCCTTTCTTCACATCGGTTCTCCGGCACCGACCATTTTCACCTGAACTACAAGGACTTTGATCCATGTCAAGGCACAGTACATAGGAATCCTCCATGAGGTTCAAGGCCATCACCCATCAGACCAAGGTCCTTTCTCCATGTCGGTTCACCAACACCCACCATTTTCTCTCTAACTATGAGGACTTTGATCCATGTCAAGGCATGGTACGTAGGAAGCCTCCATTAGGTTCAAGCCCATCACCCAGTTGTTCTGTCCTCATTCATGTCAGTTCAACCCCATCCCACATGTTGTTAAACTGTATTCCACATCTCATTTGAACTACGAGGACTTTGATCCTTTCCAAGGCATGGTACGTAGGAAGCCTCCCTGATGTTCAAGCCCAACAACCATTGGCCCATACGGTCTCCTTGTCGGTGTTCCAAGCCCCACCCATTTTCACCTGAACTATGTAGACTTTGATCCTTTCCAAGGAATGGTATGTAGGAAGCCTCACAAGGTTCAAGCCCACCACCTATTGGTCACTCTGACCCCCTTTTACACCGGTTCACCAAAACCTTGGCAGCCTAGTGTGTAAGCCCCACACCATCTGGACCAAGGTCCTCACTCGTGTTGGTTCACCGACACACCATTATGAACTATGAGGTCTTTGATCCTTGTCAAGGCATGGTACGTAGGAAGCCTTCCTGAGGTTCAAGCCCACCCTCCATCGGACCAAGGTCCACTTTCACATCAGTTCGCTGATGACACCCATCGGACCAATGTTCACCTTCATGTTGGTCCTCCGGTGCACCATCCCGATCTGCGCGAAATTTGATTCCCTGCCACGAGGATACGTAGGAGGTCTTTTCGAGGCTGAAACCCAATTTCACTATCTCCCTTGAGATAGTCCTATTTCATTCCCCCACCACTTCATTCATTCATCCATCATCCATCCTGATTCTCACCATGGCCGCCACATCCCAGTGAGATCATGCCACTCCACTCCCCTCCACAACATCCGGGAATCCACCCACGGTCTAACCTCGATATCGTTATCCCCTCAAGGGGGGATTACTCAATCTGATCCACTCCAGCTAGTGTTCTGATCAGGCCGATCCGTCTCCGCTGGACGTTAAACTTGCGGCATACCCTGTGTTAAACATAGGATGTTGAGGAAAACCTCAGATATATGAATATGGAATATGATTCCCCGTGCTCGATGTGGGATGACATGGGCTTCCACGCCCTCTAGAAGCCCTATAATAAGGGACAAAAGACAGACACGCCAATTCCCCAGCATTCATACACGTTACTGATGCCTCGACGTGACTACTCCCCTGACTGAAGGTTGCTGCCTTGACCGGACCCTTTGGAATGTCCTGACAGAAGTAGTGTAATTAAATAGCGTCCATGGAGACATGACACTTGAAAGAGTTTCACGAACAAACATATTAAATCTATGAGGGAGACCCGTACTAGGTGACGAGTTTTGAGGAGGAATCCACAGAAGGAAGAACCAATATCCCATCATCCCAGTTTTGATCAAGGAGCAGACATCCCTGAATAAGGAGCGGATGTCGCCCGCCATTGGAAAGTGGGAATGCGGGGCAACAGGAAAGCCGCGCCTGTCGCGCCCAGGATGATGGACGCACGCGCCCTGGCGAAAACATCTGAAACAGAAATAGTGAACCTCACGTGAAGTTCTTCTCCTCAATATAGAGATTAGTAGCATTCGAGACATCTGTAGATTGACATGTCACCAGATCCAGATATCTGGTGCCGGGTCCCGCTAATCAAATAGCGGGCTTGGCATGAAACTCACCAGAAGTTGGGGCAGTAGAACGTGGGGCATTCCGTTCTGCAACTTTGTCGGCATGGATCCCTCTTACCGGCACACGGAAGACAGAATGACGCTGGGGCACTGGTTGTCAATTCTTTTCCTCGCAGTGCTGAAGATTTAATCTCTCTACTTCCCAGGAACCAAGTTGCTGCTATGGAGACACGATCACCACCCGCTCGCCTACGCAGGGGCGGGGGAAATACCAGCACAACTACTCTGTGTGGCTCCACTTCCATCACAACGACCTCTACATCCATGAGTACGGGACGCCCACGTCCCCTCTCCCCATCAGAGACCATCCAACGAAGAATGATCAACAACCTTGTACGTAGGTACGAGGAGAAATGGGACATCCAAACTTGGGATATGGCCCGCCTGGACCTGGAGGCGTCCAAGACCCGCCGTCAATGACGACCTCAAAGGGCGAGCAGGGAGCCCCTTCTCCCCACCCCAATGTTCAATCGTTTCAGGATCCTGTCCCCGGAACGCCTCGACGACTCCTCTCCTTACGCTGGTGAGGCAAGTGATGTCCGGATCATCCCGGTCAGAGTCCCAATCCAAGGACTCCATGCAAGGGCCCCCATCCAGCCGTGTCAGTGCCACCGTCCGGCTTTTACCACTGGAGCAGGTAGGTTAGTCCCCTGCACCACCTACGCCAGCTCGTTTGACCCGACGCCAGCGTCGGGCCTGAGCTGAGGACGCCCTTCAAGGGGCGTCGAAATCAACAACTATTTTGGCCCGAGCCACCACCAATGTGCATCATGGAGTCACTGTATATACTGAGCAGGGGAACTCCTTCACCCGACTAGGACTGAGGCCCCAACCGCCCCATGGGCAGGTTGGGTTAACTCTCGGGGTCGTAGGCCTGAGTGGTGATCGTCGCGAACCAATTTGCGGTGATGTCACCCCGTACGGAGGACCTCCCCGTACCACCATTCCATAGAGAGTGGGCCTTCATTACTCCAAATATATTTATGGAGGTATCCCTCATGATACCCCCATCCCGAATGAAGACTTTCCCCACGACAGTGACGCTTGGCGCGGAAGTCTCTCCTGCGCCCACCACACCGGGTATGGAGTTCCTCCTCCTGCCCTCGACCGTGAATGCGAAGTCATTGCCCATCCAGTCCCTCTCCAAAATGGGGATCCTCCATACGTCCTCTCTGCAACTGGAGAAGGTCCTCCTTGCCCATGCAACCCGAGGGGTGAAAGTCAGCCTCGCTCCACCCGCACCAAGCATGGAGGTCCTCCCCATGCTCCTGCTAGTTCCAACAGAGGTTCTGACCACATGGGTGCTATCCATGTAGTTCCTCCCCATTTACCCTTCAAAATATTCCCTGGTGCCCCTCGCACCCCGGCTGTCTCAAGCGGAAGTCCTCTCCGCCACGGCGCCAGCGCCGCTTCAAGACTACATGTCAAGAATCAGCCTTGTCCCAAAGATCCATCTAGGGGAAGGAGAGCTGGTCATCGCTGCCACCAAAAGAGTCCTGGGAAGGCTCGGGTAGAGGTCAAACCAGCCCGCTTCTCAGATTCTGAAACAGAATGCTACTCGGCGATGGAACCTTCTCCCCGTTCCTCCATGTCAAGGATTGGGGCAGGAACAAGGTGCGTCAGTCTCGTTCTCCCAGAATGTGAAGTCCACCGGATTCCCGCCTCTCTCTGCAAGTACATCCAGGAGGAGGAAGTTATGGAAATACCGTAGGTTCCGACCATGAAATCACCACCGCCATCACCAGAAGCACCCTCTACCTCTACCAGAGATCACGAAGAGCTATTTTGGGGACTGACGACGGTAGAGCAATGACGTGACCCATCACCGGTGACCTCAGTTCATGCGCCAGAAGCTGTGGATATCAGCCTGTTGTATCATGATATTGTGGTAAGGTCACCTCACTCTTTAGAGGATGGCCCGGAATTCGGCGGCCAGTCAGCTCGTTCGACATATTCTCCACCGCCCAATTTACTGTCCTAGTGGTCTGCCTCAGTACCGCTAACGGTCCCTCAGCCTCCCCCGGTTGATGAGTGGGGAAATACGGGGCTAGACTCTGAATCCGAGCGCAGGAGCTTTTGGATAATTCTCATAGCAGACCACTTCCTGGAGAAGATCTGACCAGTGGCAACGTCGAACGTTTTTAGGCCAAAATCCCTCACCCCGGAGGAAGTAGAGTGCTTTCGCCAAACCCTATGGGAGACACACTTTCGTCTTCTCCCTCAGCGAGTGATGTACCCTAGGAGAAATGTTCACTTCGAAGAAATCGATGATCAATGTCGTCTAGTCGATTTGGTTGCACTCCCTCTGGCCCAGTGCCCCAAGTCACCCGGTCGCCAGAGAGCCCTAAAAAAAATTCGTTCATAGTTTCAAAGTACTCTACAAAATCATTAGGGAAGCTACCCCCCATGTGAAAGTCCGTGGCTCGGGACAGTTTTCCACCCTCCTCTTCAATCCTATCCGGCGGTAGCCCGATTCGTTATGCGACATTGAGGACATTCCCCCAAGAAGGGTCACGGTCCATATGGTTGACATAGTGGACAAAAAGGACGAGATGGAGTTCCTTGATGGAGAATTACCCCATGAGGGTGTACCACCACTGCTGGACCCATCAAGGAGGATTACCCGTCAGTAGAGGAACCTTCTGGGCCTCCATGTACCCATCGAGTCGCTGGTACTCAGTCAGATGGACAATAAGGGTAAGGAGCACGTCAGAACTATCAAGCACTCCGACCCGTCCACCTCAGTGTATAAGACGGATGAAGACCTCGAAGAGGCCGCATTGTGCCAGTAGCTCGATGAGAAGAAGAGGCTAGTTTACAAACTTCTGTCCGAGCGTGCTGAAGAGCGGTGACCTGACTATGGTAATCCCAAGTCGGGGCAGCAGGGGCAGGAACAATTTTCCCTCAGTGATATGCCTCTAGGAATCTCTGATCATTCTACTTCTGCAGATAGGTCAGAAGCCAGAAATCACGGTAAGAGGGCGCGATATGTCTCTCCAAACCCTCCTGAGCGATGAGGAAATCCGAGGAATCCATCCCGGGTTCCCCCAGTGGCCCCACAGGCCGTTCTACCAGTCACTCCACGAGTTGCTGGAGCCATCTACCGTGTTGAAGAACCTGACAATGCACTTGTGATTAGGGACCCCCATCAAGACAAGGACCCCCACCCAGATGATCTTATAGAGATACTCATCGCCCGACTCGAGGCGTTGGAAATGTGGTAGGTGGCAGTCCCACCAGATGGAAAGCCATATCCCGCGTGGGTGGATGATATGCCCGCACATCCAGGTTTTGGGAACCCCACTTTTTTGCCCTTCAATGGGACATGGGACCCGCCACAACACTTGGCCCACTTTTCTTCTAGGTGTGGCCCAATGTTGGGAACCCCAGCACAGTAAGAAGGTTCCAAGTTCCGATGTTTCATGCAAACATTAGAGGGCCCTGCATTTGTCTGGTACAACCAGCTCTCTATCGGATCGGTGACCGGCTAGGAGGATCTCCGCCGGAAGTTCCTATACCAGTTCATCTCCACCACGCAAAAGACCAGCATCGCAGACCTCTTCAAGTGAAAACAAAGTCATGATGAGCGAGTTGTGGACTTTATCGCCCAGTGGAAGGGGCTTACATACTCCCTCGACATGCCACTGACTCAGGAGAAATAACTGACGATGTGTGTAGGGAACATTAAAATAGAGATGGTTCCTTCCCAGATCACCCGGAACTACCTTGGAGGGTTCCGAGATTTCTCAGATAAGGATCAGCGCCTCGAGGAAGCTCTACAACAGGCTAGTTAGGCACGTCTGCTGCCCCCTGTGATCCCAGCTAGGAGGGCTGCCAGAGCTGAACCCGCCGCAGTGGCCCAAATAGAAGCCCCCAGGCAGCTAGAATTACTACTAGTGGCACCGGCCCCGTAACCCCGCAGAGGCCCTCCACCTCAAGTGCAGGCTCCTGCCCAGCAGCGACCACCTCAGAATCGACAGGTTCCCCCGCGCAATGCACCAGCACCACCTAGGCGAGACAATCAGGCACCGCCTCCTCAGCAGGCTCCTCTGGCCCCTCGTCAGGGCCAGGCTCCCAGGGCCCCCTATTTGGAAAGAAGGCACCAGACTTACTCGTTTAATGAGAATTAGGTCCCTGGCTATTTCTGAAGTTCTCTAGAGGAAGGGATTTTTCACTTACCCGAGTGTAGAAGGTCGACGAAGGCAAATATCACTGATCTCCCCAACTACTACCCCTATCACTGGATTCTGGGGCACACCCTCAATCAGTGCTATGTGTTTAAAGACAAGCTTCAAGACCAGGTCAATAACAACATAGTCAGGTTGGGCCTGGCCCCGACACAAGTAGAAGGTGTCTTCGTAGGGTCAGAGATTGGTAGTGACAGCGAAGGCGAGTGGCAGTAGGTTCCAGTCGTGGGTCCCAGAAATACGATGACTGGATAGCTCGAAAAACCATCGCCCGTGTCCAAGGTATCATTTGGGCACGCCTGAATCAGTCAGAGCCTTCAGAGGAAGCAGCCAGTACCTCTGCATCGTCATCACAGCCGACCTCTTCCCAAAAGGTCAACCAGCGACGACGCAAGAAGAAGCAACGCGCTCCACCACTGTCATCATCATCCCGCACTCTTAGAGACTTTATGCCCCCTGAAATGGGGATTCCTCCCAGAATCCACCCAGTGGTGGATGATTCATCAAGCGACAGTCAGGGGTACGCTTCGGTTAATACCGTGGAGCTGGTAAAGCCCTATATGACTCCCGACGAGGGGGAACTCCAGGTGAACCTCCCTAACATACCTAGCCGACGTCAACGTCAGTGGAACCGCAACCACACAGGTCATCGAGGCACGTCAGTGGGCACTTTTAGTCAGGCCGTGCATGCTACTGAAACCAGACAGCATGCTCAGCGTAGAGTTCATCACGTGCAACCTCATCTGATGCCCTTAGATATACCTCGACCGTTGTTTGTGCTACTAGATCAGGCAGAGCTGCCTCATCCGTATTGCGGTCAGTCTCTCCCAGCTATAGGTCATTCTCCATTGTCCGGTCCTAATCAGATGGATATTCTCCAGGCCTCAACTAGTAGGCTGCGGGATGTACCTAGTACTAGCCAGCTTCTGGTTCAACCGGCAGGACCCGCTATGCCTCCAACTACAGAACGACCTCCTATAAGCAGAGGCTCTCGTTTGGAACAAAAGTATGATGTCCTGAAGCACCTGTCCAGCATTCTAGCAAGGCTTTCTATCCTTGAGGATCTTCTCCTATCGTCTGAAATGCACAAAGCACTTGCCGATGCCCTAAGGAGCCCCCTCCAGTTTGAGACAGAGGTAGCAAATGTGGAATCCTTCCATGCTGAGGCAATTGAGAATGCCGAATGCCAGGAAGTTATCTCATTATCAGGTGAAGATGAAGACCCTCCCATACATTTGAATATTCGCCCACTGTATGTCACTAGCCAGTTCAATGGCGTGGAAGTCCGCCACTGCCTTGTTGACACAGGTTCTGGGATTATCCTAATCCCGACTCGGACACTGTGAAAGTTGGGTTTGTTTGAGGATGATTAAACTCCCTCCGACCTCAAAATCCAGGGATACGACAGGACCGAGCAATCCCCAGTCGGCAAGATCCGCTTGAAGACCCAGTTCACTGGCATAATTTCCAGCACCGAGTTCATGGTTGTCTCTAAGGACACCTCCTACAACGCATTTATGGGTAGGCCACGGCTCCATCTGCACGCAGCGGTCCCTTCGTCGTATCACCAATGCCTCAAATACTCCCTCAATGGTCGAGTAGGGATGCTTCAAGGAGATGCGTCTCCTTTCGCCTCTTGTGAAGCCCACCATCTGGACATCGACTATTACAAGAGAAAGGATAAGAAAATCCTAGCAAGTGAAGATGAACCCGCCTCGGTCACAAGTGATCCCTGGGCATGACTAGATGACGACTACATCTTCCCGATCCATCGATTGGAGGCCACAACCCCCGACATGGGGCAGTGTTTTGTTGTTTCAAGTACAAAAGGAAGGCATGTTCCCATATCCAAGCAATGGCGGAAAATCACCACGTAATCCTACACCAACCAGGCTCAGGTGATCCCGGAACCTCCTCCCCCTGTGCGGTATCAGAATGTCAGGCTTATGGCAACGACAGTACGTCATACGTTTCTCTTCCGTCAGGCTTGAATCAACCGACTCAGGCCAATGTGTCACCAATGCTTCGATGTCATCAAACGTGGCCCCTTAAGTGGAAGGCCAGATGGGATAGGATTGACTACCTTCATTGCTATGGTCTCAGTGGCGCATGGGTCATCTGATATGATGACCACTGCTGCCCAAGCCGACACCAGCTACCTATCAGGGTTTGATAGCACAGAAGCATCTCCCCCTGCGGGAAATCCCTCCATGGGTGGAGAGGAATATCTGGAGGTTTCTCTCCCCACCTTTGAAGAAGGCGTCTCTACCACAGTTGATGAACTGGTACAGGTGAACCTTGGTAGCGAGGCCGATCCGAGACCCACATTGATCAGTTTAACCATGTCCCCCAAGGAGCAGCAGTGGTGCGTAGACTTTCTCAAACAGCACCGTGATGTGTTTTCCTGGAGTTACGGCGAGATTCCAGGACTAGATCCTTAGGTATCCATTCACCGCCTGGGCCTCCCGACAAACCATCGTGGGTTTAAGAAGCCTCCCAGAAAGTTTCACCCTTCTCACGGTGCCATGGTTGAGGCCAAAGTTGACAACCTTATCAAATCCAACTTCGTCAAGGAAGTCTAGTACCCCAAGTGGCTTTCCATCATTGTGCCCATCAGGAAGAAGAACAGGCAGATCAGAGTCTGCATCGACTTCGGTGATCTCAATCACCACTACCCAAAGAATGATTTTCCCCTTCTAGTGACCGGATTATTTATTGATGTCACGGTCGGGTTCCAAGACCTCCCTTTCATGGATGGGTATTCCGGGTACAACCAGATCCAGATGGACCTTGAGGACGAGGAGTCCACTACCTTTAGGGCTCCCCAAGGTACTTTTTGTTACCAGGTTATGCCCTTCGGCCTGAAAAATGCAGGTGCCACTTATCAGCAGGCCATGCATCGCATATTCAAGCCAATTCTCAGGATGCTAGTGGAATTCTACATCGATGATCTAGGGGTCAAATCTCTCCAGTTCTAGGACCATCTCAAAGACCTTGATAAATTGTTCGGTTTCCTTAGTTCCCGCCACCTAAAGATGAACCCGTTAAATGTTTCCTTCGAGGTCACCTCCAGGAAGTTTCTTGTCTTTGTTGTTAGATACCGGGGCACTGAGATCGACCCAGAGAATATCAAGGCCATCAGCCAAATGCCTCCCTTGAGCAATATTTGGGAGCTTCGATGTCTCCAAGGCCACTTATCTTTTATACTCTGATTCATTGCGAATCTGGATGGCAAGTGTAAGCCTTTTTCCCAACTCATGAAGAAAGGCGCCACCTACGAATGGGATGAAGAGTGTCGGACCACCTTCGAGGAAATCAAGCAGTATCTGCTCCAACATCTGGTTTTGATGCCACCCGTCTTTGGAAAGACACTAGTCCTTTACGTGACCGACCTAGAATGGTCCCTCGACGTGCTTCTCACCCAGAAGAACAATGAGGGGACAGAGAACAGCCTCAACTATCTCAGCCGTATGCTCCTCAATATGGAGATTAGGTAACCCCCTATCGAAAAGAGATTCCTTGCACTCGTTTTTTCTGTACAGAAGTTACAACATTACCTACAGAACCATGAGGTACAGTTGGTCTCTCAGGCAGACCCACTGAAGTACATCATGACGCGCCCCATGTTGACTGGCCGACTAGCGCGGTGATCCTCCAGCAGTTCGACATCAGGTTGGTGCCTCAGAAGGACATCAAGGGACATGCATTGGCAGACTTCTTAGCTGCTCATCCAACCTCCGTGGATCAATCCATGGACCTGGATTTTCCTGATGAGGCAATCCTCTTAGTCGATCATGCTGCCTCATGTTGGAAAATGCACTTCGACGGTGCCTCCCGGAGCCCCACCGGTAGGAGGCTCAATGATCCTAAGCTCAACAATGTGGGTTTGGGTATCGTCTTCATCACCCCAGTGCAAGCCATCCTCACATACGCATTCCTGTTGTCAGAAGGCTGCACCAACAATGGGGCAGAGTACCAGGCTCTCATCACCGGTCTTGAGCTGGCCCTTGAGATCGATGTGCCCCATCTACAAGTGAAAGGGGATTCTAAGCTGTTCATCAAGTAGGTCAATAGCGACTATGCCGTCAGGAAGACGGAACTTGTTCCATTGCTGGATTCCACCCTCCATCTAATGGCCCAGTTCTCTTCTTGACCAGAGGTTACCCATGTCACTCGGTCACAGAACGGTCGAGCAGATGCTTTAGTTGGCTTAGCTGCATCGCTCGCATAACCCGAGCAAGATGATTTGATCATACATGTGGCACACCGGAGAGTCATTACCCCATTCACCCTAAAGGACAACGATGGCCTACAGGTAAGTCATCTTACCACCATACTTTCTACTTTAGGGGTCCCAGGTTTGTTAGACACAGTGGTTGAGGCCACTCCTAACTGGAGAGCTCCTTTTTTCAGGTATCTCCAAAATGGTTTCCTCCTAGACGATCGGGCCGAGAACGAGTGAATCTGACGCTGTGCACTGTAATTTACCCTCCAGAGTGGTCCCAGTCTTGAGCGGATCCTCTATAAGAGGAGCTTCAATGGTTTTCTCCTCTATTGCATTAAAAGAGTTTAGATTTCTCAGGTCATGCAAGAGGTTCATGCTGGTTCCTGCGGTGCCCACCAGGCTGGGCCCAAGCTGTCCCATCATATCCAGAGGTTGGGGTACTTCTGGACCTCTATGATCCATGATTGTATCGAGTTTTCCAAAAGATGCCACATGTTCCAAGTTCAAACTAACTTCCTGCATCGGCCACCAGAGCCTATCCACTCCACCAAGTATTCTTGGCCATTTGTGGGGTGGGGACTCGATGTCGTGGGACCATATCCACCGGTGAAAGCTCGCCAGTGTAGTTTCATCCTAACTGCTACAGATTTCTTCTCCAAGTGGGTAGAGGTAGTTCAACTCAAAGAGGTCAAGGCCCATTCCATCATTGACTTTGTGAGCTCCAATATCATCCACCGGTTTAGAGTCCCTCACGTTGTCCTCACCGATAACGACACCAACTTCCGAGCAGTTGAGCTGAAGAAATTGTATGCCAAGTACAACATCTATCCGAACCATACCTCTCGCTATCATGATCAAGAAAATGGACAGATCAAGGAGTTCAACAAAACCATCTCAAACATTCTATATAAAATGGTTGGTCAGAACAAGAAAAGCTGGCTGGACAAGCTCACCAATGTCCTATGGGCCTATCGGATGAAGACTCTCAATTCCACCTAGGTGGCCCCATATTCCCTAGTGTATGGGGCTAAGGCTATCCTACCCATTGAGATCCAGCTGCCATCACTATGCACTACATTCTATGACCAGTAGGCGCCAGATAAGGTGGACGAAGTCCATCAAGATGAATTGGAAGCACTGGATGAGAACAGGCTCTATGCCCTGCACAATCTGGAAAGACATCAGAATAAGATAGATAGAGCCTTCAACTAGAAGGTTCGCCTTCACTCTTTTTTTCAAGGTTACCTAGTGTTGTCCCTTCGAGTGCCAATGATTCCCGGTAGGAAATCTCCTAAGCTAGATCCCAAATGGGAAGGACCTTACGTCATCCATAAAGTTTACCCCAACAGAGTGTACTCCTTGGTGACCACAGATGGTGAGCGCATAACTCCTCCCACCAAAGCCAAGCTCCTCAAGCAGTACTTTGCCTGAGCCCCTTGGTCCTACATGACCTTAAACTGTACGGTCCCGCACAAGCCTAAACTGCATGTTACGGTCCCGCATGACCCTAAACTACACCACCGTCCTACATGACATTAAAACTGCGTTATAGTTTTGCAAGATGATAAACTAAAAAATGGTCCGAGATCTATGAACATAAGCTAATATCTCCCCCTGTGCTTACTGAAAGACATTAAAATACAAGACAGTTAGGCCTTCCTAACCAAGGCCTAGCCTCAGGCCCCTTGGAGTCTTCGGGACCCTGTCCCTCGTCCTTACTGTAAGACGTTAAACTGCAAGCCGGTGTGGCCTCCCTGACCGAGGCTCATCCTCAGGCCCCTTGGCCTTCGTCGACTCGGGCTCTCTTATGGGATTGTATGGTGTGGTGTGGATTACGTCCTCATTCACATCGGGTTACCTTCCATACCGTATATATCCCCAAATGAGATGCATCTCCCATCCAACACGACATTAAAATGCGCTTCAAGAACTAAGTATGGCTTGATTCCTAATGGGATACGTAGGAACGCTCGGATGCCTCATCTTGAGCACATCCCCAAGCTCTTCTCTTTCACTATCCCCCTGGGTATAGTTTCCTCGGATGATCCTTTCATGACGAGGAGTAGGATTCCTTAGCCCCACTCATACAAGGATTATAAAGGTTGCACCATGTGCCCACCCCCGTTCTTCTATCCTCCCACGTCCTCACCACATGATGTCAAACTGCATGGACTTCAAGAACTATGTATGGCTTGATTACCATCCTAATGGGATACGTCGGAACGCCCAAACATTTTGTCTTTTGTACTAGCCCAAAAGCCAAAATCTTCCCCTCGGGTTAAGACATATGGCAGGATGCACACTTTTCCCCAACTCACGTTGAGCAAGCCTCGACCTGGCTGTACGTCCCCCCTGGAGATGTTTGCCTCTTTCGTGGATGGGTATAGCTATGCTTCACCCACTCCTTGACTAGGATTCCATCACTTTCCTCACCTGGAGGGACCCCCATGAATGGGATGGATACCACGCCCAAGGGCTCTCCTACTGATACGGACCAACACCCCCGAGGGTTTCCGAGCAACAAGCCAATACAAGTCCCGCGTTGCGAATTTGGTCAACGGTTGACGCTCATTTATTACTCCCATATCAAGTCACCATAGGGACGTTGTGTTTCCAGCATGGTCAACAGTGTCCTGGATCTTCGGGTCCACCCTGAGATGTCCAAATCATCGAGTGCAGTGATTCGTTCTGTCCCATCCCGAAGCGACAAACTTCCCTCCAGGTGGTGCCAGCAGTCGGGCCCACAGCCTCGATTCTCTTATAAGGGATGTACGACGTGGTGTAGGATTACGTCCTCTTTCACGCCGGGTTACTTGCCATGCCGTACACATCCCAGGATGGGATATAGTTATCTCTTTCCCCTTCCTCATTGCAAGACGTTAAACTGCAAACTGGTCAGGCCTTCCTGACCGATGCGTAACCTCAGGCCCCTTGGCCTTTCCGGGCCCACGGCCCCCATCATTGCTACAAGAAGTTAAACTGAAAGTTAGTCAAGTCATCCTGAACGAGGCCCAGCCTCAGGCCTCCCTTACCGAGGCCTAGCCTTAGGCCCCTTGGCCTTCTCAGGCCCTAGCCCGAGTTTTTACTCAGAGTGTATAGTGTGATGAGGGATTATGTCCACATTCACACCGGTTTGTTCGCCGTACCATACACCTCTTCTGTCCAAAGATTCATATCCCCCAGCCCTCATCCTCACTGCAAGATGTTAAACTGAGAGTAGAAAAGGCCTTCCTGACCAAAACCTAACTATCAGGCCCCTTGGCCTCTTCGGCCCCCCCTGGCCCAGGTTCTTTCCTACATGACTGTGCGGTGTGGCGCGGGATTACATCCCCATTCACATCAGGCCACTTGCCGCATCATACACATCCTCGTTAGGAGTATTCTGCCTATGGGTATCTTCTAGAACTATGTATGGCTTGATTCCTGTCCTTATGAGATACTTAGGACCACCTGAATGTCTAAGCTTCGGGTCCAGCCCCATCTCTCGAAAATCTCTATCCCACCTTGGCCTACCCTTCCTGAGCCACTTTGTCGACGCTTTGCAGGGGCTCACCGATGTGCCTAAGGGTACTCCGGTCTATGTTACTTGGAATGTCAAATTCTACTCGGACACGTCCACACCCGCTTTTCAGGATTCTTGTGTCTGCTTCATCAGGGATTTAATCACCTTTCACACCCAGAGGGACCCCCAAAAAATGGCCTGGATACAACGCCCAAGGGCTCTCCTACCATTACAGGCCAATGCCCCCGGGGGTTTTCGACAACAATTTGATACAAATCCCGTGTTGCGAACATGGTCAGCCGTCGATGCTCATTTGTTTGTCCCCATTTTAGGCTAATGCGACAGGATGCTGTATTGCAAACATGGTCAGCAGTAATCCATTTTTGTCACTCCAGCCCCTCCAGGCCTTGAATGTTGGATACATGATTCACATTATGTTCCACCCCATCATGTCCAGGTGGAGTCTTGCACTCTTGGCGCTACCCCTCAATGTACCTTTTCATATCAGGGGACAAAGCTACAGCACGACGTCCATAGGGGCTCCCACGGTCTGAGCTCTAAGACCATAAACTAAGATCTCCTAAGAACTATGTTTCACTTGAGTCCCATCCTCATGGGATACATAGGACCACCCGAACATCTTGGCGTATAGCTTATTTGGGGGCTAAACTCTTTCCCTTCACCTCTCACCTCTAGGTGGGCCCCTCGACCTGAGGTTCCTCTCTCGGGATTGTACGGTATGGTGTAGAATTACGTCCTCATTCACGTCGATTATGCCACACGATACCATACGCATTCCCCATCTAGATTCGTCTATGCTATGTCTACACTACATGACGTTAAAATTCATGCTTGGTCCTATCACACGACCCTAAACTTTGACATTATTGTCCTGGCCGTACAACGGAAAACGGCACTGCATTGTGATGACCTCATTGAAGAGAACATCACGTTGGGTATTGGTCACGTGACATGCCATTTTTCAATGCCTACCACATCTTGACTCTTGTGGCGACACCAGGGCTTGAGACCCTAGGCATGTTGCTTCACAAAAAAACACTCACCTTAAAGGAAAATCAAGATTTATCAAATTCCTCTTCTTTTGGTGCAAGGGCCATGCCTGTACATCCCTTTTTCCCTGGCACTGTTATCTTACAATTCCACCCTTCATAACTACATATGTCTTGATTCCCATCTTCATGGGATACATAGGAGTTCTCGAGCACTTCCCCGCAGGCCCAGCCTAACTTGCATGTTCGGTCCCTCGACTCGATCACTCCCCATAGAACACATGGTAAGTAGGGCTTATGTCCTCATTCATGTCGGGTTTTTTAACCACCTTACCGTGTGTACCTTGCTCTCCTTACCCCTATATGGTCTGAGCTCTAATACCTTAAACTAAGAGCCTTTCATGAACTACGTGCAGCTTGATCCCCATCCCCATGGGGTATGTAGGAATGCCTTTACAATTTGCTTTGGGCCCAGCTGAACTTTAGCTTTCGGTCCCTTGACCTAAATCCTCTCTCAAGGGAGGTTGTGAGGTGTGGTATGGGATTATGTCCTCGTTCATGTCAGGTTGTTCACCGCACCGTACACACCCCCAGTTCCCATCCACATCGGGTTTTCGTAAATACCCGTCACATGCCTCCTATGTTTCCTCCCACCCATGGTCTGAATTCTACGACCCTAAAATAAGATCTACCTATGAAAAAGGACTCTTCTCCCTCTATCTAATACACCTCATTGTCTTGTTTAGATGCGTTTTGACAAAGAGCCCGAAGTGTGGGATTTTCATGGGGACATTCCCCTCGTCCCGTGACCAAGCTTCATACGCTCGCAGTTTGGATCCTCATCCTCTTCCACATACAAAAGGGACCTCAGACGACATGGATACTAGGCTTAAGGGCTCTCCATGAATGTAGGACCTAAGGGAACCCCAATCGTTTCGGGCCAACTTCCCTACGAATCTCTGACAACATTTGCGACATGGTCCCGTGTTTCGAATATGGTCAACAGTCGACCCTCATTTGTCTGTCCTCATCCTAGGATAATGCGATATGGATGCTGAGTTTCCGCCATGGTTGACTGTTATCCTCCATCATCACTCCACCATCATTGTGATCCAAATCTCGAGCGTCATGATTCACACATTTCCACTTCTTCATGTTCAAGTGGAATTCCAACACACTCGGCTCTATCTCTTCGCGCATCTAGGTGCGCCACATGATCATGTTAGTATCATGGGGTCAGTATTCATAGAGCGTACCTTCACACTAACCTTCCCCTTTCTGTGTCGGGAAATTCCCACCACCACTTCTTGTTTCCCACACGGATCACGACACACATGGGCTTAGTAGTTTTGACAAGATGTGTACCAGCAAATCCAGGCTTCTCATCGACCCCTCAGAACTACATATGGCTTCAAACCTATCTTCATGGGGTACGTAGGAACGTCTGACCACTCTGCTTTGGGCCCAGCCTAATTCTCATTCTTGGTCCCTCAACCTGAAGATTTTCCTCTAAGGGTACGTGGTGTGATTTGGACTTCAAGTCCTCTTTTACATCAATTTCATAACTACCACACCATATGCTCCCTGGGCTACTCCCTTTCACTCCACGTCCTATCGTATGACATTAAAATATTGGAATCCATATGTCCTCAATGCATGACACTAAACTGCAGTTCTACCCTAAACAAATTCAGGATGCCCCATGTTAATCAGGGGATGCACCAGAGCCTCTACCAGAGAGAATTTTACCTTTTAGTGTTGGTCTATGACTACACTATGCTTCCACAACTACCTATGGCTAGATTACCATCCTCATGGGATACGTAGGGACACCCTGGTATTTTTCATAGGGTCCATCCCACATGAATCATTAATCATGTTCTTCCCCTTTCTGACCCCCTGGCCAGACCCCTCGCCAGAGAGGCCCTGTCCAGAAGAAGGAATGATCCATGATCAAACTGATGTGCCCATCTGGTGTACTCCCACCGCAGTGGTGCAATTACATGAGTGTTGGATTCTGTTCGGAAAAACCATCACTCCATATTCCACACATTGCATGCCCCTTATTCGTATCCCCATCATCTATCATTTCTAAAAGAACCCCCTAACGGCCTGGTCTCATGCCGCATCGGCTCACCTACCGTCGTGGGCCAATGTTTCGGAGGACTGGTCATGTTTGGAAGGACCCCCTAACAGTATGGATGCTCGACCTAGGGTCCTCCTATTGTCTTGGGCCAACGTCCCGAAGGATTGATTGACAGCATTTGTGACATGTTCTCGTGTTTCGAACATGGTCAATGGTCGACCCTCATTTGTCTATCCCCATTTTAGGCTAACACAATATGGATGATGTGTTTCCGCTACAGTTAACGGTTATCCTTTATTGTCATGCCATCCCCACAGTGTTCCGAATCTTTGGTATCATGATTCACACTTCCCATTTCCATCTGTTCGGATCGATTTTAGTTCCCCTAGCATCATATCATTCGTGCATAAGAGCACACTGAAGAAACGGTAATTCGGCTGTTTTGATAACTTCCTTCTCCAGCCAGGTCTCTCTTATTCTTTCTAGAAATCCAGACTGGTTATCCAAAACCTGGATGCCTGAAGCTTGGTTTCCACTCCTATGTTGGGTGGGACGATGAGGCAACTATCTCTTGTTTCTCACATCAGGCCTAACCTACGTGAGCTTGGGGTATTGTTGCCAGACATCCCGCGAACATTGTAAAGATGTAATGAACCGATGAAAACGTTGGAGATCGTGCATTCTACGAAATTCAAAAAAAGAAGAAGAAAGTTGAAGCATGAGAGTACCATTAAAAGGTTTGTAATCGTTATTGTACCCGAGGGTCAACTCCCCCCATGGACGGGTTGACTTCGTCAAAAGGGTGTTGGAGCTCCGCCACCCTTTGACTGGTGGAATCCAGGAATTGCTGCCGTCAATTGAGATCCTGCTCCTCTTCAATGGCGATGGGGCACAATTTATCAGCCCCAGCTCGAGCCCTCTCTATGTCAGCCTGAATGGCAGCCATCTCTCCAGAAGCCTGCCTTATATGCTTTTCTGCCTCTACCAGCTGGGCATTCAACCATGAGATCATCTCAGATTGTGTATTAAGAGAGGTTGAATACTCCTCCGCCCGGATCTTCACCTGCTGGACCTCACATTCAGCCTCTTGGAGCTTCTTGATGTTTTTTGCTTTCCTCCGCTGCTAGCCCACACTAAGCCCGCAATCATACTCCCAGATCTTCTCTGCCATGAGATCTCGGATGAGCATATGAGGACGCTGGGCATCCACTCCCCCAGTGCACAGTTCATGCCGCTGCGAGCGAAGTCTGTTCATTTCATTCAACCATGATGCTTGGGGGGTGTCCTCGATTAAGCGTGTGATTATCTTCCACGATCGGCGGTGGATTATGATGTTGTCTTCTTCGTCGGAGGCCGTTTCATCCTAGTCTACATGATTGGCAGGATCGTACGCAGGATACGCCCGCAGGAAGTCCTCGGAAGGATCTGCGTCTGGTGTTGAATCCGGTGTGACACCTGGTGCCAGAGCAGGAGTGGTGGGACTTGGGTCAGCTGATTGATCCTCATCATCAGACTCTACCCCAATAACCACAGGCACGACCTTGCTGGTGGTCCCACCAATGATAGTGTGTGCTGCAGCTCGGGTAGGTGGGGGGAATATCTCCACCATCAGCGGAATGCCCCTAGGAGGGGTGCCACCAGACATCCCAACTAGCCTTTCCGCAGTAGCCCATGCCAGTCGGAGAACTGTACGATAGAGAGGGACACAAATGTTAGTTGGCACGATCTACATATGACAGCAATGAATCCAGTAGAGGATACTTACGGAGATCGAACTCCTGGGGTTGGTCCTGAGTCGATGCTGACTGGACCCCAAGGCATGGCCCTCCGTATACTGTTGGATGGTCTGGAGATTCTGGAGGATCCACCTTGGGTACTCTAGCCCTGCTAGACACGGAGCTGTACGCGGCCGCAGGCGCAGGTTCCAAAGGTCTTGCGTCATCACCCTCCAGAGGGCGAGAGCGAGGCCTGCGTACAAGTTCCTCATGTATGGTTCAAACATTGGTAAGAAATCCATGATGACCAGTGAGCGAACCCTGAGGAAGGAAATTTGGAATGCTACCTCGAGGACCTCCACAAAATAATCAGAATCTGATTCTTGATCTCCGACTTCTCCCTCCTCCAACGGGCTCCCTCTGCTAGCCTCATCCTCCCAAGAGGATTTCTGATATTCTTCCAGTAGGGGGAAGCACTCCATCAGATCGGCGGCTGACAGCCATGGAGGAACAGTATGATCCAGCAATACCCTCACTCGATCTGTCATTGGGCGTGGGGCACCATTGGAGTGAACGTAGTCCTCCAGCTCAATCAAATATTGCTCTGCCTCCGCTGGAGATGCCTTGAACCCAGCCCGGACTAGGCCTATACCCGTTAGAAACATCCTGCGATGGTTCAAGAGTTCCCACATTTCGGTTAGACTGAGGTGTTTCCGGTTGACATCCCAAATGTCCCAAGCCTCCGGGAAGACAACATCCTCTAGCATGTCTATATGACGCAGCCACTTCCCTAGAGCTTGAGCAGATATCCAGCGGAATCCCCTCAGCGGCCGCCCCTCCGGATGGCCCTGCTCTTCCAAAATCACCGGGTACGCCACTGCCGCCGCATTCTCAGCTGGTGCAGGTCTCGCCGCCACGACAACCCCACCACCGCGAGGGCCCCTTGCTGCCCTCCGAACCCGAGCTTGGGATAGGGGAGGCTCGCCGTCACCAGCCCGAACGGTTGGCTGCTTCAGCATCTCCCCCGGATAAGCAGCCTCCCAGCTGATGTCATACTCCTTCACCAATCCGAAAGCGGTGGTGGATCGAGGCAATGAAATTCACATCTTCCCGTCTTCCCGTGTGAACATGACCCACAGCTGCCTCATCACACATGGGTGCTCCTCATGCCACACCTCCCAATAGACCTGCAGGGTCAGCCACTGCATGCACCAGAATTTCCTCGCAAACTGATGCGGGGTGTATGGTTCACAGATCGGATCACGGTCCACCCAGGCCACCAAGACTCCTCCTCGAAAGTCCAAGAGATAATCCCAATTCTCTTCCATTCCTTGCCCGTCGTTAGTGATTACCCCCATCGGTAATGGAAATGGGTGGAAGTTAAATTCATTTTCCCTCCGTACCCGGTTCAGCACCATCGGTACAGTTAATTTTCCTAGGAAGCTCCCGGCTACGTTCAGAATGGAAGGGTGGAAGTTTGATCCCGGCGGCGAGATAGGGTTTGGATACTCGTAAACCCCCCCTGATGTGCGCCGCAATCCACCCATACAGAAGGTGGAAGGGCCCGCATATCCTTAGCGGCTTCTTACCCTCTCTAACATGCCGCGACATCCTCTATAGCTTGGCGAGCATCGGAATCCCCAGCTCGACCCGCTGTCCAATGGCCAGCATGGACGCCATGATGAACGAGCTGGGTCGCACCCCCCATGTTGGTATCCCTCACTGGTAGGATCCAACCGTAGATAAGGGCCGTGATGAACGCTGCCAGCCTGACTATCGACTATTGTTCTATGCTGACACTGAAACCCCAAGTATTCCATTGGCTGTCCTCCAAGAGCCGCCAATACGAGTGCTCTTTGCCCCGCTGAGCCCCTTTTGGACAAGTTCGAGGCCTCAGAGGGAACTCTCGATTCTCCGAGAAGTTCAGGAACTACTCGAACCACTTCTTAAAGTGGAAATCTCTCACCGCCTCCTTGTCCTCTCCAGGGACCAGTTCCATCAGTGCCAACGCTAGTTGCGGAATCTGCTCCGGATCCTCCCACGCGCTCATGACTGGGAGGAACCCATCATACATGGTCCCCAAGATCAGGACCCCTGAAATATGATGGACATCCCACAGACTGAATCCCACCTCCCCATGGTGTAGGTGAAAATTATTGGTCCTAAACGACCATATTATCAGCAGCTCCGACATTAGCTATTTCGGTTGGTAAATGTGGAACTGGGAGGCCCATGCCGCCTCATACAAGCCCACCCTCCTCAGCTCGACCCCAAACTCCTCGCATGAGGCACCTACCCAGTAGGACCATGCCCAGTCATTGGTAAAGTTTCCGCCCTAGCGCAGGTCCCACTCATCGGACCACCCCTTCTTCGAGTCCTACAAAGCTGCCTTCAACATGGTGCGGTACAGAGGAGGGGACATCTCCGGTTGCAGTATCTTCCCATCAATATTGTTCACATGGTTTTAGAGACACTCGGTTGTGATAGGTGTGAATTCCTCCTGCGCATGACCACTAGCCTCTCTGAACCATTGGCGTTGGCATGGCGTGCTCCTGAACTAGAAAGTTGGTTCATCCCTCCTCACCTCAGGAATGAAGACATCATCCCTCAGCCCGAAGCCATAAAAGGGCAACTTCTTATATAGCGGATAGTTCTTCTGACTCTCTGATTGCAATTTTGTCAAAGAATTACGGTCTGAGTGACTTTGGACCATCTCTCAAAGGCCCAGACAGTTGGCCATCTCATCCCTCCGGGAGGCGTCTACGAGCACCCCCAACACAACTTCTTGATGTGCCATTTCGATTTCAGAACTAGAAATGTTTTTGGGTCAGATCGCGAAGGTTGCTCGCGAAGATCGCTCGCGAAGCGTGGGCGCAAAGCCAAGACGCGGAGCCTAGCCTCTGCCAGCTAGAAGAAGTTCTCTTGGTGTAGTCGCGGAGTCTGAGACTCGTGGTTCGCCGCGAAGCTCGATTCGCGGAGAGTAGACGTGGAGTTCGCAGAGCTTCGCGAAGTTGAGAGTGCAAAAGGACAAAAGTCACGAGAGGAAAAAAGAAAGTTCATCCCCCCTATTTATAGGTGGAGACCCCAGAGCATCGCGGTGAGTCCCACCCACACGGAGCATCATGGTGAGTCCGGACCACGCGACCACTGTTCACCCCGCACACCCTCTTCGCGAGGCCGCATCGCGAAATGTCGATAATTTTGGAGATTTTCCCTCAGACTTCAACCCTTGATCCCTCCGTGGCTCTAAGTCTGTGGGGGGGAATTTGTTGGCACCAAAATATTGAATGCAAAGGGAAGAATGAAAAGAAGCCCATGTGCTGCCTCACGAATCCCCGATGTGGAGCTCCTCAGAGCCACGCGGCAGCCGCGAAGCAAAGGAGGTGGTAACGCTCCACGAACTCCCTGACGTTTGTGAGCCCGCCGCGAAGCCCCGAAGGATGTAACCCTCGACAAACCCAGTTGATTTTTGTGACCCACTGCGAAGTAACCACAGCCCCTTCGCACCGCGTGAGCTCTGCTTCATGGCGCCCCTTGCCTATAAATACCGGGCTCCCCCTGATCCCACGGGATGGAAAATATGACCTTTCAGCTTCTCAATTCCCGAATCACGAAGCACCCTTCACCCTAGGAATCATGAGCTCCATGATGTATTTTTTATTCTTGAGATGCCTTAAACTTATCTTTTTTTTGAGCCCCTCTTCCAAGAGGGATGCCCTTCGCAAATCCTAAGGGAATTCGCGAAGGAAGGGGATTCACAAGGGAACCCAGGCAGCCAAGGAGCATTTATGCTTCGCAAAACACCCATCTTGTACAAGTGATTCAAATGCCAAGGCAGAGTCGTTGTACTTTGCGAACCAAACTGCTTCATAGCACCTTGCTTTATGAGGAACCTCTGCTTCGCGATTCAGTGCTCCGTGAACACTATTCCACTTCGTGAAGCACCTCTCATTCGCACCCCTACCCCATGCTAAGGCCAAGTCACTACACTTCACAAAGCACACCCCTTTGATTGGAAATTCCTCTTCCCGTGCGACCCTCCAGGTTTACACAATGTGATTTCAAAGTCCCATGGACAACACCACTCGTAGCGTTGCTTCACCTAATGCTTCTTTGCATAGGCACACTGAAACCTATTGCTTCTTCGCATAGCCACACTAACGTGGACCCCTAGATGGTTCGCTCTACGACCCGCCTTTACCATGGCCTTTCCGGTACCTTCCCTCCCCCAAGGGGCAGAGGGTACTGGTCATGTAAGTCTTAGTGGTGCAGAGTAGACCCACCTCGTCCGAGCTGCAGGACATTAAACTGCCAAGAAACTCATCCTCAAAAGATGACGTTAATATGTGACCTGACCTCGTGCCTCGCATGCAGGGTACCCCCAGCTCAGACATTCTTTACGTCACTTGTCTCCACGGGAATAGAATCACCATCACATGGGATGATATCCTCCTTCTCAAAGTAGCGTATGTCCACAGGGTAAGGGAAACCACCTTGGTGTAATCCCCCAAGCCTATCTTGTAGAAGGCAGCACCCATGCACCTCCGTACTTCCCCACTGCCAAGGCCAGTGGAGGGCGCGATAGGGAACGAGGCATCTTCCATCTTTGGTCCCAAATCCCTCTCCCGCTGTGCTTTTCCACACTTTGTGCCTCCATCCTAGAGTAAGTCCCAGCACCATGGGCTGCCTAATGCGTAAGCACCTCTTCACTTCTCACAGACGCACCCTTCACGGCGTGATTGTCATGTCTCTGCTACCTCTTGTTTCTCACACCGAGCATGAATCACGTTGGCTTAGAGTAAGCATCGACCATGGAAATACCCTCGTCCATCATGACATTAAACTATATGCCCCCATCCAACATGATGTTAAACTGCACATCCATTTGAACAACGACGTCTTTGATCCATCTCAAGGCATGGTACGTAGGAAGCCTCCACGAGGTTAAAGCCCACTTCCCATCATTTCTTCACGTCAGGTTCCACCCTCATCCAGTGTGACGTTAAACTACACTCCAGTCCGATGGTAAGCCGTTGTGACTATCCCGATCTATAAGGACTTTGATCCATGTCAAGGCATGGTACGTAGGAAGCCTCCATGGGGTTCAAGACCATCACCCATCGGACCAAGGTCCTTTCTTCACATCGGTTCGCCGACACCCACAATCATCACCCGAACTACGAGGACTTTGATCCATGTTATGGCATGGAATGTAGGAAGCCTCCATGAGGTTCAAGACCATCACCCATCGGACCAAGGTCCTTTCTCCACGTTGGTTCGCCGACACCCACCATTTTCTCCTAAACTACGAGGACTTTGATCCATGTCAAGGCATAGTATGTAGGAAGCCTCCATGAGGTTCAAGCCCATCACCCGGTCGTTCCGACCTAATTCACGTCGACTCAACCCCATCCTGCATGATGTTAAACTATATTCAATATATCATTTGAACTACGAGGACTTTGATCCTTGGAAAGGAATGGTACGTAGGAAGCCTCTCTAAGGTTCAAGCCCAACAACCATTAGCCCAAACCGTCTCCTTGTTGGTGTGCCAAGACCCGCCCATTTTCACCTGAAATACGTGGACTTTGAGCCTTGCCAAGGCATGGTACGTAGGAAGCCTCATGAGGTTCAAGCCCAGCACCTGTTGGTCACTCCGACCCCCTTTTACGCCGGTTCACCAATACCTGGGAAACCTAGTGTGTAAGCCCCACATCATCTGGACCAAGGTCCTCACTCATGTCAGTTCAACGACACACCATTATGAACTATGAGGTCTTTGATCCATGTCAAGGCATGGTACATAGGAAGCCTTTCTAAGGTTCAAGACCACCCTCCATCGGACCAAGTTCCACTTTTACATCGGTTCGCTGACGACACCCATCGGACCAAGGTTCACCTTCACGTCGGTCCTCCGGTGCACCATACCGAACTACACAGTTATTGATTCCCTACCACAGAGATACGTAGGAGGTCTCTTCGAGGCTCAAGCCCAATTTCACTATCGCCCTTGCGATAGTCCCATTCCATTCCCCCTCCACTTCATTCATCCATCCATCATCCATCCTGATTCTCACCTGGGCCATCATATCCCGGTGAGATCATGTCACCCCACTCCCCTCCACAGCATCCGGGAAGCCGCCCACAGTCTAACCCCGATACCAGCATCCCCTCAAGGGGGGATTCCTCAATCTGATCCACTCCATCTAGTGTTCTGATCAGGCTGATCTGTCTCTGTTGGGTGTTAAACTTGCGGCTTACCTTGTGTTAAACATAAGAATCTGGGGAAAACCTCAGATACATGCCTATGGAATATGATTCCCCATGCTCGATGTGGGATGCCTCGGGCTTCCACGGCCTCGAGAATCCCTATAATAAGGTACAAAAGACAAACACACCAATTCCACAACGTTCAGACAAGTTACTGATGCCTCGACGTGACTACTCCCCCGACTGAAGGTTGCTGCCCTGACCGGACCCTTTGGAATGTCCTGACAGAAGCAGTGTAATTAACTGGCGTCCATGGAGACATGGCACTAGGAAGAGTTTCATGAACAAACGTATTAAATCTATGAGGGAGACCCGGACTAGGTGATGATTTCTGAGGAGGAATCCACAGAAGGAAGAACAGAAATCCCATAATCCCAGTTTCGTTCAAGGAGTAGACGTCCCTGAATAAGGAGCGGATGCCGCCTGGCTTTGGAAAGCAGGAATGCGGGGCAATAAGAAAGCTGCGCCTATAGCGCCCAGGCAGACGGACGCGCACGCCCCTATGAAAGCATTGGAAACAAATATTATCAATGAAGTTGATGATCCATAATATGTTACATTATATTGCAACTATGATCTAAAATTGTTTCTCATTAGATCAAATAATATTAAATTTAAAGAGTATATTCTGCTCGAACATAGTAGCATTTCAATACCAACTTATCTAACCAATATATTTATTATGATTTTTTATATAAAAGTGTATTTATTTTTGTAATGATAAAACTGCCAATAGGTTGTTTTGTAAGTCTTATGATAAGAGAACCCATTTAATGAAAATCAACATGCTCATGAAGAAAGAGTTGGTAGAGTGGACAAGGGTTTATTTGTTCCCTGAACCACTATAAGATCAGTTGTATTATTATTCTCTATATTTCTATTTGATAACTTTCTTACAGAAGATATGTGTATATATTTTCATAATATATAAAGAGGGATGAAATTTGAATATTTCAATATTAGTATAAATACAACATTCATCCCCAATTTTGTATCTTTTTATTATTCAAACATAAAAATGGGTATTAGAGGATATATTTTTTAATTAGTATGATAAGCTCTAGACAGCTCTAGTAAAAGGTTTATATGAAGATAGTTGTCAATGGGACAACCAAAAGAAAGAATTTACATAATCCACTCTATGTATTTTAATGTATATAATTATGGATGTTGGAAATCTCACATGATTATTTATTTTTAGAATATTATATTCAAAATTTATAAGAATATTTTTAGACATTATAAAATACTTAGAGAATAAAAAATGTGGCATACTGATAAAGAAGTATATTGTAATGTCAATTTAAGAGACATGAATTATTTTATATATGGACTTAATTCTGATAATTTTAATCATTCATCTCAATTTATTACCACCAACAAGATATTGAAAAAATATATGTTTCTTGGGATGGATTTGAAATTTTCAGGAAACTATGATACACTAAAAAATGATGAAATTCAACACGTTAATAATGTTTGAATATGGAAAAAGAACTGAGATTAATGAAAGATTTAACAAAATATCCTATGGGATTGTAGCCTTGGGAGAAACAATTAAACAAGCAGATCAATTTTAAATATTCTAAGAGTCTTACCTTCTAAATGGAAAGGGATATAAGCTAAAATCAAAATATCTTCTCTTATCTCATAACTAAAAAATATAGAGCTTATTGAATTCTAATTATGCATGATGTATAAATTAAAGATAAAGATGATCATATGATTATAAAAATGGATAAGGCTAATTGGATTCTCTATGAGGACACAAGATGTACATATAAAACATACTTAGAAAATATCCAACCATTCTAAAATAACATACGCTCACTATGGATTATGATGAAAATTTGGTACAATCATACTATTCTTATTCTTTTAATTTTTAATGTTGTTCTGTTAATAAATTAGCTTCTTATTGTTCCATGCTTGATGGAAAAAAGAATAGCTAAAAAAACAAGTCACTAAAAAATATTCTAAATTTTTTTTAAATGGAAAATGATGCGATGAAAATTGATCACTTGGAATTAAAAGAAAATTCAGTAAATATACCTCAAACTGCACAATTCATGAAAACTAATTTAATGAGTTGTAGGATTATATAGATTCATTAAAAATTTCTTCTAGTACTTTAACAAAGGTATAATAATCTATAAATCTTATTTTTGCAAAAATTCTCTTAAAAAGGTGAAATATTGTATATAGAGCAATGTTGAAAATTAAAAATTATGTAGAAATTATTTTTTACCCAGTTCTAAGAACAAAAACATATAAAGAGTCACATGTTTAATTGTGGAATTAAGGCCCATTATTATAATATATACTATTCATGATATCCCCAAAATAGTGTAATTAAGAAATATTATGTTTCTAGAAATATTTATAAAGATAATCCTATAAATTTTGGCAAAATTAATCAAATATGGTTAGAATGTTATTTGCTTGCAGACATAGCTAGACCGAAGAAACTTAGGGTATGAAAAGAAGTCATTATTTAACTTTTGTGAAGTAAAAAGGTCACATTAATTTAAATTCACTATGGTATATAGATATTTGATACTAAATAAACATTAGTTGAGACTCTACAAATATTCATAAAATGAAAAATCAGATAGAGACCTGGTTACCTTGAGTAAAAATGTAAAAGGATAGTTGGAGCTAGATCAGTTTGAGATCCAAGTTAAACATTGTTTAAAAAACTACTACATGTTGAAGGGTTGAATCACAATTTGATAAGTATAGCTCAATTATGTGGTGAAGGTGTTTCAAATTTTTTCAGGAATAATTCATTTTCTATTTTTAATGATCAACAACATAAATTTAGAGCACTCATAACAGAAAATGTTTATACTTTGGATCCTAATTCTTTGTGTGATCAAAAAGTGTATATTTTTAATGCTGAGACAAATGAATACAGAATTTGGAATTTGATACTCAAAAACTATAATTTATTTAATTTTTATAATTTTTTTTAAACACTAAGTATCTGATCTTCCGAGAATTAAATATTATAAAGATAGACTTTGAGATGAATTCCAAATAGGTATGAAACACTAGCCATCCATGAAATCTATCAACAAGGTACCAAAATAGAGACCACTAGAAAATATCGACAAATATTTTTTGACCATCAACAGTAACAATAATGGAAGGTGGATCTCCTATTTTTGATGTAGTTGATTATTATTTTAGATTTAAAAGGGTTTATTTCCTAAAATCTAAATGTATGGTTTTCTCTATTTTTGTACAATATTGTGAAATTGTTAAAAATGAAAAATATATTAAAATAATTTCATTATGAAGTGAACTTGGTGGAGAGTTGGATAATAAAGGGTCTTTTTTCTCAAAACCAGGTATTAAAAATACCTTATGCGATCAATGAACTCGTCATCAAAATGGAATTAAGGAAATAAAAAATATGACTATTCATGAAATGGAAATAACTATGCTAACTGAATATATTTTCCCAATTTTTTTTGTGAAGAATTATTACTTAAATTATTCCATCTCAAGAATATAGTTTTAATAAGACCCATTTTGAAAAACTCACACTATGTATTATGGAAAAAATAAGACCTAAGGTTGGATAATTTAATGTGTTTAGATGCAATATATAAATCTTTAATAATAAGGAAAATCATAGAAAATTTGATCCAATAAATAATGAAGGTATATTTTAATACATGTAAGAACCAAGATCTTCATATTAGGTATGGGACTTGTTTTCTTGTGTATTTGAGGAAAAACATGAGTTTTTGGAAATTAAAGAGTACACACTGTGTACTTAAGAGTAAACACTGTGTACTTAGGAGTGCACACCGTGTAATTAGGAGTACACTCTGTGTACTCAGTTTTCGCGGGTAGCCATATACTGGCCATGTAACGGCCAAGTAGAGGGCTGTGTTGAGTGACTTGGAGACCACCTAAAGAGGAGTTCAGTTAAGGAATGTACACATCGTGCACATTAAAATAACACACAATGTAAGTTTCTTTTATTTGTTAAATTTTATCGAGGTCATGTCTAATTTAAATAAACTCCTTCTTCTATCCCCATATCATACAGGAGTGATAGGAATCATCAAATATTCTTTGACCCACCGACCCACCGTTCGTTCTCCAAATCAAACACCGTCTATTGCGTTGGAATCACCTCAATGATATCTTCCTTCCTCTAGTGTGTTTCCTATTGATTTATATTCTTTCACAAGATAATATTAGTAGAGGGTTTTTGATATTTTTAGAGATCTACAACATTATAGGTCAAAACAAAGGTTGATATTTAACTATATAGATCATACAATGTTGAGGTAGGTGGTTTGAGCCTTTCCGTAGTTGTCTTTGGATTATATTTAATAACTTTTCCCAATACACTTGTTTAAGGTATTTAATGTTTTGGAAATTTAACTATGTTGTTTTCATTCTATGATTTTTCTACAAGATAAAGGGGATTTTGACTATGATTATTTTTTTATTACCTTGATATGGATGTGTTTTCCCATGTTTGTTTGATATTGGTCATTAGGTCTACAAATGCCTTTTAGGGTGCTTTTTTTCCATGACTAGTATTGTTAGGATGTAGTTGATATTATATGACATGCTTGTGATATGATTTTTAGATGTTTCTCCATGTAGTATTTGATAATTACTTTAGTAGCTAGATATCGTTTGTTCAGAATTGAGTTAGATAGGGCTGTGAGAACTTGGTGTAGTTAAACCATAGGAGGAATTACCGTTGAGGGCTTCTCCAGAGTGTCTGTATACATTTCACATTGTGAGACCATATGGGGTATTAATGATGAGTGATCTCTCATAGTGTACATAGTATACTATTACGAGACCACAGAGGGAATTGAAATTGAGTGCTTCCTCAAAGTTTCTATAGTTTATCATTAAAATACCACAGGAAGAATTGATGGTGAGTGCTTCCTCAGAGAGTCTTTGTTTTCATGAGACCAAAGGGATTTATCTACGTGAGCCTTCTTAGAGGGTCGTCAAAACATTATTGATTTAAATAAAAGATGAAATGGAGGGGTTATACTATGAGAACTTTCCCATAGGGTTTCTTTTGAATGGTTGGTTGAATAAATAAATAAATGTAAATGAATGTATTTGAAACTGTAGGATTGTTTACTTTTGAGTACATCATTGTTTATTACGTCATTTTTTATATTACCTACTATATATATTCACTGACAGTTAGGTAGAGATCTTTGTATGGATTCCTACTGGGATTCATATATCACCTTGTTTAGGTCATGATTTTGGTCCCAAATAGATTATATTGTTTCGGGTATAGATAAGGGAGACCACCCTTCTATTTTAGGTACTTGAGTACTATGGTGCCGGATAACATGGGACCAAGCCAAGGCTTACAATGATGTTGGGGTTACTTATTTTTTCTATGTACTTTGATTCAGTACTATATTTCCAACATTCTGACTTGTTTGTACACTTTCCTAGATATATGTGACATACATCATTAATATATGTTCCCCAGTTCTTATTTACACTCAGTCTTCCGATGTTTATTTATTGTATGGTATTACCGCTTCCAATATTGTATATTATTGTTATTCCAATATGTTTCTCTATAAATGAGGGAATAGTTTCCCCACTATCATGCCCAAGGCCCTCGCTGCTAGTCGGCAGCCTATCGTGTTCAGAGAAATATGCTTGAGGCCATGTGACCAACCGAGTATGGGGCACCTTTGGGAAGCACCTAGAATCGGGACGTTAAAAAGTTGTATCAAAGGGGTTATTTTATTCTTTGAATTATTGTTTGGAGTATATATAAAAGTATATGAAGGAATAAGTAGTGGGTAATAAGATGTTCCTTGGATTATCTAACTCGTGTATATGGAAATGCCAGTATGTCTCAAATAGTGTAATTTGTTTTTCTTGTTTTCGATTGTTAGAGTTGATTTGATTTTACCATGGGTGATTCAAATGTTTTGTGCTTTTATCATTGATATTATTGAAGTTATATTTCTGTTGCAACCAAATGAGATGAGGGTATTCCATCTCATGCATTATATATGCTCTTGTAAGAGATCACATGTCATGCATTATTGTCATGCCATTTATGGTGCATTATAGATTGCATATTTTTGTGATAGATGTTTTTATAGAAATTAATGTTGTTGTGTTAAATTTTTTTATAGAATACCAGAGATTTGATAGGGTATTGAAAATATGTAATGTTTCATTTGAATGGGCACCAAACATTGGTCCCTTAGGTGTTGTGGGGTCTCTTGGATCAGAGTTTGGTGGATCATATTGAACATTAAGTGAATTTTTCTATGATATGACATTAATATGATTCCAAGATTTGATTTACGAGGAGTGTGGGCCCCACAGATCAGAATATAGCACATAAATGTTTATTTCACTGTTTTATATGGGGTTCCAAAGTAGTTTATGAGGCTTACTATCCGGAAAAACCCTGATTACATGGTTTGTAAGGATAAATAAATGAAATGTATCCATATATTCAGGAAGGAAAAAACTTTATTAAGTAAAAACCATGTACATTATGTACAATCCATGTTGACCTTGTTCGTGTGACTCACTATGTGGGCAGAGACATGGGGTTGGGATTTGTTTGGTGGAACACGCCGCATACTGTGAGTACACACCGTGTTATAGAGACCATATATTCATTCGTGCGACTAATGACACAGGTCGGTGGAATCCTTCTAGTACACACTATTTTTTGAATAAAAATTCCATGTGGTGTGGACCGTGTATCCAGTTGTGTGATCAATGACATGTATGTATGAAACATAGGTGGTACACTCTGTGTGTATGGTGAACACGCTGTGTAGTGTTAACTGGGAGAGAAATGTGTGGGTTAGCCATGTAGAGAAACTTGGGAAGGGGGGAAATAATTCATGTACACATTGTGTCATAGAGGAAAACATTTTGTGTTGGAGTGTTACAGGTTCAGTGATGTCATAAGAACATACCCATGTAATGGATTAAGGCCACATACCATGTATACATGTTTTTGAAAAAACATAAATGTTTTATTTCTTTTGTTCCTTTTCGGAAATCCTAAGTTTCAGTACATTATTATCTTGATCTAAGGCATGTTCTTGACCTTATAGAGTTATGGCATTGAGACTTCCTCTGTTTGTACACTAGATAATTGGAAACAATTAGACACTAGACATTGTAGATCAGGGACTACCAACTGATTCTTCCGTCGTACATGTTTTGGAACTAGCCATCATTCTGGATACAGGTGCCGATGCGCAGTTCTGAGAAGGATTCATGAGGTTTATAAATACCTTCCCTGGAGCACATCGTCCTGCCCCATCTATGGTAAAGTTGTCATAGGTTTTTTAATACTCACATCCTCCCACTTTCTTAAGGGATGGAGGACCTCAGGCTAAAGATTCATGGTTGGAGGCCATGCTATCTATCTTAAAGCATATTGAGACACCTCTAGAGAGATGGGTGAATCTCTCTATGTATATTCACTGGGATTCCACCAAGAGATGGTGGGATGTGATTTCACAAGAAGGATTCCAATAGGTTATGGCTTGGGATGAGTTCCATCGTACCTTCTATTACTACTTCTACCTGAATACCTTGAGGTCCAATTGAGACTAAGAGTTCAAGGGCTTGGAGAAGGGTACTCTCTTAGTCATGGAGTATTTTTCTCACTTCATATAGCTACAACACTTCACACCCATTTTGGGGGTGATGAGTTATTTCTAGTAAGGATGTTTGGGGATGGTCTTAGGAACGACATCCGATCTTAGGTGAATATCTTTTGGTTGACTTCCATATCTTGTATAGTCAATTTGGCACTAATCACTGAGCGTAACCTAGGGGATTCTGGAGATGTGGGCTAGGGAAGTTCAACATCCAAAGTTAGTGCTTCTCCGGTTGATAGTAGGAAGCGCTACAGGGAGTCTACCCATGGAGATATAAGTAGGTGGGATACCCTTTCAGGTATCTAGGTGGTATGCAACCAGTGCAGGGAGAGTGGGAATACGAGGCCACATTTCTCAAGGGACCCAGTTTAGTGCTGATCTTGTGGCAAGATGGGCTATCTTCAGCATTTCTGTCAGTTTTTCTCACTAGTAGCTAGTGATATAGGTTTTTTTATGACTCCACATTCAAGAGAAGGACCAACAGTTTCTCATTAGTCAGAGAACTAGAGCTCGTCTGTCCATTCGGGCTGTGGTGGAGGTTGTGACCGTAGTGTTCAGACATAGGGCTTTCGATATTCGGAGGGTGGATCATCTCAGGGATCTCAGCTAGCTTCATAAGGCCATGGAGCAGGTCAGGCCTTTGCGCTCGAGCAGGCCCAACAGGTGCAGGATCCAAGACCCTCTACAGTTAGAGGTATGATTTTGGATGCCTCAGTTTTAGCTTCTGGACTTTTGATATAGGGGATTCCCATAGTTTTCTATCAATTTCTATTGTGGAGAGCCTTGGGCTCTATATCATTACTTATTCTGATATTGTGACACTAGACACTCTGTTGGGGACTAGAACTGATAATGTACATTAGTGAAAGGAGTTCCCTCTTGAGGTTGTTGGGTGTCACTTCTTATGGGAGCTTTATGTCTTAGAGATGACCAACTATGATTTCGTTCTTATAATGGAATGGTTAGTTTCCTTTTAGGTTGTTGTCGATTTATATCACCGTAGGGTGAGTTCACATCACCAGATGGTAGATTGGTTCAATATAATGGAGAATTGGATGTCCAGGCGAGTAGAGAAGGACCCAAGAATCATGGGTTGTAAGGAGTTACATCCTGTATTTCCAATTTATCATCTGGATGACTAGGGGACTTCACAGATGAGCTTTCTTCCAGTGGTGGATCATTTTAGGGATGTATTTCTAGAGTAATTTTCATGTTTTCCTCTGAAGTGAGACATAGACTATTCTATTGAGCTTATTATAGCAGTAGAACCGACATCCATTCCTCCTTATAGGATGGCTACACCAGAGTTACAAGAGCTCAAGAAGTAGTTAGAGGAGTTATAAAAAATGGTTTCAGCCGACTAATACTTCTCCTTGGGGATTTCCTATCCTATTTGCGATGAAGGCAAAAGGTACCCTTAGAATTTGTGTGTATTATCGGAAGATAAAATAGTTGATGGTCAAGAACCAATATCCCTTGTCGAGGATTGATGATATCTTTGATGAACTTCAAGGAGCCCGAGTGTTCTCGAAGATTTACTTGAGATCCGGTTATCATCAGTTGTGCGTTAGACTATCAGATATACCTATTACAGCCTTCCAGAGCAGGTATGGTCTATACGAGTATGTGTTTATGCTGTTCAGTCTTACAAGCGTGCCTACAAGTTTTATGGAACTGATTAATTGAGTGTTCCTTCCATACTTGGACTCCTCTTTGGTGGTTTTTGTAGACAATATCTTTGTCTATTCTCACACTTGACACGACCATGATACCCATCTTGATATTGTTTTGATTACACTGAGAGAGCATCAATTATACACTAAGATCTCAAAATTCCACTTTTGGATTGACCAAATTCACTTCTTGGGTCATGTTATCTCATAGGCAGGAGTATCAGTAGACCCAAAGAAAATGAGAGTTGTAGTTTCCTAGGAGCATATGAAGAACATATTTGAGGTACATATTTTTCTACAGTTGGTTGGTTACTAAAAGCGTTTTATATAAGATTTTTTAAGATTATCAGTGCCACTGATGACCCTGACTAAGAGGGTGAGAAGTACTTGTTGATAAATTCATGTGATTTATCCTTCCAAGATATGAAAGGGAGGTTGACTTCATCATTGATACTTTTTTTCCAGAGTTGTGCAAGAGTAATACAGTTTAATTTGATGCATTTGGTATCTGGATGGGAGTGGTGTTATTGCAGTGGTAAGGAGTCATTGCATACATGTCTCGGTAGTTGATGGCACATGAGAAGAATCACCCGATGCACGTTCTCGAGTTTGCTGCAGTTGTTCATTATTTATGTTGTTGGAGAAATTATCTTCTCACAGCAAATTTTTTGGTGTTCAATGAACTCAAAAGTCTAAAGTATATCTTTACTCAACGAGATCTGAATTTGAGATAGCGAAGGTGGGTTAAGTTCCTTTAGTCTTTTACCTTTGATCTTGCCTACATGCCCAAAAAATGAAATATAGTGGCTGATGCGTTGAGTATGAGGACTCAAATACATGGAGTTTAAGAGATTAATAGTGAGAGGTTGGTTATGGCTCTGTTCTCTGAGATGCATTTGGATGTTCACAAAAGATAGGGGCAGACATTTCTTTCTATTGTAGTTGTTTCCTATAATCTACTTGATCGAGTGTGAATTAGGTAGCTATCATATTTGGAAGTCCTAGTTCTACAGGAGAGTGTGTCAAGAGAGGACCCTATTCCTGGATAGACCGTAGGTGAGAAAGAGATATTGCATTTTCATGGGTGTTTGTGGGTGTCAGAAAACGCACACGAGGATCTTTGTGGAATTTTCATTCCTCAGTATGGTCAGTTCACCCTCGTGACACTATGATGTATCGAGATGCAAATTGTTATTATTGGTGGCTCAGTATGAATAGAGATGTTGTTGGTTTAGTGATGAGGTGTTCCACCTATCATCACATGAAGTTATAGTATCAAATACCAGTAAGGCTTTTTCATTAGTTATCCATTCCTGAGTGGAAGTGGAATGATGTAGTGAGGGACATCATGATAGGTTTACTGAGGTCGCATCGTGGGGATGATGTTCTGTTGGTTTTCATTGACAGACTCCTGAAGGATGTCCACTTCTCACTGATCAAGGAGACCATTAGTGTCGATGATCTTGGAAGGTTGTACATCCAATATATTGTAAATTTACACGGGGTTCTGCACTCCATCATTTTTGACAGGGACACCCATTTTACTTCTCGGGTCTGGAAGGGACTATAGAAGGCTTTGGGTACATAGGTACTTCTGAGTATAACTTACCATCCCCAAACTGATGGCTAGTACGAGTGTACGATTTAGGTGTTGGAGGACTTTATTCAAGCCTGAATCCTAGATTTTGGGGTTCTTGGGATAAACCCATACCTCTGGTGGATTTTTCCTATAATAATAGTTTTTAGGCGACTATTCAGATGGAACTTTATGAGGATTTGTACGGTAGGCCATGCAAATCACCACTGTATTGGATGGAGGCTGGAGAAGCATATATGATAGGACCTCGACATGTCCAGGAGACCACCGAGGAGGTGGAGTTGAATCAGAAGAGGATGGATACTGCACATCCATGAAAGAAGTCTTATGCTAACCATCAGAGACAACCTCTATAGTTCGAGGTCAGAGATAATGTTTTTTTACATGTCAGAACGAGGTTGGGACACAAGAGGATTAGGATAAAAAGAAAAATTTCACCAAGATACATCGGGCCATTTGAGGTTTTGAAGAGAGTTGGTGCAGATTCCTATCGATTGTAGTTAGCTCAGAGGTACCGGCCAATACACGATGTCTTCCGCGTTTCTCAGATACGATGCTATTTATCAAAACCATCTCATGTTTTTCAACCCACAGAGGTTGAGTTGGAGGTGGACACATCATTTGAGGAGAATTTTATTCAGATTGTTGATCGTAGCATGATGGTTCTCCATGGCTGGTTTGTTCTTCTGGTAAGGGTGTTTTAGTAGCATGGGTGAGTACGGGACGATACATGGGAGAGGGAAACCGATGTGCGATCACAGTGGATAGAGCTGTTCGAGAATTCATTTTTTCCACCTTCTTAGGGAAATTAGGGGATTAATTTCTTTATTTATGGATGTTTATAAGAACCTGGATCTTTATATTGGGTATATATCATGTTTTGTAGTGTTTTTAGAAAAAACAGTAGTTTTTTAAAATTAAGGAGTACATGCCATGTACTTTTGAGCACACACCATGTACTAGGTTTTTATGAGTATCCATGTACTGGCTGTGTAACGGCCATGTATGTGGCCGTGTGGGGTGACCTAGAGACCGCCTAATGTGGAGGCTAGTTAAGGCATGTACAAAACGTGTACATTAAAATAACACGATGTGTATTTTTATTTTATTTGTTAAATCAGACCGGGGTCACGTCTAATTGATAGAAACAACTTCTTCTATCCCCGTCTCATCCATGAACAATAGGAATCGCAGAATATTCTCCGAGATACCAACCCACCATCCATTCTCCGAATCAAACACTATCAATTGCGTAGGAATTGCCTCAGCGAGTTATTACTTTTCTACATCTTGTCTTCTTGATTTCTCTTCTTTCATGGGATAATTATTGTTGAGTGTTTTTGATATTTTTTTAGAACTACGATGTTCTAGGTCAAATAAATGTATGATATTAAAATATATCAATCGTACAACATCGAGGTAGGTGGTTTGTGCCTTCTCGTAGTTTTTCTTGGATTATATGTGCAAAAAGGTCCCAATACCATAGTTTAGGGTATTGCGTGTTTTGGAAATTTAACTATGATTTTTTTCTACTATGATTTGTTTTCTAGATAAAGGGGATTTTGATTATGAATAAGGTTTATTTCCTTTCTATGTATGTGGTTTCCATTTTTGTTTGATATTGGATGTTGGATCTATAACTACCTATTATGCTACATTTTTTCCATGCCTAGTGCTATTAGGATGGAGTTTATATTATATGACATGCTTGTGATATTACTTTTAGCTATTTATCTATGTAGTATTTGAGATTTACTTTGGTAGCTAGATATCATTTGTTCACAATTGTGTTACACAGGGCTATGAGAACCTCATGTAGTTGGACCTTATGGGGAACTGACATTGAGGGCTTTTCCAGAGTGTCTGTTATACTTTTCACATTGCGAGACCACAGGGGGGTTTGATGATGATTGCTCTATCATAGTGTATTTTGTATACTGTTATGAGACCACATGGGGAATTGACATTGGGGGCTTCCTCAGAGAGTCTATAATTTTTCGTTAAAATACCACATGAGGGATTGACAGCGAGTGATTCCTCAAAGAGTCTTTGTTTCCATGGGACCAAAGGGGTTAGACTATGGGATCCTTCTGAGAAGGTCGTGACAACTTCGTTGAATTAATGAAATGATGATCCAAAGGGGTTAGACCGTGAGAACATTCCTAGAGGGTTTCTTGTGAATTGTTGTTTGAATAAATAAATGAATGTAATTGAATGTAGTTGAAACAGTAGGATTGTTTTTTTGAGTACTTCCTTGTTTATAAAATCATTTTTCATATCACCTACTATATATATTCACTGACAGTTAGGCACAGATCTTTGTGTGGTTTCCTACTAGTATTCTTCTCACACCCTATTTCGGTCATGATTTTGGGCCCAAACAGATTATATTATTGTAGCTATATATAAAATAAAGAACCCTTTTACTTTAAGTACTTGAGTATCATGGAGCTTCAGAGCATGCTACCAATACGAGGCTTGTGATGCTACTAGAGTTACTTGTTTTTCTTTGTTCTTTGGTTTAATACTGTATTTCCATAATTGTGACTTGTTTGGATGCTTTCGTAGACATATGTGACATGCATAATTAATATATGTTCCCCAGTTTTTATTTAACTTTAATGTTTTTCTATTTATTTATTGTATGGTATTACTGATTCTACTATTTTATATTATTGTTATTCCGCTATGTTACTATTATAATGAGGGAATAGTTTCCCCACTATCATGACCATGGACCTCACTGCTATTTGGTAGCCTTTGGGGTTTGGGGAAATGTGATTGATTCCATGTGACCAACCGGGTACATGGCACCTATAGGAAGCACCCGGAACTGGGACATTACAATATACATGGCTACTTATAAATGTTATAGAGTGTACAATAAATTTCAAAGTACGTGGAAGAATATGTTCATGTGATTTTTGATAAAAGTGGCTATTTTGATCATAAAAAAATTCAAAAACTTGAAGTCATTAACTCTTTAATCAGTCTGATACTTGAATATCCTAAAGATGATTTTAAAAATAAATTATATTTGATGAAATTTATTCTAGTATAGAAGAGTATGAGACTTGTGATCCCAAAAGTGACTTACCCAAACAACCAAGAACTATAAAGTATTATCCTATATAATATATAATTAGTAATATGGATATAAGAGTTAGTGAAAGAAGGAGTTTAAGAAATATAAATGAAATTTATACCTTAAAATCTTAATAAAACCTTAAAATATAGATAAAGAGTTAGAATATGAATGTTGGATATTAATATACAAGAAGATCATAAACATTTTAGAATAAACAAATTTTTGGAATTGGTTGATATGCTATCCAGTAATCCATTAAAATGAACCAAATGGGGTTTTAGAAATAATAACGATGAACAATAGATAATTACATGAAATAAATTTATATTAGTATATTGAGAAATTTATTTAAGAGAAAGAAAAACTTATGATCAAGACATTACAACTCTTGGAAGATTAGAAGCTATTAAAATCCTTCTATACCAATCAGTATATATTATTTTTAAATTATATCATATGGTTGTAAGATAATAATTTTTAAATGGATATTTATAGATGATTATTAAAGTTAACAATGATCATGTTTTGAAAATACTCATCTACCAAATTAAGATTTCAAATTTACTAAATCCTTTACAGCCTTAAATATGAACCTTGAGTTTGGAATGAATGATTATGTAATTTTATATAGAAAAGTGTCACTTCTAATGGATTGGAAGATCCAAATATCTTTTAAAAAAACTATTTGTTATGATATTTTATTATTACATATTTATATAGATGATGTTATATTTGGTTAAATTAATAAAAATATCTATATTCATTTTTCAAAGTTTACGTAAAAATGATTAAAAATAAGTATGATGAGAGAATTAAATTTCATTCTTGGTATTAAAATATATAAAAATATTATAAAAATATTTTGAAATAATGTAAATATATTATTTATTTATTAAATATATTTTTATAAGAAAATAGTAAAACATATAAAAATACCATGTGTATTATTTTAAAAATTGATTTGGATGAAGCTAAAAAACGCATTGAAAATAAGTTATATAGAAGTTTGATTTAATATTTTCTATATATTACTACCTGTAGAAATGGAATTATATTTTGTATTTTTCTTTGTGATATATTTAAATCAAACCCAATAGTTTCCCATTGTACTTATATAAAAAGTATAATTAGATATTTAAACATAACAATATTTCAATAAATAATTTTCGGAATTTTTTTATGTTAATATCATATTTAGATGTTGGTTATAGAGATTGTGGGACGGAAAGAAGATTAAATGAAGAACCTATAACTTTTTTGGTAAGAACATAGTTTCATGGTCAAGTATGAAACAATATTTGGTTCCTTTTCAATAGTTGATGTGGGGTATATCTCTGCTAGATGTTTCTGTGCACATGTGTTTTATATGAAACACACATTATTGAACTTTTAACTCAATTTGAATAATATTTTTATTTTACACGAAAAAGTGCAATTACTATTGACAAAAATAATGTATGTCATTAAAGGAATAATCTTATTGATAAAATGAATCATTTTCTAGTAATTTGTTTTCTAAAAAAGGGTATATCATTGGAATTTGTTAATACTGAATATAAACTTGTTAATATTTTACATGAACCACATCACACTACTGGATTATGTTTTTAAGGTGGAGTTAGTTATATTTAATTTGGATCACTTATTTTTTGAAAAATTTAGAATTATTTATTTTTGTTCTAATTTATGTTTATATATTATTTACTTACTTCATATTTAATAAATAATGTATTTGTTAATCATTTAGAAGAATGATGATTTCCAAATTAAAATCATTAATGATTAATCTGAGTATTTTTCATCATGAAATAAAATAAACATCTTTAAAGACTATTAATAAATCTCTATTTCTATCACTAATCCTAAATATCGAACCATTTCAAATTTCAGAGCTCTATATTTACCTTTAAAACCCTATAATCTAAACATCAAATCATCCTAATTTTCATAATATTAAACATAGAGAGAATAAAATAAGGTTAGATGATAGAATATAATCTCTAAAACAATTCATGATCTAACAAATGAGTCCTTCAATGCAAGGTTTCCTACTTTGAGAATTTTTTCCATGAAGCTCTATAATTAAACAAAGCTCTAGCATTTCATTGTTTAGAATTTATTTCAATTGTGAAAAATTATATGTATTTTATCTATAGTGATGAAAAATTGTTCTATGAAGATGAACTATTTGGTTTTGTAAAAACAGAGGATTTCATCTCCTCAATGGTAAATAATATGGAGTTTTTTTATATTGAATAAAAATATTCAAGATTTTTCAGTGTCCCCTTGATAAAAAGTTTTTAATTTAAACTTCAACATGTTGGAGATAAAAAGAATAAATACGAGGATAATATGTATTGTCTTTTTTGGTTCCACCCTTGTTTGAAAAATTCTTATAAAATATATTGAATCTAGCACGATTGTACAGGTAAAATTTATGCAATATGTAATAGTTAAAAGGATTTATGAGTTTGAGAAAATTTTATTCCTTGATATATATATCTTGTATTCATGTTAATTGAAATAAAGTTGAATTTATATAGATATATTCTGAGGTATATGAATAAATACTATCTAAAATAGGATAGAATGTCATATTATACTTATAAAAGGATTATTTCTCCGAATTTGTACAAAATAAGAATAATATCAATGATATTAAGATTTTCATTATATTTCATCACAGTAATAATCATTTTTTCAGAAATGTATGAAAGTTTTGTTTCTTTTGGATCACCTCAAAAGGAAAGATGATGCATGTTGGTGATGATTATAAATAGGTAGATAAAATTCATGATCATGGGGATCAATGAATTAAAACGTAAGATGGATTACTAGGAATTTATAGTAAATTAATTGGTGAATTTATAATAGATGATGTTGTTTATACAATAAGAAGAAGACTGATGGTTGTTGTTTTTTTATAACGATCCATGTTTAACATACAAATACATTACATTATTTTATGTAGAATATTTAAAACATTATGTAGACACATGCTTCAGGGGTGAAATAATTATTTTCATTGTACTATTGGAAGTAAAAACATCGGTTCATCAGTGAGCTATAACAAATCACACTCTTTTCTTCAAAACTATCACTCTTTTCACACATATCATAGATAATACATTTCATCACAACAAGGGGAAGGGAAAAATAAGAAAGGGTGAGTACAGATGCTCAATAAGTGTAATAAAAGAAGATGCATAAGAATAAGGGAACAAGAAGAAGATGATAAAAAATGAAAATAATACCTTAAATATCCAAGATCATAATATTGAATAATGGAATAATGATTGGATGATCATATGACAGAAATAAAAATAAAATCAAAGAACATGAGACATGAGAGAATAAAATTAGCATTAGAACTAGAATTGTTTCTATAAACATATGTATAGAAAATCATTTTCTATTATGCAAGCCTCACTTCCATGACCATCCTACCAGAATAAGTCCTTTACTGAACCGAGTTCACTCTTTATTATAGACTTATATTACTAAACTGGGATCACATTCCATTTCAGCAATATATTATAGAACTAAAATCACTTCCCATTATAGACATATATTATAAAACTGAGTTCAGTCCCAATTCCATTCCTTTCTATATCATGATATATATATCTTTACCAAATTTATTGGAGGGAGATATAGGTCTCAACCATCACATTATGATAACATAAATTTTTTAAACACAAGATCATAATTACTCAGCATATTATAACCCATTAAATAAAATTGGAATCATAAACATTTAATCATATTATAAGCTAGATAAAAGAGATAAGTTTCATAATCATTTCATTATATGATAACAAGTGAAAATGGGTAGGATTCATAAGCATATAACTCATGGAGGATAAAACATATTCATAAACATCATGGCATTAAATCATAAAACATTAAGGGAAACAATTTTTATGGTAAACATGGATAAAATCTCTAGTTAGGCATCAGTAATAAATATTTATATCATTATACATGGAAAATAATTTTGAAACAATCGTTTAAAATATTTCATGAGGAAAATATCCCTTCCATGTTTGAATGATTTTAAAAGAATAAAACCATCTAGAAATAATTTTCATTTAAAATATAATTGAATCATACAATTTTATTTTTAAAAAAATGTTTTCCCAGGACATCAGAATATTCCATTAATATCACACTCAAAAAACAAGAAGGTTCCTTTCATAGTTTCTCTAAAATTAAAATTGGAATTTTTTGATAGAAAAATAATGAATCATTCCAATTTTTATTAGAAACAATTCAAACATGATTAAAAATTATAATTAAAAAAATTAAAAGGGGGTAATAATTTATTTATATAATTTTTTTAATTTTTTTTGAAAACCTATTTAAAAAACATGGTTTTGAAAGAAAATAGATTTCTAACCGAAGAAAGAAATAATGTAGTATTTCCATTAAAAAATTCTATTAATTTTATTATGTAGAAAATATTAGAAAATGGTACCATTATATAAATATATCATTAATAACCAAAGGAGTATAAGATTTATGAGAATTATATATATAGGATAATAATATTTTATCAATGGTAGCATAATCATAAATAATCTTGACAAATGATAAGATTATAGAAATAAACTCTTACCAATTTAGTAACATTGAATCATACAATCCATGAGAGAATAACATTACATGAGGCTTAATATTTTATGAAAATAAATATATTCATGATTTCACATGTAAAAGGGTAAGTATATACACCATGAAAAAGAATATATGAATAGAGTTGGGGGGAATACACCACTATTAAAAAGGGAAAAAAGAGAAACCCCTTTTGAAATGAGTTACTAGAGACCAATAACAATAACAAATGTGTAGATGAACATAGAATCAAAAATCAATGCCTCTAGAGTCCATTGGAATAAACCCAGTACAAAACACATGGCATAGAGGGCCAAAAATGACAAAATACCTAAAAAAACGAAGGCCCAATAGATACTATAGACAAGATTCCCTTATCTATTTGGTAAGTCTTGAATCACAAACCATATGAAAGAGATATCCTCAATTTAATTTGTAGATACAAATAATTCCCTCTATAATAATAAGAAAAATACATCTATGGTAAGTATACACAACACAAATAATATATAAGTGGTGAATCATGGCTTGTGTCTCACTAACAATAAATGTGAGATGTAAATCCATTACCTTATGTCCTGACTCTCACCGTACTCAATCAAACCAACTGTATAATAAAAAAATATTTATTATAAAACTATCATAGATGTATATTAATACAGATAATACCTTATATGATTTACTTATCAGTTTATAATACTCATATTTTAATAGTTCCATGTTAAAGTTAATTATCAGGTAATAACTGCTTTATTTTTCATAAATGTGTTAATTTATTATATTTTTATTTCTCATACATTAAAAATTATTTCATCAAATCATGAATTATAAATATGATAAAAATATAAGATATAATTAGTATATATATGTATTTATAATAATCTATAAAATGTATAAATAGAAAATGAAATACACCCTTTATGGAGACGGTAGGATGTATGTATGCATGAATGTTGTTTTAATTTAATAATGAATTATAAGAATGAAAAGTGAATGAAATATTATAATTCCATAAAATAAATTTCATACAATTCAAATATTTTTATTAACCACATTCGTAATACGTTCTGTTTAAAGCGTGATTGAATCACATCACTTTTCCAGGTGGTAGTCCATCGTACAAACGAACTACGTTATCGTATTCCCAAAAAATGTGTGAATGTATGTGTTATATAAGAATTAAATTATCATAATAACATTATAAAAATCATTAATATCATATATAAACACCATTACCATAATTATTCTCAACATTGATAGGTGGTTAGGGAAAAAATGAAGGATATCCGTTCACGAGGAGATAGTCTAACATATACACAAACGATGACTTCATAACCTATTTGATAGAATTTTTTGTGTTTATAAGATGTAACATTAACATAATAACATATAATTATATTTAAGGTACTATGGTTATTATTTAATCTTGATATAAAAATAATTTAAGGATTTTATGGATGAAATAAAACAAAAACATTCGTTGATGAATGTTACATGTTCTTTGGGTATATCATTTTGGTTTTTACCAAATACCTTCATTAGTTAGTTTTATTCCAAAAATAAGGATTCTAAGTTTAGGTAATGGAATTTGGGAAGATATGTGGATAGGTGTTATCCAATACAAAGGGATTTATATGTGTGAAGAGAGGGGAAAATGGAGCCACATTTTATAAGGGTGGTGAGTGGAAATGTTTTAAATTTTTGAATGAGTGAATTTCACCGACATTTTTCATTATGAAAATTTGTTCCAAATTATTAAAATTGGAAAAACAGAGATTATAAGATTGAAATATTTCTAGAAAATAGGTATTTGACAAGTTTTGGGTTTTTTACACATTGTTTCCTATGTTTAACAACTATGTAATCTTGTTTTTACCATAATCAAGGTAATTTACTTTTAATTACATTCATGAATTAATTTGGTCAAAAATTATTTAATTGACTATTAATTATAAATTATTTTGAGTAAACTTAGGGATTTCATTTATCATAGTTCATTTAACTAAATTGGAGAATTTTGATTTAAATTTAATCCCATAAACACGTCATGAAAGAGGGTCTGTAAAACAAAAATGTTAAAATAATTAAAAAGTTTTTATATTCAATTTCAATGGGTAATTGATTAAAATTAACTAAATTGGATTAATATACGTATAATTCAACCAAATATACTATGAAATTAAATTAAAATATAATATAACTAAATAAATCAATGAAATTAAATGATTGTTCTTAATTAAAATTAATAAATTTTGACTAATCAACAAAAATATTATAATTTTCATGAAAATCCTAAAAATTCAACCTTATATAATTTTTAAATTATGAATTATAAAATAATTTATATTTTATAAAAATATATTAATAATTTTTTTCATATATTTATTTTATTATTTTTCACAAAAGATAAATTTTTTTTTAGAAAATAATATTTTCCAACATATAAATGAAATACCTAAATTAATATTTTTTTTTGATAAATATTATTACTTTATTTAAAACCATTATAAATAATATTTAAAAATTACTTATTACTATTCAATTATACATGTGTAACAGTAAGGTTATAACATTCATATTAAAATTAAATATATTAATAATAATTCTAGATTTTGTTAAAACTCAGTGTCTTGTGTCACACAAGATAACTGGATTTAATGTGTATTTAATGATACCCCAATTATAGGAGTTAATTTTTTATTACTTTAGGTAATGAAATCTAGCAAATAAATTTATCTTATTCGAAAACATTTCATCAAAACATGGTGTATTACATTCCACCCCCTTAAAATGAATTTCTTCCTTGAAATTCATCACTAAGATACAAAAAAAGAGAGGATACAATTGTCTCATCATAGCGCCAAGATCCCATGTGAATTTAGAAAACATGTGATTTTGAAAAAAACATTGGCTAGTTGAGTGGTCTTGTTTTCTAGAGTTTTCCCTATAAAATATAGAATCACCACCAGTTGTTCCAAATATGAATTATACTTTTCCAATGGTATAAACAAAGTGTTTAGTACATACGAATAGTTAAGTATGTACTTATTCTATAGAGATACATGAAACAAATCATGGAATTGAGAGAGGTTTGGTGGAAGTAGAAATCAGTACGGTACCATCCTGATACAATCAATAATCTCAAAGGGAATAATATATCTTGGGATTAATTTCCCTTTCTTCCTTAATCTCATAATCATTTTTCATGGAGAAATTATTAGAAACACCTTTTCACCAATATCAAATTCTAGATCACATAACGGATTATCAACATAACTTTTCTTCCCACCTTCATCTGCATACATATTATTTTTAATGGGTCTAAACTTATCTTCCATTTCTTAATCTATCTTAGGTCCCAATAACATTCTTTCTCCAAATTAATTCTATCACGTTGAAGCTCAAAAATAAATTCCATACAGGCATTCATAATGATCTATCTAATTTCTTTAGAAAAATATATTATTATAAGAAAACAAAACTATAGAAAATTTTATCCCATCTGCCTTTGAAATCTAAAGAAGATTATCTCGACATATCCTCAAGTGTTTTAATTGTTCTTTAGGTTAACTATCTATCTAATAATTATAAGTAGTGTTTAGATTCAAATATATATCAAGAGCATTCAAAATAATTTTCCAAAACATTTATATAATCCTCATATCTTGTTCACATATAATGGAATGTGGTAGTCTAAGAAACCTTACCACTTCATTAATATATATCTTAATAATTTGATATAGAGAGAAGTATTATCTAAGAATGATGAAGTGTGCTGACTTGGTTAGGCAATCAAATAAAACCTTATAACGACCTGGAATTTTATTAATGGTATTTCCCTTATTATAATTATGCAATATAAGACACATTTTTAACCTAGAGAACCAAGTAAATACATTATTCTCACAAATTAATAATGAAATAAGTGGTATTTAAGAAAATTCAGGAACTTGTACTGATAGAATAGTAACATGATTGTCTAAATAGTAATATAACCATTACAAATAGTAATCTTTAGAATATAATATTAACCTCACACAGAAAATTATAAATAAAATTTATCCATATAATAATTTCAAATATGATATAATTATATCTTGGTATAAGAAAATAGATGTTTTAAAAAAGATAAAATAAGTGTTTGTACTTTTAGAAAAAAAATTATAAGATTATTGAAAATTTTATAATTAATATCATCACTTAAAAGATTTTTTTCCCATAAAATATATTCAAATATTAATATTATGTTTTATCATAATTATAATATAATTTCATGATACCTAAATTAATTTTTCAAATGGTTATAAAATCGATTATAATATAAATATTGTATTTTTTTGAGTAAATGATGATTTTATTTAAAAATTTAACTTCTCATATTTAGAAAAATATTTTTAAAAAATGAAGTTCATTTTTGAAATCTTTATATAGAAAAAATTTTAGGGATATGTTTTTGGGATTTTTCTAAAATAAATGAATTTTTGGTGAATAGTGAAATATAAGAATTTATGGTATTAAACATTATATACCATGTACATGAATTTCAGAGACATTGATGATTAATGAACCCATTTTTCAAAATCACATACACAATTAACTATAATTAGTGGCAATAATAATTAATATTGATAGTCTTGATCCAAAATATTAAACAAATGAAAAAATAAAAAAAACCATATACTCCTCTATAAATACCACATCCTCTAATCACACCTTCCTAGCCTTGTATCTTCTTTATATTAATCCAAATTATCTTTCCAAGCCTTATATTCATATCTAGTATATATAGGTTTTAACAAAATACCAAACCCAAGTTCCTTAATGAGGTTCACAAGGAGATGATATTCAAGAGTTAAAATCCTCATTCTTTCCTTTTTAATTTCTTTTCTTTTCTTATCCTCTCATAACCACCATTATCCAAAGTAGCATCATAACTCCAGTATCATATATTGATTATAATTTTGTTTTTTAATGTAATATCCAAAATCAATTATCTTCTCTTTAACCTTTTATTCTTAAAATGAAAACAACACCCATAATATCTTAATTCACCGCCTTTGGGGACGATGGGTTTCCATTTTCCATTACAACCTTCAAGGATAGTCATAAAACCATTATTATTGTTAAATAATATTTTAATAAACATATTATAACTTGTATAAGGTTCTTAATCTAATATATAAACATCATTTTAAATAAAATTATACTAGTTCATCATGGTAAAAAAAGAGCCAAAATAAATTAAACACTTTGACTAAAGTTTTATCCAATGAATCATCCTCGCATCACAAGAGAAATGATATATTTTACCATTTAAAATACTGAAAAAATATTAATAAAATTTTATTATGATTTTAGATCTTTTATTTCATTTGAAAATAACACCCATAATTATACTCGAGGGAACCGACCACAAACAATGAAACGAACACTTCTGGAATGATGAAAATTAACACTACAATACATTGAAATGTCCATGAAAGAACATAATTAAAATAAAATAAATCAAACAAATATATAATATGTTAAATATTTATTAATAAATAAATTATATTTTATTGTTTTTATATTAAGTTCTAGTGAAAAATTATTTCGGACATATTGTATGGGGATTATCGAACCTAACTCCCTTTCATTAGGTTATTCCTCTTTCATGACAAATTTTTGTGATGAATTTTTTTAGTATTCATAAAATAAATATTCACTATTATTGAAATTTATTTTCTAGGATATAATTTTTCGCAATCTGATTTTAGGAACAATATAAATATATTTCAAAACAACTTTTTTTTTCTAAATACATATGGACTCCTCTTGGGTTATTTTGTCTTCACTCAAAACTGAGGATTATTATAAAAAATATGTTCTTTTACCTTTTCCATATGGTAAAATAATAATTATTAATGAAATAATGAATAATTAAATCTTTATGAAACCAATTTCTTTACAATTATAACTTAATAATTGTAAATTTTAATCTTTCATGTTATATGTATAATTATGTAAGTGTTATATGTGATGGGTGAAACGAGAGTTATACATTCCTATAATGAATTTGGAAATTTTATTTATATAATTGAATTGTGTGTATTATATATGAACATGGTGATAACGTTTTTGGGAATTGTGATTTTATGAAAATTCACATATGTTATGCAGGAACAAGGAGTTTTCTTTGTTCACAACAATGTCTTTTGTTTTACCACTAAGACATGATATTTCATTTCTGAGAATTTCCAAATTCCATGCCTTTATCTAATGTTTCCTATTATGATTATAATGATGATAATATTTTAATGTTATGCTGATGATGGGTTTTAACACCTATGTTTTATTGATTCTTATCCTTATTCATCCTCTAACTAGGCTTTTATCTCTCCTATTTCATTGTTGTATATCCTAAGGTGACTACATGTACTGAGGAAAACCTAATATTTATAAGGATAATAAAGAATAATTTAAATAACTGTTCCTGTTTTATTATGGGTAAGTGATGTACGATCCTAATTTTCAAAATATTCTATAATATTTGATATTATATTTTTACCTCTATAATGTTGTATATTTTATAAATTATGTTATAGTTTTGTATGAATGATTAGGGTATCTATAGTTTCTACAAGAGAAGGAAATTGTAAATTTAAAATTTTTTGATTGTATAAAATTATTGACATCCCTTTGTATGAGATTAATTATATTTAAGCATCAAAGAGGCTTAGTTTTATAAAAATTATAATCATAAGGATCCCATAAGATATTCCATTAGAGTTAATTTTACAAAATAATAAATTATTTATACATGAATTATTGACTAATGTTACGTTCAACCAATTAATATTTTTGAAAATGGTGGGAACAAGGATTAAATAGGTCAAAATTCTATGTCAATGACAATGAAATTATTTTCCATAATTAAATCCTCAATACCTTGAGAGGTGGAGTTCAAAACATTTTGGAAATATTTCCCTAGTAGTCTTATTATTTGAATAATATCCTGAACTATTCAGAATGTCTTCATTCACCCAATATGGAGAAATTATCCATTTATTACATTATTTTGATATAAACACCAATATGTATTAATCTACAGATCCACTTGTTGTAGAATAGTCGGTTAAATCAATGCGGGAAGATCCATTCTATGCTCAAATATTCTATCAAGGAGAATTTGACTTTTTCCATTTAACATTTAGTTTTAGAATCCAATCAATAGTGGGAATTTATAAATAACTCCAAGTTGAATGATGAAATAGAACAGATGGAGTTCTTAGACATGAATAAAATATTTTTTAACTAGTATTTTTCTAGAAATATTTATACAATTATAGAGAGAGAATTTATAGAGGTGAATCAAAAGGAAGGTTAATATTTAATTAATTACGAAGAAAACACCAAAAGGATTTCATGGGGGGTCTTAGGTTTTTTTAAGAACAATGATTCAAAATTTATAGATTAAACAGTGGTTTAAAAACAGAAGTCTAAAAGGCTCTAGGTATCCAAGACATTGGGAGTTATGAAGATGTAAATCGATGTGATCCAAAAGTGAAAGTGTAGTTCATAAAGTGGTCCTATGGTTATGGAGATAATATGAGATGAATGGATTTTCAAGTTTGAGGATAAAATGAAAAATAGGAATGTGTATTTAATGACATATATGTTAAAAATGTGGCATAAAGCATTATGATAATTTCCACAAATGTATGGGTAAATGATATAAGTGTGGCATAAAAGGCCAACAATCTCATGAATGTCGAAGAGACATAAAGAATTTGGCCATTGTGATATAAGAAAAAAGAGTGCCACACATGTTTCAATGATTCAACTGTAGGGAGCTAGGGTACTATGAATTACAATTCACAAAACCTAGAGTCCTTTAGAGTAATAAATATCAACAACCACCAAAGAAAAAGGATAAAGAGAGACCTTATGACATCAAAACTACTAAATTGGATAATGAAAAAATATCACAGAAGGCACACTTCCTATTCACTGAAGAATGGAAAAAGTATAATTTGATTATAATTCTATGAATTCCTACATATCATTTTAGTTTTCTTGAACAATTGAAATTAAGGCTCGATACCTTAATGTTGTGATATCTATAAAAACATTTAGTGACATGATCATTACAATCTAAGTGTTGTATTATTATCTTGTAAACAAATATAGGAATATTATTCAAGAAATTTACTTAATTAACCCCTTAGTGGAATTTGATGCTATATTGGGAATGGATTAGTCTCATTATATAGAGAACATATAAACTATCTAGAAAAGGAAATATCTTTTCAAAATTTAGAACTTTCCCATGATCCTCTAGAAATGAACAGAAGGCCATGAATTTTTGTTAGAATGTCTATCAATGGTGTGGGGGTTGATTCTATATAAAGAATCATACCTTGATCAATGATTAAGTGAAAGGAAGGTATCATCCTAGAGAAAATTTCCATTGTGAGGGAATACGAAAAGGTATTTTCTAATGAGTTACCTGAAATTCTCCTAGAACTTGAGCTACAGTAATCAATATAACTCATACCCAAATATAATATTATCTCAATATTTTCCAAATGGATAGCCATAATCAAACTAGAGGGATTAAAGAATAATCTACATGATCATTTTGAAAAATTATGAATATTCCGTAGTGCATCACCTTGGGGGGATCTAGTTATCTTTTTAAAGAAAAAGGATGAATCAATGTGGATATGACTTGATTAACAAGAACTGAACAAGATCACCATACAAATAATGTATCCTCATCCAATGATTGGTGAAATTTTTGATAAACTATATAGAGAATCATACATATTTAAGGTGGATTTTCATTTTAGATATCATCATTGTATGGTAATGAAGGAAGATATTCAGAAGAAAAACTTTTGTACAAGGTATGGAAATTATGAATTCATTATGATGCCCTTCATACATACTAAATCCCGCTAAATAATTCATTTAGATAATGAATAAAGTAATTAGAGACTACCTAATCAAATATATGGTACTGTTTATTGATAATATTTTCATTTACCTCATGAGATAGGAGGATCCTAAAGAGCATCTAGGTAATATGTTAGCGTCATTTTGGATTGGTAAATTGAATGCCAATTTCGACAAGTGTTACTTTTGGATGCTGTAATTTACATTCTTTGGGCATGTGATTAAATGTTAGGGAATTTTTATGGACCCTTCAAAGAAATGGTAGTTGAGGAATGTCTAAGAGTGACTAGTTTCATAGAAATATGTAGTTTTATAATCTTATATCTATACTACCATAATTTTTTGAGTAATTTATTATTTTTTTATAACTTTATAATTAAGATAACATGAATAGCTGTAATGTATGTCTACATTGAATAATGTGAGGAAATATTTAAGTATCTCAATATGAGGCTAATCACTACATATATACTCAAACTAATAATAAGTGGAGAAAGTTTTCTGAAATACAGTGATGCTTCAATTAATTTTTTTTTCACTCATGAAAATGATAAACTGATTGCCAATACCTTATGGAAGATTAAGATACAGAAGTGGAACTACCCACTACACGATATAGTGATAACATCTCTGATTTTTTCTTTAAAAATATTTTGACACTACCTCTATGATGAGAAGTGTGACATATATACTGGTCATGAGATTATAAAGTATATATTCAAATAAAAGGAACTCAGAATGCATTAAATAAAATTGATAGATATAATTAAAGACAAAAATTTCTCTATTCACTACCATCTAGGAAATGTGAACTAGGTAACTTATGCACTTAGTATAAACGAACATGATACTATACCCATGATGGGGATTGATAAAGACCATATCCTCATGGAAATGAAAATGATGGGTCTATAAATCATAACGGAAGTGAAAAAAATCCATCATTTCCCAGCTGATTTCCAATCCCTTTATCCCAAATTATATCAAGGAGGCACAATTAGGTGATCTAGAGCTACAAAATATGATGAAACAAGTAAGGGAATGGTAGCTACACAGGTTAAACATGGATAAGGATGGAATCAAATGATTTAGAAATAGTCTTTTTGTGAATGCATCATATATGATAAAGATGGATCTATTGGACAATGATCATAGATAAAATTTATCCATCAATCCTCTAAGTACAATGATTTATCACTATCATAGAGAAAAAATATAGTGGGAAAACATAAAGAAGGAGATTGTTGAGGACATCTCAAGGTGCTTGATATGTCGTAATGTTAAAGAAGAATGATTGATGTCCAATGTGAGGATGCAACCATCACCTATACCCAAGTGTAAATGAGAGAAAATAACCATAGGAGTTTTCACCACTATCCAAAATAAAAGAAAATTAAACAATAAAATATGTGAAGTAGTGGATCAGACCCCCAAGAGAACCCACTTCATTTCTATTCAGGATGATTTCCCTATTGAACAACATTACATGATATAATTTAATGAAGTTGTTAGCCAACATGGGGTTCTAGTTTTTATCATATATGATCGTGATTCAAGATTCAAATCTAAATTTTGTGGATATTCCACATGATTTTAGGATTCAATTGAATTTCATAATGACCTATCACCCCCAAATTGATGGAAAATAATAAAGGACTATTAAAATTCATGTGGTTAAGATACAAATCTACTTAGTGGATTTCAATGTTGTATGGGATCAACATATCCCATTGGTTGAGTAATCATACAAAAAAAAATCGACATGAGCGTTAATATCTCTCTATATGAAGATAAGTATGGGAAACAATGTAGAAAGTGAACATTCTATGATGAAGTTGTGGGAAAAAATTATTCTTAAACAAAATCTTGTGAAATATATGACAGTGATGGTTCAATACATCCACCAACACAAAAAATATTATTAGAGTTGGAAAATAAGTTATGCATACACCCATTTAATGGATTTGGTGTTTGAAGTTGGGGTAAAAATCTTCATTCGAATATCACCATGGATGATATTCCAATGGTTTGGATTGAATTTGAAGCTTATCCCTTAGTATAATGGACTCTTTTGGATCCTTGATCACATATGTGCAGTGGCATATCATATTGAAATTCCTCCAAATATGGCTCAATATTAGGACAAGTTCCATGAATTTCTTATAAGGATGGACATACCTAAACCCTCACACGTACTAAATCTGAGGGTGGTACAACTAGAGAACAACCTATCATTTGAAGAGATGCACATGTAGATGAATCAAAAGAGATAAAAATTATCATGAAACAATAAGTATCATCTTTCAAAAGTGTTTTTGAGGGACTATAAATATGAAAATGTGACATGGTAACTAGAAAAAAATGATAAAGGTGAAACACCCTCACCTGTTTTCACTTTAGTATGTAAAATGAAATTTGCAGGGGAAATTTCAAAATGGGGAAGAATGTAACAAACAAAAATTTTATCAATGGAATCTACCTTCTTATAATTATGTTATATAAAACACATACATAACATATAGAATCCCATAAATAAATTATTCTCAAAAATTAATACTTAAATAAATGGTATTTATCTAAATTAAGGATCCTATACCAATGGAATAGCAGCATGACTATTGAAATAGTAATATTATAATTAGGAATAGTTATATAACCAATAGAAAACTAAAATCAACTACGAAGGTAAATGTAAAATTCAGGTATAATATAAATAAAAATTTGATACAATTATATCATGGTATATGTAATTAAATGACTTAAAAATTTTAAATTAAGTGTTGGTATATTTTGTAAAATGTAAATTCTTATTTATAAATTTATAATTAATATAAATATTTAGAAGAAAATTTACTTTCATAAATTTTATTCAAAAATTAAAATCTGTTGTATTATAATTACAATGTACTTTTCTGATACCTAAATTAAATTTTTACTATGTCAAAAAATAGATTATAAAATAAAAAATAGTATTTTTTTTGAAAAAATGATGATTTTATTTAAAAATTTATTTTCATAGATTTATAAGATAATTTCATAATATAGAGATAAATTTTGAAATCTAAACATCTAAAAATAGTTATGGTAAATTTTTGAGTTTTTTTAAAATAGTTAAAATTTTGTTGAATATTGAAATACAATAATTTACGATATCAAATATTATAAGTAAAATACATAAATTTTTGTATCATGGATGATGTAAGAACCCATAGTTCAAACTAAAATGAACTATTTAATTTAATTATTTGTAGTAATAAACCCCATTTATAGTCTTGATACAAAATAAAAAACAAATGAATAAAATAATAAAAAAACCAATCTCCACCCCTATAAATACCACCCCTCAACACCTATTATCCTCACATGTTCTATGAAATTTATAATTTCTAAATTATACCCAATTAACTTCCCTATCATATTAATCATGTCCAAGAGCTACTTGTCTCCTAAAAAGGCCAAACCTGAGTGCTATAAGGAGGTTCTCAAGGAGATGATATTCAAAAGGTAAAATTCTCCTTTTCATTTTAATTTTTTTCTTTTATTATCGTCTCCTAACCTCCCAAATCAAAAAATCATTTATAACTGAAATATATACATGTAATATAATTTTTTTAAAGGAATATTAATCATCAAATATCATATCTTTTCCTTTTATTCTAATATTGATAACATCATCTGTGATGTGTCAATTCACAACCTTTGTGGATGATAAGTTTTCATTTTTTATTAATACCATAATGGATGGTCATAAAATGATTAGTATGTTCATGTAGGATTCAAAAAAATATATTATAACTAGTATAATGTTCTTCAACCAATATATAGGCAAATTATGAAATAAAATAATACTAGTTTGTGATGGTTATAAAAACTAAAGAAATAAATTAAAAACATTCATTAATTTTTTTTTCTAATGAATCATCCTCATATTAGAAATGGAAATTATATATTTGAAAAATTAAAATTATTTATGTATATAAATACCATTTCATTTAACTTATAAAATTCTTCTTCCATTTGAAAAGAAATGTCCTAATTAAAATTGAGGGAACTGACCATAAGCCATGAAATGTACACTTCCAGAATGATGGAATTTAACTCTATAACTCAATGATATGGAAAAAAATACAATTAAAATAAATATAATAAATAATTTTTTTTTAATTTTTTCAATATTGTTTTTATTTATTATAATTTTTTATTCAGGATATTAATTGGAAGTGCATAACACCTTCATACATATAGTAAGGGGATTCTCGAACCCAACTCTAATTCATTGGGTTATTAATATTTCATTGAAAATTTTAGTGTGGATATTCATTTAATATTCCTAAAATATAATTTATTTTTGATTCCATATTCTTATCAGGGATATACATGTTGCCAATATTATTTTAGGATAATTAAATAGATTTTCCAAAATAACTCTTCTTTCAAAAATTCTTCTTGACTCCTGTTGAGTTGTTTGTTATTTTCTCAAACATGATGACTCTTATACCAAATTTGTTATTTTACCTTTTCTATTTGGGAACACCATGTTTATTCATTAAATAATTATTAATGAAAACCTTATGATACCCATTCCATTAAACATGTTACAAAATGGATTTGATAGATATATGTTCTTTGTGGCTTGTATGACTACGTAAAGGTTATGGTGTGATGGGTGGACTATGAATTACATAACCATCAAATGAAATGGGCAGTGTGATTTATCTCATGAGATGATGTTTATTGTGTGTTAACAGGATTATAAATGTGTTCAGAGTGATTATGTAATGATTATGAGGATATGTTATGCATGAACATGATTTTAGATTTATTCATAACTATGTGTGGTGTTTGACCATTGAGGCATGATGTATCATCTTTATTATGATAATGAAGAAATTGTTATTTTTTGATGAGGATGATTATAATCAACCATGTTATGTTGGTTCATGTCATTATTTATCCTCTCAAAGGGATTTTAGCTTACCGTTTTCATTGATTTATATCCTCAAGCGACTACATGTACTAAGGGAAACATGATATTTTGAAATATAAAGAAATAGATTTTGGATAAATGTTTATGTTTTATTATTCATAAGTGATTTATGATTGTAATGTTTCAAAGATACTAAACCCTTTCATCAAGAAATTATATCTTTATTATATTTTTTTCTTAAAAATTAATTAATAATTATGTAAGAAAATGTTGGGTCTCTCTAAGCTAATTGAGGATGATTCCTTCTATAAATTTTGAAGAGTAAAACCAAAAAATACATGGTGATTTTAAAATTTTCATTTTGGTGTGGGTAATGTATGAAACATCCCATTATAATTTTCTATTTTAGACTTAAAATATTTATATACCAAGAACCGAGATACAAACTCGGTGATATATTCCTTCATTCCATCCATCCATAAGTAATCATTAAAATGTATATACTTCTTAGAAATTATATGATGAATAGAGAATGATGAATTATAATATTCCTCTTGCAACCCCTTTTGTATATTTTGTTTTCGGATTAATGTAAAGACGGTTTATTAACCGTATCATCCAATCATGACCAAGATTAAAATCAAGAACATTTCTAACTATCTTTTTCACCTCTATATTTTTCTTCTATGCCTCATTAATAATCACATGTATAGAAGATTGATAATTAAATTGAGAAAGATATTAGTTTTACCCTTAATTTAGGATTTCAAGATCCATTTATTGAAAATCCAAAAAATAGAGGATCTTTGGTGATCCTTATAATGGATAAGATATAATGATCCTTTCGAATCACTCCATAAGACACCTTGTATACTTTACCAAGGTGGTAATTTATTGAGAATTCACAATCATTAACCCTATTTAACCATCTTATTTTATAATGATAAAAGTATATATATATATGAATATACATGTCTAGATTTTATAATCGATATATACATCACACATTTTCTCCATAAATATAATGCCTCATATCATTAATGTAAAAAATTCTTCAGCATAATCCATATAATTAATTGGGTTGATTTTTTCATGAAACATAAATTTTTGTGATTAATAATCTATAACCATGTAATTATACATAATCAAACATCAGAATACATTCTTGTATGCACCACTGTGGATTAAAATACCTTCTCCAATAAAGGGTAACGTAAGCACAAGTAAACTACCTAACCTTCTCTTTAGTTCCTTGAAAATTTCCTAACATTAATCTTTCTAGAGAAACATGGATCCCTTATAAGATAACTTGGTCTGATTATTTTATATTTTTAAGAAATAATTCAAAAATTATCTATAATAACCTAGTAAATAAAGAAAACTATGGATCTCAGTCACTATAGTTGTTCTATTCTAACATTCAGGGGCCTCCATCAGTAATGGATCTACAGATATACACTCTGTTGAGGTTAAACGATATAAAAAATAATCTTTTTCAAAAAAATTAAATATTTGATAATTTTTTATATATTTTTTCTTTTATATGTTCCATAGTAAAATTATCAATTTGTATTTATGCTCTTCTCTCTCTTTGAGTAAATAAAAATGTCTTCTATAAATACTTTCACAAAGTGATCAAGGTAATACCTAAAGACTATATTCATTATATCTATGAATATAGTTAGGGAATTAGTAACACTAAAAGGAATAAATATATAGCCATAGTGTCTATAAATTTTATATAATTAAATTATGTGGATTTCACCATTATTGAACCTCAATTAATGATATCCATAACGAAGGAAAATCTTTGAAAATTATTGAGATATACACAGATGATCAAAGAATTCATCAGTATAGGGAAGATGATACTTAGTCTTGATTATGATATTGTTCAGCTCCACATAATGAAAACAGAGTCACATAGATCCACCATTAATTTAAAAAAATGAAGAGGATAACCCCATGGTGAAACACTTTGATGAATAAATCCCTTGTCATGGGTTTCCTTGATTTGATTCTCCAAATCCTACAACTAAATTAGGGAAATTATATAAGGACTCATTGAAATTGGCGTGTCACCAGGTGTTAGTTCAGTTGGAAACTCAACATCATGTTTTTTGAAAGACTTAAAAAATCCTCTTGAAATGCATCCATAAATTACCGAACAATAGGAACATAATCAATTTCATGTTTCTCCCAAACCATTTGAGATAAAAAACCCTTTTAAATGCGAATTAATACCCATACAATGGATATAATATCTATTAAAATTTTATACTTGTTGTCACATTTATAGATGATGATAATTTGACATGGAATATAAAATATTACTTAACTTAATTTACAATTGTTGTGGGATTTATAAAGATACATTAAATACATCCATATGAGGATATGAAATTCAACCAAACAAGGAATAAAACAATTTGTGGGAAGAACATTCCAACTAACATCAATCATAGAAAAATCATAGACATGAGATTGAATGATCATACCACTACATGTTTTACTTATAATTATTCATCTAATCATTTTTTGGGACCTTAATACCATTAGAAAAATATTTAGATATGAATGAGTGGGTAGGTATAGAATCAATTACGACATTAGTAGTTCTAGAGTTGATGGTAAACCTACAATTCACTACATCATTTACTCAAACGTCAGTAGAAACTATGATTTAACGAGAATTCCTATTTTTAATCATATTTGTTGGTTTTTTAGTTCAATCATTATCATTAACCCTTGGGTTTTATAACATGTTGAAAAAATACCAATTTCCCCTAAACATGAAGTGCTAAAGTGGGAGAGGCATATTCTATGAATATTTCACTATATTAATATCATTATCAAACTTCTTCTCACCACATTGGTAATTAATTTCCCAATGGAATTCCATTTCACACTTAAAATAGTTACTATCACCCCCATGGAAATATCCTTCATGATTCTTCACACATATTGGGAAAAAAGGAAAACTCATCTTCTTCTCCCAATGGTTTTTAGATTATCATTTGAACTCTAGATTTCTTTTCTTGTAATAACCATGATATTGATACGTAACTCCAACCTCTATTTCCACCTTGATAGTACATCGAAAAATCTATTCATAACTACTAAATTCATTTATGGATAATTCCTTTTGGAGAAATGACTTTAAGATATTAATAATTGGTCAACCTTACATTCAGTAGGAAGATTACACCATAAAAATATCTCACAATTCATGTAAAGTTATCCTCTTATATACAAATAGATTCATAATTCCTTTTTATTAACTCATAGAACCCATTATCCTTCTTCATATGAAGAATACAAGGAAAAAATATTGAAAAATAATTTCTTGAACTCATCCCAATAGGTAGAGTCAATATATTTTTATTACCTCATATTCATGATAAGAGTCCATTGATCCACTTATACATCCAAACAATAGATAGAAAAAATTATTTTTTCATGTTCCGAACATTAGAGTACTGAAAATATCTTTTCAATGGTATATATAGATTATTTATTATGTAGTGGTTCAGAATACCCTCCGAAAGATGGTGGATGTTTTCTCATGAGGGAATAAACTGATTATTTTTCCCTCATTTTATTATTTTCATGTTTTGCATGATTCATAGATTGAAAAAGCTGTGTGAGCATAACAATCGGGTTTTTCATTACAGCTCCCACAAAAATTTGTTTATCTAGAATAAAATCATTTGCTTTCTGTCAAACTCAGCCTTAACGTGGTTTCTTCTGGTTTTATCCATTTTCAAAAACCAAACCAAACATATTTTATGAAACAATAATCATGACAGAGAACTACATATTATGGAAAAATCACATATAGGATGTCTAAATCACGACACATTCTTTTTAATCTATGGAACCATATGTTTATCAAAGTTTATTCATATCCATATTTTATTTAAATCAGTCACGATGCTTCATGAATATTTAGTTTATTTGAAAAGTGTATCCCCATGGATTGTCAAACCATATATGTAGAAATTCTTGTAATAAAACACTTGTTCAAAATAGATTCTATCTCAATATGATGTTTTCATTATTTTTACCCCTATGTACATCTCTTCCAAATCCACATCCACTTGTAGCATCCATGCATTGATGTATTGAAATGAAATAACTCACTCTATTATTTACCAAAATTTGAGGACATTTTTATATACTTAGAAATATCCTTAGACATGTCCTTAGGGATCTCAATAAGGATGTATTATCATACATTTCAAATGTTAACTAAATCTTTCCTCTGATACTAATTATAATGACATAGTCTTATCATACATTGACATGAAATCATTTGTCAGAATATTTAATACATTACACAAACACACACATGATGATAATAATAGTTCAGTGTCTTTAGAATCTCTAAAAAATAAACACTGATTCGCATATGAGAAACGTCATCTCTGACTATGTTCTTCACTACAAGAATCATTTTTAGAAATATCATAAATTATAAATATATTTATAAAAAGGAAAAATGAAATATAAAAAATGGTGAGATCATATTCTTAGTAAGGGTAAACATGTGAGATATTTAAGGGTAACATTAGAATAAGGGTATTATAATATGAATATAAGAACAAAAAATCATGCCCCACATATCAAGGATCATAATCTTGAATCATGACATAATTTTTGGTAGTTCATAAGATAAAAATCGTAAGGAAATCATAGAACATTAGCCATGACATACAAAGATTGGAATAAGACATAGAATTTTTGGCATAAACATAAGAATAAAAAATCATCTCATATTAGTCAAGGCTCAATACCAATACTGTTAGAGAGGAAACATTCCTTTACTGAATTGATTTCTCTCTCTCTTTAAGCCCTATATTATTGAACTGAGTTCACTTCCCATTCCAGCCATGTTTTATTGAACTGAGTTTACATCCCATTTCATCCATGTATTACTTAACCGAGTTCAATACCCAATCCAATATTTCTAATATCATGAGATATAAATCATTACCCAATTTATTAGAGTGAGGTACAAGTCCCACCCATCACATAATAAAATCATAAATATGTATTCTATAAGATCACAAGAATTCAACTTATCATAACATCTAAAATAAAATGGGTATAAAAAAACTACATGATATTTAATCTAAGTAAATGAGATAGGTTTTATAATCATCTCATCACAGTGTAAATTGTGAAAAGAAGAAGGATTCATAAGCATATAACACATAGAAGAGAAACAAGTTTCATAAACATCATTCCAAGAAAACATAAACCATTAATTGAATGGATATTAATGTTACCCTTGGATAATATCTGTACTATATCATGATTATCACGATCATATGTCAAATAAGATGTAAATGAATTTTTAAATTATTGTTCAAAACATTTCTTCAGGAAAATACCATTCCTTCTTTGAAAGTGTTTTTTAAAAGAAAAAATTTTCAAAATATTTTTCATCGAAATAAATTTTAAAACAAAAAAGTATGATTCAATGAAATAATTTTTAATTATTTCATAATATTCCATTCATTTCATTCATGTATTCACAAAGGTTCCTATCACAGTTTAAAGAAAATCAAAACTAGCATTGTTTTGCAAAAATATATGAATATTCACTCAAAATATATACATAAAAATAGTAAAACAAGGGTAATTTTCTTTAACAAAAATAATAAGTGGGTAATAATAAAATGAAATACTTTTTTAAACCATTTTTGATAATATTTATAAATTATGGGTTTTTATGAAAACAAACTTTGACCTAAGCAATAAATATAATCGTAATTTCATAAAAACATTTTATTAATCATAATAAGTACGAAAGAGTGTAAATATTGTACCATTACATGACTATTATAGGTATAAAAATAGTATATAAAAATTCATTGTAATTATTGATAAATGGATCATATTATATCATCACTGGAATCAAAACAATAAAGAATCCCGATAAATTATGATATCATAGAATAATATATTACCATTTTGGTAACATTGAATCATAATACTCATGAGAGAATAAAATTTCATGAATTATAAAGTATGATGAAAATAAAAAAAAATCAGGATATAACATGTAAATGGTGTAGTGTATACATCTTATAATATAATATTGGTGCATGACATAACATGTGTATACAATAATAGAAATTAATTTAAAATTCCCTTACAGATTTGTTTAATATTGAACCGTAAACCCCATGAAAAAGAGCTCAGAAAATGGACATGAAAATCCCAAAGATGCATATTATATGAATCATAAAATACATAAATGGGAATTATACGTACCCTAAATAATAAAAAAGTGTCAAATCATTACTTGTGTCTCACATAAAATAAAAGGGAGATATAAATACCTTACCACAAGTCTTATCTGCCATTGTACTCTTTCAAAACTCATGTATAATAAATATAATTTTATTAAAAATATATCATATAACCATATTAATATATATATTACCATATATTATTTACTTATGACTTTATGTTACTCATATTTTAAAAATTCCATGCTAATATTATGTTTTTTGTAATAATAGATTTATTTTTTGTAAATGTTTTGATTCATTATATTTTTTGTTATGTTACCTTAATAGTGATTTCATCATCTAAATAATGTTAAAATTTTTATAAATATCATATATATTCAGTATATATCTATATTTTTAATAAACTTTATAAGGTAGGAATGGGAAATAAAATACATCATTCATGGAGATGGTTGGCCATAATTATACATCAATGTTGTTTTCATTTTTTTCAGATTAAATGAATGATAATTATATGATATATTATCATTAAAAATTTATTTTTATTTCATATATAACACATTTTTTTATTAAACCCATTATTAAAAAATTTTATATAAAGTGAGGAAGAATCACACCACTTCGTGAGGCGGTAGTCTGCCACACACATGAATGACTTTATCGTATTCCAACAAAAAGGAAAGCAGGGATTTATATGTTATATAACAATTAAATAATGATAATTAAATCATAGGGATAATTATTATCATAAATAAATAGTATTCCGTTCATTATTGCCAACCATGATACGTGGTAATGGAAAAAAGAACAATATCGGTTCATGAAGCGGCACTCTGTCGTACACTCAAATGATGATTTCGTTACCTATTTGATGGATATATGTCTGGTTATAGGTCAAACATATAACATAAAAAAAATATAATTATATATATAAAACTAATGTTATTATATAAGCTTGATATAAAAATAATTAAAGGGTTTTGTGGAAAATAAAAATAAAAATGCACATTGATGAACATCACATGTTCATCGGGTATCTCATTTTCGGTTTTACAAAAGGCCTAACATGGTTGGATTTATGACCAATGTATATATTATATGATTAGGGGAGGTAATTTGAATAGATATTTGGATTGTTATTGGATATTCCATAAGGCTTTATAGGATAGAAGATAGGGGAAGACGGTGAGGCATTATATAAGGGAGGTGAGTGGGAATCTTGCAAATTTTTGAATGAGTGAATTATACCCGGATTTTTAAAATAGATAAAGTTTACAAAAAATATGAAATTATATTATTAGAAGATATATGGTCTAACTATATCCATAAAATGGGTTCTGGACATTTTTTGAGTCATTTTTACACCTTGTTTTCTCAGTTTAACCATTATGTAATCTTATTATTACCCTAATCAATGTAAGTTAATTTAAATTTCATTCATTAGTCAAGTATGTAGAAAAGTAATATTTACTTATTAGAAAATATATATTATTATTATTTAGAATAATTAATCCATTTTTCAAAATTAAATTCAATGAATTGGAAAATTTTATTTTAAAACTAATCTTGTATACGCGTCATGAATGTGGATTTGATATTGTTTTTATTCCAATGAACTAAAATAGATTAATATATGTATAATGGAACTAAATATTACTTAAAACCAATTTAAAATATAATTTCAATATATAAAATTCAGTATTATTCATTATTCGATAAAAAATGAATCTTTTTATAACAATCCCAAAATACCACCATATGATAATTTTGGTACCCTGAATTAAAAAAATTAGGTTACTTTTACCTAATTTAATTTCTATGAGTGTAAAAAATAATAATATTATTGTACACAAAATATATAAAAGTAGGTTTTTGAGAAAATATTATTTCAAAACATATAAATAGTTTATAAAATTTAAATGTTTTATTATCAATATGTTTTATTTATGTTAAAATAGTATAATTAATATTTAGAAAGTCTTTATTACTATTCAATTATTTATTTCAAATATCTATGTTTTAAATTTCAGGTTTATATAACTTTATAAATAATATAATGAGGTTTTTTTAAAACACAATGTCATGTGGCACACAAGCTAACAAAGTGTTGCATATATAGAAATATAACCCAATGATGTAGGTAATGAATGATTGACTTGGTGTAATGGAATGTATGAAATAAAATTATTTTATTCAAAAATATTTCAGAGAAAAATATTTTGTAACATTACAAACCCAATGGCTTCTAGATATGTCCATTATTATCTTGAATAACCCTCATGAGAAGCAAATAGTGAGTCCCTTTATACATATATAGGAAAATGATAATATCTTGTGGTTAAAGAAAAAATGAGGAAGGTGTATATGTTGAACAAATAGTTGTTATATGTGAAATAAAAATGTCTCTAGAAAGAACTACAAAAAATAGAGACAATCTAGAGGCTCATGCAGTTGATCAAGTTGAATAGAATTTCCAAATGGTGAGCAAGATGATAGAACTACGGTTAAAACTAAAAAAAGTGAAAATCAAAATGTCTTAATTGATGTGGAACCCTTGGAAATGTTGGATAATGAATGTGGTGATAAAATATATTTTCTATGAAAAGTTTCATCATCAACCAGGGAGAAGATTAATGGCCACTCCCTTTATAAAGATGAAGTAGAACAACCATCCAAAATTCATTAAGTGGAGTCATATAATTCCATTTTTTCCAAAATTGATGAAAATTCTCATATATAATAAGATGAATATACTAAATAAAAAATTTCAATGTGAGATGGATTTTATAGAAAATAATTTTATGATTTGGAAGGTACAACTCTTCATAAATCAGGGTTAGAATCAGTTCATTTTCAAATGTAAAATATAAAAAAAAATATATTTCCTAAATATATTTTGATAAATTTCATAGAGATGCAAATGAATACATTGGGAAAATAAAATTATAATCAGTTTGACAGATATTTTTATGTGAATTAATTAAATACCTAGGGAATCAATTTGAATCAACAAGAAGTTTTTCATTTTAGTCAAGGACTTCTACTTCAATTCATCCAACTTCTATATATTAAACAATATGTTTTGAATATATTAATTTTTTACATACCAAATAAAGGATCAGATTTAGAGTCCTTAATGTGATGTTTTTCCACAACATATTTTTTGACAATCAGAAGGATCATGTTGGGAATGTGACATTTAATGAAACTAATACTAAAAACCTTCTCAATCAGTTATGTGATATACTGATGATGTTTTTACGGTCTCAAAATATTTCCAATGAGTTTTTATAGGTAATTTATGTTGAAAATTTTAGAATGGAACAAGAGTTAAAGCTTAAATGAAATAGTGGGGTGAGATGTTTAATCCAAATTTTAAAGGAATAATGACTGATCTCATGGATAAATGTTCAAGATTTATTAACATCTGAATCCTCATCTAAACTAAAACCTTATCTCTTATTAATTTATTATTCTTACCTTTTTCATCCAAATATCTCTTGTAATAAAAAAATATAATTTTTTTCTTCATTATAATTTTTTTATTTATTTCTTTTAATTTATCTAACTCTTTTGATTATACAAGAATCATTTTTATCAAAGCTCAACAAAACACTCACTTATAGTTTTTCATACATTGACAGTGTTATATACAATTTTTCTAGAAATTATATGATATTTCTCAAATAGTGGGACGAAATTGTGTAAACAAAACATTTGTGTTAATATAATATATTAAAATGTAGAATACAATTAACTTTTATATTTAAATATAAAAAATAACTCTCTTTAGTTTGGCCAACATAATTTTTTTATAATATTTTTTTCAACAATTTATGAAAAATTAATTTATAAATATAGTTTCTATTATATTGATTTTAAAATATATTTTATTTCTGTTTACATTTGGTACATTTTAAATAGTTTTTTCATATATTCATTTTTTTATCATCAAATTTGGGGAGACTATTGGGAATGTATTATCTCTATAATACTCTATGAATATTGTTTATATTGATTCTTAAAAATAAAATTGTTTGTTTTAATAATGAAATTACATAATGAATTATTAATGATTATATTTACTAAGAAACTAATTTTGTTTGAAATTTAATTTACCGATTAAATATTTTTTATAATGTGTTTTGGATATGTTTTGATGTAGTCTAGAAAAAACTGTTTAATTCATATGTTTATAAGTGGAATGTATGGTTTTTATACCAAATTATTGGATAGAAATTATTCATTAGGTATACTATATTGTTGTAAATGTATGGATCATGAACTATACATTGAGATAAACCATATTTTTGTGAAACTAACCTGTGTTTTAACATCCTATTATTTTAAATTTAATTATACATTTTTAACCACACTATCCTAGATAGACCTATATTTGACCTGGTCAATAATAGAGTTTAAATTAAAGATATTTTATGATATATCTACAATGGTCTTAATGTGATTATTTAATATATTTCTAAAGACAATTAATGACTGATTGAAATTATCATATTCAACACACCATACTGTTTATATTTTTTTTAGGAAAGATATCATTATATTTTAATGTTTTAAATTTAAATTCTAATCAGTTTTAGGTAATATTTGTGGATATATTTATAAAAAATAATACATATATTCTATTAGTAAATACCAAGAGTTATATCATTTAATTTAGTAGAATGTTTAAAAAAAATAAATAAAATCACTGCTATTCTGAAGAACATCACTTTAGAGACATACTTTTTTTGAACACATATTGTTTGAATATTACTCTATTATTGCTGCTACAGTTATGTTTTCAGAATATTTCTTGAAGATAATTTTAATTCAATATAAATTTGAAGATTTTATTTATTGAATAATCTTATATAAGTGTAAGGAGTTCTATTATCTATGAGTTTCTACTACAACTATTAGCTAAAACTGTTTCTCATAAAATCAAATAATATTAATTTCATAGAGTACCAACAACTCATACTCAGTCTTGGGGTAGTGTTATTTTCCGAAAATTATCTATTGATTTAGATTAATTCTAAAAATGAAAATATTTTTTTGTGGTTTCATCTTCATCCACTCAGTTATGTATATCTTATGTTAAGGGGACTTATTTGGTGAAAATCATCAATCTCACTAAGAGAGTGTTGGTGGAGTTTATTAGGAGATATTTGTGACCAAATCCACTATAAAAAATTATGTGTTCTTATTCTCAATTATTCCACATCATAATTTTCATAATAATTATAATTTTTTAAATATTAATAGTACACATAGGGTGATAAAATTTGAATCTTTAAAGATTCATACAAAGAAACAATTCACCACCTCTTATCTATCTTCACATTATTATGACTTAATAGATATCCCATGAATCTCCCTCATCAAAAAAATCCCGTAGAATATATTTAAATTTCAATATCGTACTCAACATGAACATCAATATTTTGGTGGTACATTATCCTTCATGTTACATGGGATCTCATTCCCTCTTACTAGTATTTACAATGAGTTGAGGATAAACGAGGATCTCCATCAGAGATATTGTCAAAAGAAACACCACGGAATATCAAAATATTTTAGACATATAACTTCAGAATTTCAACAGACATCTTACTGACTTTGACGGGTCTAAAATGAACATATTTGGTTAATTAGTTGATTATTACCCATAAGGAATTCCTTCCCCAATGGCGTGAGGAAATCTGATAATGACGTTTGTGAACATCTCACCCCACTTCTTGGTAAGGAAGGTAAGGGTATGGAGTAATCCAAATATACTATTATGTTTATACTTAATCTACCTGTAGTCATAATAGCTTGAAATAAAATTAGTTATGTTATAACTCATATATATCCTCTACTATTGATGCCTCATATAATAAAACATTTTGGTGGATAAAAATTAACATACAATTGAGACTAGTGATTATAAATCATCCCTACCTTCCTCACTAATAATATAACAACATATCAGTTATTAAGGTACATAATTCTCTATATAGTGAGAGACCATTAATAGGTGGTATCTTCACTATAAATAGTTTATCCTTTTCACTGGTAATATGTACCTTCATGCTATTATGTGTAGATGTGTTTCTTGGGATGGGTCCCCTATACATTTTCAAGAAACATATCAACCTTATCCTTCATTAAAACCCAATAAAATTATATAAAACTGATAATGAGTCTCCACCCCTCAATAGATTCCCTAAAATCCTAATATAGAAATTTTTCACTAGGAAAATCTATGACATTATTATAATCTCCCAAGGTAATGGATTGATTGAAATTAATGTTATGTTGGTATTCAACCCTCTTCCTCTATACGAAGTATAAATTATTATAATATTATATACAAATAATTATTTTATTATCAGTGTAAACCAAAAATTCTTCTCTATATAGAAATTTTCTCTAACATAAAATTATTGTTTCATAGCTTTTTTCTAGAGGTCATGGTGGGATATTTCAACTCATGTGGTTAATGTTTTATAGATCCACTAGCTACCACCAAATCCACCAGCATGATATCACATCCCTAGACTATATTAAGGTGTAAAACAAAAAAACATAACCTAAGGTATCATACAACATTATAAAGAAACATGATGAGGTCAACCCATTCTTCTACTCAATGAACATTAAATGAAATTTGGATTTCCATAATAATTTCATTCCATCCAAGTGAGTACTTTCATTGGTGCGGAAAAATTGAGAAATATAAAATGAATCACCAACATGATAAAACACCACATATCCTAGGAATTTTAATTCTTAAATCTGGAAACAAAAATTAAAAATCTCAGCATAAAGCAGATCATCCGAAATAATTTGACAAATGATCCCAAAATTTTTTCATACTCCACCATTGCATTAGATTAGTCCAAAATATCAGCAATTAATACCATACAATAGTGTTGATATATAATTTCAATATCCAGTTCATTAAATCCTTAAAATCTAAATGATCATTAGCCATATCAAATAGAATAAAAATGTAATTATTTTGTATGTACAATATTATAAAATCCATATTTTGAATGTACAATTTTCCTAAACAAAGTATGCAATGGCTTGAAGAATGTTCTATCTTAGAAAACAATCAATCCCTTTTCAACTCATTAGAAACAATTCAGTAATGACGAAGACATATTTATTATTTTTAGTGACCCATTTTATATTTCTATAATCAATACATTGAATGATCAATCTATTTTTTGTAATTTTAAAAAGGAACGTAGTTGGAATATTGAGACACACTTGTGAAAATTAACTCCATGGGCCATAGGTCATCATATTGTGCTTCTAAATCCCTCAATTTTATTTAATAGAGATAATATTATATAAAGTAAATGTTTTTCATACGTGGAACTAATTTAATAGATATTTTAACATTTATTTCATGTGAAAACCCTAAATATAATCTATAAATGAATCAAGGAAGTCTCAGCCCATGGGAGGTAACATACTACCAAATCCCTTCATCATCGTCTAGAAATACAGTGGAAACCTGACATGTAATTTTTCTATAATTGGGTAGATAAGTCCTTATTTAATGTACCATGAGTAATAATACCCTTAAGAAAGATTAAGAATCTCTTCCCTAGTGGTAAAAAACCCTTAAATTGTAACAATCAATATGAAGATAGTGGTATTCCAACTAATTAAATATTAAAATGGTCTCAAAAGATCAATTTTTAGGATGGGAACATCCCAAATGAACTATTATTTAGATATATAGATTATATAAGAGGATAATCATAATAAATAAACTTTTTTATTCAAAAAGTGAGTATGTATATAGATAGAGAGTGAATAAATATTAGTAATGACTCAGTAGATCCACCCAATATGTAGAAATAAAAGAGTTAAAAGAACTGTTATCAAGTAAAGTAACATCCCTAAATGACGTAATAAGAATAATATACCTCATCATCACCATTCCCACCAATGATTCTATAGGATCCTCCTATATCCCATGATTCTACCTACTCTATTTTTGAGTCTGAGTCCAACCATTTAACTAGGGATCAACCATTGGATGATGTTTCCCATATGAAAATTAATCTCTACCTCAATATATATTAGAATGATAACAAGCTATTCCAAATGGATCTAACTATTCTTTTATATCCTTAGTAATTAAGGATTATCCCCCAATCTTAAGTTAAATATCAACACAATAGAATTAGAAGATATATACCACATACCCATAAATATGGAATGAATTTGGGGAATCTAGGAATGTATAATTTATATGAATTTTATTACCTAAATAATTGAAATTTGGACTTTTCATCCCACAGGGGAAGAAGAATCTAGATATAGAAGATATTATAAACCACTAATATTTTCACTCTTTGGATAATCTAATCTCCTCTTTTATTTATAACGGGAAATCTAACTACCCCCAAATATAGTAATGGTATAAATAATTAAAAACATAAAATATTAATTATTCTATACCATATTGTCATAATCTACCACTTTGACAAAATATTTCATCTTCTAGACTATTTCTTAAGATATAATATCTATTCAAAGAACCATTTTAATCCAATTATCCATGATCTTGTATTTTGACACTATCTTTAATGATAAATGATTATGATCCTCAAACTAATTCACGTACTCTATAATGGTCACAATCCCTTTCATAAAGGTTACACAATCTCAACATTTTGTTAGAGATAGTGTGTTTTCATTGAGCTACTATGTTAACATTACTTTGATATAATTCCACTAGATTTTTCATATAGATTAGATTAAAGCCCTAATTTCCACTACCTCCTACTAGGTTCCAAAAGAATAAATGAGCCACATTTCATACTAACAACCTTAGTTGTCTTATGGAATTTGAAAATTATATAAATCTTCTCTAAAAGGTATTTATATTCCAAGGGTTTATTATTACATTAAATGGTTTGAGGATTATAATATGGCATCTTGGATCATTCCATAACATGGCTATGACTGAGAGAAGCTATTTGGTGTTGGGAATCAATAATTCTCATATAGATTTTATATGCATGAAACAATTCACACAACATCCTTAATCAAATTTAGATTGATTGGATGATTCACCCACAATAAATTATCAAAAACACCTTTTATATGAATCAATCAGTATATTTGTGGGGATATGACACTATAAATAATCACATAATGAAAAATAAATATTTATATCATGTATTTTTTTTAAAAACATTAAAAAATTCTAATAACTAAATCGACAAATGAATTAGAACAATGAATTTAAATATTGAAATCCTACTAAAAAACCAAAATATTTCTATCATGCAGTTTTGTAAGGTGTACGTTAATTGTGTATGGATCACAAGAGTTACCACCCCATATGGGTTGCATGGTTACTTAATGGTTGATAACTTATATTCCAAAAACATTGTTCCCTCCAATATACAACAAAATATCTCTTCTCTAGCATATAAATTTATAAAATTTGAGAAGAATAAAAAATAATCATCATAATTTTTTTTTCAGATATCCCAATGACACTGAAGAATCATTATATATATTTGTTTCTAGAAATTTACCTAAAACCTAGCCATAATATGTAAATAACCCTATCTGCTTTATGAAAATACATTCCAAATTAAATAACAATATTGTATTTCACCCCATTTTTTCATTAAACAACTTATCTTATCCTTAAACCGAGTACTCACGTTTGATTATGACAAGGAAAAATGGAGTTCTTAGTTTGCACATACTAGAAACCAGTTCATGGGTATCATGTCACTCTTTGAGAAGAGTTTCAACCAATTATATAATTTAATGCATCCCAAAACAGGGACTTTGTATGACCACACAATACATTGGAATGTTATTCTCTCAATATTAAATAAAAAATAAACAACTCATCATATAAAAAAAATGAATAAACATACAATGAAATGAAATAACATGATAGAAAAAATAACCATATAAATACATCCAACATTATAATATATGAGTAGTGTTATAGGGAGTCAAGTAAGCTCTAAATGATAAGTCTAAATAAATATCGATGATTGAAAAATAAACCCAAATAATTTTTTACTAATATTTCTATGACTTGAGTGAATTATACAACTATTTTACCTCTAAAAATAAAACTAATATAACATGAGAAACCACTACCTCATAGAAGTGCCTTTCCTTTCCTTTCTTTTACATAAAAATGTATACATAAACCCCTTTTTACATGTAGGGTTTGAGTATAAGACACCAACTAATATCCTACCATGTGTTCCATCTATATATATTTTTTAAAACATTCTAATTATTGTATAAAAGTACTCAAAAGAAATTATCCTTTAGATTTTATTTTAAAAAATATGCAATAATTATAAATATATTTAAGTAAATTAAATCGGTGATGGTAGAAATAATAATTGCTATTAAAAATACCACATTTGTATTCTACATTATGTCACTAAGGATATGATCTCATAATGGAATGAAATCACTACTTTGGGTATTGAACTCAAATAATGGGTTGAGTCTATAATTACATTACATTCCAATGTGGGTGAGTATGACATCAAATCACTAGTGTGGCGACAGACATATAAAATGGGATGGAAAATTTCAACATTTTTGGATCTCTTACCCATGAAAATGGGATCCCCATACCTTTTAATCATTATAAACAAATTTTTATTTATAATACAATTTATCAAATTATTCATATGTGATATTTTTTAAACATTATATATTATATGAAACCATCTTCTGATTTTAAATGGAATGAATAAAATTAATTTTTTGAAATATTCATAAATCATGGTTTTAAGACCATAATAGAAATTGTTTTTATGGGAATTTATATTTTATATTTTTCTGATCCAAACATTATGGGATCAAACAAAAATGTCATAAAATCGAACCACATACATTAACATTATATGAATACTGATAAATTGATTTAATATACTATAAATGAAACAGAATGAACCTTAGAGAAAAATAATGACACTATACATCAAAAACCATATCGAATAACATTCCCCACATGAACCCAAGGGCTCAATGTCCTTAAAAAAGACTGTAGATAAATGGAATGGAGAGATTTGAATAAATAAAGGAGAATAAGGAATATGTTACGAACTGATTTCCATGAAGAATATTATATAATGACTCAGAAAAAATATAGATGTTGGGGAGAGTCATTTTTTAAAAGAAGACAGTGTTTTAGGTTTAGTGTGAGTGAAATGGTTGGGATAGTGGTTTAATTTCATGTTGGGAACAATAAAATTTTTATATTATCTATATGTCTAAGTAGCCTATATAGTTTGTCTCTGATATTTTTTAAACCAAGAATTAACCATGTGAGTGTCAAAGGAGCTCCTATAAAGTCTAATATTTTGGCTATCTAGTTAGGTATATAATGTACCAACATTGAAAACAACACTTTCCCCATGACAGTCACAAAGTTTGTTCAAATAGAGAGATAACCATGCACCAGTCAATAAACAAATCAGTTTCTTATAATTTCATGGAAATAAAAATATAAATGAAGGAGAATAATAAAAATATATGAATAAAATAATTTTTACTTGAAAATGATTACATCTGTGGGAGGATACCAGTACCGTATTTTCATACATGATCATACATTGAATATACCTCCTCCATTATATATGTTTTTCATATTCTATGAATAGAATTTAATGAATTTAAATTTCATGTATGTGACTATACTATAATCCATTTCAATGATTATGTTTTAATGGTTAATTTATCACTTTTATTTATAGTATTATGGGGTGGAATTTGGATGTTTTAGAATATTTCCATGATCTCATTGTTGGGAGCGTAGTTTTATAAAATATGATGTGGGAACCATCCATAATCCGTTGCTTTTGGAAATTTTTGTCAAAATAACCACAAAGGTTTAGTTCAAATTTGTTTATAAACTATGTAAAATGTACGTTTTTAGGTAGTGTAAATGGAGACATCACAACACATTTTGGTAAACCATTCAATAAAGCAATATTTCCTGCATGGGATTGGGAATTTTGGTCCTATCCCCATATTTTTATTTGGGGAGTATCTCATAATCCACCTCATTTGATCTCCCATAAACTAGGAAACTCCAACTAGATTAGCTTCACTTCCCAAGACCCTATAACAAGTATTTGGAGTGATTTCTCAGTGATATCTAATCCAAATCAAATGAATGGGCTCCTCCTTCCTTTTATGAAATGTTTTATTGATTTTCATCAGTCATAATAGAATCCATGTGTGTCTAATTTTGTTATTAGGATTTTTCTAATAGGTAATTTTAGTTTCAAAGGGTTATTTGACATATAAGGAGACCTTACATAGTGAGTTTCAATGAAGTTGGCATTGATTCATCGTTTTGGTATGTGTTTACATTACAATTCAATTAATAAAACAGTTACATTGATTCATAGTTTTTTAATTGTGTTATTCATTTAAATTAATAATAAATATACAAAAATATTGAATTTAAAAATATTTTCCATTCTTGTAAGGGCTTTTCCTTTGGAATAAATTTTTTGAATATTGAGATTTAATGGAACATTGTTTCTAAATTTAGTTTTATGCATTCTTATTATTTAATAAATAACCATTGGAGTATTAATTTAAGTAAATGATTTGTTTATAGTGAATTTTTCCAATTTGGATTTATAATATTGTGTTTCTACATTTTAAATGTTGTCATTATTTTTAATAATGATTGTTATCCTTTTTTAACTGGTCATGTTGATTATTTGATGTTTTTATGTTTTTTCTATAATTTTCATTATTTTTAATGTTTATCTTGAATTATGATTTCCAATGTTATTAGTTAAATTGTACCAAATTTTTATGTTCTTTTATATGGAATTATATTTGGTTTATAATTTATTTTAAAAATTTATTTATCCAAACTTACATTCTTTTTTAATTCAGAGAAGGGAAGGTTGCAATATGTTGTGATTTTGTTTGTTTGATTAACTATTTACATGCTAACTGAGCCTCATTATTTCCCTTTGTCTATACATGTTTTCATGTGTTGTTAATTATTTTAAATGTAATTTTTTTGGATTGGGCAGGGGATCATTATTTAAGGGGGTGAGTTAAAGGTTGGAAGAATATTATTTTTATGTTATATTTACTTTACTATTTATTTTAGTAAATTTATTTGAGTTGGATTGAATGTGGCCCACCTCCATTAGTTTTTCAATGAGGAACCATAGGATATTATTTTACGTGTAATGGGATTTTATCTATGATATTTGAGATTTAAAAACTTGATAGTATCATCTAGTTGATTATTAAAACCTAACTATAATTTTTAATAGACGAGACTAGTTCAAACTGATTAGTTTTATGGGATGTGATATAGCTAACCTTCTAGTAACCGGTTCAACTTTCAAACCTATATGAACTTTCGCATTATTATATAATTAGTTTCTTCATGATATGTATCTATACTAGGCCTCTTTATTGTTTCTTTCTATGTGTATATTTTATTTCATTAGTGGTCTGTGCTTCGACATGTTAATGTTTGTTGTCATTTAGTTAAGGTATTAACTAGTTTTTCCCTATTATTTTAATATCATTATTGAATGACCTTCCCTTGATTTTAATTTTGTTATAGGTTTCTCATTATTCTTCACCCATATTTTTGGAGTTTATGTTACATATTTAAAGGTAAAGAATGTATGTATTTAAATGCTTTACTTTGGTAAAGATTTCTTTTGAACCCATTTTAAACCTTTGTGAATTGTTTTTAAAGTAAATTTTCAAAAGGGGAGGGATGGTTTAACTACAATTATAGAAAATTTAATTTGTTTCAATGTATATGGATGGTTTTTTAAAATTACAATTCCTTATAAATTTCTCTTTGAGGCATGTCTAATATTTTATGTTGTTTAAGAATGATTATATGAAATCAAATGAGTATTACCACCACTACTAAAAATTAATGTAAATCATATTTTCATAATACATTCAGACATGTGGAATTTATTTATTTACAAGAATGAATGTAATCAACTCAGGGTGGTATCCTACTATCCTATAAATCTTAACCTACTAGTTAACATTGGGGGGTATCTAGACTTAATGTTTCCAAATAAAGCATTCTTATGTATATAGGTTAGTTTCTACCACACTATATTGGTAATGGTATGTTCTTCGATATTGAGTGAACATGATATTCATGTGGTTGAAGTGGAGTTTTACTTCTTGGTTTGTACAAATAGTTAGTTCAGTCAGTGTATTGGAATTTTTAGCTTCCTGTTTGGTTTTATATTTGCTTCTGTTATGGATTCTAAAATATTTGAATAAAATTATTTCATTTATTGTAAAAAAATAATTTGAAAATAATTTTTTTATATATTAATTTATAAAAAAAATTTATATTTTTTTATAGTTTATATTTGTTTATTTCAGCCCAATTATCAATTTATAGATACCATATGTTAGGTTTTTTTGGATCACAATGTTGAACATAGTTTTTAAGAGGGATAAATGATTCTCATGTATTCTATAATGATACCCTAGTGTCTACCACCAACCACCTACCCCGGGTGATCAATAATTAACTTATGTCACACTAGATATATTACATGAATAATATATCATGTTGTCCTAGGATTGTTCAAAAAAAAATTTATCAAAGAAATATTTTTATTTGGGGGTATACAGTAGAAAGAAACTAAGACCATTATGGTTTAATAATAGTTGTAGTTAAGTTCTTATCCATATCTTCCTCATGTTGAGCCTCATGTTTCCAAGAGTTATTGGGGGTTTTACATTCATTTTTAAATTTATAGATATTTCATTTCATGAAGTTTTGATGTGGTTTACTAATAAACTAATATATTAGGAGAATTTAGGAGACATATCGGGGTATTCATAGTTTCATGGAGAAAATTGGTGGAAATTCATGAGTTATATGATTAAGGTGAATATTCTATAAAACCACATGAATTTTATGTATTCCATTATTGAAAACATCTAGTGTAACTCAAATTTCTTGAAAAACTATACATCCAAAACATGCATAATGTACATTTTTTTGAAAATTTTGTTTTTAAAAATACATTTAGGATTTTGGATTCTCTTATTACTAATCCTCTTTTCTTATTTGTATTTTGGTTTCAAAATTTCATTTTTTGTGTTTTTTTATTGTGTTTTAAATCGCAGTAATTTTTTTGGTGGCTATATTTATTTTAAAAACAATGTTTTGGGTGTTTAAAGCTTATATTATGATGCTTTATTGATATTTGAAAAAAAATATAAAATAACGTGAAACACATTTGGATTCTGACAATTTTCAAGGAATAAATCTCATGGAGTTTAACCAATTTGGAATTATTGAAATTTTTTTTGAACATTGTTATTTAAAAAAGAATAATTTATTTAATGACAAAATTGAATGTATTTTTGTGTTTTGTGATTCGAAGGGTAGATGTTTATTTTCTAGAAGTCATTATCATTATATAGTTGGTATTGAAATGATTGAATGTTATTTAAATTTAACCTTTAAATGGATTATTATAAACCCTTGTGGTTTTTTAAAATAGAAATATTGAATTATTAGGTGATGTTGTAGTTATATTATAAAGAGAGCTTATGATATTGTTTTTTTCATGCGTCTTTGTATACATTTCTTGGGAATGAGATGGTTTAATTGAATGTGGTGTTTTGATGATGATGTTTTTGAATGTGACACTTGGAATCAGATCAAAGTATTTAGAAGTGAATACCTCATGTATTCATTTTAGCGGTTCAAATTTTGTGTTCCCAGCCTCTAACTCATCAAAGAAAATTTATATATTTCTATGTGATTGGTATTCAAAATTTTTGAATCATGAATGAGAGTAAAAGTCTCAAAATTCTCTAGGATGTAGTGTTGAATAATAATTCTATGAGTTTATGGAGTTATTATCCATGGATGATGATATAATCATATTACTACAAAATCCTAAAACATATTGGGTGAGCTGTGTCACTACCTTGTTCAAAGGATTGGGTTTTGTTTGGTGGAAATAAACTATCCAGTACCACCCATTTGATGTTCTATCAAGGGGATATATTACGAAAACCATCTTCCAATAGTTTTAACCCAATAAAGATATAATTTCAACGGTGATGTAATTATTATGAGTTTGTTGGGATGGTTAGGTTGCAAAATACTATTTTGAATATTTCAATATACTATTTCCATTATCCCATGAGTTAGTTATTGATGATTTTTAGAAGTATTAATATGTTATAAGAGGCTTTCATTTAGTTTGTAACTCAGTGGGGTATTTCTATTACCTAAATACATAAGTGTGTGTGATTAATATGGAAATTGAATTTTAGGAATTTTTGGCTGGGTAACCTATTGAACATGATTTGTTGTTCATTCTAGGTGTGGTAAGGAGTGATCAAACTAGTGGAAATAATAATAAAGTGGTCAGTTCTAGTGTGGGATTTTCTAGAACATTATATCTTATTATACAACATCCATAAAGACCTATCATCAATTTATTGATTCCATTAACATTATAAATTTTGGTATCATAAACAAATGCTAGATTATAAATCCTTAGTATCTGCATTTATCCCCATAGTAATATAATATGTTTCTTCCACCTGGTGTGACCGAATCTATTTTTTAGGTTTATCGGTGTTCTCCTTTTCAATCCTCTTTTTTTTGGGAACTTTTCTATCTCCTTTATAAACCCCATATCTATTATTTTTAGAAGTGAAATATATTTTTATAAGGCCCCGACCTTAAACCTTACTTAATATTGAATTAAATGAGTAATTCACCTTGAGGATCTTTTCAGGTTTAGAGTTTTAGAGAATTAGGACATAACTATTACATCTCAAAAGATTACAAAGTAGTCGCTTCTACTAAATTTCCATAAAATAAAAACTCTTTAAAAGAAACATGTATAGTTCCATGTTTTAGGTAGCATGACTTTCCCTTGATCCCATCCTTGACCCTATTCCACGCTATGTCCTGTGAAAAACATTTCAAAAACTTGGGATGAGCATAAGAAGCTCAGTAAGGGATACACAACGAATGAAAACTATTAGATTTTCAAAACAACAAGTAAACCATGAATAATTTATCAATGTAATACTTTTCACCTTCATGAAGTAGTAAAAACTTTTCACTGAAAAAAAAAGTATCATTACTTACCTTTTTGTAACCAAAGGATTACCATAAAACCTATATAAAGAACACATAACATATATAAAGGTAACTTGGGACATAAACATACTTAAGTGGAATAACCATACGGTCAACTTCCACACATATCACTTAATGGAATAGCCATACGGCCAATTTCCATACATACTTAATGGAATAGCCATACGGCCGACTTCCATACCCAATGCATTGGAGGTTATAACGTAACCACCCGTCCTGGTATTCACGGCACCACCCGTCATATGGTTTATAACGTAACCACCTCTTAAAATGTCCAAGTACCAATATAAAATCATAAAACATAAAACCAATATAAAGGAATGATAACATCACAATATATCATAATAGAATCATTTATCAAAACCATTTTCAAAACCATTTAAAACATTTAATAAAGAGATTTTTGAATTAAAGTGTCCCATACCACCTTGAAGCTTAAAATTTTAAACCATTAATATCCATATAAATAAATTCTTAAAACCATTTTCAAAACATGGAAATTAATAAGAAAAAATAATTAAAACATTTAAAATAACATTTTGGTTAAAGGGGTTTTACCAATATTAGAGACACTTGAATACAATAATTGAGGAATAACATTTAGTCAGAACTTTATAATATCATGAGAATAAATGGATTCATGATATAATACTCCAAAGGACAGTATATACACTATATAAGAGTGAATTGGTGCATAACAACAATGAACCCTCAATAGAAATGTCAATGTGATGAAATCCATTATAAAGAAGGTATCCTTAAATTAAGGACAAATCAATCTCAAAAATATGTGTGAAAAATATAAATACACCCAATATAAGTGGATATTAAGTGTAAAACAATAAAATTTCATTCACACGTATTCAATGGATGACATATTCAATGACTACATGTTGAACCCAAAGAAATCGAAATTGGGTTAAAAAGTTCCCTTGACAGCCTAACGACATCACATCAAAATGAGTTGATGAGAGATAAAAATAATATCTCATCACTTGGACATAAAATTTACATCAATAAGGATATATGAGAACATATCCCAACATAGCAATATGTAAATTAAAAGACCCAAGAAAAGAAGTCTTTTAAAAAAGAGGAGGGTGAAAGGTTCCCTTACCGACTTGGGTATCTTTCAAAACATACACCCCATGAAAGAAAGACAATAGATCATTGATTTAAATACTCATAAACGAATGTATATTACACAAAGAGTAGAATAATGGGAAGTACATACACCACTAAATGGAATTTGTGGCAAATGTAGCATAAATCTCACGAGAATAAAAGTGAGATGAAAAATCCCTCACGAAAACTCAGCAGCCTAACGACGCCACATAAAACTTCTGAATATGGATTGATGAGATCAAATAGGGTATCTCATCACAGTACAATATAATGTATAGAAAGAGGAATATTAAATAACGTCCCCCAACATTACAAATAGGAGATTAAAAGATGTGACATAAAGGAGAGTACTTAAAAAGAAAGAGAGAAGTTAGATCTCTTACGAAAGTTCGACAGCCTAACGACGCCAATCAAAACTTCCAAAATGGATTGATGAGAGAGAATAGGGTCTCTCATCACATGAAAATAAAAATTACAGTAGGATTAATATAAAAGATCATCCCAATAACAAGAAATATGATCTTTAAAAGGAATGACATAAAAGAGTGTACTTAAAAAGAAAGAGAGGAGTAAGATCCCTTACCTCGGGTCCGACTTGACTCGATCGTTCTTTAATATCCTGAATAATAAACGTGAGTTAATTTATACTTCCTTAAGAACATTTATAAAGTTCATTATTCCTTTTATATCACTTATTACAATGTTATAAACATTATTTAATCATTTAAGTTAATCATGTTTGTTTTGTCGATATTTGGTTCTTAAGTCGAAAGTGGGCTTCTTACAATTACATGCTGTTCGTGTGGTCAAAGGTTCTTCATATCCAAAAATGACATTCCTGATTTGGATATCATATATATCATATATATCCAGAATATACATGTATTTATAAAATCACATAATCATTTAGAGGAAAGAAATGAAATGCACCGTTCATGGAGATGGTAAGCCGTACGTACGCATGAACGCTACTTTCATTTCTATGTCGTATTAATGGAATTAAAACTATATGAGAGGTTTGTATATTTTAATTCCAGAATTATATTAATCATTTAGATGTATCATACATCATATATATCCATTATATATATGTACTTATAATAGTACATTACATTTGGGGATAAGAAATGAAATGCACCGTTCATGGAGACGGTAAGCCGTACGTACGCATGAACGCTACTTTCATTTCTATCTCATACTTTAATGGAAAGAAATAATAATGATATATAAGTAAATAATAATTCCAGTATAACATCATATATAATAACATTAAATCCATCCTTTATACGTCCCACGTATGGCATTAACGAATCACATCACTTTGAGGGGGCGGTAGTCCGCACTTCCTAAAATGAAGATATCGCGTATACCCATAATGGAAGACATAAAGGTAAGACAAAAATGAAAAACAAAGAAGCATAAGTAAAACATAAACATATTATATATCATATATAAAAATAGTGACATCATAATGGCCACCTTTGAAGGTGTTAAATGAGTATTGAACAATCATCGTTTCGGGAGGCACAATTTCACCATCCACGGAAACCGTATGTTATTTAACCATTTGATGTAGTTGTGTGAGAGTGTAGCTAGAATAAATCTTATAAAAAAATCCTAGCATATTGATGATACTGGTGTTGTTACAAAAGAAATAAATAAAAAGAGTTTAGGGGGTTGGAGAAGCAAAATAAAACAAATGAACATGAGAGAATGAATTACCTTTAAAAGTGTAACTCATTTTGATTTGAGCCTAAAGGCTTCCTTTGAAAGGATTCTGCCCAAAGGGAATCCTCTAGGATGAGGAGAGGGATGTGGAGAGAGTAAATGGGTAGGGTTTGGATGAGCTAAAGGCTTGAGGAGTGTGTGAAATGAGGTAGAGGTGGGGGCCTTTTATAAGAGGAGAGGAGGGGCACTTTTGGAATGTAAAGAAATATTACTTTATTTGAAAATGTGTTTCGGTTTTAAAAGGTCCCACATTGATATAATTAGTGGATAAGGTGTTAAGGGTTCTAAATCCACCCATAAAATATGTTTTGGACATGTTTAGTTCATAGATTTTACATTATCTTTCCATTTTATTTAAATCGTCAAATAATGATGTCATCACTGCATCATTATTATGTCATAAATAATTTAATTTATTTAATGTCTAAAAATTATAAAACAAATACTATGATGTAGGAAATATTTTTAGCTTTCCAATGACTATTTATAATAAAAAATATGACTTGTATAACCCCACTTAAAAATTGTTTTAGTAAAACATATCATGTTTGTGTCATTTTTACTTTTACATTAAATAAAAAGTTATTTATGTCATTTCCCAACCAAAGTGTCTCCATGGGGTCCCCAAGTTGGCCCATGGCTTGTATCGGTCGGCCATGACTCACCCAATAGGTGTAGGACAAGTGTCATGGTGTTTTCACATTCTTATAATATCATTTTTACCTTAAATTACACTAATTACCTCTAATCGCGATTAAGAACTTAATAAGATACTATTCACCAAAAAATTATTATAATCTCATTGAACCACATTTTACTTCTTAATGACAACCGTGTATGTCGGATTTTTGAAATTCAAAACACAATGATGGAAAAATTTCATTTAAACGGAAAATCAGACTTTATAAGTACCACTTAGTGGTTTCACTATTCATCAAAAATTGAAGTTTTTCAGAAAATTACCAAAAATTCACCCTAAGATATATTTGATATTACGAATTCAAAAATGAATTCTATTTTAAAAAATTCAAAACATATAAGTCACATTAATTAATTTAATAATTAATTCCCGCTGTCAGAGCAAATAGCGTATTTTTATGAAACAATAAGTATCAAAAGATTGACACTAGTTTAAGTCCGTTTTCAAAGTGAAATTAATTCCAACGACCACTATTGGATTTAATGGTAAAAATATATTCTAATTTCACTTTAAAACCAATTCAAAATATAATCTAATAATATAAATAAATTAGATTAAAAAGAGGTTTTGAATTAAAATACAACATTTTACACTATTCATTAAAAAAAATGAACTTTATCGGAAAGATACCAAAAATTTACACAAAGTAAATTTTGATGTCCCGATTCTTAAGAAGAGCTTTATTTGGTCTAATAGAATGTATAAGAGTGAACAAAACTATATTTAATGACGGTTCGCCATCAAAAGGCGATAAGTGAACCTTTAGTGAAAACTAGGGCATATACGCCTAAAATTGAATTCTTTCCGTATTTTAAGCCTTTATCTTTTATTGTATAAATTTAAAAACATTTAAAAACATATATAATCATATTTTAGTTATTTCTATCCATTCCCGCCATTACAATGGCTACATGTTAACTACCATTTAAAATAATATTATTTTATTATTAGAGTGCAACGTAAGATTCCCAAGAAACTCGTTGTTGCGTGTTGGGTACGCCATCAAGCATAGCATCCCCTTTAAAGTCATTTAAATATTTTATTCACAAATATGGATAAATATTAAATTTCATATTCTTTATTTACCTGGGGTGTTACATCCTTCCCCCCTTTTGGGAATTGCGTCCTCGCAATTTTAAAATTGCGCTTGGAAACATCCTTGGAAGTCCCACATCGGAACAAAAGTCGGTAAAACAAACACTTTAAAATAAAGAGATATAAGTACAAAGGTCACCCGAGTTAACCCATACTAGGATTCCAAGTATGAAAATATGGACATGGAGGAAAAAACAAAGGGTCATGTTCTGATAGAGAGTGATAGAAAACATGTTTAGGAGAAAGTTAACCACGAGAAAATCACAAACTTGTGATGGGTTAAACGGTATTCGATTCCCCAGTAGGAAAAGTTAATAGAAAACATTTTTGTTTTAAGTTACTTTTTATTGGGGAATTTATTCATAAGGAAACATAATCACTTATCATGTTGACTTTCAACTTTTACTAGATTCCTTAATCAAACTCATATTTTCTCCAAAATACGAGTATTTAGGAAGACTTGTTCACATTAAGAGTACTATAATCAACTTCTAGAGAATCACCTAATCCACAAAATAGAACTATATACTTCCCATGTCTTTAGACTTTAACCAAAACCAAAACCAAAAAGGCTAGTACAAGATCAGATAATCCAGAAAAGGATAACCCTTTATAAAAAGAAAATATATTCTTAATCTCCAAAATTTGTCCAACAAAACCCAAAGTTCAACGAGGACCATTCTATAATCAATTTGTCCATAAAATTCTTCAAAGTAAACAAAACTAAGATTGAAACCCAAATATTTGAAGGATTTAGTTGCATAGTCTTCCAAGTTAAATCGTAACATTTATCTCTAAACAACATCAGTTGCTCCTAAAGTCTCGTATTAAAAAGTAATTAACCTAATCACATATTCTCCATGATAGGTTATTCATTTTCATAAATAACCCAAAATCAACTTACTCTTAATTCATAAAATCATATACCTAGAATGAGTCAGTCAAACTAACCAGGGACTTCACGTAGTCCAGTGGTAGGCGATAAATACCAGTCGCACATTGGTTGTGGGTTCGATTCTCGCAGCTTTGTCCGACGCGACGGGATGTCACACGGTCTACGTGTTGTCCTTTTTCCAAAACTATATAATTCTTAAAACATTCCCCAAAATGAGATAAAATCTTCAAGAATAATCATAACATATTTTAACCTCAAGTTTATCTCATTCCTTTCATTTTCCATCATATCATAGAGTAACTCATAATTACCTAAAAATTAAGTATCATATAAACCCTAATGGTTACCTTAATAATTATTACCTGAATTTCCACATCGGGTTGGCCATCTCATACATGATGCATTAGAGAACTCACCAAGGTTGAAGTGGTTGATCATGACTCCTTGATATTTGGTTTAGAATAACCACGAGTTTCCTCATTGAATCCTCCATTTTATCTAGTATCTTAATCAGAGAACCACCACAGTTTCCTTCAAACCTGTTGTCTCTTTGGTGCCTGCTAGATCAATCCATTCACTAAAAATAGAAATGTCAGTGTGAGTATATCAACAAAACCATCATGTACAAATGATGAAGTTAAACACTAAGATACACTTACTCATTCACTTTATCTAAAACTAGGACTCTTTCTGAAATCCTAACCATTATGGTAATGTCACTTGTGCTTAGAGAATACCCTAACCTCTAAAGTTAACTAAACCGACCTTTGATACCAACTATAAGGCCCCAGCCTTAAACCTTACTTAATATTGAATTAAATGAGTAATTCACATTGAGGATATTTTCAGGTTTAGAGTTTTAGAGAATTAGGACATAACTATTACATCTCAAAAGATTACAAAGTAGTCGCTTCTACTAAATTTCCATAAAATAAAAACTCTTTAAAAGAAACATGTATAGTTCCAAGTTTTAGGTAGCATGACTTTCCCTTGATCCCATCCTTGACCCTATTCCATGCTATGTCATGTGAAAAACATTTCAAAAACTTGGGATGAGCATAAGAAGCTCAGCAAGGGATACACAAAGAATGAAAAGTATTAGATTTTCAAAACAACAAGTAAACCATGAATACTTTATCAATGTAATACTTTTCACCTTCATGAAGTAGTTAAAACTTTTCACTGAAAAAAAAGTATCATTACTTACCTTTTTGTAACCAAAGGATTACCATAAAACCTATATAAAGAACACATAACATATATAAAGGTAACTTGGGACATAAACACACTTAAGTGGAATAACCATACGGTCGACTTCCACACATATCACTTAATGGAATAGCCATACGGACAATTTCCATACATACTCAATGGAATAGCCATACGACCGACTTCCATACCCAATGCATTGGAGGTTATAACGTAACCACCCGTCCTAGTATTCACGGCACCACCCGTCATATGGTTTATAACGTAACCACCCGTTAAAATTTCCAAGTACCAATATAAAATCATAAAACATAAAACCAATATAAAGGAATGATAACATCACAATATATCATAATAGAATCCTTTATCAAAACCATTTTCAAAACCATTTAAAACATTTAATAAAGAGATTTTTGAATCAAAGTGTCCTATACCACCTTGAAGCTTAAAATTTTAAACCATTAATATCCATATAAATAAATCCTTAAAACCATTTTCAAAAAATGGATATTAATAAGAACAAATAATTAAAACATTTAAAATAACATTTTGGTTAAAGGGGTTTTACCAATATTAGAGACACTTGAATACAATAATTGAGGAATAACATTTAGTCAGAACTTTATAATATCATGAGAATAAATGGATTCATGATATAATACTCCAAAGGACAGTATATGCACCATATAAGAGTGAATTGGTGCATAACAACAATGAACCCTCAATAGAAATGTCAATGTGATGAAATCCATTATAAAGAAGGTATCCTTAAATTAAGGACAAATCAATCTAAAAAATATGTGTGAAAAATATAAATACACCCAATATAAGTGGATATTAAGTGTAAAACAATAAAAGTCCATTCACACATATTCAATGGATGACTTATTCAATGACTACATGTTGAACCCAAAGAAATCGAAATTGGGTTAAAAAGTTCCCTTGAAAGCCTAACGACATCACATCAAAATGAGTTGATGAGAGATAAAAAGCGTATCTCATCACTTGGACATAAAATTTACATCAATAAGGATATATGAGAACATATCCCAACATAACAATATGTAAATTAAAATACCCAACAAAAGAAGTCTTTTAAAAAAGAGGAGGGTGAAAGGTTCCCTTACCGACTTGGGTATCTTTCAAAACATACACCCCATGAAAGAAGGACAATAGATCATTGATGTAAATACTCATAAACGAAAGTATATTACACAAAGAGTAGAATAATGGGCAGTACATACACCACTCAATGGAATTTGTGGCAAATGTATCATAAATCTCATGGGAATAAAAGTGAGATGAAAAATCCCTCACAAAAACTCAGCAGCCTAACGGCGCCACATAAAACTTCCGAATATGGATTGATGAGATCAAATAGGGTATCTCATCACATTACAATATAATGTACAGAAAGAGGAATATAAAAGAACATCCCCCAACATTACAAATAGGAGCTTAAAAGTAGTGACATAAAGGAGAGTACTTAAAAAGAAAGAGAGAAGTTAGACCTCTTACGAAAGTTCGGCAGCCTAACGACGCCAATCAAAACGTCCAAAATGGATTGATGAGAGAGAATAGGGTCTCTCATCACATGAAAATAAAAATTACAGTAATATTAATATAAAATATCATCCCAATAACAAGAAATATGAGCTTTGAAAGGAATGACATAAAAGAGTGTACTTAAAAAGAAAGAGAGGAGTAAGATCCCTTACCTCGGGTCCGACTTGACTCGATCATTCTTTAATCTCCTGAATAATAAACTTGAGTTAATTTATACTTCCTTAAGAACCTTTTTAAAGTTCATTATTCCTTTTATATCACTTATTACCGTGTTATAAACATTATTTAATCATTTAAGTTAATCATGTTTGTTTTGTCGATATTTGGTTCTTAAGTCGAAAGTGGACTTCTTACAATTACATGTTGTTCGTGTGGTCAAAGGTTCTTCATATCCAAAAATGAAATTCCTGATTTGGATATCATATATATCATATATATCCAAAATATACATGTATTTATAAAATCACATAATAATTTAGAGGAAAGAAATGAAATGCACCGTTCATGGAGACGGTAAGCCGTACGTACGCATGAACGCTACTTTCATTTCTATGTCGTATTAATGGAATTAAAACTATATGAGAGGTATGTATATTTTAATTCCAGAATTATATTAATCATTTAGATGTATCATACATCATATATATCCATTATATATATGTACTTATAATAGTACATTACATTTGGGGATAAGAAATGAAATGCACCGTTCATGGAGACGGTAAGCCGTACGTACGCATGAACGCTACTTTCATTTCTATCTCATACTTTAATGGAAAGAAATAATAATGATATATAGGTAAATAATAATTCCAGTATAACATCATATATAATAACATTAAATCCATCCTTTATACGTCCCACGTATGGCATTAACGAATCACATCACTTTGAGGGGGCGGTAGTCCGCACTTCCTAAAATGAAGATATCGCGTATACCCATAATGGAAGCCATAAAGGTAAGACACAAATGAAAAATATAGAAGAATAAGTAAAACATAAACATATTATATATCATATATAAAAATAGTGACATCATAATGGCCACCTTTGAAGGTGTTAAATGAGTATTGAACAATCATCATTTCGGGAGGCACAATTTCACCATCCACGGAAACCGTATGTTCTTTAACCATTTGATGTAGTTGTGTGAGAGTGTAGCTCGAATAAATATTATAACAACATCCTAGTATATTGAAGATACTGGTGTTGTTACAAAATAAATAAATAAAAAGAGTTTAGGGGGTTGGAGAAGCAAAATAAAACAAATGAACATGAGAGAATGAATTACCTTTAAACGTGTAACTCCTTTTGATTTGAGCCTAAAGGCTTCCTTTGAAAGGATTCTGCCAAAAGGGAATTCTCTAGAATGAGGAGAGGGATGTGGAGAGAGTAAATGGGTAGGTTTTTGCAGAGCCAAAGTCTTAAGGAGTGTGTGAAATGAGGTAGAGGTAGGGGCCTTTTATAAGAGGAGAGGAGGGGCACTTTTGAAAAGTAAAGAAATATTACTTTATTTGAAAATGTGTTTCGGTTTTAAAAGGTCCCAAATTGATATAATTCGTGGATAAGGTGTTAAGGGTTCGAAATCCACCCATCCAATATGTTTTGGACATGTGTAGTTCATAGATTTTGCATTATCTTTCCATTTTATTTAAATCGTCAAATAATGATGTCATCGCTGCATCATTATTATGTCATATATAATTTAATTTATTTAATATCTAAAAATTATAAAACAAATACTATGATGTAGGAAATCTTTTTAGATTTCCAATTACTATTTATAATCAAAAATATGACTTGTATAACCCCACTTAAAAATTGTTTTAGTAAAACATATCATGTTTGTGTCATTTTTACTTTTACGTTAAATAAAAAGTTATTTATGTCATTTCCCAACCAAAGTGTCTCCATGGGGTCCCCAAGTTGGCCCATGGCTTGTCTTGGTCGGCCATGACTCACCCAATAGGTGTAGGACAAGTGTCATGGTGTTTTCACATTCTTATAATATCATTTTTACCTTAAATTACACTAATTACCTCTAATCGCGATTAAGAACTTAATAAGTTACTATTCACCAAAAACTTATTATAATCTCATTGAACCACATTTTACTTCTTAATGACAACCATGTATGTCAGATTTTTGAAATTCAAAACACAATGATGGCAAAATTTCATTTAAACAGAAAATCAGTCTTTATAAGTACCACTTAGTGGTTTCACTATTCATCAAAATTGATGTTTTTCAGAAAATTACCAAAAATTCACCCTAAGCTATATTTGATATTACGAATTCAAAAATGAAGTCTATTTTACAAAATTCAAAACATATAAGTCACATTAATTAATTTAATAATTAATTCCCGCTGTAAGAGAAAATAGCGTATTTTTATGAAACAATAAGTATCAAAAGATTGACACTAGTTTAAGTCCGTTTTCAAAGTGAAATTAATTCCAACGACCACTATTGGATTTAATGGTAAAAATATTTTCTAATTTCACTTTAAAACCAATTCAAAATATAATCTAATCATATAAATAAATTAGATTAAACAGAGGTTTTGAATTAAAATACAACATTTTACACTATTCATTAAAAAAATGAACTTTATCGGAAAGATACCAAAAATTTACAGAAATTAAATTTTGATGTCCCGATTCTTAATAAGAGCTTTATTTGGTCCAATAGAATGTATAAGAGTGAACAAAACTATATTTAATGACGGTTCGCCATCAAAAGGCGATAAGTGAACCTTTAGTGAAAACTAGGGCATATACGCCTAAAATTGAATTCTTTCCGTATTTTAAGCCTTTATCTTTTATTGTATAAATTTAAAAACATTTAAAAACATATAAAATCATATTTTAGTTATTTCTATCCATTCTCGCCATTACAATGGCTACATGTTAACTACCGTTTAAAATAATATTATTTTATTATTAGAGTGCAACGTAAGATTCCCAAGAAACTCGTTGTTGCGTGTTGGGTACGCCATCGAGCATAGCGTCCCCTTTAAAGTCATTTAAATATTTTATTCACAAATATGGATAAATATGAAAGGTCATATTCTTTATTTACCTGGGGTGTTACAATTTTTGTCTCATGTTTTTATTCTTTTGGTTTATTTAAAACTTTCATATTGTGATTCATATTATCATTATGCATGGTGTGAACCATGGTATGAGATTTGTCGATGGATGAAATGGGAAAGACTTGGGAGTGTAATGGGGTAATATAAATAATATATTGGCCTATAGTTACTTATTGTGATATACAAAGTTGGAATGTACTACTTTGGATCTCAAATAGGATGTTTTTCAATAGTTTGGCCCCATGTTACCCTCCATCAAGCCTTATGACCCAAATCCACAACCATTTAAATCTAGGTTGAGGTTTATTTGGGTTTATGGACTTTCCTCTATTTAGTAGAGTTTTTTCTCAGGGTGATATTGTATGGTGACCCATTTTGGGTGTTTTTTGAGGATTTTCTCTTTCATGGTGTTTGATCAAGTTATCTGGGGACCACTTATGATTTTCTTTCTTAATAATATTCATTCATTTGATAATTTATATCTGATATTTAACCATTTTCAATCATTTATAAATTCTTGGAAAACCTATGGTAAGTATATGTATAGTTATATTATGCTCATAGAAGGTATCTTCTAGGTAATTATTTTCATGAGGTTATTTTAATTTCATCCCTAGTTACATAGTTGTTCTAGAGGTGTGGATTTTTTATTTCTCCTTTTCCTATAGTGTGATTAAAAAGTACTTCTATGGTTGATCATGTTAATTTATTGGAGTTCTATAATTTAATATAGATCAGTGGAGTGTCCATACAAACATTTCTATTTATGAGAAAATAATTTTTATAGAATTTATAGTTATTTGGTGGTAGGTAAATATATAATCATTTGGAGATATTCCACTAAGAGTGGTCTTATTGTGTTCCATGATCTTTGTTTCTAGTGTGAGGTGATGGACCCTTGGTTGGGTCTTTTCAATTAGCAAGTAATTATTGAAATTTTACATTTAATTATGTTGTAAATGACATTATGTAGGTAGAAGGTGGTATAGATGGGAGAATTTTGAAACCTTGATATATTATTGATTATTTTTCTATAACTAATTTATCATTTTATTTGAAGGAGTTTTAAGGGGATGTTTTGATATTTTTAAAACATTTTTAGGGACACATGATTTTAGGATACCATATAGTGGTATCCATGTGAAATATATAGTTTTTTGATAGTGGATATCATATAACCTGAAACGATTTGGTAAACTATGTGGGTAAATCATACAAAATGGAATTTTTGTGTAGTTAAAACCAAATAGTTTTGTAATATTTGTGACCTATTAAACATAGGTTATTTTGGCATTTTATCCTTTTTTTTATTTTTGGGTACTCTCATAATCCACTACATTAAAACTCCAACAATTTAGAAACCACCGAAATGAATCTCTCCTCTTTCCATTTACCTCCATAGTGAATTTGGAGTGATTTGTTTTGTAGGATATAATTTGGATTAAATATCAAGGGCTCCTCTTTCCTTCTTTAGAAAGTTTATTTTATTTTCTCCATTCCACTAGATCCCAAGTTGATATGGGTGGATGGTTTTGTTGTCTAGGTCTATTCTAATTTGTTATTTTCAAATCTAAGCATTTTTATCCATCATAGGTGACCTAATATGATGGTTTCCATTAAAGTAAACATGGTTTAATCCTATGATGCAGGTTCTTTAGTAAAAATTACATAATATTAATATTTTCATAGATTCGTGGTGTTTTAAATGTGTTCCTAAATTTCAATAATCTTGTATATCCTATATTACTTGAATTGTTTACAATTTTCCATGTTTTTTGGGATTTTAATTTGGTATAAATTGGATAATATTGAGAATCAGTGGAACATTATCTAAAATTGGTGTTTTATTCCTTATTAGTGTGTGTCCTCTTGGATTGGTTGTTTTAGCATAATCATTTTAAAACTGTTAATATCGATGATTTTATGTCATTTATGTAATTTTACAAAATTATGTTGTTTTAAATGTAATTTTAATAGTGGATTTCCAATGTTAATAAATTAAATGTTCTTAGGTGTTATGGTTTATTTCTTTTTTAACTGTGTTTGGGTTTTAAATGGTTTTATAAAATTATTTCCAAAAGAAAATTTATAATGTATAAATAGAAGGCCCAGTTGGCACTATTTGGCACATAATATTTTCCTGTTATTGATTACAATATAGAAAAGCCAGGTTTTAACTCGTTTTCAATGGTTTTGTGAAAATACTGTCAGTTATATGAATTTTGATTAATTTTTATTTGGTTTATTTTATGGATTCAATAAGAATGCATTTTGTAAATTTTGGATCTATATGGTTTCCATGTTACATTTCCTTTGGGATTTTGGTTCTTTTGGTGATTGATATTGGCCTAGAAGTGGCCCACCATTCATAGCATTTGCATGAAAAACCCTAGAATACTATGTGAGGTGTCAAGGGATGTTAGAAATTCTAATTTATACTTATGAAATATATAGAATCCATTAGTTTACTTTTATAACCTAGATATCTATTGTCACTAATGAAACTGGTTGAGAGTGATTTACTTGATTGGATGGGAGACCATAATGTTGTTTGCTGTGGGTTTAACTTTTTCATGCCTTATACCAATCCCATTTTTACAAAAAGAGTATCCTCATGGTATATATCTACTTTATTATTATATATAAATTAATGGAATTCACATTGTTTATTTTTGTATGTTAAGTGTGCATTGAGATACAGATATTTATAATGATATATTCTTGGTGTTGACTAGATTTACACTATATGATTGTAGTTTATTTTACAACCAAAAATTGAATTGAATATCACAATCTTGTCCATTTTCCTCTACACTTAATCGAGGAGTGTGCCTATTTTTTTAATCATATAAATGTAAATGGTATTGATTTATCTGAAATGCATTTCGAAACATTTATTTTCAAAATGATTTAATCCTATGTTAATGGATTGTTTGGAAAAGAAAAATTTTATATAGAAATGGAATGTTTTTCTTAATTTCATTAAAAAGTTATTTGTTTTGAAGGAATTTGTTTTTGAAATGTCAATGCTCTGAAAGTCCTATTTGTTGAATGTTTTATAAAACACGTTCTTTGACAAAAATTACTTTATATAGGATGATTATTTTTACCTTTGTGTAAAAGGAAATGAAAACTTATATTCCAATTTGATTCAAACTAAGGGATCTAGGTTCTTTAAGAAAACAATTTCATAAATCATGATGGTATACTACGAGCTGAGGACACAAAACCCAAATTTTAACATTGGTGGGCATATAGTCTTCATTTTTTCTATAGGTTCTCATTTTATGGATTTTAGGTTATTTTCCACAACTATTTATTAGAAATATGGTGTATTTGATCATAGTTGTCACATGAGATTCACATGGTGGTAGTGGAGTTTATATTATGAGATTTTTTTCCTACTGGGTTGGGTAGTTTATTGGCCATTATGGACTCTGTTTTTGGTTTCCTTTGTAGATAGTAAAATATTGTATAATTCTGTTTTATTATGTAGATAATACAAGTTTTAAAAAATGATTTTTTAATCATTTTCATCATTAAATTATTGGATGTGGCTATTTTAGTGGCTGTTTATTTAATTAGGCATGGATTTACAATATATAGATACCACATGAATTGATTCATGATAGAAATTCACACTGATCCTTGTTTTAATGAGGGTGAAATAATTCCCACATGCACAATTATGAACCCTGGTTCTTATCACCAACCTCAGGTGATTAAAAAAAATCCTAGATCAAAATAACATGATGAATAGGGTTATGGGTTAGGTTCACCTGAGATAGTTGGATAAATAATGGTTTTTGAGTGCTCTAGTTATATGGGGGAAATGGTAGAATTAATCTAGGTCCTTTAGGGATGATGTAGTAGGTGTATAAGAGTGATTAGTCAACTCTTCCAAATTCTATGCCCAAATTTTCAATGGGTTTTCAAGAATTTTATCTTTATTTTAGGATTTATGGGTATTTATTTTTGTATAATTTAATGAAGTTTAAAATTATTCTCAATCTTAGGATGGTCACATTGGGAATCTACCTAAATTAACAATTTCATAGTGAAACTAGATTAAATTACATGGGTGCATAGTTAAATAACATAATATATCAAACCATGTGTAGGACATGTAAACCAATTTTAAAAACATATTGTGACATGTTCATGGTTAGTGTATGGGCTGAAAACTATGTTTGAAAAAATAGGCAGTGTAAATGTTTTTTTTGATTTTTTTTATTCCACTCCATTTATGGTTTGGACTTCATTAATGTATGATAGTGTTTATTGTGAGTATTTGGGTTGAATCATATTAATTTTTTATTTTTTTTACTATTTTTAAATTTAAATTTATATTTTTTGGTGATTAATTTTATTTTGAAAGCAAATTTAATGCCTTTTAATGTGGAATTTGTGAAATGTTTTTGAACATTGTAAAAAATGGATTATTTAGATGAAATGATTCTGGGTTGTAGTGGTATTAATGGAATGAATCTCTATGGATTTAAGATTAGTGGAATTCTTGAAATGTTTTTGAACAATGTTAATTTTAAAATAAATAATTGTATTTTGGAAAAAATTGAATGCTTTTAGTTTGTGTTATCCAAAGGGAAGATGGACGTTTTCTATAATTGGATCCCATTATATATTTGATATCGAAATATTTTGGGTTTTTTAAAATGGAAACCTAAATTGGATTTTTATAAAGGCATGTAGTGTTATATAATTGAATTATGTAATTGTTGGGTTTTATTAAAATATGATCTAAATGGGTGTGTAGAATTTTGTTTCATTCTATTTTCCCTTCATATAATTTTTTTAGATTTAGATCATTTGATAGAAAATGGTGTTTTTATGATAATGTTAGATTATCATACCCCATTAATGGAACTGATGAGTAAAGATGAGAATATCTCATGTAGTATTTTTAATGGTTTTGATACTGTCTTCTCTACTTCTAACTCTATTTAGACTCCTGGTGGAGTGGTAGGGATTTTTTTTGCTAAACTTATGGACAATATGAGATTTTCTGAATTAGCATCTTCATATTTTTAGTTCCAACCAAGAATACAAGGATGAGAAGATGGTTAGTTAAGGTTCAAGGGATACTTATGTTAATAAAGAATTTTCGAGCCTCTAGGGTGAGTTGAATTTAAGGTCTCAATATAATCATAACATAAATAAAAAATCAATTTCATGATTTTTATAGTACATCTCAAATATATTTTCACTACCTAGTAATTAAGAGGTTTAATGTCTTAGAGATTAGCTATAAGAACATATTATTTTAAAACACTTGAAAAATATATTAAAAAATGTGATCGTCTATAACATTTTCTATAATTATCACATGATGATTTCATCATCATAACATAGGGATTAGAAACATGATAAAGGGATTAAATCTGATCCTCATTAATGAAAATATCCATCACCATTTTTCAAGTCATTAAATAAGGGAGAACATTTAAAAGGGATACATATCTTACTAAAAGTTCATGAGATCATATATTATAATCATAAAAAGTATATTTTAATAAAATATAATAAAAATATTGTTAATAAATTATAAATGTTATTTCATGGATCAAAATACATCATAAGAGTCATAAATCATGTGAGGGAGATAATAGAATATAGAATACATTAAAAATAAGGTGGATTATGAAAACATGTAATATCATAAAAATTAAATGCATCATGGAATATATAATAACATTATAATTTACTTGGGAAATTTTAATTATCAAAACATTGTAAACCCATTATGTGAAATACATTATGCTCATTCGCAATTGAACAAACTCATTATATCCACACCATAAAATTTGAGCAATCTAATTATACACATTATTTAGTCAAAAAATAAATTATGTACTTTCTTTACCATCTAAAAATATATGAACATAAACTTATTAATATTAGGGTTATTTAAGACCCCACCCATAATCATCCATACACATGTGGGCCACATAAAATCAATCATCAACATATCTCAATGAATATGACGAAAAAAAGGGATTTTCATAAAATTCAAAAATAAATCATATAAAATGGAATTTAAAAATCCAAGGATACCAAAAATATAATTTCTCAATGGAATAATAGAATTATAAATTTTATATTCTGATAAAAACATCTCATTATGGTATATGAACTATTGAGGAAAACTAGATGTGAAATTAGAAATGTTTTTACATAGCCTTTGAAACCCATTTATAAAAGATAATTTGATGATTACATTCCAAAAAAATTATATGGTAATCTTAAGACATTTTAAAACCTTATTTTATGGAGTTCTAAAAGTTCTTGTAAAAGAGACAATTTTTTCTAAATAAATACAGACATGTTAATATACAAAATAAATAAATTTATTATTGGATTCAAATGTTTTTCTAAATCCCACATTAGAGATATGTTGGAATACATTAATTTAATTAAATATATAATAAAAAATATAAATAATATTATCTAAAATAATTACCATCATTTAATTAATAAAAAATATTTCTAATAGAAAATATATATATGTAAGAGATAATTCATTAGGAAGAATGAGAGTTATTCTTTCCAATGCTACATATTAATTTTGGAAAATAATTTATCCAAAAATATTTGATTGGTGTTGATAATTAATATATATATATTGAATAATAAGAAATTCCATATAGTTTATGGTAAATTATAGATCAAATAAATCTTTAAAATTATATTCATGCAGAAATACTATCATATAATGAATCAAAAATTGTGTCAATGAAGCCCGTACCATGGCTAGGATTTTTTCCACACACATGCCAAACATACTGAATAACCAAATAAAATTTATTAGTCACCATATTGGGAACATTATTCATCTATATTTCATTTATTAATCACTATTTTTAACATATTATATTAATTTATATATTGTTTACATATGTTTATGTGAAAATGGAATCAATGTTCTCTCATATTGGTAAATTTAATGATTAATAATATATTTTTAAACTAGGTTATATAAATAATATATCCTTTATATTACCATAATAGAATAATTATTTTATTAGTAAATTATAAAAAATTATTTCTGTTCCCATAATTATCCATGATAGTGTTTTATTGCATTTTTCATGTTGGTGGATACTTCAATCAAAATATATAAAAAATACCATAATTTGATATGTGAGTATTTTCTTGAAATTGAAAAAATATAAACATAATTATAATGTTATTATATATATATTTTTTGTTTTTTAATAATATATTATGTGGTTTGGATAATGATTTAAAATAAATATGAAAACATTGTTTCATGTTGTTAGTAGTCTGTATAATTCATAATCAACATTCAATTTTTTTCTAAGTGGATGGGAAGGATTAATTAATATATGGTACATTAATATAATATCAAATTAGAAAAAAATTATTACTAATTAAATTATATAACTATTGGTATGTAATTTTCTGGAGGTTAGGAATATGAAGAAAAAGGTAATGATTAAGTAATACATAGGATGCGAACTTGAAATTTCCATTGAATGACCCCTTGGTAATCAGGGGAATAGGATAAATAATTTATAACATAGGAATATTTAATTAAGATAGTATCCTATTATGTTCAAAATGTAATATTTTTATAAATAAATTCAATGGGAAAAGTGTTACATGATGTGTTGGAAGGGTCACCATTTATAAGTTAGGATGAAATATATTTTAGGGGAAACCATTATATTTTTAACAATATGAAGTTACTATTAAACAGTAAAAGGCTCAAAGGAAACAAAATATGAATAAGAGGTGTGTAATAAGAGGTGTGTTTTGGATGATACAAACCTCAACCATTCATTTAGAAATATTTTATTAATATTTGTTTGACCATTTCCTCTTACTAAATTAATTTTTCCATTTTTATATTTACCAGGATAATTAATGTTCAAAAATAATAATTAATTAAAATGATAAAAATTGAATTGTTCAAGTTTCTTAATTTAAAAATTCTGATTTCAAATTTGAAAATAATTTTATCATGTAAAATTTCAAATTCTTTGAACAAGTAATTTTGAAATAAACACATGTTATCTGTAAAAACAATTTTTAAGAAAAGTGTATTTTTATTTTTAAGATATACGTGTCGAAGAACATTATCGACTATTTTTTCCTTAAATAAATAACATTATTTTCTATAATACTATTAAAATTTATTATCTATCACATCGATTAAAAATATAATTTTCCGATAATAATTTTAAATAAAAAGAAAATATAAAAAATTATTTATCATTAGAATCAAAATATTACTGTTTTTATAATGTTAAATTTAAAATTTAAAATATTGAAAATTTAAAGAAAATATATAAAATTATTTGATAAATAAATATTCTACCAATCGAAATATTTTATAAAATTATAGGTTTTTATTATATTCTAATAACCTTAAAAATACTCTATTTTTGAAACAAATGTATTTTCACTATTCATCAAAGCATCAATTATTTAAGAAAAATCCAAAAAATGATATTAGAATAATTTTATTATTTGAAATTCGTTAAAGAATTTTATTTTAATAAAATTAAATTTTAAATTTTGAAAATAGAAAAAAGAAATTATTCTACTAATAAATGACCTGTTTAATATTTAAGTGTTTTAGTAATATTTTATAGGCATTTATAATTAATTGATATATATTCATCTATTATTATTTTTATTCATATTATTTTTTTTCAAATATTTAGTGTTGTTTCCTCTGAAATAATTTATTAAAAATCATATTTATTTAAGGTGAATTATTTACTAAAACCTGGTTTGTTATATTTTACCCCTTAATATAATTCTTTTACTCTCAATTTTATAACATTGAATGAAAAATGTGAGGGTAGATTTTTCAAATGACATTATCATGTTACCACATATAATATTCCATCATATGAGTTTCCCAAAGAACTTTAACCATAAGAGTTAACATATTCTACATCACATTATCTCATTGCTCCCTAATATCCACTGGTTGTTCCCCATATGAGAGATCATGTTCAAAATATAATGATTCATAATTTAGCACATGGGATGGGGCGGGTAAATATCTAATAGAAGAATATACATGGAACACATCTTATAGATAAGAGAATACATGAGGGATTTCTATGCGATACATTACTACCCCAACATGACCAAGGATCTGGATGGGAATGATGTACATATGGATCAAAATCCAATTATTTTATAATATTGTATCCTAATTATATAGGGATATCCATAGTATCACATTTTTAAAAACATCAAACTCTAGATCTCATCATTTATTATTTCCATAACTCTCTTGTAAAATAATTTCAGCTTTATATTCCACAGAATGGTTTGAACCTACTCCATTATTTCATTTACTAGGTTCATAAATATTACCTCCCTCAGTCTAACATAATATCTACACATTTTAATCCTTAATATCTCCACATATAAAATGACATATGGTTCTTTACTAATTCTAGAATATAAATTATTGTTATATTGGGAAAGGTGTTGGTCCCAAAATCCTTATAATTTTATCGAATAACGTATCACAATATAATAAAATTTTCATTTGGTCCTATTAGACTAGAAATCAGTATAATGGTGATAGGAAGTGATGATACTCAAATAAATCTTGAATTATCACTGAAGGCATCTACAAAACCTCAGGGTAAACCATAACTGTCGATCAGATATAATATATTGTAGTGCTCTCTATATCCTTACCTCTTCACTTATATATATCTTGGATTTTTTTTCTAATTGATAATTCTTCATTAATATTAATAAAATGTGATTATTTCATAAGGATATCAATAATGATCAAAATCGAATTATGGACATTTAAATTTTTGGGAGCCCTAATATGAAATCCATTTTTTCATTCAATTTCTATACTATTATGGGTAATAGTTGGAATATTACATTAGAACTGAATTATTCAACCTTATCTTGAAAGAATATAAAGCATTAAGATACATATTAAATGATTTCACTATTCATGATATCCCCCAAATGTTTTGTTTTACATATATATACATATGTGAACATTCTTGATTAAAAGGGAAGGATGATTAATTTGCAGCATCCAAAATTTCCTTCATCAATTGTGGTTTTGATGGGATAGAAATCCTGGTTCGAAAAACTTATAAATCCATATTTATCAAGGATAAATTCAAAAATATATACAATATATTTTATAGAGAAATATCATCATTCTGGGTTTCATTGATGTTCACATGGATGGAATGTTGAGAATTAGTGGGGGGAAAGATTGGAATTTTTCCCCTAGTATATGTTCAATATTCATCATATCCAAATCCATAAGTATTGGGTCTTTTTCAGTACACATCATGGAAATTGTAGCCTGGAAATTTCTTCCCAAAGAATTATCCAACTTATTTTTATTCTCCTACAAGTAATATGTTGGAATAATCTTTTATCAATTACAAAAATCTCTTTTGGAATTAATTCAACACCTTATCTATGAATAAATATTTGAACCTTTTGTTTTCTACATATATATCATAGTATTCTCCATTGGGATAAAATTTTAAAATGATAATACAATGATCCTCATTTACAATGCAATATCATTAATCAAGTAAATTTTACCATGATATTTTCATTGGAACAAGGTATAATAAATTACCATAAAATTCTGAGTGATGATGAAATCCAATCCATTTTTAGAAACGTCACTATATATTAAAAAATATTCCCCAATATAGGCTAATTTTTGGGAAAAGATCAGTGTGTAAACTATATTTTTATTCCATGAAAACTTATTTATATTACACTATCCAAAAGAACTTTATCCATGTTTTGGAATATTAGTTAGTGAATTTTATAACTATGTGAAATAACTCACAAAGTGTTTACAATATCATGCTATCCTGAAAGAAATATGGTCCTCAGTTAGTCTATTATGTGTCTATTATTTATCAATAACTTTAATATTTTATGGATCTATAGATATGCCCTAGATTGTGATTACATGACCCAAGAGTGATACTTTTCTATAACCAAAATTCACACTTGCTAAATTTTCCCTAAATTTTCACCCTTATGAATCTCTTTAACATAATATAAAAATGATACTCATTTACTTCCTTAAACTTTTAATAGATAATAATATATTATATAATGAGAAAATATAATTCATCAATTTAATATTTATAGACTCTATTCATTAGATCCCTGAAGATATACAGAGAATTCATAAGTCTAAATAGTATCTCAATAAATCATAGTGTCCGTACCTCATATGGAAATATTTCATTGAATTAACATCCATTTTAATTCACAAGCAAGGAAATAAATATCAAAGTTTAATATTTGAGAAGTATCAAGATCCTATGACTTGGTTGAATAGGTAATCGATATAAGGTATATGTCAGCTATTTGTTATAGTGATTTTATTAATATCATGATAATCAATGAAATTCATTATTTATCAATGATTTTTTTGACAAAGGGACTTCTTCAACCTATGGAAAATCACTAGGGCATAAAAAATTTATAAATATTCTATTACAATTAAATTTTTATCTCCTCCAATTAATAAATAGACATCATTCTATTAATTTCTATGATAATTATGAAATAGGTATGCGTCTAATTGAAAACTCAATGTCACTTTTTGGGGGAAGAATAGACAGTTCATCTATAAATACATTATTATAATCCTATATAATATGAATTTCATCAATATTTACTTCCTCCCAAATAATTTTATTCAACCGTCCCACATTTTTGGATATCAAAAACCTAGTTATAGAGTTGGATTACAAGGGGAGATCATGATTATTCCCATGTTAATACTTGATAAATGGGGGATTTTGATTATGAAATTAGATAACCATTTCTTTAGAAATTGATATGGTGTTTATATAGGGTAATTAAATCAATAAAAAATATTGTAACATATTATACCAAAGTAATATTAACTAGGTCTTGAGGATGAATCCTCTCAAAAATGTCATTATTAGTAGACTTATGTATCTTAGACACCATCACTATGCGACTATGGGTTTTTATAGATAGCTCTATATCCACTATTTGAGGTGGTGACTCAAAAATAATATAAAACATGTGTGACATAAAATATTTGGAAAATAAAAAAAATAAGGTATTAATTGATGTAGAAAAGAGATGAATAATAAATCTCATAAAATTAACAACATGATCAACTTCTGTGTTAGTAATAAAAAATTCTATTATATCTTCTCTTTATTTTCGAGGCTTCTGGGGATGATTTATTTTATTGTCTTGTGGGTTGGGGAACTTTTTCACATTATAGTGACCCATAATTTTCATACACAAATCTTACATCTTTTCATATGAATATTAATTACCTAACATTAAATTCCACTTAAGTCTCATATTGGTTTAATTTTTTTAGATACATAGAAACGTAATATGTTTTTAGTAATAGATATACATTAACTCTTACTATGTTATACATAAATAGTATTCTTTAAAGACATATAAATCCCATATCCATTATTCATAACCTACTGAAAGGAATGGTAAGAAAGGGTGTGAAAAAATTCTCATTAATGGTTAACAAATGTGATATCAATTCTCACAAAATAATTACATGAGTTTAAGTGTATTCAAACATGAGAATAAAATTTAAAAACCATTACCAACATATCATAGATCATATTCATGATCTATAGAATAAAATATGGCAGTTTATAATCCAAGAATCACAATGGAATTAAATGACATTATGCATGAGAGAATAAAATCAGAATAATACATAATATTTTTGCATATATATACATAGATAAAATCATACCATTAGTCATTGATCCCTACCAAGTCTATTATAGTGGATTGGGTTCTCTCCCCATTCCAAGATACCCATATACATGGTTCAATACAAAGAGTGTCATGGTAGATAAAGTCTCTTAATGAATTGGTTCCAATACCTATTATAGACCTTTTTATCTCTTGATATAGTCACAGTTACCCAATGTATTGGAGGGAAATATAAGTTAATGGACACTCATAACATGAATAAATTCATTAATATTTGATAAATAATATAATAAAACATAAGTCTTAGAATAACCCACAGAAATTAATTATGATTCATAAAAATTTCAACATTTCATCAAAGTATAACTTTTGGAAAGGAAATGTATTTCATTAAAGATCATCATAAAGTAATAATACCTTGTAAAAGAATGGGGTTTTATAGAATCAACCTTAAACAATCATCATCATAATCCATTTGAATAATGAAATTGTATATAATTAATGTATTATATCCTCATTAAATAATAATAAACATAAAGTATATTATCTTAAATGAAATATGACTTTAAAAGATTACTAGAAAATTTCATTATAAAAAACACAGTTTTCACATTGAAATCCATTATTTAAAATATAAATATTTATAAAATATTATGTTAGAAATTATTATTGAATATAACATCATAAACCTTTAAAGGAATATTCAATGAATTGATCAATCACGAGATTCCATTCACATTTTCAATAAAACATTAAAAATTAAATTTGTAGAAATGAAAAATAATATTTCATTTATATTTTTTAAAGAATAAATCATGTGTAAAATGAATTCAAAAAATCATAGTAAAAGATTAAAACCATTATTGAATATTTTTTTAGAGAAAACAGACATGGAAGGAATAGATATTAGACTGACTAGATAAATAAAATCAACTTTCGTAAGGAATATTATTTCAGTCATAAAGATAGAAAAATTAAAGGAAAACATATAATCTCTAGAAATAAATATAGGATAAGAAATTCTATTATTTTTTTGATATGTAGATGATCAAATTTCATCATCAAAAAACTATTCATAAAAAATCTTAATATACATTTAGATTTGTAATTAAAATCTATTTCCTCAAGATCAACAATATTAAAAAGTATTCTAACTTCCTTCATTATAAATATAATTTTTTTATAATTATGTTAAATAATAATAAATAAACATAAATGTCATATTATATCCATTTATATCATTTCAACACCCATTTATAATTAATTCATTATTACCAGGATAATCATCCATTGATTTGGAGACAAAATCCATGACTCCAAAATTATTATAAAAAAAGATAATGTAAAAGAAGAGGGGTATGAGTCATAATATATAAATACCCACGTCAAAAAGATATATCATGAACATAGAGTAACTTATTATTAGTATATTTGGTTTCCAAATACATTAGATATCTTCCTATGCCCTTTGGGTGTTAGCCCCTTCATAATATCATGGCCCTCTACGGGGGCTCTCCTTTTATGTTTGATGATGATTCAGAAGAGATATCCCTAATCGAGGAGATCCTATGAATATATGAGAGATACTAAAAGTCCATTGTAAAATTTGAGAAAATACCATCTTAAATGTTGATATCCAACAACTTCTAGTCTTTCAAATATTAGTTTAGGCCAAATACTTCTAGCTACATCATAGAGAAGCTGTTTTGATGTTGTGAGTTGTAAAAGTTAGTCTCTTTATTATTGGAGCCTTCAATGGGTCTTTCTCATTATTTTCCTTTATAAGTTATGAAGCAGGAAATTTTAGCTCACAAAGAATCACAATATTTAGTAGAGTCCCTAAAAAAGGACATATACACTTTTCATTAACAAAAAGAAATGAGATGGAAAGGACTACTCTACATTCTTGTTATTTTCATGCTCCATCTGTAGGGGAAGGACTTATTTCATCTTATCACTAGGTTTTAATTGCACTTTTGTGAATGTATTTGGAAATTGAGGAGACTGAAATGATTTTTATTTTTTATGGAAAAAAAATTAAAGCACTCTATATACCCCATTTTTTAACTTTGGGAATAGAATTAGGTAGAAATGTCATGTCATATAGTTCAGACACCTCATGTGTGTTAGAGGTTTCACACCATAGAGATGTGTTTTGAAGACCAGGGGATCTTATCATAGGCTTCTTAGATGGTGGGGAGGACACTACAAAAAACATGGATTTATCATTATTCATGGAATTCATTAGAATATGCTCATGTACTAGTTCAATATCCAAATCATTTTGAGAAGAAATTTCTAAAACAAATTCCACATTATTTTCACTATTAGGAGTAGAAATAAAAAATATTGATGCACCTACATCCTTCTCAAAATCATAAATATCCTCCCTAGAGAGTTCCACCATTTAATCCATAATGTCCCCCCAATTATGGGAATATTAACCTACACAGGCATGTACCTAAACATCATTTTCATTATCAACCATCAACTGGGTCAAATCAGTACTAAACAGCTAGGCATTCCTATCCCAATATACATTAGGCAACATTAAATTTTTCTTAACTCCCTTATGAGATGAGTCTTGAACTACATTTTCACCTATATACAACATCTTTGTCCTATGATTACAACATAGTATGGTCCTCCAAGATATTTTAACAAAAACAATACTACTTCATTCATACCTTCATCAAAATCAGCCCATGATTTAAATGGATTCTCATTTACATCCCTTGATTTTCAAGGAAAATTTGAGATAACATATCCCTTACTCATAATCTAACCAAAATCATAACCATATTTCATTCCAAATAGGGGAACCCAAGTGTTAAATACTTAATCATGAGATAAATCACATCCAACATTACTATGGGAATTAGGATTCCCAATTTCCCTCATTTTTATACACATATATTCATGGTTCACAAGCATAGAGGAATAATTATAGACAACAAACCTCATACATGTTAAAATATCATGGCCTAAAACCATTCAATAATAATATAATCTGGAACATCTCTCAAATTCTACTATCAACTCCATCTCATCTTCATCAATAGATAAAAATAAATTCTTGACTAGTGTTGATAACAAGTAAAATTCCAAAATTAATCAAGAATAGTGATTGAATCAGTGTTTCTCTGTCTCTCGATCCAATTTTACGGGCACCCCAATAGACATATAACTTTTATATAAGATCTGAGGGTGCTAGAGGATATAGTTAAATTGATGAATACTTAACCATACGTATACTGTATATTTTCCAACCTCCAAAGGGGTGAAGAACACATCCCAATCTAAAATATGTAAAAACTATGGCTTGTGTAAGATTGATCTAATACCCCAAGAACAAATTTTCAACTCCTCAGAATTGAGAAATTTGTGAAAAAAAGAATCTTAATTAAATGAAATTCCAATTTTTAAATCCCCATGATTCTGATTGATGAGCCAAAAATTCCCCCAATTTCCCTGGCATGGAACCCTTTGGCAGAATATGATGGTTGATAATAGGGAACTCGTTGGTTTTGAGCCGCTCAGAGATGACAATCAAATCATCCCTAACATGGGTAACATCATTATTTCTACTAATTCCTCACAACACTAAACCATTATATATAGATAAATAACTCTTGGACTCATAAAATGAAACATTACCAATAAACCCACCATGATAAGCATTACGAACCACTGATACATTACCCACATACTTACGGGAGTTGAAGTAGTCTTTTTTAAAGAAATCTGTAGTTGAGGGGATATGATTCGATGTTTCCATTTCCAATAAATTGTAATCTCCAAAGAATAATAGGGAGGGAAACTTAGTAAGTAGACCCATCCTCCTATCATTAATCTTAATTCCTTATTAAAATAATTATTTCTTAGTGTTGGCTATTTTGATATTTTTAGTGATAATATTAGAACCTTTATTTGATTCCATGTACACTAATAATTATTCCATATTATATAGAATCTTAATTATTATATAAATAACATTAATTATATATATATATTCATCCATTAAATTTATATAAATAAAAATGAATTACACCATTCTTGGAGATGACATGCCATATATATACATGAACATTATTTTCAATTTTGGAAAAAAGGAATAAAAGAAAGGTAAATAAAAAATAATCATTAAAATTTCATTATTATATCATATATATTCATTCAATATATACTTATTATCATCCATGTATTTGTGAAATGAAAAATGAATTACATTGCTTCATAGAGATGGTAGTCCACACGTACGCACAAGCGATGTTTTCATTTTATAATAGATGGGAAGCTAGTAAGAAAGATAAAATATTTTAATTCCATAATAATAATTATATCATAAATATTATTTAAAAAATGGAACCCATCACAACAAAAATCCATGTAATATGTTGATTTTAAATGGATTTTGTCTCTACGTGGAGGTGATAATCAACCTGTATAAAGGGTTGATACTTTCACTTCCCATTTTACAGATAATATGGTGAATAATGGTAGATCCATAATCATAATATAATTTAAGAATATTTAGGATAATAATTTGGCTATTTTATTTTTAATAACTCCTTTTTATAGGATATGGAAGATGAAATAATATTAAAGGGGCCGGGTAAGATGATTAAATTGTTTTTGGTAAGCCTCTTTGATCATTTCTTAAGGACTCATGGAGTGGTATCGTAAGAAAAAAAGAACCTATAGTTAATTAAAATATACATATATAATATATTATCTTAGGCTTTTTTAGAGGTATATGTCTCAATGTGGTGCATTGAATATAAAGAGGGCTCTCCCTTTTTAAATGGGGGAGAGGACAGGACTGAAATTTCTTAAAATATTAAAATGTAATAATGTAACATTGAATAAAAATGAATCCAAATTAATTGATAATAATTTTATAGATAATATTTTTTTTGTAATATTTCTAGACAATATGTCTTATAGAAATTTGATTGGAAAACATAAACTTATCTATCGGTTTAACACCTCAAAACTAGTTTTATGTTTAATTGTGGTTAAAACAATTAATTATCTTTAAAATTCAATTTGAATGAAACTAAAGATGACTATATTAAATAATTTTAATAATTTGGATTCGAAATATTGAATCCATTTTATTAAATAAAATTAAAATAATTTTTGAAGTTTATTTTTAAATTAAAACCAAAAAATGCAATAAAAAGTAGTTTTCCCCAAAAAATGTTTTCTTATATATAAAAAGTTTTGAAACAAAAAAAAAACAAAAAAATAATTAAAATGACTATAATTTGATTACATATAATATAAATAATCTAATTTTACTCTTAGAATTATTTTTAAAAAATGGATCTTTATATGTTCTTGAAATAAAAAGGCACATTTCAATAAAAAATTTGTATTTTTCACTAATAATTTAAAATATAATAATTTAAAAAAATATAAGAATAACTAATATATAATTTTGACATTAAAAAATCAAAAAAAATTCATTTAAATTTCTTCATGTCTCAAAAATTATATGTATTATTTTATTCAAAATATGAAAGAAAGAACATTTTTGAGGGGAAGATGTATTTTTGAAGCTTATAATGGGTTTACTAAAAATTGATTACTTATTTATCAATATAATTTAATTATATAAAATATTTATATATTATTTTCCATTATTTTCTTATTATTATTAACTCCATCAATTTAAAAAAAAATTTCTCACATTATAATATATTAGAGTTCATTCAGAGTCATCGTTGTATATATCACAAGATACCGAAGAAATTAATTTTAGTCGATGAACAATATATCATAAAATCACAGGTTGTCACATTGTACCCACATAATAGTGATTTCCATCAAGGAAAATCCTTCACTCTGATAAAAAAATTGTAGATCTATGTTTCATCATATCCTCGGGTTCCTATATAGTGACATTTGATTTCTGATTACTCCAAAGATATCTAAACCAGTGAGTGGAACTGATATATAGCTCATTATCTCTATTATCCAAGATTTATATATGTTTTATTCATAGTAATTATCATTATCCATAATAATAACCTATTAGATAATTATATGTGATGGGTAATGTATATACTTCCTCATGATTGATACATAGAACACATTGTGAGTCTAAGAGAGGTTCAGCCGAAGCTCCATGTGATAAGATACTATCCATAAAAAACCTAGAATCATGGAGGGTACCCTATAACTAGGAATCATAATTCATTTTTTTAATATCATTTCATTTTTACATATATAAATTATTCTCAATACCTTATCATTAACATTGAATACCATATTTGATCAGGGATTATACTTATAACATTTTTTGAAACTCTTATCTATCATGATATGTTGTGGACTATATCTAAACTTTTCATCCATTTACATATGTTACTCATGTACCAATATCTTTATTTCTCCAAATTCTTTCCATATTACTGTATTTATATGATTTATTCTATTATATGGATCCATAAATATGCATATAAATTTTTGATGGAAAGATATTATTGAATGAAAATATGGATAGAGGAAGGTGTTGATCCATAACATCAAAAACATCCACATAATAAGATATCAACATATCATATAGGGTTTAAAGGGATCTCTAAAACTAACCATTTATATAATGATAATAAGTATGAATGAAATAGAACACTAAAATAATATCTTGATGATGTTTTCTCTAGATCATCAATGTAAACCCCAGTTATTGGTTATATAAAATATAATGTTATAGTTTATGAAAATATAAAACTTAACTAATATATAATCAATAAATATTATAAAAAGAGAAATCACCTCTAATGGAAATGATCTATTTTTACATTTATAGGTGATCAACATTATACAAAATAGCATTATGGCCTTCATATGTTTTGGGGAGTATGATGAAAAAACCAATGGTGATGATTTCCCATTTCCATCCCAGTATAGAAAATGGTTATAATATACTATATATATTATTTCTCTTAAAAATGAAATAAAAAAATACTATGAACAAATATATATACATATTAATAGATCTATTCATGTTATCCCACCAAAAATACTCTTTCATATATCTATACATATTCATATCTCTCGGATGAATAGATAATGGAGAATAATGAATTTTATCCCATAGATTCCATAAATATGATATGTATGGGACACATATATTTTTCCTAAAAATTTTCCTTGGATCACAATCAAGGTCAACTCATGAACATTTCTCTCCTTATTTTGTAACTCAATATATATATTCTTTGCCTCCTAATAATGACATGGATATATATTTGAACACTACTTTATGAAATATATAATTTCTCCCCATACTTTAAGCTTTATAGATAAATTCTTTCCAAATAAAAAAATATTGGATCTTTTGTGATCATCATAAAAAATAATAAAACTAATCCTTTCAACTTAAATCATCTACCACATTATTATATTTATTACGGTTTTAATGTATTATATGTCATGATATTTAATCAACACTAATATAATTCTATAATGAATAATAAACTATTTTTGGGTGATTTTTTAAATTAAAATTTTATTATATATATATATGTATATACCAAAAAATCCTCAATAACTATAATTGATTCATATGAATAATTAAAAAAAAATTGGTTGCTAAATCCAAATCATGATGTGGGTAATTTTTATAATGAAAGTTTGAATTATGTTAGGTAGAAGCTATTGAAATAACACGCTTCATGAGGTTGCATCCTAATACCTTATTCAATACATCCTTACAGATAAACACACACTGGTTAATTAACCATCCTTCTCTTTAGTTTGTTGAAATTTTTTCACATTCATTTTTCCAAATAAAATAATCCCTATTCCAAGTTTAAATTAATAGTTTACCAGAAAACTATGATAAATTCTATAAAATGTATATATAATATAACATTAATTCAAGAAAAGTATATATACTAGTTACAATGGTTATTTTTAAATAACATTAAATAACATCAATCTTAGATGGATTCACTATACCATCTCTTGAAAATATCTTACTAGAAAACAAATTATTCTATAAATAAAATTCATTCTTGGTAAAATTTGAAAACAAATTATCATTCTAAAGGTTTATGAGTAAAATCCCCAACAAATATCCATTATCTTTATCATAGTTGAAATATAGAATAATTTCATCTATAGAGGCTAACCCAAACTGATAAAGGTTATCTCTAATGAATATATTCATTAAATCCATGAAGATGATGGGGGAATTTGAAAGAAAAAATGGAATCACTATAGATTTATAGAGTCCATATGTCATATGGAAATATTTATTGGGTATGTATTAACTTTTTACCCTCAAATGATTTTGTGAAACCATGATATTTTATGAGATATATATTTTTCATGTAAAATTAATTTTTATGATATCATTTATTAGATGAAACACGGTGTTTTAAAAAACCCCCGTTATAATATTAATAATATTTTTTAAACATGAAAATTATAACCCCGAAGTTGAATATAATAGTGTGAATAAGAATAATTTTTTAAAAAATTATTCATAATTTATTTAGATAATTATAATATATTATCAAATAGGAATATAATTTTTGTTAATGGGTTTATATACATTGAAAAAAAAATTGATCAACTTTTTTCCATTTATACTAATAAAATAATAATAAAAACAGTTTTTCCTTATTTAGAAAATTTATTTGAAAAAATGACCTTCCTTTTCCTAATCAACATTTCAAAATTATCTTAGGTGTTTTGTTGTTAATTTTTAGAAAAGATTAAATTTTCAATGAATAGTAAAAAAGCGTTGTTTTAAGAGAGAATATCCATTTCATTAAATCTACCATTAAGTTAAATTATAAATTATAATGGTTTTGAAATTAATATTACATCAATTATTTTATTTTCAATACAATATAGCTCATTGAACTCATCAGAATTTATTTTATATAATTGTTTGAACTTAATTATTATCCATAAATATTAGTAAAAATAGTAGAAAAAATTAAATACCATGGTTAAGGTCGAAACATGGTTTTTGTGTTACAAGAAAATGTGTTAAAATTAACTTTCAACACAAAAAAGATAAATATTTAATAAATGGATTTAATATTTAGAATCAGTGAGTCAAAATTATCTTGTAAGGGTCAGTTTATTTTTAGGATTAAAGGATAAATTTCCAATGTAAATAATAAAAGGCTAGTTACCGTGGTGAGAATAAAAATGTTTAAAGTAATTAAACAAAAATTATAAGAGAATAAAATGGTTTAAAAAGTTTATTTTTTATGGAGGATGTTTATATTTATTATATAATCCCTAAAATCTATTATTTATCAATTTTTGAGGCACATTTATTATGTGTTACTTCCCATTATTGAATATTTTTGGGTATTTACCAAAATTCTAATCCACCTTATTTATAAAAGGCCACCTCCTCCCCTCACTGATTCACACTATCAATGCCTATTATTTCATCTAGTACCTATAAAAATATATTCCATACTTCCCTACCAATGTCTTGATTAATTATTTTTATTTGGATTCCCAACTATAATTATTATACGTGAAATACTAAGGATTTTTTCTATAGAATATGGGATTCAAACATATAAAATGAATGTTGAGAAATGAGGTAAGTTATTTCTAGTACATCTTATTTTTCTAGGAGACATATTTCATATTCACCACCTATTTATTTTTTTCGGGTTTGTATACTTCTCAATTGAAATGCTATATTAGGCATATATATTTTAATATGATAATTAATGATTCTTTTTATGTTATTATTTAATGGGGCTTATGATACACAATATTCCAATATTGTCTAAGATATTCAAAAAAAAATTATTTAATGGAACACATAAAATATTCACCACATGTTTCTTTTTTGGTATATCTACGGACAATGAATTTATATTATGAATCTTCTCAGGTAAATTATGGTACATATATAACCATATATGATTCAATCTTTAATTGGGATTATGATTCAAAAATTACCAAAGTGTTAAAGGTTTTATATTGAAATATCATGGTTTATTGGTATTATTTATGATTATACTTCGAATGATGAAATCTTATATTATATCTCTTATAAAACTCAAGAATATACATATCTTATTTTTATATATCTATTACCAACATTTCCATTTCATTCCCATCCATCTTAGGATTAAATATACCAAAATAGCGTTTTTAAGAAAAATCATGCTTACTTCCATCATTGATAAAAAAATCCATATTCTTCCATGTCCATGTATTCTAAAAATGTTTCAAATATTGTTTTTACTGTTCAATAATAAATTTTTAATGAATTTTTTCCCATATTTTACATTTTTAAAATTGTTTAAAAGATATCATCATTCCATTTTACTTACATGGATGTTTTTAATTTAAGCCAATAATATGAAAGGAATATTCATTATAACATGTAAAACATGAATTATATTGTGCACATTCTTGTATACTCAATGATTTTAAGAATCCATCACATGTTTCCAAATTTATTTTAAATTCAAACTTTTTATTTAATAATTTTTTTTATTTTATATATGTTTTTTCAATGAGGAGAGGTTATTTTCCTCATGCAATGTTTCAAGTGATGTTTCACAATTATTTTTCTTATAAGATGACATACTTTGATGTTACATTAGATTTATTAGGGATATGATCCAGTGATAGTGTTCTTATAATTTATCTAAATTTTTTATTTTTATGATGACAAGATGTTTGGGAAACCAATACCTTTTCCACATGTTATGTTATTATGAAATTATGAAATGTTTTTTGGAATTTTCCTTTATATGAGTTATACTATGCTGAATTCTTTATCAAACCCATCGACTTTCATGGATTTTTATTTGATGATTTCATATTAAATTGTGAAATACATAGGTGTAGATTCTATGTGATGGGTGGTTCTATTATAAATATAGGATGTGTGGTTTTGTTATAATTCTAGGAAAGGTGAGCACATTATATATATCTAATGTATTGGGTAAATATGGAGAAAACATGGATTAATTATGTTTTTTCTGAATCTCTTTTCATATCGACAATGTATTGCAAGGCCCTTCTTTCATGTAAATAAAGTTATTTGTGGATCTGCTTTCATGTCTATAAGGTTATGTGTGGACCTGTTATTATGTCAAAATTTTTATTCATGTACCTTATTTATTATCAATAAGGTTATTTTTTAACCTTATATCATGTGTGTAAGTTTATAAGAGTAACTCATTTCATGTACCTTAGTTTATGTGACAACCTAATTTCATGTCCTTAAAATAATGAGTGAACCTGTTTGTATTTAAACATTATCATAATTTTATATATGTATTATTTTCCCAAATTTCTATATTTTTTGACATTCGCTCACACATTATGTTTATTTAATTCATCATTCATGAGCTGACCATGTGGGGCCCTCTTAGACAGAGGAAGGTGAAGTCACAATTTCACTATGACAACATATATTGGCTAGGTGTAGGAAACAAGCATTGAAAGGCATAACTAACATCCTTTTCCTAATTAAATCGTACACACACTCCCAACTATCACCCTTTAGAAGTATGAATGGATAAAAAATAATTGAAAAATAACATCTATATTAGTGACCATTAAATTGAAAAAAAAATCAATTGAATAAAAAAGAGTGAAAAAGTGAAATCTGAAAAAATTAGTCGAAAAATACAAATCAAATGAGAAAATATGTCCAAACCTAATATTAGGTGGAAAAGTAAAATATAATAGATCCTGACTACATATTTCCAATACCCAACCACTGATCATAGCCAAATGCACTTGATTATCCCTATGATTCTATATTATCACATCTGACTTCTCTCCTGTCTATATAAGAAATGAAATGAGTGGTAAAAGATCATGAAAATGTGTGTATATACACACAAATTAGGAAACCACCATAGAAAAAGGTATAAAAATAGGAAAATGATAGAAGTTGGTAGCTCAACCTATATCAAGAAGGAAAATAAATCCAATAAATAAGAATATATATATATATATATATATATTCATATAATAATAACATATGAGTGAGAAAGGAGATCCCCATATCATAGACCAACCCATGATGATGAGTCTTACAATAGTTCCAAAATGGTCCTCCAACAATTCATAGCATCTCACTAGTTTATCCAAATAAGTACCAATAGAGAGCCACACCTAACAAATATTCATCACAATCAAGGGAACACAATATTTAGGTTTTATACTAATTCCCTCATATAATAGGAGAGCGAAACTCAATAGGAAGAGGACCCATGTCCTGAATCCATTAGGGTTCCACTAAGTAGGTAAAGGGCGAATTCCCTAACTCTATAAGAGGGTTATATGGAATAGGTATATGAACCATTTACTAACTCCATTGGATGGTCCCACTCAATTGGTAGGGGAACCATTCCCTAACATGATAAGAGAGTGACACACAATAGTTAGATGGCTCATGCCCTGTTATGTCCAAAGGGTTCCACACAATAGGAGAAGGATCTATACCCAAGTACAATAGTAGGATTCGACTCAATAGTTGGAGGACCCATTTCATAACTGATCAGCAAGGTTTTACTTAGAAGTTAGAGGAATTATGCACAAACTTCATAAGAGGGTTTCATATAGTAGGTAGAGACCCATTACCTAACTCTATAGGATTGTTCAACTCTGTAATGATCCTACCTGATCACTATAGTCATCGAGCATCACCAATAAAATAATCACACTTATCACAACTGAAAACTTATATTAAAATCCATTTTAAAGGACACAATTTCCTTTTATGTGAAAAAACACATTCTATAGGCTACATCCGAGCCAAAGTCAATGCCTAAATATAGGTCATATGAGGGGTAAAATTTTCCTAAAAAATGTATTATAATATAGGTAATGGGGTCCATAAAACATGTGTCTCCACTCCATTTCCTAGCTTCGTACACACTACTACATGGCTCTCTATCCATGTAACTGTATGTGGAATGTAAGGTCACTACACAACGTGTCTTTTCCACCTAGGACAAAGCCATGTTCTCTTGGTTGGGATTATGTACAAAGGTGATGTTCCTCTACATGGAATATTTATTTATGTGTTTGTGTTTATGTACTCCCTGTGTAGACACCAAGACACTATTATTGTGTCATATGGTCTGTGTTATTTAACTCATATGGAAACACTTTCTGCTATAGCCCAGGGACTATACATTGTGTGCTCAATATACTACATGTCCTGTATTAGGGGTTTTCATAGATAATTAGAGCTATTTAGTGCACCTATGATCAGTTTCTACCATCATTGATTCTTCAATTTGTTTACATGAAAATGGTAGAAAACAAATTCAGAAAATGATTTTCACCCTCCATTGGCCCAAAATTGGAATCTGGTTCTCCCACACTAAGTCTGCATACTCTAACATGTCTCCCATAATTCTTCCATATCCAATTAGGATCCCAGAACCCCAAATCCATCACATGATTCCCACAATTCAAACATATTCATCCTTAAATCATTAAACCAGTAGTCTTGTGTGAACTCACTATGAATCCAGTGGTCTAATCATTCTTGAACCAACTCAGCAATGTCAATCAATGGCTCCATAGTCCAACGGTAATGAATGAAAAGAGTAATTGGGGAGAAAAACAAAAAAGGTGAAAAAATCATTTTCTAGGCATTCTAGTCAAGATTATATTAATTAGTGATAGTGGGGCTGATAAATACAACACAATGAGAATAATAACTTGAATAAAAACACTAGATATGACATGTGGACTCCTGTAAAGTATTATTTATAAAAAAAATCAAAATATGAGGTTTTGATCAAAAAAAATGTATAATTATAATATAGGAAACCAAAAAGGATAATTAATACCTCGATATTGGATCCCTTATTGGTGAAGAAGGTGTTTTCTAATGATGTGGAAGATCTATTGAATTTTTTGTACCTCAATTCACCTTGATCTGTATTTCGATCATCGTCTGATCTGAATCCACCAATGAAGAATGGTGGAAACCACCTCTCAATGGTCCTAGGGATATGTAGTTAAACATGGTGATTCTACATGAAAATGTTTATAAATAGGGAATACATTTTAGGTAATCTATTGAATTAATAATATTGTTTAATTTATTTAATTTCGTAACATACCCACCAACAAAAACTTTATACGAACATCCAATGCCAATAACATTTAGGCTATGGATAGGGTTAATCCCATGATCCGGATTCAATACTAGTCTCATGTTTTTAATTTGAATCTATTTGGGAGATATAACATAATTACTATAAATTTTTTTTCTCATGATATAAATTATATAAAATATTTTATATAATTAAATATGGTCAAACTTTAATTCAGAATTGCACATCGCCTCAGTGACAATCTCTAAAAATATTCTTGGATATATTTCAAAGTCTTACCAAGAAAAAGTTCCTCTACATTACTCATTACTTCAGTCATTTCATTCTGAAAAAGAAAAATGATGTAAAAAAGTTGGGATACTAAGCCTGCACATGGGCCTCCTCCTCTCATAATCACTTTTGCGTGCTCCTATGCAACCATAATAGAAAAATGAATGGAATGGTTTATCTATGTAGGATTCTATCCTGTTGATCATAAATATACTCTATGTGATTTTTTATGGTGGCACTATAATCAATTTCCATTTCACTCATTTTAATTATAATTCATTAGATAATGCACGTATCTACTCATCTACGACACATGGAAGGAATAATGAACTCGCTCCAACTATAGGGGTAAGTCTAGGTAGCATGAAACATTGAAACTATATGTATGATGTCTAATGGTCTATTGAACCTTGAGGGTTTCATTTCTCACTGGTAAAACCTCCACAATTCCTAGCATGGGTTCAATCCCAGGAAAACATGGTATTCCTACTCCAAATCCAATGGCCTTAGACATTGATCTCCATAGGATTTATTCCTTATATAGGTTGTACGCATATTATCACATATCAGCTAGAATTTTTACATTATTTTCTATACCATCATTGGAAAAACAATATATGGAACATCAATCTATGTCCAACAACATATGAGTTACCTACAGGTTCTCCTATAAAAGGACAAAAATGATTCCATTTTGATTGTAGAGTCTTAGAAAATATTATAATAAAATAGTACCAATGGTATGTGATCCTCCAAGATCCAAATGAATTCTAGAATGCAATCCCACAATATATCCTTCAATATCTAGATATATTTGTTGGTGTTCTGATCAGTTTGGGGTGGAAAATGGTACTCATAATCAGCAGATTCCCAAATGCCTCTTACAAGCCTCTCCAAAACCATGAAATAAACTATGAATTGTGGTTAGAGATAATTATAATGGGAACCCCATGAATGTAGAATATATCCTATATATACAAATTCCTAAAACTATCCATCGAATGTTGTTCCTTGATTGAAAGGCTGTGTAAAGACTTCGTAAGTCATCCAACTATCACATAGATGGCTTCAAAGACTCTCATTTTTTGTAGAATCCCTATCAGGAAGTCTATAGTTATTTCATACCATTTCTATTCCGATATCTAAATATGTTATATCAAACCTACTAAATCATGGTGTTCAGCCTTCACCTACTGACATGTGTGGAACTGAGTGATGAAACCGACAACACTTTATATCACACGAGTCCACAAAAACTTCCATTTTACATCTCTATTCATCTTCCCCACACATTCATGTACATCCACAGGATATGTGTTAAACGATGTCATAACATCCTCCCACATCATGACCTGGACCACCTTCCATCCCTAAAATTGGATGATGTGATTCCCCCTTTAGGAAATCATTTTTGCGAATCACCTAAGGATATTTGGTCATGTTAGACTTATAAGTTGATGTCGCTAAACTGATCCTCTATCACATGATAAATAATAGAATGATCTAACAACATTAATTGAAGAAAATTTTATCCCTACACCTCTACCGGGGTCATTTGTGGCAATTCAAAATTCTCAGACACCTCCTGCACCAAAATATCATAGGACTTCCTGCTAAGGGCATCATCCAAAAAATTTCCCTTCTTAGAAGTATATACTATCTGAATGTTATTGTACTACATAAAATCCAAATAGTGACTTAATATCAGGATAATGTCTCTCTATCGAAATACAAACCTCAAACACTATTTTTCTGATAAAACAAAAAGAACTCTCCCAGACTATAGTGCCTCCTCACCTTTAGAGAAGATACTACCACTGCTGAATTTAGGTCATGAGTTATGTAGTTCATCTCATGGGGTCTCAACTACCTCAACCCATATGTTATAAATTATCACAAATTCATTAACATTCAACCAAGACCATCTCTAAAGCCATCTCAACATATCATATTCTCCATATCCCTTTTCAGTAGTTTAAAAACTGGAGCACTCACAATCCTCAACCTAAACTCCTCAAAGTCTCTCTAGATCTAATTAATCCATGTATATTTCTTCCCCCTCCACATTAGTATGGTCATATATGATACAATCCAATATAATTCATATAAAAACCTCATTTAGTACCCCACTAAGCCAAGAAAACTATGCACCTCCAACACATTATTAGGTGGCTATCAAGTACAAACTACAACAATTTTCCCCATGTCCATAAATAATCTATGAATTGTTGTTCCATGTCTTGGAAAATGAACCATTAGAATCTATAAATTAATCATTGAGATATTACCATGAAAATTGTACTCCCTTATAGATTCTAGGACCAAACATAAGTTCACTTCATGCTCCTCCTTTGAAATAGAGTATATGAGTATCAAATCAACGATGAAAACAAAAACTTGGTCCACATATTTATGGATGAACTTTTTTAATTAGATCCATAAACACATCGTAGGAGTTAATCACATCAATGGGAATCACTAGGAGATAATCGTATTTATAGAAAATCATAATTCTACCTTTGAGATATTAGCCTCAATAAATCACAACTAGTGATAGTCGGACAGAAGATAATATTTGAGAACCATCAAGTGACTCAAAACTGATCAATGAGGTCCTCAATCATCAACATGGGATACATTTTTGGTATAATAGATCAATTTAGGTGAATATAATTCACAAAAATAAGTAACATCATATTATCCTTTTTCACAAAAACACCAGATCTTCCGAGGGGGAACACTAGTTCCATATAACCCTTCTTTAAAAGTTCATTCAACTACTACTTCAGCTCTTGGGGCTCGATAGGGTCCATAAAATACACCATAGATGATATTAGAGTTTTTTCTTGGTGCATGTCAATGAAAAAAAATCCATTTCCCACTTTGGATGTTTTCGTGGAACACATTCAGGGAAGACTTCCATATAATTCTCCATTATGGAAGGAATTTATATTCCAAAAAAGCTCCATGTAGTAACTTTCCAATTCTCCAACTAATGTGGGATGTGTTATATCCCCATTATCTAAATTCTCACATTCCCCAACATGAGATATACTTCACCCACAATGGTGAATTCCATCATATCCTTCCAAATACATCAAAATCATTTCGGAAAAAAATTAATCTAGTCTTGGACCATGGAAAGTCATTCCATAACAAAAAAAAATCATTATTAATCTTGGTGATGACAAGAAGGCCTCCTGATAAACTATCTCCACCAATAAATAACACACATCTAGAAGGAATACGATATTGAAGAATCATTCCTTGTAAGAACATCAAAGAAAATCATCTATGGTAAAGTATCAAACCAAATCTCCAGATATTGCACTAAGAATAAATAGATGAAGGAATGACTAAAAACTATGTATAATTGCACTAATGAAATAGTATAACAAACATAAATAATGCATCTAATCATATCATGAGCTTCTAAGTCATAAAAATCCAAAACCTATGGATGACCAATGCCCTGATCACTACCTCCCTTAGACAGACAAATGAAACATCATGGTTTTGGTGGAAAGAGATCATGAAGTCATCCACTGCATGTAGCTCCTCCTATAGGAGCTCCACCTACACTTCTATAAGATCCACCACCTTTGCAGCCCCCAGTTCTCACTTGGGAGATCCATGATCATGATGATACCTCTTAAATAAAAGCCCATATTATTTAATTCATCCATTCATAGCATGTTGGGTTGTGAAATCAAATTCTATGTGCCCTCTCCCATTATAGGAATCACAATTCACTTCCCTAATCTACCATGGTCCTTGCGTCATTTGAACAGATTCCCAAGTGAGGTCATGAGAATAACTCCTGCACCGAGATCATATCGACTATCTCTTGATAGTTACTGGAGTCGACTCATCCCTATGATGACCACTAACATCTCTAACAGTACAAGGTTTATCATATATGAACATATACATCACCAGAAACCACTCTAACACACTAAAATCTATGATAATTCACAAGGTTAACACAATGGAACAAATGTCACTGTGGAGATCCTACTCAAACATTTGTTCCAAAAACTAGCCATTCAAAATCATGTCACCGGAGTACAATATGTTGTTTGATAATTTTTTATAATACTCCAAAACTATCATCCCTCTATCTTATAGCTCTGAAGTCTCCAAAATCTGAACTCTCTGTTGGTGTGAGCAGTAATACTCCAATCTAAATAACTTGTGGAATTTGGACCATGATAGTGTCAAATAACCATGAGTCTACGTGACTAGACTCAAGCACTTCCCAACTAGTCCATGAAAATATTGGACACTAGTGAAACCACCAAATTAGTTGGAAATAAAATACATATATAAAGTTGGACCACTGAATTTTTCCAATCCACCGCCACAGGGTGATATAGATCTCCTCAAAAACCTCAGAAAGCTCTATTGATTTATCTTTCTTAGTGAATTGACCCTATGTGCATCCTCAACTGGTATGATGGTATAATATTCTACTCGACAAGTTATGTTGCTAATCCATTTCCACTTAGATGAAAGATCTTGTGATATTACCCATGAAGTATGGCATCATCACACATTAGATTGTCATCCCAATTATGAATAGGTAAGGTGTATGTAGGTCATCATGGAGGAATCCTAAAATTTAATCATGACATACCATAGTCTTATAAGAATATATATATATATATATATATGGGAAGATAACTAAATAAGGGCAGTAAAAATAATCAATCCTATATAATGGATGTACCAATTTTCCATAAAAATGTCTTAGTATGCTGGGTCAATAGGTGGAAGGTCAACATCCAGATATAGAGATACATTTTTCACTACTCCAAAACTGGGTTTCCTAGCCTGAAAACTACACTGAAGATAGGTTGACGTTATTAACCTATGTTCAAAAAATTCCTCATAAGGGAAAACATCTGAACTTCTTCCCATGGAAACAACCACCTTTGATACCAATCTATCATGGCATGAACCATCAGGACCGTCCTGGTAGGTGGAAGGCCAAGAGGAAACTACCCCATATCGACAACTATTGATCAGGGGTTTGGAACAAGTTATAAAAGGATTAACTCATATGGGATTAATTATACAAATTTTCTTATGTGCATGTACAAATCTATCTCAATTTATAAGTGAATATGAATAAAAAGATAATAGTTCAACATCTAGAGTAATAACCATCCATGTAATAATTATTTATCTTATAAAAAAGAGTTCATCATTGAAATACAAAAAATTAATGTGGGAAAATACATGCCTAATCCAAAAGGTATTCCCAACCATAGAATAACACAAGAAACAAATTTCGAGAGATCCCATCTCTAGATCTCCAATACTCGACCACCAAAATTGGTCAAATTCACCTGGTTATACAAATAATCCTCTGCTATCATCTCTGACATTTCCATAGTTTTCCTAGGAAATGACACGAGCAAGAAAATTCCTTGAAGGGGTGCGAATATACATACCCATTAGGGTACTGCAAACGTCGACGAGGGAGAAATATGAGTCACTATAGAAGAAGGAATCTCAACCTATATCAAGAGATAAATTGAGTCCAATCAGCAAGGAGATATATATATTCTCATATAATAATAATCAATCTAAGAGATATGATATCTACCTATCAAAAACTATCCAACATTGATGATTCGTCCAACATTTCCAAAAAGGTCCACCAATGACGACAACCATCTCGATTTTATATCTGAAGAAGTCTTCATGTAGAGACACACATCTCCAATGTGATTCAAAGTCAAAGGGACACAAAATATATTTAGGGAACCCATGCCCAATAATAAGATGAGGGTGCCACACAATGGTTAGGGGCCATATTCTCTAAATCCAAGGGATGGTTCCTCTTAGTAGGTAGAGAATCCATGCCTTGGCTCTCTAGGTGGGTGACACTCAATAGGTAGGGGACCATTCTCGCACATTGTAGGAGGGTTGCACTGAATAGGTATAGGACACATTTCCTAATACAAAATGATGATGCAAATCAATAGGTAGAGGACTCATGATCTGATATTATTGGAGGTTTCAACTCAATAAGTAGAGGACTCATTCCTTGATCCAATAGGAGTGTTCCACTAAATAGGTATAGAATACATACCAAAAATCCATTGGATTTGTCCACTCAGTCAGTAGAGAACCAATTCCAATACTCAATTGGAGGGTATCACTAAGTAGGTTTATGACCCATGTCCTGACATTAGAGGAGGGTTCCAATCTCCAATGATCTTTCCGATCATTGTCATTGTCTGGCCCTACCTAAAGAATAGTAACACTCATAAAATCGTTCATCTTACATAAAAATACACTATGAAATCTGCCATCATGTTTTACACATAGAAACAGTTAGGATATGATAATTGTGAGAAAACATAAAAGTATGAACAAAGGATATATGAGGGGTATATGCTTCCTAAAAAAGGACGTACATGACATTTAGGGGGGTCCACATGGTGTGTGTACCTGATCATTTTTATGTTTGTGTCCCCTCCATTAATTGAATAAAGGTTCATTTAGCAATAAAATACATATAAGGAGACAATATCTCCTATCTAAATCACCTAGTGCCGAGCAGTATTCTTATAGTCATGCCTGTGTACATCAGTTTTATGCCCGTCTATGGTACCTATAACAGCTGAGAGATTTAGGAGAAATGTTTTGTTTTTATGTTATATACATCATCAAAGGAATATTTCACTACACACAACACTATCTTGGTTTGCTTTACATGCAATCACGACCTTTCTCGATAGCTTGCGTCATACGCAATACCTAGTTTCACTAAACAATGACATGCTATTAAAATATTATTAAAACTAGCAATTATGAATAGTAATACCCACTTTTTGAAATTTCAAAAATTTTAACTTTCAAAATAGACTTCATTTTTGGATTCGGAATATCAAAATTATCCTAGGGTGAAATTTTGGTATTTTTCTGAAAACTTTCAATTTTTGATGAATAGTGAAAACACTAGGTTACTATTAAAAAACCGACTTTTTATTTAAATAATTATTTATTTTATTTAAATTTAATTTAGGTCAAAATTTATACATAATACCTATATAATTTCAATGTAATTCATTGGATTCATTTTATAATAATTTTAGATATATAAAAACTTTATTAAACTTTTCACCGTCTTTTACCCACCTCCTAGGAAAATATGCAAAATTCACATAAAACATAATTTGACCGCTTCTGTGAGTGGAATTTCGAAAATCCGAGAGACAAGGTTAATATCAAAGACTAAAATGTGGTTCAATGAGATGAAAACAATTTTTTCTTGAATAGTAACTTTTTACTTTTTTTTACCACGATTAAAATTAAATAGGGTAATTAAGAGTCAAAATGAAATTATTATTACCCTAACACATGGCCTAATTCTATTGGATACACGAAATTCGTCCAAAAACAACCTTAGGAATAAAATATGACCATTTAGTCCCACTTGGATTTGATTAGGACATTTATTATTAATTTATTTAAAGAAGGGTTAAAATAGTTAAAATCAAAGTTTAATAAATAAATCATTTTTAATATAGGGTTATACATAAGATAAATTAGTCTATAAATATTCATTATAAAGATAAAAAGATTTCTTACATAATGATATTTTATTTATAATTTTTAGACATTAAATAATTTAGTTTATTTATGACACAATGATGATGCAGTAATTATCTTAGCAATGAAATATTGACATAATTGATTTTATAAATTCCCAAATAAATGTAATTTGAGACTTTTTATAAATTACACTAATTTTATAGGTTAATATGACATTTTATTATTGATTTAATTAATTTTTTTCGAACTAATAATTCTGTTATGATTTTCAAAAAAATCGATTACCAAATAGTGTCAAAATTGACATAAAATAGTTTTTAAAACAAATATTATATTATTAATTGTTATTTTACTCATAATGATCTAAGGTTCATCCAAATGACTTTTATAAGGTTATATATATTAATAATAAACATCTTGGGGTTCATTTTCATTTTTATAGTAAGTTTATTTACCTTATAGTGTAGGAAAACATGAAGACAAGGTAAAAGTTAAATTATCTAACTTAAAGTTAAATCTAAATGATAAGGTTAAAATAGAAACAAAAACTTATCTAAATTTTATTTTATGAGATTCTTTCGACCCATCCCCACCTTAGGTTTAATATAAATCAATTTGGAGCTATTAAAATCTGAATATGACTTTATAATAAAATAATATTTTAAGTTTTCCTAAGGTGCCCTTCTCCTCCCTTATAAAATGGAACCTCCTCCCTCTCTTCCTCACAACACTTTGAGACCTCATGATCGGCCGACCCCTGCCAATTTATCTTATCCACTTCCATAGAAACATCCTAGAGGTCCTGGTATTATTCAAATACCATATTTAGTGCCCTAAGAGGCAGTTAAGAAGAGGCGCTTCAAAGAAGAGGTAATGTTCGTTACTGATTCTTTCAACTTTATTTATTCTTCTACTTCTTCTTCTTTATTTGTTTCATTATGAAGTAATAACATAAGTATCACTCATATATTTATATGTTATTATAAATATTAAACAAACATGTTTCACCTTCTATCCATCCTATGGAAAACAAAATCACCGCGCGTGCGTATGTAAGGAATACCGTCTCCACGCCGTGGTGTAATCTGTTTTCCACAACCACCTTACTTGGATGGGTATAATGGTGTAAATAATAACTATATATGATTATTTTAAATTGATATTGATTTTGAAATAGTACACATACACTCCAATACTATTCCACGATCATGGGAACGATATCATCGCTCGTTCGTACGTACGGAATATTGTCTCCACGATGTGATGCAACTCGTTCTACATGATATTCATTGCATAATGATTATATAAATGAATTGAATGAATAAATATGATATATATTACACTAATATAATTCTGTAAATGACGTATCTATAACCTAAAAAGAAGAATAAGAATTTATTTTACAAAACACGCATAAGAACAAAAAAGCAATAAACACCCGAATAACAAGTAGCAATGAAATATTAATAATATAAAGCTATGAATACGACCATATATGATATCATAACTATTAGTAAGATTATGGAATAATTTAATAACATTATTTAAATCATTATACTGGAGGTTCGGACACGTACGATGCAAATCAGACCTAAGGTAAGGGAAAATCTTGCAATCTCATTTTTATCTGAGATTGTTTATAATTCAGAATATACTTTGGAATATTTATCATCCACATAAATGTTTCCTCAATATTTAATATTATTTTTATCCTACTAAAATTTTTTAAATCCAATTTTACCCTTCGGTGAGTTTTTAGTAAATGATATGAAAGGAATCTTTTGTCGTTTTTCGTACGAGGTACTTTTTGACTTTTCCAGCAAATGTACGAGAAGAATGTTTTTTTAACTTATACGGCCTAAATGGATTTTTAGAACATTATTTACATGAACCTTCCTTTAAAAGTTTTCAAGTTTATTTTTAATCAACTTCTTTTAGTTGAAAATTGTATGACATGTCAAGAAAGCAAAAATGTTTTTGAAGTATAAAGGATATTTTCCTCAAGAATGTAGTTCAAGTGTTTTATCAAAATTATTTTCCATCTAAGATAATATAGTGTTCTATTTCTATCCCTATTTTTACATTGATTTGATTATGTTGTTATGGAATTATTTTTATTATTTCCTTTTATCTTATATGGATTATGTTATGATGGCATGATGTTTAAGATTCCCATTTTTATTACATGGGTTATGCTATGATGTATGATTTATGATTTTGTGGCACACATAAGAATGATTTCATTATGTGATGGGTGGGACCTATATCTCCCTCAAATGCATTCGGTAATGATTTATATCTCATGAGATAGACATGGCTGGAAAGGCAGGTTAATCCAGTTTAGTGAAACAAGAATGAAACGAGGAGTGAAATCGGTTCAGAAATGGACTTTGTCCGCTAATATAGTCTTGGAAATGAGTCTTGACTTCTAGGAAATGATTCTCTATGATTATGTGTGTATGCCACAAAGTTTCATGTTTTATGTTATGATTATTGGGATTAAAATTCACTACTATTATTTATCCCATGTCATGAAATTATGATCTCTTTTTTAGGTTAATATTTCCAAAATGTTATGTTCTTATAAATATGATGTGATTTATATTTCTTTTGTTTACCCTTACTCGGATTTTGAGCTCACCCTTTTGTATGTTTTCTTTCCCCAGGTCAGGAAGAAGGTTATTAAGTAGCATATGCCAAAAGGGACTCTAGATATGATCAAATAAATGGGAGACAATGTAGATGATTTATGAACCAGTTGTTTATGTTTCCCAGTTTCTAAAGACACTATTATTATACGGTCCATTCATGGTTTTGTTATATGTTGTAATAAGTGTACTTCAATTTTGAATTATTAACAATGTATGTAAATTATGGGTCGTTATAGTTTGTATTAGAGGAAAGGTATTGTCAACCTTTGGAAACTAGGATGTGAAAGCCTTAGTAAGAACCCTAAGGATAAATCTAATCATAGAACACAATCATAGTGTTTTAAAAATGGCCATGAACAACCTCTGATAAGACCTTAAGTGTGAAATTTTATTCTTGATTATGTGGGTTTCCTATTATAAAAAGTGTTGCTCACACTATTCTTCTTGGTTTCAGTCAATGGCTGGAACCCAAAGGAACCGTGTTAATGTGGAATGCGATGGGAAATGCAATGATTGTCCCCCTGAGCAACCAAATGTTATGGGAGGTAGAATGAAAAATATTTTTGCCATGCTCACACAACTTTATCAAGCTATGAATCATGAAGGTCTTCTAAATGAGAAAAGGAGGAGAAAAATTCTGTTGAATCCTTCATGAGGCAGCGTCCACCCTTATTCAGAGGGTTTACTGATCCATTAGTGGCTGAACAATGGACCAGTGCCACTGAAAAGATATTTTCAGTTTTTCAATGTTCTTAACATGATAAAGTCATCTTAGCAGTATATCTTTTGTAAGGTGAAGCTGATCAATGGTGGAATCTTATCAAGAATATGAGGCCAATAGATGAAATTGAGTCCATGGAATGGGACGAGTTCAAGAACTTATTTTTCAATAAGTACTTCCCTCGTATTCTTTGAACAAAGATGGACATGAAGTTTCTTGAACTGAAGCAAAAGGATGATGAATCTGTTGGTACCTATGAAGCAAATTTTACAAGAATTTCAAGGTACGCTTCTAGGATTATTATCCAACCTGAGAGTAAGATCGATCGATTCTTTAGTGGATTAAAACCAAGTCTTCGAAGGTCGTTATCCATAAGGGACTTCAATAGCTACGAGGAAATTGTTCGATGTACTCTCAAAGTTGAGACGGAGATTGGAGTAACCCATTAGTCATATGGGTTTGATAAGAAGAGGAAAATTGAATTCAATGGAAAATCTAAATACCACACTAAAAAGAACATGAGTTTTACCTTGTGCTAAAAGTGTGGAAAGAAACATGAAGGGAGTTGTCTTAAAGGGACAAGTAAATGTTTCAAATTTGGAAAGGAAGGTCATCGGGCATTTGAATGCCGCAATGATGGGAAGAAGATGTCTAGTGATGCGAAAAAAGAAAAGGCTACACAGAGTGCACCTCCAACACTTCAATGTTAAATGTGCAAGGAAATGGGGCATTATGCCAATCAATGCCCTAATACAAGGGTTTTTCATGATGATCGACGTCCAAAAACTCTTAAGGCTAAAGACAATGGAAAGTCACATGCAATTTCTATCAGCGATGTGGAGTATGAGAACAAAGTGGTGAAAGGTACACTTACCATCCACTCTAAAGTAGCAAATGTTTTATTTGATTATGGATCCACCCACTCTTTTATTTCTGAAAAGTTTTCTAAGGGTATCACCGTATTACCTCAATAATTAGATGTTGAGTTAGCTGTGACAACCCCTAATGGCACAACAGTCGCATCAAAAGTTTATAATTATTCTCTAATTGAAGATTGTGGGAAAGTGCTTCCTTCAAATCTTGTGATCCTTCCTATAGTGGAATTTGATGTGATTCTTGGCATGGATTTTCTTTCTTTATATGGAGCTCATATCAATTGCCAAAGAAGGGAAGTCACATTTCATATTCCAGATCAATCTGTGATCATCTATCGATGCAAGGATGAACATTACCTTCCAGTGGAAATTTATTCCATATTATATGTCTTGATTCCACTAAATGAAATTTATTTATCTCAAATGGTTGGAGAGAAACTCACGATTAAGAATACACCCATTGTACGAGAGTTTGATTATGTCTTTCTAGAGGAATTTCTGGGTCTTCCACCAAATCGTGAAGTTGATTTTTCAATAGAACTCGTAACGAGTGCTTTGCCTATTTCAAAGACACCATATAGAATGTCCCCAATTGAGTTACAGGAATTGAAGAAGCAACTCCAAGAGAATATTGATAAGGGATTCATACGCCCTAGTGCGTCACCTTGGGGACACTTGGTCTGTTTGTTAAGAAGAAAAATGGATCAATGAGACTCTGTATTGATTATCGAGAACTTAACAAGATCACTATCAAGAAAAAATATCCTCTCCCACACATTGATGATTATTTGACCAACTACATGGAGCTCAATACTTTTCCAAGATTGATCTTCGTTCAGGGTATCATCAATTATGGGTCAAAAGGGAGGATATACCAAAGACGACTTTTCGTACAAGGTATGGACACTATGAATTTATAGTGATGCCATTTGGTCTTACTAATTCCCATGCTATCTTCATGGATATGATGGATAGAGTCTTTAGAGACTGTCTTGATCTGTTTGTGGTAGTCCTTATAAACGATATTCTTATCTATTCAAAGAGAAATCAAGAACATGAAGATCACTTGAGAATTATATTGAAGTCCTTGAGAAAGGAGAAGCTTTATGCCAAATTAACCAAGTGTGAATTTTTTCTTCAAAAAGAGGCATTTTTGGGTCACATAATCTCAAAAGTGGGGATGTGTGTGGATCCAGCAAATATAGTGGTCATCGAAAGATGGCCAAAACCAACAAAAGTAACTGAGATCCAATGTTTTGATGGTTTGGCTGGATATTATCGACCTTTAGTGAAAGCTTTTTCACAATTATCTAACCCAATCACCAGGTTGACTCGAAAAGGAGTTATGTTTATGTGGATGGAGGAATGTGAAGAGAATTTCAGGGAGTTGAAAAGAAGGTTATCTAGTGCACCTATACTCACACTTCCTTGTAGTAGAAAAAGGTTTGTGATCTACAGTGATGCATCCAAGAAGGGGATAGGGTGTGTTCTTATAAAAAATGATATGGTGATATCTTATGCCTCACAACAATTGAAAATCCATGGGAAAACATACCCAACTCATGATTTGGAGTTAGCTGCTGTAATATTTGCGTTAAAGATTTGGAGGCATTATCTTTATGGTGAATGGTGTGATATTTATACTGATCATAAAAGTTTAAAGAATATTTTTACACAAAAGGAGCTGAATATGTGCCAAAGAAGATGGTTGGAGTTGATTAATGACTATGATTTCTCAATTAATTACATCCCTGGGAAAGAAAACAAGGTGGCAGATGCATTAAGTCGACAAGACCATGCTAGCTTATCCATGACTAGGATCACAAAATATCCAATATTTATGGATTTACAAAGGATGGATCTTGTAATTATAATGGAAGGGTAAAATCATATCTTTCTCAAATGAATGTTCAACCATCTATACATGTGAAGATTAAAGAGGCACAAAAAGAAGATGTAGAGTTGCAAAAAGAAGGTGAGAAATGTTCCTGAATTCAACCTTGATTGTGATGGGATAATAAGGTTCAGGAATCAGGTTTGTGTTCCTCCCATCCCAGAATTAAAGAAAGAGCTGCTGGATGAGGCTCATAGTTCTTCATTCTCTATTCATCCTGGAAGCACAAAGATGTATAGAGACCTGCAAGAGTACTTCTGGTGGGATGACATGAAAAGAGATGCTACTGAATATGTCTCTCGATTCTTGGTTTGTCAGCAAGTTAAATACGAGAGACAGAAGTCTAAGGGGATGTTACAACCATTACCCATACCTGAATGGAAATGGGAAAACATCACTATGGACTTTTTCACTGGACTTCCTAAAACATCCAAAGGAAATAATTCTATCTGGGTCATAGTTGTTCTCCTTACAAAGTCGGCACACTTCATTTCTATTAGAGAGGATTTCACTCTAGATCAACTTTCCAGTATATATGTGAAGGAAGTGGTAAGATTTCATGGAGTACCACTTTCCATTATATCTGATCGGGATCCGAGGATTACCTCAAAGTTCTGGAAAAGTCTTCAGCATACTCTGGATACAGAGTAGAGTTTCAGAACTACTTATCATCCTTAGACAGACAGTCAGTCTAAGAGAAAAATTCAAACTCTAGAAGATATGTTAAGAGCTTGCTCTATGGATTTCAAAGAAGGTTGGGATCAACACTTACATTTGGTGGAATTTTCTTATAATAATATCTTTCACTCTAGTATTCATATGGCTCCTTATAAAGCTCTCTATGGAAATAAATGTAGGACTCCAACTTTCTGAGATGAAGTTGGGGAAAGAAAGCTATTAGGACCTGATCTTGTTGATGAGATGGTAGAAAAGGTCTGATCTACTCAAAAACACATAAGAGAAGCTCATAGTCGACAAAAAATTTATGCCAACATCCAAAGAAAAGACATAGAGTTTGAAGTGGGTGATAAAGTTTTCTTATGAATATCTCCTTGGAAGAGAGTAATGAGATTTGGAAAGAAGGGAAAGCTGAGCACTAGGTATATCGGTCCTTTCGAAATACTGGATCGTGTTTGGAAGGTAGCTTACCGATTGGCGCTTCCACTGAATCTCTCTCAAGTTCACGATGTGTTCCAGGTATCTCTCATTAGAAAGTAAATACCTGATCCTTCACATGTACTCAGCTCAGAAGTTGTATCACTGGAGCAAGATCTTTCTTATGAAGAATAGCCGATAGAGATTCTGGATCATAGAGAAGAAGTCCTACAGAATAAGACCACTTGCTTGGTGAAAGTTTAGGGAGGAACCACAAATTAGAAGAAGCAGCATGGGAGCCTGAGGATATGATGAAGGAAAGGTATCCTCATCTGTTTGTTACAAAGTGATGAATTTCGAGGGGGAAATTCATTTTAAGGGGGGTAGAATGTAACACCTGAGATTTTTATGAGAAATGTTTTGTTTTTATGTTATATAAACCATCAAAGTAATCTTTCACTACACACAACAATATCTTGGCTTTCTTTACACGCAATCATGACCTTTCTCGATAGCTTGCATCGTATACAATACAGAGTTTCACTAAACAATGATATGCTATTAAAATATTATTAAAACTAGCCGTTATGAATAGTAATACCCACTTTTTGAATTTTTTAAATTTTATCTTTCAAAATGGACTTCATTTTTGGATTAAGAATATCGAAATTAGCCTAGGGTGAAATTTTGGTATTTTTCTGAAAACATTCAATTTTTGATAATAGTGAAAACACTGGGTTTCTATTTAAAAACCGACTTTTTATTTAAATAATTAATTATTTTATTGAAATTTATTTTAGGTGAAAATTGATACATAATACCTATATAAGTTCAAAGTAATTCATTGGAGTCATTTTATAATAATTTTAGATATATAAAAGTTTTATTGAACTTTTCACCGTCTTTTACCCACCTCCTAGAAGAACTTTCAAATTCACATAAAACTTAATTTTCTGCTTCTGTGAGTGGAATTTCAAAAATCCGAGAGACACAGTTAATATCAAGGACAAATATTTGGTTCCATGAGATGAAAATAATTTTTGGTGAATAATAACTTTTTACTTTTTTTACCACGGTTAAAAGTAAATAGGGTAATTAAGGGTAAAAATGATATTATTATTACCCTAACACATGTCCTAATTCTATTGGATGCATTTAATTCGAAAAAAAAAACCTTAGGAAAAACATATTACCATTTAGGCCCACTAGGAGTAGATTAGGACATTTATTATTAATTTATTTAAAGAAGGGTTAAAATAGTTAAAATCAAAGTTTAATAACTAAATAATTTTTAATATAGGGTTATACATAAGATAAATTCAACTATAAATATTCATTAGAAATATAATATTATTTTCTACTTAATGGTATTTTATTTATAATTTTTATAAATTAAATAATTTAATTTATATATGACACAATGATGATGCAGTAATTACCTTATTAATGACATATTGACATAATTGATGTTATAAATACACAAATAAATGTAATTTGATACTTTTTATGAATTAAACTTATTTTATACGTTAACATGACATGTTAGTATTAATTTAATAAACTTTTTTCGAACTAATAAATCTGTTATGATTTTCACAAAAATCAATTACCAAAGAGTGTCAAAATTGATAAAAAATACTTTTTAAAAAAATATTATATTGTTAATTGTTATTTTATTCCTAAAAATATAAGGTTCATTTAAATGACTTAGATAAGGTTATATATGTTAATAATAAACATCTTGTGGTTCGTTTGGACTGTTATAGTATGTTTATTAACCTTATAGTGTAAGAAAACAAGAAGACACGGTAAATGATAAATTATCTAACTTAAAGTTAAATATAAATGATATGGTTAAAATAGAAACCTAAACTTGTCTAAATTCTATTGGATGATAGGATTTTGACCCATCCCCACATTATTGTCTAAATAAATCAATTTTGATCTACTAAAAACCAAATATGACTTTATAATAAAATAATATTTTAAGTTTTCCTAAGGTGCCCCTCTCCTCCCTTATAAAAGGGAACCTCCTCCATCTCTTCCTCACACCACTTTGAGCCTTCAAGATCGGAGAAATCCGGCCATTTTATCTTCTCCACTTCCCAAGAAATATCCTAGAGGTCCTGGTCTTCTTTAATGACCATCTTTAGCACCCTAAGAGGACGTTAAGAAGAGGCGCTTCAAAGAAGAGTTAATGTCCGTTAACGATTCTTTCAACTTTATTTCTTCTTATACATCTACTTCTTTAGTTGTTTAATTCTGAAGTAATAACATCAATATCACTAATATACTGATATGTTATTATAAATATGAAACAACCTTATTTCACCTTCTATCCATCCTACGGAAAACAAAATCACCGCGCGTGCATACCTACGAAATACCGTCTCCACGCCGTTGTGTAATCTGTTTTCCACCACCACCTTACTTGGATGGGTATAATGGTGTAAAGAATAACTATATATGATTATTGTAATGTGATATTGATTCTGAAATAGTATACATACACTCCAATACTATTCCACAATCATGGGAACGATATCATCGCTCGTGCGTACGTACGGAATACCGTCTCCACGATGTGATGCGACTCATTCTACATGATATTCATTGCATAATGATTATATAAATGAATTGAATGAATAAATATGATATATATTACACTAACACCATTCTATAAATGTGGTATCTATAACCTAAAAAGAAGAATAAGTATTTATTTTACAAAACACACATAAGAACAAAAAAGCAATAAACACCCGAAAAACAAGTAGCAATGAAATATTACTAATACAAAGCTAAGAATATGGCCACATATGATATCATAAAAATGAGTACGATTATGGAATAAGTCAAAAACATTATTTAAATCATTATATAGGATGTTTGGACATGTACAAAGAAAATCAGACCTATGGTAAGGGAAAATCTCGCAATCTCATTTTTATCTGAGATTGTTTATACTTCAGAATATACTGGGGAATATTTATCATCCACATACATGTCTCCTCAATATGTAATATTAAGTCTATCCAACTAAAATTGTTTAAATCCAATTTTACCCTTCGGTGGGTTTTTAGTAAAATATATGAAAGGAATCTTTTGTCGTTTTTCATCCGAGGTACTTTTTTGACTTTTCCGGCCAAAGTACGAGAAGAATGTTTTTTAACTTATTCGGCATGAATGGATTTTTAGAACATTATTTCTAGGAAGCATCCTTTAAAAGTTTTCAGGTTTATTTTTAATCAACTTCTTTTAGTTTAAAATTTTATGACATGTTAAGAAAGGAAAAATGTTTTTGAAGTATAAAGGATATTTTCCTCAAGAATGGAGTTCAAGTGTTTTATCAAAATTATTTTCCATCTAAGATAATATAGGGTTCTGTTTCTATCCCTATTTTTACATTGATTTGATTATGTTATTATGGAATTATTTTTATGATGTCTTTTTATCTTTTATGGATTATGTTATGATGGCATGATGTTTAAGATTCCCATTTTTATTACATGGGTTATGCTATTATGTATGATTTATGATTTTGGGGCACACATTAGAATTGTTTCATTATGAGATGGGTGGGACCTATATCTAACTCCAATTAATTGGGTAAAGATTTATATCTCATGATATAGACATGGCTGGAATGGCAGGTTAATCCGGCTCAGTGAAACAGGACTGAAACGAGGAGTGAACTCGGTTCAGAAATGGACTTTTTCCGCTAAGATAGTCTTGGAAATGAGTCTTGAATACTAAGAAATGATTCTATATGATTATGTATGTATGCCACAATGTTTCATGTTATATGTTATGATTATTGGGATTGCATTTCACTACTATGATTTATCTCATTATTGAAATTATGATCTCTTTTGCAGGTTAAGATTTCCAAAATGTTATGTTCTTATGAATATGATGTGATTGATATTTCTTTTGTTTACCCTTACTGAGCATTTGAGCTCACCCTTTTGTATGTTTTATTTCCCCAAGTCATGAAGAATGTTATTAAGTAGGATATGCCAAAAGGGACTCTAGATATGATGAAATAAATGGGAGACAATGTAGATGATTTATGAACCAGTTTTTTATGTTTACTAGTTTCTAAATACACTATACCTATACGGTCCTTTCATGGGTTTGTTATATGTTGTAATAAGTGTACTTAAATTTTGAAGTATTAACAATGAATGTAATGTCTGGGTCGTTATAGTACCTATCTTGTCATGTCTCCGTCGGTGCACTACCGGAGTGAACGTCACACTTCTGGAACTAAGTCACATGATATGTTGGGGTCCCACATAGTATCTTATATTTAACTCACTTGGAAACCCTATCCATCACATCTATGGGATTACATATTATTTGTTTTTTAGACTACACACTGTGTAGTTTGGTTTGTCAGAAAAAATTAAATCCAATATTCTCACCTCAGATATGATGTAACCACTATTGATTCCTCCATTTTATTACTTAAAAAAGTGTAAAACACCTTCATACACTTATTCTAGAACTCCATTGACCTGAAATCAGAATCTTGTTTCCCCACATGAAGCTTTCATTCTATGACGCATCTCTGGTTCTTCTTTCACCTCCACTTCAGAACCTGAATCGCTAAAACCATCACCAAAATACCATGATTCATCCAATTTGTTTTTGTTAGAACTAAAATACTTCAATCAAACCCAGATCCACCCCAAATATGGGGTTAGATCATGAATTCTCCCACCCTATAATATTGCCTCAGGGAGCTAATTTCTAATAATGAATAATTTGACCCAAAATGGGGAAAAACAAAGTTATAATTATAATCTTCCAAGCATTTTTGACAAACTAATCTAAATAGGTGATAATTGAGGTATGAAAAAGGTCACCACATGAATAATAAATTGAAAAAACAATTTATATATGGTATGTGGTCCAATTAAAAGAATAATTTAAATGTAAATCAAATAATATGGTTTTGGTCATTATAAATCTTTTAATCATAAGTGAAGAAACCAAAAATAATGATTCCTACCTAGATATTGGATTTAAAAATGTTTATGAAAGAATTTTCCAATGATGTGGAATATTTGTTTCATTTGATGCACCATAATTCAACTCTATCTAGATGATTTTCATCATATAATCTCAATCTTCTAAATAAGAATAGTTGAATCCTCCTATAAATGGTTCCATGGTTATGTAGTTAACCCAGATGGTTTCCTATAACATCATATATATCTATGGAATACACTTTATGTTATTTAATGAATTATTTAAGTGAATTAACTAATTAATTCACTAAACATAAATGATAATGGTCTCTTTATCTAACATCTTGCACAAACCAACTTTAGAACACACCTATAGTAAATTCCATGCTCAAGAATCAACTTGGTCTTATATTTTTGATTCAATACTATTTTAAGACATATTATATAATTAAATAAAAACTATGAAAGAGTGATAAAAAATATATTTAATAATTTTTGAAAATAGTTTTGGGCGCACCGAGCCTCAAAATCAAGTGCCATCTCATAACGCAGCTCTAAAAACATTCCTTGACATATTTCATAGTCTTCCAAGCGAAAAATAGGTTCTATAAATACTTTATGATTCGTGTATTATAATATTCTAAAAATTATTCCAAGTTTTATTATTATCTATGTTATTAAGGTAATGTTTTTGAAATGTTAGTCTTGTGTTATCATACACATATGATCATGATATTTTTCTGTGATTATTGATTACTCACTTTCTTACCCATAATGAGTATATGAACTCCCTCTTTCTTATGTTTCCTTTCCCCGAGTTTTAATAAATTTATTTATATAGGGCTTGTCTATGAAGAGTTCAAAAAGAGGATATATTTGTGGAATATATTTATGGTCTTCCATGAAATATGATGATTGTGAATCTAGTATCTAAATAGAACATGACTTTATTATCATTGGGTGTGAATTTTTGAAATTTATTTATTTTTCATCTTCAAATATGTAATATTTATTTAGAAATGTCTAGGCATTTATTGAGACTATATATTTTTAAGATCAATCATAGATAAATATTGAAGTCCTCATAATTTATTAAAAAACTATTCAATATAGCGCATGGAATACTTCTTCAGATTATGATATTGTTAAGTCCCCCATTATCAATGAAGTGTCTTATTAATCCATATTTTTTCATAGAAAGAGGAATATGTTCACTCTATGAAGATTCAATTTACTGAAGGAAAACCTCATCATGATTCTATAAGAGTTTATTCTTCAATTAAAGTAACTCAATTAGGGCTATTCTATGTGGAGTCCTTGAAATATGTGTAGTACAAAGTATGAGTTCTATTGAACACCCAACTATAGTATTTAGAGGAATAATATAAAATTCTACCACATAGACAACATAAAAATCCCATATAATTTGTATATCATTGATGCTGAGTTTCTCCCCAAGAATCAGAGATTAACACCCCTTTTATAGGGATTAATACCCATATAATGGATGTAAACTCCCTCAAAAGTTCATATTTATCATTAAATAGATACATGATCATATGTTAGATCAGAATATCAAACAATATATCCCATACTAAAAAATTGATATATGATTTATATAACCAAAGACAACCCATTCGTATGATTTCATGAAATTAATATACATGGACAATAATGATATTTTTAAGAAGCACATTCCACAAACATAAATTGGATAAGAATCATTAAAATTTTATGTGATTATTGTATTATTTCGTTTTTCATAGCTAATTAAACATCTAGTCATTCATGGGGTGTTTTGATAACCTTATAAAATTATTTTGTTTAAAAGAGTTGGTGGATCTAGATTCAAATAACACATTATTAGTTCAAGAGTTGATGGTAGGTGTAACTATCACCACAATGTAATCCTACCTCACAAAAATAACATTTATCACATGAGATATACCTTTATCGTTGAATAATAGTGGTTCCAGACATCGATCATCCTCATTAATCATTACAGTTGAGTAATTCATAGAATAATTCACATACTCCATGCATTTTAATCATTAGAGTGGTAGTTGTGAATTATGTAAGTCTTTATATCCATCATTATCTGACATCAACTCCCCATCAGATTTTTATTTTGTTCTCCAATAACCTTTATTATTATTCATAAAACATTTATCATCTCCATTAATAAAATTTCATACATATATCCTTCCAAACATCAAGAATATTTAAAGAATCATCTATTTACCTCAATTATTTTTATTATTATGATATCAATGTTATTCTATTTTTATTTTTTAGGAAAATATTGATATTTATAATTAACTCATGATCTCCATCTATAGATATAAAAATGATCAACTATTTTCTTTATAGATACTAATCTCTCTAGTGGATAATATCCTATTTTTTTTAAATTACAAAATAATTGATCAATATTACATTCTAGTTGGATAAAAATACAAGAAGTATACAATAAAAGTCTTTTCAAATTCTCATCATAGGTACTAATTGATCCATCATCCTTCCACATTTGGTTAAAGAATTACTTCTCCAATTTTGTATGAAGAATAAGACTAATGTAATTTTTTTAAAAATAATATCTTAAGATTATCCCACCCTATACATTTAATTTCATTAGGTTTCCTCTTATTCGTAATACGATTCCACCATTGATCAACTTCAACTTTAAAATAATAAAATCCACAATAATATTTTCATGTTTTAGCACTAGAAATTGGAAGATAAATTTTTGATTGTAATAATTCATTTCCCATTAATTAAAAGATTTTTTACCCCCAAAAATAGATAGTGGATGTAGCCTCATGGAGGAGTCAAAAAAACATTGTCCCATTTGGTTTTTTGGAAACACAATACGATTCATTTCATGATAATTTTTTGTATGAATAAAAAAACACTACTGGGAATCCATGTTTTCCCAATGGTTTTAAACCATTGGGAAAGTCCCTTAAACTGTTGGGAAATCTTATCCCAACGGTTTTAGAATCCATTGGTCTGTGAGGCGTCGGGAAAGCCTTATACCAATAGTTCACGTTAAACTGTTGGGAAAAGGCTATTTGGATCCTATTATACCAATGGTTCAGCTGAATAGTTGGGAAAATCAACACACAGGGGGTATAACCCAACGGTTTTAAAACCTTCAGCATAAACATTTAGGGGGTATAACCCAACAGTTTTGAACAGTTGGGAAATGCAGTAGCACACAGGCAGTGCACATGGGTATAACTCAACGGTTCAAAACCATTGGTAAATTCAGTAGCGCACAGGGGTATAACCCAAAGGTTTTGAACAGTTTGGAAATACAACAGCGCACAGGGGTATAACCCAACGGTTTTGAAACCATTGGGTTAGAACCCCATTAATTTAAAATAAAACAGACTATAATCAACTGTAGGATGCAATGAAAATTCTCTGTGAAAAACGTGCCATCTCACAAAAATACACTGTAATCCCAAAAAAAAACACTCATTCTGTGTGTTTAGGAACACCGCAACCAGAAAACACAGAAAACACACTGCACACATAAAAAACTCACGAAAAATCACATCAATAACATGAAATCGCACAAAAAACACACAAGAGACACATAGAAATTATCATCTCATTTTTGAAGGCTTACTCACATCCCATCCCCTTGTATGGTTCACATATTGATGTGGTAGAGAGACCAAGAACCAAAAAAATGTTGTCTTGTTGATCAAATAGGGAAGGGGATATTAGAAATTCATGCTTATAACTCATATATGAAAAATCCCCTACCTCAATCCTGATCTATCAGATAAGGGTTATTGGTTTTGATTACTCCAGGATAAATTTGATATTTTTTTGATGAACTTAATCAATAAATATACCATCCTAGAATAATATTTACACTATGACCATTATAACCCATTTTTTACTAGAGTATAATTATGGGGGAATCATATACTATGGGTAAATGACTTCTATAATGTCAAGAGATTTAGTTATACTGTAGCATTTATCAAGGTATTGTTTTGTGTTTAAGAGAGGGATATTGGTCAGGCTTATGTGACACATAGATTCTATGGGGATAGATATTTACTTGATTCATGAGAGATATTAAATGCCTAATTTTTAAGGGGATATCCTATGATGACATTCAACATGGTGTTTGTCAGTGGTTATGAATCATTTACATCATCTCTTAGGCTCACTGGAAATTTTCTATCATATTCTAAGAGGATAAGATTACAAGGTAATATTCTATCCCCAATCTTTAATGCAAACATTCAGATAATCCTCCATGATAATCCAGTAGATTACTACATGAATTTTAGTATATACATTCCAGGGATGATTTTTGTATCCATTGAAATTTGAATGATGATCCATTGGGAGAATCATAAAAATTAACCATTTATCCATGGGATCATGGTCCTCATGGTGGTACACTAGATGGTGATCTATGATATGGACCAAATGCCCTTATTATTTCATACACATGTTGTGTGACAAATTCTAACAAGTATAGTGAAATATCCAATGTAATGAAAACACCTTGAGTGATTAGGTGTTGGAAGGACCCTTACATGAGTGATAATGTTTCTATCATATTATATAAATGATATCTAACACTAACATGATTAATAAGGTAGGGGGAATGGGTCTCGAGTGACTAGAACCTTGTACCTATCTGGTGAGCTAAGATATAGACCAAATTCCCTTGTTGTTATTTCATACACATGTTGGGTGAGAAATTATAACAAGTATAGTGATTTATAATAAGGAATGTCAACACCTTGAGGGATAAGGAGATGGAAGGACACTTACTTGAGTGATAATGAAGTTATCATATTATAACATGATATCTAACCCTACCATGATTGATAAGGTCATGGTCAATATAATGGCCTCACCTTGAGTGATAAGGTTCTAGATGAACCCAACCATGAGTGATAATGGAACATTTGGAATGTGATATTAGACTTACCATGGTTAATATCGTATTATTTTAGAAAACGGATTTACATTGATCATAATGTATTAACATGAATGTTTGTTGAGTGAGCAGGTTGGTATGTGATATATAGTAGTATGAGACACTACCATTAGTTGTATGGAAGATGTTGGGAGTTTAGTGATGAGCTATATTGAGTGAGAATTATTAGTTTGGGGCTTCGATAAGGGTAAAAGTAGTGGATACCTATAAATATGTTGGGCTAGAAAAGACAAGTGTGAAGATAATTTCCTATTTTGAAAGTGGTAAATTACTACTTGTGTAGAGGTAATAAAGAGGTACATGAGGGAGAATATTGATCCCTCCCATTTTTTACTTAGTAGCAATGAGACATGTATAAATTTTTTAAGGACATGAATTGATTAGTTGAATGAATGTATAAATATGATTTCGTATTATAAATGGTGTGAAAATTTTTAAGGCATATTCTATATATTTCTTGACTTTCCTTTGATGTTTAAAATTAATCCAATGGTGTTCATGGATATCATGAATGAGATCTTCCATATATATCTCAACTCATTCATTGTGGTGCTTACTGATGATATCCTTATATACTCACCGACCATTGATATACACATTGGAAACCTATATATTTTTTTGTACACTTTGACCAAATTATATGTTTTATAAGATCTCAAATTGTCACTTATGCTTCCATAAATATGTTTTCTTAGGCATGTAATCTATAATTTAGGAATTTATGTGGACCCAAAGAATGTATAGGTTGTGGTTTCATGAGAAGGTATATGAAACATATTTGATTTTGTGGGTTTCCTTTGTTTATTAAGGTTTTACATATGGTTCATTTAAATCTTTTCCCCTTTAGAAGTGTCTATGACTAGGATTACTAAGAATGTAGTTATGTTTGAGTGGTCAGAAAAGTTTAAATAGGCCTTCCTAAAAAGTCAATGAAGTTCTGATCCTACTAAATTACTATAAATTGTGATTCCAAAATGAGGTCTCCAAATTGATCCATGAGCTTGAATTGGACTTCTGGACATTTATTTCATTGGACACAGAGATGAAGTATCTATGTGGAAGGTTCAATATTGTCCTCATCATATCACATATGAGAATGTGTCAACATTGGAATGATATTAAATCAAAAATCATTGTCAATGTAATATTTTCAGATATTGAAAACATTTATCATTAAATACAAGTACAAGGGTATGATTTTTCTCAACATAATAACGTATTAATCTTGATCTATGATGGATATAACATTATTACATTCCATAGTAATTGTACCAATTTGGATTATGCATGGGGATTTTCCTCCTCTTACTAGACTCACTAAATTGGTCTTCCACGATTTCTACAACATTTATAGTCTATGTAGGGACATTGCTATAATTATAGATTCTTCCACAAATGTGCCTTATTCGATATACGCGTGTCCTACGAAATCATTCTGCAGTTCCCTAATTGGGTTCAAGTAACTCAAGTTCATCTCCATACTCATCCACCTGCCCAACCCCCCCCCCCCCCCTCAACCCCACCTGCACAGCCACCACCCCACCTGCACAGCCCCCCTGCCCAGCCCCCTCCCCCTGCCTAGCCTAGCCTAACCCCCTGCACATGCCACCCATCCCCCACCTTCCCAGCCCCAAACTACCCCACCTGCACATCCACCACCCCACCTGCACAGCCCCCCTGCCCAGCCCCCCCACCCTGCCTGGCCTAACCCCCTGCACATCCCACCCCTCCCCCACCTGCTCTTCCCCCCTCCCCCACCTGCACAACCACCACCCCCACTTGCAAAACCCACCTACCCAACCCCCTCCCCCATTTTCCCAGCCCCCCCACCTACACAGCCACCCCCACACCTTCACAAACCCCCTCCCCATGCCCAGCCTACACCCCACCCCCACCCCCTGCCCAGCCCACCCCTCCCCACCAAACCCCCTACACAACCCCCCTCCTCCCCACCTCACCCCCTCCAAGCACCCCCGCCTCCCCAAAAAATTCCCATAGGGAAGTTGATTTTAAGTTTTAATCATATTTTTTGGGTTTTTGGTGACCCTTTCAGGATTCAATCTATGGATACTTTGGAGAAATTAGCTGTTTTGGGATATTTTTGGGGGGTTTAGTTTGGGAGAAATCATGTACATGATGTGTAGTTTTGAGAACACACATCATGTGTTCTTCGTACTTTGGAAACATGGGTTTTGGGAACTGAAGGATTTATACAAGGGGTGGGTTACACGCCATGTAGTGGTGACTCGGGGCGTGCTAGTGGTAGATGACCATGTAGGGTATAAAGATATATCTAGTTCGTAGTACATGGATAAGAATTGGGCGGGGGTAGACCTTGTGTGGGGGGGGATATATGGATAGGTACATACATGGGAACCATATGTGTGGGTAAAGATTGTGTATGGGGTGATACATTCCACGTAGTAGGGAATTTTTCATGCTAAGTTGGGTCTTGTATGTGAATGTACCCAAGTTGGAGTAAACATCATATACCGAAACACATGATGTGTACTTTGGAAATTACACACTGAGTAGTCTATGTCACATGGAACGAGGGGACATTTTGGGTTACATATCATGTACCTAAAGTACAGGTTGGGTAATTTTTTCCCCTTGTTGTGTTTACCCTATTTTAACCTTGGAGTCAGAATTTGACTTATGCGTATTCAATTTTGATCCGTTTTTCATATAAATTTTCATGGTGGAATACTTTATGTGTTTGAATGTGGTCTTTATGATGTTTTTCTCTAAAATAATTCTTTATCATGATTTATTTAAGGATTGGATTCAGAATCCTCCAGTAGGTTCGGTTGTGAGATGAGAATCATGTGTGAGGGTTATGAGATCATTAGAAGGAATGGATTGTGAAATATAAGCTATTTTTGTTCAATGTTCTTTCATATAGATCCTGAAAATTATAATCAAGTATTATATATGAAGATATATTTTTTTTATCCTGACATTTTGGTACCTATTTCTCAAGGTTATAATAGTTAAGGATTACCTCTTTTTTTTAGGATTGGAACTTTTGGAAGCATTGGGATGTGATGATGTTGTGGGATAGAAGTTATGGTCGTATTTCCTTAAGATATTTATATGTGTCAAAGGGAGTCGTAAGGATACCATAGTGGGCTTGTTACTGATTGAGTGACCAGTGTTTTCTATAGCTGTTAATTAATAATGCCCATGTGTAGTGGTCAATTTTGTACTATAGAGCCCTTGTAAGGTAAAAATTTTATGATTTTCATGTGGACCATTGATAATTCATTGGTTATTCAATTATTTTATATAACCCATTGGGTTCATTGTTGATAGATGATCAGTTTGAGACATTGTTGATCGATGATTAGTTGGAGGCCATTTAGGGGCATTTGAGATATTTCTGCACTGGGTGTGTCTTGTGCTTTGGATGTACTAGAGGTACCCCTCATAGGGTGTATGTTCTTACTGTGTAATTTTTCCTATTTGAGGTTTTTTTTAATGGCCTGGGCCAAGATTTTGGGTGCACCTGAGGACACTATAGTTGGAAATCACTTTATATTGTCACATTGAGGACTATGGGAGCCCCATGTTTTGGTTTGGAACTAAGGTGGGTCAAAGAGAGCCAATAATGGCTCATTTTAGAGGATAATATCACAGGGACCATGGAGAGGGTATGTTATTTGTTTTATGTGAGTTGATCGATGCTTCTTGATCAACTATTTGGATAGTGGGTTGAAGGCTAGATCATCCCATGTTTGGTTGGAATTTGGTCGTGAGGATTGAGTATGTTTCTGGTGAAGACTCTAGTACAAGGAGGAGACACATATGCTATCATAGATCAGGCATTGCAACTATGTTTTGATCTAGTTATCTCCGTTTTTGACTATATTTAGATGTGATTAGTGATCTAATGGGAGATCTGGATGAGTGAAATACCCCTCTAGTTGAACGAGCACTTAGGATAGAGTGGATTTAACATCGTAATGTGTTGAGGCACTCACATAGAAGGGTTTTCTAGTCATTGATGTATTGGTGCTTCCATAAACATGGATGTTCTTTCACCCCCATATCTTATCTTTTCTCACCCCAAGCACATACCCCCACTCTCCCCCACATGCACAACCACCTCCAACCCCCTATCCAGCCCCACTCCTCCTCACCTCACCCCTACCCATCCCCCCTCCAGCACATCCCCCCCTCCACCCCACCTCATTTTGAGCTCTTCAATATCAATCAAAATGACTCTATACAGGTAAATTACAACAAAACTTCAACCTAAAATGATATATTGCTTGTGTTGATAAGGGGATCATAATAGACAGTACATTGAAGTGAAATGGAACCAAAAAAGAGAAAATAAATTAATCCATACATACTAATTTAATGTGAATGAACAAAAATTACTTGAATCAAAGATAAGATGACCGGTTGGAAAATAGAGTTAGAACCCTCGAGAGCAGGTAGGGAAGCTGGGTTCCAAACACAACCTAAAATCGTAAGGGAATCATAACACGTACCCATTTAATGTGAAAGAATAGAGGATTGGAAAACCATACCTGTCATGATGGGAAGTAGGGTTCGCATCGAGAGTCAGTTGGGATGTAGGATTCATGTCAAGCTATTGGGAAAAATCTTCCATCTGTGTGCATCGAGCTATGGTTTATGAAAAAATGAGAAGGGTTATGGGTTTTCATCGAGATTTTTGAAAAAAAGAGTGAGCGCTGATGAGTGGGGAGCGGGGAGCGGCGATCGGCGAGTGGTGAGAAGCGAGGGGTGGTCGGGATGGGAGCGGCGGCGAGGGGTGGTCGGTATGGGAGCGGAAGTGAGGATGGGAGGAGTATGGGATTGGCACTGAGGGTTTGGAGAAGTGCGGCTTAGGGATATGAGAAGTATCCCGATGGCGGGGTGATTTTAGATAGATATATCTCAACGGTTCATTTGAACCGTTGGGGAAAACCGGCTATTATAACCTATTTGCCAACAGTTCATATGAACCGTTGGAAATGAATGGAATAGGGTATTTTTCACAATGGTTTTTTCAAACCATTGGGAAAAAGCATTGGAAAAACTTTTATTTATAGTAGTGTAAATGCCGACAGGACTGCGAACCGCCATAGGGTGTCGTCCTGGAGCAGGGCCAAATCACGACGTGACCATAGCGTGACCGCGGCATGACCGTGGTGTGACCGCGGTGTGACTGGGGCGTGACCACGACGTGACCGCGGTGTGACCATGGTGTGTTGGCCCAGTCCAGCGACATCTGCGGGGAAGCATCTTCTGGCCAGGAGCGAAGGGAGTGGGAGAAAGCAGGGAAACATTCCAGCCGTCACCTACCTCCCCATTAACTATGGATGGGTAATGTATCTAGAAATATATCTAGGTATCATACATCGAATTCCAACAGGAATGCGAACCGTCGTCGGGTGTCATCCTGGAGCAGGGCCAAATCACGGCATTACCACGGCATGACCGAGGCGTGACTGCGGCGTGATCGCAGCATGACCGCGACGTGACCGTGGCGTGACCGCAACATGACCGCGTCGTGTTGGCCCAGTCTAGTGACATCTGCAGGGCAGCATCTTCCGGCCAGAAGTGAAGAGAGCAGGAGGACGTGAGGTAACATTCCAGATGTTTTCTCCCTCCCCATTAACTATGGTTGGGTAATGTATCGAAAACTCTATCTAGGTATCATACATCAAATTACAATAGGACTGTGAACCATCACAGGGTGTCGTCCTGGAGCATGGCTAAATCACGGAATTACCGCGGCGTGACCGTGGCGTGAACACGGAATGACTGCAGCGTGACCACTGCCTGTTGGCTTAGTCAAGCGACATCCGTGGGGAAGCATCTTCTGGCCAGAATTCCAAATAAATCCATTTTATTTGTCCTTCACATTATAGAAACCAATATTATGTTATAAAAAACAGACTCTTGATTATGGATTGTGGTATGATAACAATATATATTTGATATTCGTTGTTTTTAGAAGTGGTACTAGGTAGTTGGAACTACTGATTGAGAGTCAAATTGTGCAGGTTTAGTACATATCAATGGTATATGCATTTCTTGGAACTCTAATAATAAAACATTAGTCACCTTGAGAAAAATAGAATGTGAGTATATTTTAACATCTTAGGATGTAACGAAAATCATATGGGAGAATTCATATATGTAAAAAATTAGATGTGCATCGCGGCTAGGAAAACACCCGAAACAGTGTTAAGATGATGCTTATGGTTGGGAGCACCATAAGCCTGACAGGTGTTAAACAATGACACCATCCGTGTTTTTAGATACATACGCTTGAGTAAACACCCAAAGGGGCGGCCAAGAGTCCAGGAAACACCTGAAACAGGTTTCTCTATAAGATAAGGTCACAACAGATATGATAGAACAAATCATCTATTTAATATGTTATAACAAGGGATCATTGAAAGGTTTTAGTGAGTGGCACAATGATGCAACGTCTAAAGGGAAACGAAACGATGGAAAATAATCATATACCTTAAACTATTACTATGAGTTTTCACAGACAGCGCACCTCCATTGGTGGGGTTTTATTATAAAAACATGACTTTATTTATCAAATGAAACAATTATATTAAAGAAAACTTATTCAAGATATGAATTTCAATATAATTAAGCAGAATTAAGAAAGATACTAAATTCAATTTAAAGAATTCAAAAATTATAGTTGCTAAGAGAGGGACTCTACCTCAAGGTGGAACCAAGCCGTCCACTTTGGCTCTTGGAGCTTTCTAACTAAAAGCTGCTGCTCCTCCCCTGGGTATACACACCTTCACACACATGCAAGTAAACCTAGCCCTTATGCACACACCTACATGTCCATGAGCATGTGCAAGGGGATCCTTGCACATATGCTTATATGAATATATCAGTCTCCACTCACCTACGTATGCATTTATATATATATACATGGGCACACCTAGCCCCATACGTGCATAATCACTACCATTGGTGACCATACATGTAACGGGGGAACCCACATACATACACTTACTTACCTATGCACACGCAGGCGAGTCGCCCTTGACTTGGCGACTCGAAACCAACGAGTAGGGATTAACGCACAACACAAAGGATATTAAGATCCTTAAAACAGATGAAGGATGCTACATAACCAGTGAAAAACCAACCAATGGCCTTAATGCCTTACCTAGATTGGCAGCGGAGAACCAAATACACTTGAACCAACACGGAACAATCCAACACCCTACTGAAAACATAATATGGAGTAAAAAACACTAAATCCCCCAATACATGAGGTGAGAGACAAGTAATGACCATATAATCTTACCTCGGATCAAAGCCAGTGGACTGAATCAATCTAAACTCCTTCTGGACCCCTTCAGAGAATATAAGTACCCTATGTCCATAGAAAGTACTCAAAGATCTAAGTGACCAATGAGATAAAGAAAATAAAATAAAAACTAAACTAAAACATATCTGTCTCCTGTGACTATACCTATCACCGCCCAACATATAAGTACCACAGTGCCCCATGGGTCAAATCATGTTCCTACAACCAAAGGGGAAATAGATCAACGTTTCAAAATGATACTATCAAATAGTACATTCCTATTAATTAAAAATTACTCTTCCTATTAATGTTATATAATCAATTTGGCCCGAGTTTCAAATTAGTTTGTTTTTGTTCGATACAAGGGATGGGGTCTTATTATTATTGATTTTTATGTTTACACATGAGATATTTATTTAAAAATGATGCATGTATTTGGCATTATTATTTATGGTTTTAGTTCTTAGCCTGTTTCCATGGGGCCTGTCCACATGAATAATTCTTGTAATGTAGGGTTCAGTTGGCATTTATGCACTTTAATGTGATTTTTGTCACTAACGATGAGGATTTAGATCAAGTAAAATATTCCTAAGAGGACTGGGCCCTGTAGTGATAGGTGTTGCAATTGTACATATAGTGTTTGAGGAGGAAATACTTATGAGGATGGATTGGAATCTTGGTAGGTTCTTAGAGTGGGATGGTCCCTCTGAGTATATAAAATGTATTATGAAATGTTTTAAACCATTTAATGATTCAGGAGTTCAACTAAAGAGATGAAGGATGAGATTCTAGTGTGGTTATTGGGTATTTTCGGAAAGGTTGTCATTATAATTCCAAGAGGCTTGGTGTGATTTAGCTAAGGATGGAACCGAGTTAGTGGGGCTGGGTTATAATACATGATTTTGATGAGGTTCTTGACCGGATTATTGAGAATATAATGTAGATGGGTCCGACATGGTGTACTTTTGTGACTAGGACAATCATAAGGTAAATAGTCCTCTTTGTCTAGTTGAATGATGAGATGTCCATCAAGGCATGGGATAATCCTCGAGAGATGAGTCTAGACTATGTGTCTGAGAGGATAGACTAGGATAGGTTTGATAGGATTGGATGAGTGGCCAACCCATGCGAGGATGATACGATGTACAGAGACACTTGGAGACACTTGGGGTTATTTATTCTATCTCATGGAGACACTTGGGGTTATTTCATGAATCCAACATACTCTAGAAATGTTCCCACATGATGTTTTAGAAAAATGATTCCCTCTCATTGAAGACCCCGAGGCTTCTATATCTTCCAATGTTTCCTCAAACTCACACCTCATGGTATTATAATATAAAAGTGATCTACATCAAAATATATTCTTAGGATAGATATTGTATCCATCACCGAACCATAGATAATCCTTTGAGGGATTAATCAGTCTGTAAAATTGTGATTTTTGACCTTCTTAGAAAACAACCCATAACAATTTTCTTTTCTTTTCTTTTTTTTTTTTTGAAAAGGAATTGATTATGAATGAAACAAAACAAATGGTACATGGATCGCAACCGCATAATCAGGTGGGCATATCGTACATCTCTGGAAGTGGAAGCATCCCATGATCTTTGAATGTCCCGCCCACATTTTTTCAAAGATACCCATAGGAATTTTGAAATAAGTAGGGTATTAAGGGAAATAGTATTGAAATTGCTTCATTCTAATAGTCAATTAATGGAAACTATGTGTTGAATGATGGATAGATGTCAGGTGGGTCTTAGGAAAAAATTATATATAAAAGAGTCTTAAATCATTTTTGTTTTATACTTGTTCAGTCATCACTAAGATAAGATCTCAGTGTATGTTCTAGTAATTTTACATTCCCCTGGCATCTATCAAGAAATATGCCCAGATAAAAGTATGAAATTGAAGGATTAGAGTCCTCTTGGGTAGTGAGAATAAAAAAATGGCAATAAAAAAGGGTATAAATCCTAAGTAATTGGTCAATTAGTCATTATTTCAAAGATTTTGAATTTGAATCAATTCCCTAAACTTAGAAATCATTCTAAACAAATCTAAGTAGGAGTAAAACATGTTCCTTGGCACTTTTACACATTACGTATTTTTTATATCAAGGGCATAATGATTCTCAAGTTTATATCAATCTTATTATTTTGAAAAATGTCTCATAGACAAGTGAGAATAATAAAAAAATCCAGGTGCATCACATGTAAAACTGTGTGAAACTCCCCCCACACTTAAAATGAGGTAGTATCCCTTCTATCAATGAAATACAGGTGAGAGTGGTTTGACATCAATTTAAAATGTTTATGGGAATGGATATCGAAAAAAATGAAAATAAAAGGGAATTGAGATCTCCCTTGGAAAATCGGTATGACATGGGGGTGTTTTCTACTATAATCTTGTGTACCTGAAAAATTGTTAGAGAATGAAATCCATTACAAGATAAAAAATATTAGTTCCCTGAGATAAATAGTTTGAAGAGTATATCAACGGGAAAATAACGATCAAGAACCCTGGTGGGAGGAGAGGGAGCTGAGAGGGGGGACCTCCCACGGGGTGTTCGACCATGGGGGATCTCGCGTGGACTGGAGAGGGGGCCGGGGGACGTTGGAGGAGGAGATTGAGTGGAGGGGGATGCCACCTAGAGTGGGAGACGAGAAGGGAGGGGGGAATGTCGACAGGATGCGAGATGGGAGGGGGAAGTCGTCATCTGAGAGGGAGAGGAGAGGGGAAGGGGAACACTTCCGGAGGAGAGGGAGGGGGTTGTGAGGCGGAGGCAGAGGTCGAGAGGAGACAGAGATCGGGGAGGGGGAGGGGGTTGGGTGGTGGAGGTCGGGGATGGTCCGGGAAGAGGAGCCCTAAATTGGGTGTTAAATTTTTTTCTTTCCCAATGGTTTAACAAAACCTTTCGGAAAACCCAACATAAAACACCTTATACCAATGATTTATTAGAACCGTTGGTAAAGGGTCTTTATCCAAACATGTTTTTAAAACCGTTGGGAAATAAGTGTTGGTATAGGTCCCAATTCTAGTAGTGAAATATTTTTTATTCGAGATTACATAAAATTTGGATGATTATGAGAACAATAATTTTATTTTCCATGACATTTATATTTAATATGGTTCTATATGTTTCCAACCATTGAATAAATCCTAAAATCAAAGTTTGAGAAATAATAATCATAGCAGAATATTGTAAGAACCTAGGTTTCCATAAAAAGTATTGATCCTCTCATTTTTAATTTTAATACTTAGCTATGGCCTTGTGTGAATTACCATTGAGGTCATGGTGGTATTAGGGTTGTTTGGAGACTGTCAAAATCTCAAAACCCATGTTTTGGGGTGATTTTAATTGGCCACATAGTTAATTTAAACAATACAGGGTAGACCATGTGGTTTAAAAAATCATGTGAGTGGTAGGTAGTGACCAGAGGAAGGTTACAAAATCAGCCCTAACCATTCAAAATGCACCATAAATCCATATATCTAGGTCTTAAATGATATCTTATATTAATAGAGTGGGTTTTTTTAGTTTCCACTTAGTTCTTCAAATCATGCGAGGAAATCATGCATGTTTCCTTCTTCAATAGCCGACTGTGTTGTTTGGTGCATGGTTTTCCAAACCATGCACTCAAACCATGAAGGCCCTTAAATTTTAGAAACTTTTATAAATTGAAATTAAATGAAATCCTTTTTAAACCTAAATATATCATTATTTTCTATGCATAACTACATAGCATACTAAGAGCCCCCCTGGAATAATATACTTGGATTTGAGGATTAATCATTTATTGATTACTTCTTCAAGTGAAAAACATTTTTTTGATCTGTAATGGAAAGACCTCAATTAATTTTTAGAAATTATATATTATTTTGGAGATAGTAGGTCCTATTTAGGTGTAAGATAATTTACCTAATTTCAGGTTCTTTACATTCCCTAAAGATTTATCCAAATACAAGTCAAATTAGGAGTGAATACTAGATGAGGACACAACTACAGGGCCATGAATTGTGGTATATATAACTTCTTTGAGTTTTGGTTCTTTATTCGGTTACCTAATGTTATTTCGCCCGATAGAATTTTCTACACAACCCTAGATTTGAACTAGTTAATTGAATTAGATACAAACAAACATACTATGGTTACATTTATGTGTTGTTATAAGGAATTTGTGGCCGTTTCTTGAACCATGGACACCCATGGGGAATTAATTTTTAAATTACCTTGATATACATTGTTTGAAACACCCAAGGGTTTATTTTCCAAGCATACCATCATATAGGAATACCATTTATAATTAATTGGGGTTGAATTAATTATTTAAGAGAATTTATTCCTCTTTTATTTTTACAATATTGATATTAATTATTTAGAATTGATAAATGGATAAATTTTATTTGGATAAATGAGTAGTTATACGCATTTGGCTATTTCTAATTTTTTTTAATGGATTATTTGGAAAATGTGTTCTTTTTGAATGGCCTGGATCGTTACAAAGGACGATGCTACCTCATCGAGCCCGTTGTTAGAGATCAAGACAATTGGATGAATCCCGCGAAACCATTTCATAGAAGTTCATTGATATCTACTTTTTATAAATCTAATCGAATCCGATTATTGATGAATCAACATAACTTCTGCTTCTATTATTGTAAGAAAAGATTCCCTTTTTATGTGGAAAGAAGGGCCCGTATCAATAATGATGATTTGACATATGGACAATTCCTCTATATCATGTTCATTCACAATCAAACATTTTCTTTGTGCGTCGGTAAAAAACATGCTTTTTGGAGAGAGAGACTATTTCACCAATCCAGTCACAGGTATCATACATATTCATACCTAACGATTTTCCAAAAAGTGGTTACGAAACGAATAGATTGTACAAATCTTTCCATTTTCCTCGTACCGATTCATATGCTTGTAGAGCTATTGACTCGGTTGCAGACATTTCTGGAACACCTCTAAAAGATGGACCATGAGTCGTCCATGAATTATCAATAATGAGTGGGTAAACTCATTTGTCTTCCTAGATTTTATTTTTGATATGTGAGTGGGTATACTCATATAATTTGAAATGATAAATGGTATGAATGATATGTGTACGAATAAATGCCTTGGACATGTTCTTTGGGTATGAACATGGTAGTGGATGCCTTGGATAGAGCATTCTCCCTGGGTCTTTATGCTGTGGGGTACCTTGGTCCTTGAAAACCCTTGTATTCGACTTTTTTAGACTCATATAGGACATGTATAGAATGACATGCCTCTAGGAATTCAACCAGTGCTTAAAAAAGATTCTGTCAAGATGACCCTAGGACTTTACAAGGATTCCCTAGTCTTCGACTCATTGGATCCAACCCTTCATGGTATGAATCATTGGAATATGGTTGGGTGTGAGAATTATGAAATGTTTTGTAGAAAAAATTGGTCATGTATGTTTCTGACTCTTTAGTTCATACAAAAAGGTTGTGGTATTGTGGATCTATGGTTGTACGAAGAGGTCATAACAGTTAATTTATTTTATTATAATAGCCCTATAGAATCTTGAACATTTTTTTACAGAGAGACAATAGAGGATATTTTAGTGATAAAAGTTTTGTGGTTGTATTATAAGGGAATATTTACTATTTTTTTCACTTAAATATTTTGCGTTCTCTTTGATTAGATTACTAAATTCCATGGAATGGAATATTATTGATCTTGGGTGGTTTCCTACAAGGATGTTATCTATTAACCTATTTAGGCCACCTTTGGGACCCAAAAATATTATATGGTTGCAGGTATGGATAAAGGAGGGTTCCCTTCTACATATTAATGATTGTTTTATAGGAGTAGAAGAGCATGAGACCTAGTTGAGGCTTGTGAGGAAACACATATACTTTTTTGTTTTTTTTGTTTTTGAATAATTGTATTATACTATACTTCCAGGTAACTATTTTGATCATTTTTAGATACATGTATTATCATCATTATTGTATATGAGACACTTCTATTTTTTTATATATTTTTATATTGATTAATTTTCAGTTGTCTTCTTGGTATATCTGCTTTAAATAATTTTATATTATTTATGTTCTATTGTTTTTACTATGGTAAAGAGGGAATATTTTCCCCACCGACACACCTAGAATCTTAGTTCTACTCGAAAGCCTTTGGAATATGAGAAGATATACTTGAGTCCTTATGAACCAACATGATTGGTGTACTGTTGAGTGGAATCTGAGTTTGGGATGTTCGAATATTGTATCATAGGTATTTTCGGGTTTTATTCACTATTTGGTGATAATATATAGGGATTAGAAGGGATTGGAGTTTTCTAATGAGGTTTTTTTGTGGGTAGCTACCCTGCGTACAAGGAAAATCCAAAATATCCTTGAATTATATATCTATTTATTAGATTTTTGTTGTTATATTTGATTTTATTCCACCCTTGGGTGACTATTTCTATATAAATATGTTTATGTACATATAATGGAATGGTCTGATGGGGACTGGTTAGTATATCTTTATTATCTCAGAAAGGATGTGAAAAAAATAAAGTCATCCATATCATATTCTCCATTTTTGTTTCACTTAGAATAGGGCCATGTCCAATTGGATTGATTTTTGTGGTTTATGTGATGTGAATTAAATCATAGAAAAGAATAATCTCAAGGATGTGATCTCTCTGATTTGGGCTTCTCTAGGGTTCCTGCCAGCACTGGCCGACCCTGCGATTCCATCCCCTCCAAAAGGGATAGGAGGTATCCACATTTCTACAGCTCCTCGATGGACCTTCCCATAATTTTTCACATTTTACTGACCTAGAGTCTCGCCCCTCCTTCCCAGTTATCATGTTTTCCTCAAATGTTCCTGGTTTTTCTAATGGATGTCCGTTGCACTCGATTTTCCCATAGAATTCTCAGAAGCTTCATCATTTCCCAAGATCACCTTGGTTTTCCACTTCTGTTGTCGAAGGCCTTCTATTGATGTCATCAACAAGCTCATCAACATTCAGTGGGGACTTCATCAATGAGCGGTGGTTGGCCTGCTTGATTCTCAGCAAATGATGATTCGATTCTCTTCTAAAGAAGACCTGGGTCTTTCTTGGTCTTTTGGATCGCCCTACATAAACTAGTTTTGTTTTATCCCCCTTAGATTTAACTTTTATATACAGATGAATCAGGATCTAGAGACCTCTTCAATTGGGATATGCCTTCCAGGTTTTCCCCTCACATTCCCAAATACATTAATTGTTAAGATGATAATAAATCTTCTTGGCCACTTCCTGATTGCGAATCGTAGAAATAAATCAGTCTGTCATCCCATTGAAATATGGACATGTGTTGAGGTTGATATATGATAACCTACTGTGTACTTCATTAGGATCAAGATTGAGGGAGAGTGCAAATATAAATAGATGATTATGTACGAGTCATGGACTCACTATTTCCCCTCCTGCTTCCTCAAAGGACATTCAGCACTAAGTTGTCACCGTGGGGGAAAATATGCTTGAGTTGAATTTGAAGAATGGTGATTTCACTAATTATAATGATTATGCAAGTGTAAAGGGGATGGTGGTTCTATATTGCAATTACCGATGTGATTTCAATCCTATTTCTTATGTTTAAGCTGTGATTCAATCACTTCCCTAAGCTATGATACTAGTAGCCAATTTGACTGAGACCATACCTAATAGGTCGACAAAATTTATACATGTTGTTGGATAGGGTTTTTCTAATAGTAAGGATAGGGGAAAAGAGGGAATTTCAGGTTTTAAGATTGACATGAGCCAATCCATCAAGCAGCTCAAGGGTACTGGATGTAACCAGAATAGGTTTTTGGTATTAGGTGATGGAAACCTAATTCCATTTGATGGAGGGAATTGTGAGGATGTAGGACATGAAGGGGTTAGTTATCAAGGAGGGAACAAGGATGGATTTGAAGGAGAGATGGATTCTGACACTTGTACATGGTCAATCGGGAGTAAGGAAGTAGAACAAGAGGAAGTTTACATTCAGTCCACTGTAAGGAAGGGAAAGAAGACCATCATGAACTCAGAGAGATTCACCAAATCTGGGAGGAGATCAAATCTTCTAAAAGAATACTCAAATTTACCCAAGCCACGAGTTTCTAGATCTTCTAGTAAAGGATATATCATGGAATATAAATCTCTTGATGACATGAAGACATTTGAGAAATTGGAATAGAAAAAGATCATACTTCTCTCCAAGATGAAAAAGTTTCTCTTCTGAGTGAAGAGGTTATGGGATCTGAGGCTGACACAGATTCCCATTAAAAGCTGTTTCCTATGGTTTCTCTGATTTCATAGTGTCTTGAGAGGAAATATACTCATGTAACTTCTCATTTTCCTTTTCAACTGGGTTCAAAGTTTTATGTGACAAAAGATAAAAGACAAAACCCAGCTACCATCTAAATGGATTCTTAGGAAGTCCTAGTGTATGCTAATAAACATGATCAGGTGACCCCTAAAATCCTGGATCCAAGTCTCTTCCCCTTTCCCCCACAATTCTCCGATAAAATGAATGAGGATCTTATTACAGAAAATCGGGTGGGGAAATATCGACGGGCTCCCTCGGGCTGGTGGCCAATATTTTATTGGTTGTGCAATGGATTATAGTAGTGCAGGGTCATCATATTCTAGTTTTGCCTTAGTTTTCTGGTTTCCTTGTATTTGGGTGGCCTATTTTGATTGATTTCCTATTTTCTTGATGATTTTATGTATGGTTACCACTCCCCTAGAAAGTGGTTTCATCATGAAAATAAAAAAAGGGATTTAAAGAAAATGACATGAATTCACTAATGTCAGGTATAAGATCTTTGAATGGTCTCTAACTTGTTTCATCATAGATCTAGAAATACCTGATGTCTATCATATCTAGCATTCATGGACCTACTTTCCAAAAGCAGAAATTCATTTCATTATTTCAACAATGACACTTAAGAACTCACATTGGTTGAGAGGATGGGATGCCAGGCTCATCACACCTTTTTTGGGGGATCTATTTTCTATTCAATGATTCTATATAGATTTATGATATTTTCATTAATCCTTGGTTCATTCCCAAGCATGTGTCCATAGACTACCCCTTGATAACGATCAATCATAAAAAATCATGGGTTGGAATTCAACTGTATGTATCTGAGGTTCTCCATCAATGGAGATATTTGTATGTAACTATGGTTCCCCATTAATGTTACCCTTTTTTGGATAGATCATGGATTATTTTTTCATTTACCAGTAAAACTCTGGATTCAAGACACATGGGATGAAACTCAAGAGTTTATCATCATCTGGGGGTGGGGGTGATAGTTATTTCAATGCTAGGATCAAACCCATAATATGGGATTAATATGTATCATCATGACAGGAATTAGAACCCATGTTGTTCAGTGTTTCTTGACAGGCTATATCACCTTTTAGGTTAATGCGACGAGGAACTGACCATGCAATTTAATATTATGTGACAAGGACTTCCATGTGAATGGTTTCCTAGTAAACGTTGGTTTGGGAATTATGTTGAGATTTCCCATGATATTCAAAAGATATATTTTCTCTTGGGTGAATGTTACCCTACTAGGGATGTGGGTCGAAGAACATTAGGGTGATTTTGGTGTTGGGTATCGAACTCTGGGAGGCTTCATATATATCATAATTAGGTGAGAATCAAATCCTCCATATATTGGTTTTATCTAGGACATAAAATTTAGAGGAGGCCCCTTTGGATTGAAGCTCAGGCTTACATCTGTGGAGAAGGTCCATTTAGAGTTTCTTTGGTACAATGCAGATGTAATGATCACTTCTAACCTCTAATCCCACATGAGTCATACTATGTGTGAGAAATAAGAGGAGATAATTGATATCAATATCGAACATCCAACTCCATCTGTTTTTTGTTAGGTTATATAGTCGAAAGGGATAAAGGGAGATATATCATTGAGAGTTCATATACCTTTTTTTTGTTTTCATATTCAGGATATTCATATCTGGTGATCAATTCAGATATGTACCAGGTAGAGGAAACAAGGATAAAAGGTGCTTCCTCCAAGAAGAAATGATATGGGGTTTCCTTAGTGGGAGTGCCCAAAATTTGGTTCCAGGGAAAATAGAATAATGTTCAATATAGGATCTCCTAGAAGGGAATGTCCAGTAGTTTCCCTTAATCTATAGAATGGTGAGGTAAACATGAGAACCCTAAGGATGGAACTATCATTACCAAGGAAAAGTATACTAAAGGTCATTTAGGGGGTTCACATTAATACTGGGGAAACCTGAATGAATCTACATACCATGTGTATGTATACTCAATAGGGCACACTAGTGCACTAAATGATATTATCATAAATTTATGGAGATTTGGAAGAGGCCTAGGCTTGATGTCATTTAACCCGTTCACAGAGGGTCCATCACAGTGGATGATGGTATGACCAAGGAGGATGGCTAGTGCTGGAAGGTAAAATGACATAAGATTCCCTATTCCCTGTTGAATTTTCTCACATAGGGTGGGGTTCCCTACACAAAGAATATTTTTATGTGGGTAAGGAAGTCGTCCATATAACATCATGGTATGAAAATCTGGGTTCGGTCTACATAGCATTTTTCCATGTGGGGCTGAGTTCCTTCTACATAGAATTTGGATATGTGGGGTGGGGTTCCACCCACATAGCATATGGCTACATAGGTCAGGGTTCCAACTACATAGCATCATTCTATGTGGGATTCCTATACCAAAAGGATCCACTGATTTTTAATCTGCGGGAATTACCTCCAAATTTTTTTTTTCATTTTTTGGATTACTGATTGAGTTTTTATTTACTTCATAATGACATGTGGTGGGATTTTCATATGGGTAATCATCAAAGGGGTCTTCCTTTTGTGGTTGATCCCTTAAAATCTTGTCATCTTTTTTAATCTATGTGTAGCCATCCTACCGTATATCAATCTCCTTATTTTTCAGTTCCCCTCAGGATATTTTAATTGAGAAGCATATGAACTGGATACTAGTGTAGCCAGTATTCCATGGTGGTCCATGGAGCATATTCAAAAAGAGTGCATGAAGGAATTAGTTATAATGTGGCCTTTTTATGTTTCCAAAATACCTTCTTGACTCCACAAATTATTTATCCTCATTTGTGGGAGTAGACAATAAGGCTTTTCCCCAAGAATAATTTAGTTTTGGGAAATATTCTAGAGGATATGATATCACCTATAAATCTAAAAATTAATTTATGTCATTCACAGGCACGACTAGATCCACCACTCCATGAATAGATCCCATTATCGGGGATTTCGAAGAGTGTTGGACTACCATGAAGAGCAGAAGTCTACAAAGGGATCCTTTCTCCAGGAAATGTTTCCTTTTTTAATTTAGGAAATTATTTGACCATTTTTTTCTTCATGAACTCTTCCATAATTAAGTTTGTATTCCCTTTATAGATTGATTAAATTGTATTCTTTCTTCATGATGAAATTTAAAAACCCAATAAATTCCCCCATTTGAATGGGTTCTTATCAGGATAATGAATAGGCCATTATAATGTAGATAGTGGTCCTGATTTAAACCAGTTTCTTGTTATGTGGGAAGAATTGGGAGAGGAAACTACACCAATATATAGTGTCCCATCCCATATTTCATTTAATATTTTTTCTAATGAATATAACACTCCCAAAAATCCTTGAAGACATATTTCATACATGAACTTGGATCCTTTATGAACAAATTTTTCAGTGAACTGAGAAACCTCAACTCAGAACTATTTTTTAGCCTTAAAAAGTTAGTTCCAATTTCCTCATATCAGATGAATGATTTGGAGTAGGATCATTTTTCCGATAGTTTCTTCACTGAAACTTGAGTTGTTGGCTATTTCCTTCACATATTTAAAGTTTCCGCAAACTAGGGGTTCAAAAACCATTACTTTCGCATAAATATCATTCACTGGCCATCAGTCATTTGCTAATTTTGTATAAACAATCTCCTTTGTTTTGCTATATTTATATAGTCAATGGTATCGACCATCCCCAAGATACTTAAACTATTACTGACAATTCTACCATGGAGCATGTTCTCTCAGTCAGTGATGGAAGAAGGAAACCTCTAAAATATTCTGTAAAAAATTACTATCATCGTTATCCCACTTCATTAGCTTCTTGGAGGAATTATATGTTCTTTCCAGAGATCATATTAAGTCTCAAAAATGATTACACATTATTGATTTGGGATATTTTCCACCATATCAATCCTAGAGCCTTATTCATGAAACTAACAAGCTTCCTAGATATTTGAAAACAAAAATATTCCCTAATTTAGTATTTTAGAAGATGTGGCATTAATCCGAGAGTCCCTTATTATTGGATCCCTTTTGAATTATAATCCTCAGTCATTGGAGGAAATCTTATGGGAACCAGAGGAAAAAATTAATTGTTATCATATTGTTGCATGGAAAGCCACTACGAATGAGTAACAATGGTGGACATCTAAATGAGATCTTTATGTTGGGGGGTCCATCGGTTTAGACTTAGGGTGTCCCTTTTGGGTCCACTAGAGCTACAAGGAATTCAAATTAGAGTTCTAAGCTATAGGGATACATGATTAAGATTATATTTCAAAGACATACACCCACCATAATAAGAATATTATTCCACAGTTATTGATCATGTGAAGCCTAAACACCAATACCTTCCTTCCAGTGCATGGAGAAGTCAACATCAATATGTGGGATGTCCAACTAATTTTGGGGATCCCATGTTCAGTGATATGTATATATAATTTTGTACACCTTATTCTACATGTGAGGATGATTAAATGACTCATCTTTCCTACAATATTATTTCCAATTAAAAGGCTCTTTTGAATAATGAAGACCCTCATCCAAAACAAGAAATTCCATTATATTATTGGATTAAGAATTTTTCTGAGTGAAGTGGTCAAGATCACCAGGCACGGAGACCATTGTATCTACCAACCATTGAAATGATAAGGTGGATGTAAACCTTTTTTGTTATCATAGAAGAAGGTATATTCAACTAATGGGGATGGAAAATCATGACTAAGGACGATCAGGTTCTCTGATTGGTAGCCTTCTTTGAAATTTTTCCGACTGATTGGATTTTTACAGTTTATTATTTTGATACTGGTTTTAGATTCACAACTTTTATCATATTGGATTGATTAGATATTGGAATTTGTCTAAATATTTTCATCCCAGTGAGGGAGAAAATCCACCATATACTGAGATAGATTAACGATGGAAGGACCCTACAATGACTATTTGGTCCCTTTTATATTATATAGGGATAGATACAAACACATATGGGAGGGTACTCATTTTTCAATCCCCAAAAAAATCATGGGAGCTATTATCCGATAATAAAAACTAAGCATAAGTGGGTTAATCTCATAAAAATTGAGTGAATGGGAATTGAATGAACACCTCAACATCCAAGACTATTTCACTATTAAATCATACTCCTCCACCTCTAGTATTTCAGTGAATGATAAATCCAAATATTTTGTTAATAGAAGATGTTTTTTCTCCTTTATATAAATATTTTTTGTTTCTTGGATTGATGGGGAACTTATCTGTGAGGGACATGAACCTTTCATATTTTCTCTCTAATTCAATTTTGTGCAGTTGACGTGTCCCCCAACCATCAGTAGTTCAGGGCCTAAGAGAAATTTTATGATTGATCGAAAACATTGGAAGATGTTTACTCAAGAGGATATCCAATGTCAGATGAAACTTACTCCTGTGGTGGATTTCAAGAATTTATTTACCTTATCTTTTGTGGAAACCTGAATCTGATCATACCCCATATATCATCTTAAAAAACATTTTCCCATTATCGAGGCTCAAAAAGCATCCAATTCTAAGGAAAAATATTATAAAAAATGAATCACTCTAGTCCCAAGATGTATTTAATAAATTCAATTGTTTATAAACCTCCCATGAATGATTTGAGGGCTTGGGGTTGGACTCCTCTTGTTGTAAGCATTACTTAATAGGATCAAGTTATCACTTCTCAGGCTTCTTTACTACTATCATAGAGATAATTGGACTCCCATAGGAGGTCCCATCTAGGTCGAGATTTGTAGCATTTAATGCAGGAGAAGGATGTCACACTTGGTATGGATTCATATAGACACCTTATTACATTCATTATGATAACGAACCTAATATGGTGGATGTATATTTTTAGGATACTAGTGAGTAAATACACTCCCTAGAAAATCATCAGAGATACTCTGGGTGAGTACTTACTATGATGAGGATAGAGGTCAATGAGGATGATGATGATGATATTTGTGCCTCTTGGGAATATGATGAAATCAACCCATACCAAAAATTGATTTGGGGAGATTAATCATTTTTATACAGGGTCTCAAAAGTGTTCGGCCCCAGAGGGTTCTAGGGTGGCTGAAGCGCCTAGATAACAATTACAGCTATGAGAACCCACCTCATCTCCACAGGAGGAACTCCTGGCACTAACCATCCCAATTAATACGGTATATCCAGAGGCATGGAATGCCTGTGATACCTTTAGGGACACCATATCAACTGAATATATCTTGGAGGCACTTTACGTAGATCCATTTTGGCTAGAAATATTTGTCTCAATCATTTCTCTCATGTGTATTTCAGCTCATGAAAATTTATATCATATGGCTATGTATATGAAATAAATGGATATTTTCATTAACTCAATAAAGGATAGAGTTTATTGGTCTGACCAGGGGGAATACATGGCGATAGTTCAAGAGCCATTCAATTCTATTGAAGAGGTAGTTGCAGCTGTTTACATACAGCCCATATTCTTTTTGTTAAAATTACTTTATCCCTTTTTCACAATATATTTTAGGAAACTCTGGATACTCATGAGACTACTACATCCCAAAAATACCCCACTAGGGGTATCACAACTGGGGAGAGTTCCCCTTCTAACATAGGGGTTGCTGGAGAGGGCTCTCCTGGGACCAAGGAACATATGGAGGTAGTTATGGTAGATCAAAAAAGGATGTTTCTAACTCAAGAACCATCCTCGTCTCCTTATAGGGGCTAATCCCCATGGCATACCATAAGGAAAAGATATTTATCTCCATTGTTGATATGTATTATATTAAGGAAAATATGTGATTTTCATATTTCTGTTATATTGAACATATTTAAATTTTTTAATACTCATAGTACTCATAACTTAGTGAAGGTACAATAAGTAATCCGGTGAAAATTAAGCGGGCCTCTTTAGCTAATTCTTCTTATGAGTCACTTGAAAAACCACTAGTGGTCACGGCTGACAAGGATAGAGAATCTATCCCAATTGAGGCCATTGGTGGTAAGCCTAGTGCATGGGGGAAATATTTTTAGGGAAAAACTATCTCCTCCCAAATATATGGAGAGTCTTCAGAGGTTAAATAAATAGTTTAACATGTTGATCCCACTTCTTGAAAGATGGATGTATGGACCTCACTAGTGGTGGATGAACTGGATAGGGATCCCCAATTAATTTAGAATATCAAATAGATCCCATGTATTAGGAAATTGACCATTTTTTATCAAAGTAATTCTACCCCATAGAGGTGGTGTCTTCATGAGTCGACATTTTTATTGAGTACACATATCCCACTCCTCTGTAGGACACATCCATAGAGGAGGGAGTAATTTTAGGATCTATAGAAATTATAATTGGAGGTTTATTCATGCTCTGTGATGATTATTCCCCTTGGATTAGTTTTTGTGTGTGATATTCTAGAATCTACCAACCTAGATGAGCATGTGCCCTTGCCATAGGTTTCTGTGGATAAACATGAGGTCCATTCATAGACTAAATATGAATCACTCACCTTATTGGGTGGTGATGATATAATGGAGTTCGGGGATGTTGATATCCTGAAAAGTAGAGGTCTGTTCTCTATCCCTCAAATTATCACCCTTTTCTGTCAGTATTTAGATACCCACTTTTTCCAATTTTTAGTTTCATGATCACAACCATGAGAATTTTTGATTTATCTTGATGATTCAACCATCCCTCCCTCCAATACTATAAAATAAGTGGTTGTTCAAGGGATAATATTTGGAAAGTTTTTTTGATCAAGACCCTCTCTGGTGGCTCTCATTTTAAAATATACACCACCATCTAAGAGTGACTTTGAAGAGGAAAAAGAAGTCCTAGATTACTATCATGCAACCCATCAGAGGCTATGGAATGGTATCTATAATTTGACCTCTCAAACCCCCATAGAAGACTTGAAAAGAAAATTCCCATATTACATCACCGATTTTTATTCTTTTGGTATGTGGGATTTGATGCTCAAGTGTTCCATGACATCGTAATGTAGGTAATCACTTCTCGAGAGAGAACTGGCATGCCCCATTCTCTTCTTTCAACTGGAAAATACATTTCCCACTTTTCCACCACTAGAGAGATCCTCCTAAACAAAGTAGTTGAGAATGATTAAATGGCTAAGAGGTATAAAGGTGAATTCATGGAGTAGAGGACCTCAAAATAGTGGATTCTTCAAGAGGTACGATGGATTAGCCATGAAGTGGAACACCTTAAGAAAGAGATGTTGTGAAATGAAAAAAAATAAATGTGGGGCAATGACTAGTGTAGGAGGAGGTGGTAATGGCAAGATTTGATGCAGTAGAGGAGGTGGAGGAGGTGAGGGCTAGTGCAGTTACATATATTATAGTTATGTCGAGCATCGTCAAGCAATCGAGAACTTAGACCAGGTGATTAAATATTTCAGACTCAACTGAGCGGATCCTGTGATCATAATATATCCCTCATATGGAGAGAATCCATATTTTGAATGATCTTATTTTTTTATTAAATGAAATTAAAACTTCTTTTGTCTCTTTTGATTATCCATTATATTTTCCCACAATATAGATAAATTATATTTGATCACATTATAGGTCAGAGTCTCCACCAAACATTGATATAATCATGATTTGGGATAATTAATTTAAAATGATCATGTAATGATCAAATTCTGTCCTAAAAATTGTAATAAACAAGCATAGATTTTACTGTTCTTAAGTTTATATAGAAATCCCTACATACTTTGTTCCTTTTTATTTAATACCTGAAATTTTCCCGAAACACATTATGATGTGGTCTTAGTTAGAACAAAATGAATTTTTCTATGGAAACCCTTTGGTGGTTTTCAATCTAACAAGCTATGTGTCACATAAATTCTTTATTTTTCTATTTTTTTTCCAAAACCATACAATGTGTTGGTCTAGTGAGCTGATACTTGAATTTTACTTAGGGTTCCCATTGTGGGATTATATCCTAGTGTGTTTTGTGTCTCTTTATGAGGGAAGTTTAAATTCATTAAAAATTGGGCTAACATTACTGATGTCTTAGGTCGAATAGAGTTGACAATGAATTTTGGGGATAGGGCCCCAATGATTTTGTAGACCAAGACTTTTTCTAATATTTCTTAGACATGAATGAGGAAATATTCTTGACCCATGTTTTTGATTTTTGAATAAAAGACATGATATGGGACATAGATTCCATGGGGAATATAGAGGTAGAAAAACCCTATCCTAAGGTTGAATTTTCCTCTAGTTGAAAAAACTTTTTTGTGGCCAACTTGCACAGAGCTATTGAGACATATTGCACATAGTCAAACAAAGGTGTTCTCCGGATACTAACCTTCTATTTCCAAGAGATAGTTAATTTAATGGGAATTCAAAAAAAAGATAAGACTGTAGTGCGCAGCCTACCGGGAGAGAAATTTCTGAAATCTATGAAGGCATTTTTATCGGCTTTGGATGAGAAAACACTCCCAGACTAATTTTTATTGTGTAAAGGAGGTTTAAAAAATGGTTTAGTTTAACATTATCTAACTAAGACATGGGTGGTTTTGTTTAATGTCTTACTTCCCAGAAAGTTTTGTTTTTAATGAATGTCAAGGGGTAAATGATTCAACTTACTCATAGATTACAGAGTACAAATATTCAATCATATTCCGGCATGAAGGGGAGAATTAATGTAAACTTTAATTTGGGGGGTTTCTGAATCCATGAAGTGATATGGGATAGAAATGTAATATGGAATTCAGTGGTTGGAAAATCCTCTCCCATGGATAAATTTGTATATGGTATACAAGACTATTTTAATGGGAAACTTATAATGATTCATCTAGTCCTATTGCTCATAGACAAACAAAGGTGTTATGAGGACACTCACCTTTCTTATCCGATGGAAAGTTAAGGTTATGGGGATTCGGACCATTATAGAAAATGATTTTGGTATAATAACAGAGGGTTCCTAATCATGAAAGGATAATTTTTAGTTTGAATTTCATAGGAAAAGGGTAGAAACGTTCCCCCTTTGAAGGTGTGAAGAAGTTCCCCTTGCCCATACGATCCATGCATAGGGAAGGGACATTAATCATACAGTTTAACATATTGAAGTAAGGAAAAAACATAAGAGTGGGGAATTTTCTTCTTGTGTATGTATAACTAATTGGGAGGGGATCACACTTGACTTTAAAATGAAGACTTATTTCATACATGGAAACATGGGGAGAAACAATAATTTTTGTATCTTGAAAATTCCCAAGCAGGTCTGAACCATACACAGGTAAGGGGAATTTGTAATATTTGATGCAGTTGGGCCCATGATAGAACATTGGGTAAAAATTATCAATTATTTTAATGTCACGAGATTAGGGAATATTATATAATCCATAATTGAATAGAGGATAATTTTTCTAGAATGTTCTGACTTTCCTCAAACATGAGGAAGAAGGAATGTGTAAACTATGATCCCAAGGGGTCCTAGATCTAGTGGAGTGATATGGGGAATGGAATCCATTGGGGAATACAAGGGTAGGAAAATCATATTCTATGGATTAATATTTCGTTGTTTGAAAGGATGTTTTTGGTGGGAAACTCATGAAAATCCATTGGGGAATATTGATCATAGTTAAATAAAGGTGTCCCTAGGACACTGGCCTTTTATCTTTGATGGTCATGGAGGTTTATGGAGATATGAAATTTTCTAGTGTATGAAGTTTGATAATTGGAAAGGATGTTTCTAGGAATATAAAAAATTTCAAATAAAGGAATTTACAGAGTTTTGGAAAATCATTATGTAGATTTGACTCATATGTTAGAAGGAATATCATTCTTTTTCATTGATCTTTAAATAAGGGACCCAAATTTGAAATCTACTATATAACCCTATTGGTGGGAGATAAGAATTTTTTTATATATTTCCTCCATGGATAAGACTTGGATACAAGTTCTATTAATAACCACATATTTTTCATGTACAAGAATCCAACAACATGTAGTTATGGAGAAGGAGGCTCCTAGTGTAGATCCATATCATACACAGATAGGAGGGAATTTTTGAACACCCCATAGTCGATGACCAATGTTGAGGGGATTTTCTCCCAAATTAGGGTAGCATGATGGGTTTATATAGTTTATCTTTGTATGGATATGATGTCCAAAGAACATTTTAATGTCTTGTAGCAAGGATGATGACTTCACTATGTTTCCTATGTGGATGGAAATCAATCCATACATAGTTTTTGAGTGGATAACTCCCTGTATAGGTTTGTTTCATACATAGGGAGAGGGAAATTTTCAAATTGTAGGTGGTTGGGATAAGATATAGAATTTAGGAGTTACTACATATCCTATAATAAAAGGAACCAAGCCACACATATTTTTTTGCAGTATGACTTGGTGGAAGACCAATAATGAGGGAAATGTTCTCTCTAGTGTGAACACCATGTTGTTCTACAGCTTAACATTATGTAACAATGAAATTTATCATGTTGTTTAATATCATGAAAATAGGAATTTTTTTACATGAACCATGGATAAAATAGAGGCTAATTAGGCTAGGAGGTCCTGACATGATCCGAATGTGATGGGGGAAGAATATGTAAAGCATGATCATGAGGATTCTCATATCAAGAGGAATGATATGGGCAAAAGAATACACAGGTTCTTATAAGGTAGGAAAATAGTATCCTAAGGAAAAGTTCTCCTTTGGTTTACATGAATTTTTTTGGGTAACAATTGTAGAGCCACCTGGGCATACTGTGAATAGTCAAACAAAGGTGTCCCCAGAACACTGGCCCACAATTTCTAATGGTCGTAGGATGATTCTAAATATCTGAAAATATCTGGGGCACATATATTGATGAATGGAAGAGATGTTTCGATAAATATTAGAAACTTTCATTCCATGATTGGACATGAGTATTAATTTCCCTACATAGATCTAATTCACTTGTGGGTGGAATTTAGATCCCTTAATAGATCCTTGATGTGGGATCAAAACATAAATCATATGTATAGAACTGTATTTACATACAGAAGATGGTGAAATTATTCTTTTTTCCTTGATACGTAAATGGGACGAGGATTAAAGGATTAGGAGTCACTATGTATCTCACTAAAATAAGAAGAAAGCCCAAAATAGTTCTTGATAGTCTTATTTTCATGGATCTGGTTCATGCACTAGAAGCAGATGACCTGTTTGAAATGGTCCTATTGATAGGACCTACATGGGATTCTACTATATCATTTTTTATACGCATGGGAGGGAGAATGTTTTTTTTATATATTTGACATCTAGACCCAGGGATATGGTCCGTCTGTCACTTCATATCTGTTTATGATGAGAATTAACCAAACATATTTCATTGAAGTTACCTAAGAAAGTATGACCCATACATAGGGAAGGTGAATTTTTTTTGGTGGTGGATAAACAAGGATGTAGAATCCAAGAATCACTATGAATATCATCTGGGAAAAAACCATGGAACAATAGTTCTAGGAAGTTTACTATGTATGTATGAACCATACACAAGAAAGGAATTTTTTTTTCTTTCATGGTTGGAACTTGGCATTTGGTTCGAGAATTTCTATGTATCTCATTGTGATTAGAATCAGGAAGACATCGATCATTGTTAAAATTCCCTACACCAGTCTGATCCATGCACAAGTAGGTGGGACATAAATTTTTTGTTAGGGTAGCTATGCCAAAAAATAGAATATGGGAATATATATGTATCCTATAAGAATAGGAATCATGCCGTATGTAGTTCTTGAAGATCCATACAATTTAGCATCTTGCGGTGCAGATGTGGATCACCCGTCATGAAAGATTTTGTATCCGTGTAGTTTTATATTACATCACAATGATGGTAGGATCTAGTTGTGTAATGGATGAGGTCATAAACTAGTGAGAAAGAAAATCCTAGCATTAGAAGACAACCTTATACCAAAGGCTGTCATGGAAATCATCTCCTAAATGAGGAAAAATTTGTGGTCGGTCCCGTCATGAGAATTCTAGGAGTCACTTCATATCACCTTATGATGAGAATATTTCCACACTTATTCCTTAATGAGAATTATCTATATAGTTATGAATTATTAAAAGAGAGAAAAAGTCATTTTTAATCCTTATTTTTGGGTGGGTAGACACTAATTTAGATTACGAGCCTATCTATGTATCCAATATAGATAAGAATAAAGGCCTACATAGGTTTGGAATGAAACATGGTGGATGAATGATTATTAGGGAAATGATATATCTAGTGATAACACCATGACTCTATATAGTTTAACATAATTTGTAAAGTTCATTTATCATGTAGTTTAATGTCATGTGATTAGGACGACTATTGTAAAGTTTAGCATCATCTGGAAAGGGTGATGTGACATGTAATTTATCATTGTATGGTGAGGACCTAGGTTGTTATGTATTTTAGCTTCATGAAACTATGATATACACCCTTCAGTTTAACTCTATAATATTAGGACATGAACCTCTATTAGTTGTAAGAAATATATATTCAGGAACCATGCATTGGTGGGGGTCGTAGTGAACTTCTCATCAATTGAAATCGTGGAATAAGCTCCATTGGAGTAGACCATATATATGGCTTAAGGACCCTACCATTTTAGCTCCATATTTAGAGTCTTATTCAATTTTATTATCGGAATCGTGAGGACAAATACCATTTCATCTTCATGTAATTACTAAAGGTGATCATTTTTGTTAAAGTCCCATGCGATTCGGCTTTTGTAAATCTTCAAATGATGAAATGTAAGAAATATTTTATCATCCAATTTTTCCAATCCATCCATCCATTTTATATATTTATCATATATAGATTTTTGATCATAGATGGAAATATAGAGTGAGGGAAATTGAACTTCGATAGGTGGGACCACCTCTATCCTGTATACTAATGAGTTTGGGGTTTCCGGATTGACAGTGCGAGTCATGGTCTGGTCGGCCCATAGAGCATGGAGGAGCTTCTCTGACAAAATTTTTTTGTCCCTATCTACCATATTATGGATTATATTGTATAGTATATTTTTTGGGGCCTCTATTTTTCTATTATCCTATACATGATAGAGGGATGAACATTTTTTCATGATAACATACTTGTGATATAGTTTCTCTAACCAAACTGAATAAAATTTAGTGCCACTATTTGTCAGTATTGTATATGGGATACTAAATTTGGTAAGGATTTTGTTTTTCAAAAATGTAAATTTTTTTCCCTATACTTTTTAAGTGGTATAGATTCTAGACATTTAGAAAATAAGCCCATTTCTATGAGAATATAAGTGAATTGTTTTGTCATGGAAAGAGGATATGGTTCCAGAACATTCATTCCCAATATGGAAAAGGGATAAGTCTACATGTCTATGTGAACAAGGATATGGGTTGATGGATTAATTTGGTATGAACCTAGTATGAATTTATCTTCTAGGACAATTTGGGGCCATTGTGTGTTACAGTGGGTGATTAGTATCTAAGCATTATAATTTTATGGGAAAACAAGGATACTGATTACTAGGAACCACATCCTCGAGTGTGTACTTCTTTCAAGATATCAGAAATTTATTATCCCTCAATTAAATTGAGAAATACCCTATTACAGATCATTTTATAGAGGACCTTTCGTTGAATTGTTCCACAATATAGAACAAATTTGAATTATTGTCTCTTGATTTGCACATTTCCATCCCTATCCAGTGGGAGATCTCCCTTTTGAATGTAATCCACAATGGGGGTCATCCAACAGGTGGTAGAACCATATGACTTGGGTATGGGTATAATCTCATCAATTTCTTCTGTGTTGGTCCAAATTAATGGTGAGACAATCTGAGGATGGACAATGTTGATGATTGTTTCATCCCTATCTTGATAGGAAAGAGTTGTCGATGAACTTTCCAATTCATCAGCATGTGCATCTTGTTATTGGTGGATATTATTTAATGTCATATCTAAAAGGAATTATTACATTATTCCTTGGACATGGTCTCATAAGGGGGTTTGTTCTTCCTTTTTGATACCGTAATCATTGTTGAACATCTTGTGGATCCGTTTTTAATCACATTTTATCTTCATGTATTTTACATATATTTGAAGTGACAGTTTTATCCCTAAGATGAGAGAATGATACTCTACTTCATTATTTGTTCACCCCTCTGATAGTAGGTAGTATTAAGGTAGGATTTCCTTTTATGGAGATACGAGTGCAACTCCCAACCCCACTTTGTTGATTTTTTGGTGTTCCATTATTTTCCATTTTAGGCTTCTATATGCACAGTGAATTTCCATCTTCCAGACCTAGGTGTACTATTGAAGTGATAAAACATCTTCACCAGGAAACTCCATATACAATGAGGTCATTCCTCTCAAGGGGTGATCCATCAGGAAATCAGATAATGTTAATAGTTGATAGCTTTCTGAGGCACAGACCAAATATCAAACCGCTACAGAATGACCACACATCTTGATAGGTATCTGGTTAGTATTGGATATTTGAGAATGTACTTGAGTAGGTTGACACACCCAACCAAGTACACCTCATGGTTTTTTAGATAGTTCCTTACACTTTGGATAGAAAATATTTGTACCAAACAACTTTTCATGATATCTTAGTAATGAGTCTTAACATTAATCATGCTTCAGTGGAGATAATAAAGGCTGTTTTTTACAGACATCTATCTTCTATGAAAGGGAGGAACCAAGGTATTTATCAAAGAATTTCATATAAAAAATGAGTGTACATCCTTCAAAAGGAAGCATTAACACTGGTGGACTTAAGATATTATTCTTTATACTATTGAATGCTTCCTGATAATCATCAGTCATTTAATATGAAACTCCTTTGTTCATCAACCTGGTAAAGAAATATTTTTACTATAAATGTTGGATATGATGAAATAAATGATGTCCTAGTTTCGTTGAATCCCTCTTATCTTAGTAAGGTTATGAGGAGGTGACATTCCATGAATAACCTTTTTCTTATTGAGGTCAACTTGATTCCATGGTGGTGTACAACGAAGACGAGGAAATTTCATTAGGTAAAACTAATAGAAATTTTATGGGATTTATTTTTAGATTTTGTTTTCTCCATTTTTTGAAGACTATTTCATGGTCTGATAGTTGGTCTTATAGTTGTCTCAATTTTACCACCGTGTCACCAAAAATTAATTCTATAAACTTTTATAGGAAGGGTTTGTAGATGCGATGCATGGAACATTGATACATGGAACCCAAATTATTCAAACTAAAGGGAATCGCCTAAGAGAAAAATACTCCATATGAACCCTAAAGGTTGTGGCTTCTTCATCTTCTGGTGGAATTTTTATTTTATTGTATCCTGATTTTCCATCCATGAAAGATAGAGCTTGATATCTAATATTTTCATCGATTAGTAGTTCTATAATCACGACTGAGAAATCACATTTTGTAATGTGCCGTTTGAGATCTCTGAAATAGATGTAAATAATTATTTTTTCCATTTTTATAGGGATGATATTGGCCATCCAAATGTATTATTGGATATCCTAAATGGACCCAACATTGATGAGATTGTAATACTCAACCTCTATATCAGTATCATGTGTCAGGTGCATCATTCTAGTGGCTTGTTTATAGCCTTGATGATCATATGGAAGACCGAAGTCATGAGTAACCACCTCGGGATTGAGGCCTAGAATTTTCATTTAGTTCTAGGTGAATACAACTTGATGTTTCATTATGAAGGATTTGTATACCTCATTCTCTTTCAAATACATTACAAAAGTGACTAGTGTGGGTTATGGATATTATTTCATAACCTAATTTATTTCACATAGTTCATCAAATGTGGTAGGGACACCTTTCTGAAATACCATATGGGATTCCCTAAGGTCCTTTTTATCTTCTTCTTCTACATATTCTTCACCATCTTCCTATTTTACTGATATAGAAATGATTCTAAAATGAGTTCTTTAGAATTGGGAGAAGAGTCAAGGGATTTGTTCTTGGAAGATGAAGCAGCTTCTTCTGACCTGGCTGAAAACTATGGATTTTCTATAGAGGGAGGAGTGAGTGATGAGTAACATCCCCATCCACTCCTTCCTTAGTTATTAAGGAATGGGTTTCCTGGACCTTTGAGTATGGATTGAGGCCATTTCAGTCAAACATTTTCCATTTTTAGGGTAATTGGAATTTTCAGGTGTGTTAGACACTGTGGCCATGACCAAAATTAGTAAGACTAATAAATATAAATATGATATTGTATTCATACACCTAACCTGCATGATGTGCAATAAATATTCATCATAAAACATTTTTAAGGGGTCAATAGGGACCATTTCCAAACCACTTGGGGATGTGAACCAATCAATACCATCTAATAATGTTCACTTCCATTTTTTCCCAAAGATTCCTACATCGATATAGTATGACATGCCAGATTAAAATGGGGAATTAAGGGCATGGAATGCCCCATTTTTTCCATTGAGGAAATATTTGAGGCACTGAGGGCAGATTAGGGAATTATTTTAGGTTTATGCAACAAGGGACTTCTTAGCTGGACGTTAAAATCCATGTTTAACCAAACCACTAGAAATTCTACATTGTCTATGAGGTATTGAAATTGTGTTATTGATACTTTATTTTCTAATTGTTCATGCTGAATTTGTTTTTGCAGCCCTATAGGGTTGTGGTAGTGGGAGTCAAGTTATCCTTGTTTCAACACAACGGATGAAGTCTTCATACTAGGATGAGATGGACTCTAAATCCATTGCCAATGTATAATTTTCATATATCGATGCCATTTATCCTTCTGGTCACATATAAAGGTCTGATGTATCCTTACATGATGGAGTCTTCATATTGATATGTGAAGGTGACAACCACATGGAATTTCGTGTAATCTATCTATGTGTGATAGAACTCATTGGAAGCCACATCATCTATAAACTCATGGGGGGTTAGAAAAGATTATATAAGTGCTTCCCTTCGATCTTTTGAAAAACTCATGGAATCAAATATTGATTTTTTGGATGGTACTAATTGAAAAAAATTTAGGATGTCATATTTTTTATCTAATGGATAGAACTTCTCCATGTGGGTAATCAATTTGGCATGTGCTTTAGGGACTAGATTTTAGATGAAGACAGGTCATCCCTCAGGATATGAACTGGTGGTGCTTTTATTCTTTGTAGATTGGACTGGGTAGGTCAAACCTCATGCTAAGGGAGATTAAACACATGTTCTACTTCATATGGATATTATAGAATGATCAGGATGATGTGGATTTTGGTAGGTGAAAGGGAATTTTCATTTTCCTATTTGGTCCATTGAAGGGATCTTCTGTGAGTTTATGAAACATTGACCATTTGAGTATGGGTGTGGAAAAATTCTTGGTTTATGACACATCAACATCTACCTTGGTATCCCCTGCTTCTGTGTCCTCTTCATATAGCTCGTAAATCGAGTATAGGGATCTTAGGTTCATATCCATACCCTTCATCATAGAAGGTATCCATTAAGTGAATGACATTAACAGATCCAATGATCTACTCTTCATCTGACAATGATTATGGATTATTGACTACTCATGGTGGTTCCATTTTGTGGGGGCGGTTCCCGTTCTTTCTTATCTAATGTCATTAAATATAAAAGGTTCAAGGATGTATTTTTAATTGATATGATTTCATATCCTTTCAATTTATCTCTACATTTCTGGGGAAAACTCTTCTTGGTCGTTCGACATTCAGAGGGTTATGGGGCTGAGGGTGTCTGAGAGTGGCAGTAGGAGCTATTGGGGGAATAGTTGGTTGTTTCAATTGGGTATGGATAATTCCATGAGTTTTATTTATTATATTTAGAGTCATCCAAATATTAAATTTTTTTTCTCTCCTGATAATATCTTCTTTCCATTCATATCCTTCATAATGTGTAGTAGTGGATATATATTCCACTTGTGCTAGAGGTGGTCTCATTTTGACATGCCTAAAATCAATCATTCTATCCACAATGAATTTGAAGATGAAACACACCAGGATTTTGTTCCCAATTTTCAGTGAAAGAGAAAATAATATGGATGATCTTCAAGACTGGTCTCTTTGGCTCTTTTCATCTCTGGTATATGCAGAAAATTTCAATTCATAATGGCTATAAAATTTTCATGGGAATGGTCATCTAAAAATGAGTAAACATTAGTCCTCTATTCCTTGAATTTATTTCTCTTGGGTTCCCCCCACTCATCTTGCCAAGGGAAGGGTTTTTGTTAACACCCAGGGCCCCCAAATGGTTCATTGCAGGCCTTAGAGATGGAGTAGGTTAAAGGGATGGATTATGTGTGACAGATTCCACATCATCTCTCCTTTATATTTTTCCTTATACTGGTGGGTTTACCCAAGACATGAGCTCAATCCATTATATGGAGTATTTTATTCTTTGGGATATCATGGAGAAGTCTCAAAACACAATTATATATTTCACTAGGATGAGAATTGTTCACAACTCATCCCAGAGGTTATCTCTAAACCTATAAAGCAGCTCATCTTGGGGGAGTATCCAATTGAATGAGAAGGTTATCCCTTTCCATCTATCAATGATGTTTGGGAATATCTCATTTTCCTGTTATTTGTAGTTTGAGATGTCATTGATTGTTTACTTTTTAAGCATAGAGATGAACAAGAAAAGGACGTTCCAAAGGAGATCCTCTCATTCTATAATCAACTGAGTTGAAAATTTTCTATAACATACAAAAGATTAGCCTTGTAGAGTTTACATGAAGCATTTGAGTTTCACCAATTCTTTTTTGTCTTGGGTTCCGATTATGGGAACTCAATAAGACACATAGTGAATCAGATGTTATTCTAAGTCACCTAATCTATTTAATATTGGGAAAATTTGACTCCCAATGTTTGGTGGGGGTGGAGTGTTTCTCACCCAATTAGTGTAAGGATTTTATTCTGGCTATACAAGAGCACATTGCACTTCAATGGCTTCCAAAATAGATGCCAATAAATTGATATTATTGATAATACCTGGATGCATGTTATTTTTAACCTGAGCATGGGTGGGAACAATAGGGGGTATGACTTGTTGTGTCCGTCCCGCTGGTACATGAGGTGGATATCTGACCAAGGGCATATTTAGAGGACTTAATCCAACGTGCTCTGATTGTTTCATTAATAGAGGGAAATCATGATTTCCATCTAGGACCATATTCAAGTAGACTAATGGTCATATCACTATTTTGGATGAACATCTTGCCCATCCTTCATTTGAAGGGATAAACCCTTTTGACTGAGGTACACCTACTGTAATTGTGAACTAAATCTATGTATGAGCAAGGAGCTTTCACTACAGTAGATGGTACATGGATTGAAAGAATGAGAGGGTATGACACTTGCCATCGGGACAAGAATGTGCATGCACGGGATAGCCTATATGAATAGCCATGTGAAGGTGGAGAGTTGATTTCACGATGAAGATGCTAGGGAGGAGAAGTTCCAGGTAGTTAGTCTGGGTTCTATGTAATTTTTGAAGCCTATAGGCAATGAATTCCTCTAAGGCGTACGAGCCATGTAATACATATTCCTACGGGCCTTGTAAGGGTTCCACCTCACCCCTTGAAAGGTGGAGTATCAAAAATCAATAAAACAATAAAGGCCTTCGTGTCATTGGATGGATGTATAATTTCCTCAAAGTAGTTCAGCATTGATGAAGATCAACTCTTTCATTTCTTCATCCTATGGTGTGAATCTCCCCTTGATCTTAAGGGGCTCATTTTCATTGAGGGGAGAGGGGTCATATATGACCTTGATTTTATTCTTATCATTACGAGGGATTCTTGGGGGAGGTGGAGGAGGATTGATTGAAGAAACTCCAAAATTCACGGAAACCCTCTAGTTTTGGGTTTTCACACCTTTATTCTCATTGTGGATTCTATACCAGCTAAAACCATCCACACTGTGATTTTCATCAATTTACTCGTGTTTGTGTGGTTCTTATTATTAATTTAAATGTAATTCAGTAATAAACAACTAATTGTGGCTGGCGTAGAATCTACTGAATTGTAGGAGATATTTTTATGTCCTTTTTTGGATCTTCTCCTTCCACTATGGAATCTTCTTCAGGCGTCTTGGTGAAGGGTAACTCGAAGGTAACCTGTATACGAAATTTATGTATGACTACCTTCTATTGGGAATGACCCATGAGATGATATGTAATGGGCGACATCTCTACTAGTCATCCTCCCCAAACGGGAAAATACTGACTTTTTTTGGTCAGGTGGTTTATGTAAGAATGGCCCCATCCCTACGAGCTGGGGTGTCTTTTATTCTCTTATTGTTGTGAACTGGCCCATATTTTTTTGCCTTATTGTGGATTTTTTTAAATCCCCAAGCCCTATGGTCTTGGGTTGATCACATAGAATAGCGGTTGCTAATATTATGGCCACATTTTTTGTCTCACACATTCCCATTTATATTTGAGATAGATATAGTGTCCATACTACACAAGAACTATTTATTTCCAATCACATTAGGAGTAGTTGATGATTATATTCCATTAGGCAAGAAGCCTACTGAATGTTCTTAGTTTCCTTGTTCATGAGTTTTTTAATGGCTTGATCATGTTGTGTCTGATGGTTTGGGGACTTAATCTGGGCTGATATTTATTGAGCATGTCATGTTTCATGTGTAGGTATTTCATATGATTTTACCCATTGGGATGATGAAATTACATGATTTCATTTCCAATCGGACATTACAGATGGGACATGGTGTGAAATGCAGAGCACCATGCTCTTCCCGTCCTTGGATATGAACAATATATAGGGAGTTTCTAATAATATGACACAATGTAAATAGTGCATATTGGGAAGGTCAATTCAAAATCAATCTTCTACCTCTCTGATTTTTTTCACCGAGCAGATGGGAGGGCTTCCATGTTTATTGGATGAAACTACTCTTATTCTATTTTGACATGGAATTCTTAACCATTATAGAGAACGACATTTTTTTCAAGTGGAGAAGAGTTTTCCAGAGATTATAATGAATTTTATGTATTCAATAATCTAGTAACTCCCTTGGTATGTCAAACTCAGAAGTGGTCATTGGAGAAAACATAACTTGTATGTCATCCATCGATAATTTTATTTTCAAAAGAAACATATATTTTTCTTATTCTATGATAGACTCCTATACATAATCATCCAAACATGGATGCTTATTGAAGATTTCAACACAAGTAATGGGGTTAGTAGGGGTCTTGTTGTCATATGAATGGTTCATAGGTGTCTCAGAAGATTGGAATATGCTTGATCCATCTTCTAATTGAGAAAGGATATGACTTTTATTAATATGGTATCTAAAATACTTGACCGCAATCCTAAAAGCGCCTCATCATATGAGGGATTTCTTGAATTCGGTTCGGAAAGGGGAATACCTTCCTATCGATATAAAACAACACTGTGGGTAGGAACATAAAATATGGTTCTTCAATAGTGATGACTACCATAAAAGCTTTTTGTCTAACTTATAAGATATGTTTTTAAATATATACCTAAGGTATCCCATTCAGGGTTCACTATAATATGGGGAGGACCTTCTGGCTGGACTTAGATGTAACTATGGGGAGGACCTTCACAATTGATTCTATTATAGTGAGGACTTCCATCACATCATGATGTTTGAATACCAAGAGAATATCATAATCATATTCCCTTTGGAGGAATATCAAGGAGAATGATAATAAAGGGAGGTACTTCTTTCTTTATGATATTTTGGCCGCATATAGGGCTTTCATGATGCTTATTATGTAATGAGATATCATGAAGGTTCATTTCTTTCCCACAAAATAAGCCTTAATGGTACATGATCTGAGGACGACCATCAGAGCTACTGGTAACAATATTACAGGGAGATACTTCATAACTTTTACTACCACTTCAATAATTTGGTAATGTATTGGAAGGATACTGAGTGACCAGAGATAAGTATTTTATTTTATCATGAATTGTAGCTTCTATCAGAGAAAGGTCATGAATGTTCTCTTCATTTTATAGCTTCAATTTTAATAATTTATTTTTGGATTCTCTTATATAGGAAACTGGATCCACATTCTATGGGTGAAGACCTTCTTGAATGGGTGCATATTCGAGTGACTCTTGCGATGCTTCTGGGATATTAAAGTAAGAATATTGAGTACTATAAAGGATATATACATTCCCTGGAGTGTCCAATATGGTGGAATGGTGTTCCCCTATTGGAAAGAGTATTTATGGGTTCTCCATCTATCCATTTTTTGCATAATATTTCTGATAACCATCCTAGATGGGGGTAGGTATCCATGTCTTCCCCAGAGTGACCACCAAATTGGGTGGATGAGTCACCCCTATTGGGGTGGTTGGGTCATGGGCCAAACTCTTTGGAATTTCTACAAACATGATTACAACTTGACATGTTTATAGGATAATGTCTAGAATTTATGTTTGATCCACCATCATTGCCAATATGTATTGAGAGGCATCTTTGGGTGGAATGAAAATATAATCCCATTCCGATGTCGGTGCAAGAATATGCCTGCCACGATAATCTATTTTATATGAGTGAGTACTAATAGTTCTCCCATGTGGGGTAATAAGAACATGTCTTCCATAGGTTAATATCTTGGACATGTCGGCAATTTTTTATGATTTCCACCGTATTTGACTTATGGGCTTCATATTCACAAGAATAGATTTGCATCTACTCATTTTTCAATTTATTGGTTTGAAAAACATGATATGAATCATCCATAATTTCCATATTCTTATATTTAGATACCACCATATTTGACTGATGGTATTGGTATAAGGGTTATTGAATTTGACTCTTGCTTTATTCAATTGCCACTATATTTTTGTGGTGGGATTCATAATAGTGAGCATGGATTTCTATCTTCTCTTTAATTTTTATCTTAGTTCAATTGATGGGATTCATACATGTTGGAAGGAATATGGACCTAACTATAGTTTCCATCCAATTTTGGATGATGGGTATGTTATATATTTGTAGTAATTTTCATATTATCATAGGTGGTTTTCACTTTATTTGGATGATAGGCTTCATGTGCATCGATAAGGATTTTTATTTGCCTCTAATTCACAGCCCAATTTTTTCGGTGGGTTTTGTGACCAATATAAGAATATTTGTTCCTCTAAATAATGTGGAAGTTTATTTATTTGGTGGAATTCATAAGTGTGACTGGGAATATATGTCTCCATATAGGATTCCACCATATTTTTATGGCATGATTCTTCAAAAGGGATAAAGGTACTGATCTATTCCTGGTTTTCTGATTATCAAACTTGGAAGACCTCTCGAGGGACCAAGTTCCATTAGACTTCATAAAGACTATTCGGTATAATATCCTATTTAGTTTGAAGATACCAGGTTTCATCGTGTGGGAAATGATGATTTTCGGCATGGGTCTTTGGGTGGGACAACTATGAGGTAGAAATGAAACTGTTGGTGATGACTCCATTAGCCTCCCTATGTTAAGGGTGGAACTCATTGTCACATTTTGGGGATAGGTTCCTGAAACAGTTGTATATGTCCAATGGAGGTGTGTTTTCCTAGGCCACCGACCATCATTTGTTGGATAGATCATGGGGCTTCATGGCCTAGAGGGCCTACCTTGCTACCTCTAGGGTGGGGAGAGTACCATTTTTATGGGACTCCCTAAATAGCGCATTTGAGACAGAGTATTGAAGATGCTACATGGGTGATCGGTTTCTGTTCATCATCAAGGACTCATCCACCTATGGAGTTATTGGTGTTCATGTCTGAGAAAACTGGTGATATGTTATTGTATTGAAGGAAGCTCTGATTGATGTATTCAATGTATGTGACAAGTACATACAAAAAAACTCATCAAATTAGTACCTCATGACCACATTCATAGTTGATGACTTCCCAGGTCCCTCTTCCATTTTTCTTGTGAATGGGGCCTGTAGTGGGGTGACACTACCACATTTCTTAAGGATTCACATTGGTTTCTCCTTTTTTATTTCTACTCGAAGATGATTATGTACCCAAAATGAAATGGTCTGATAGAGACTAGGTAGTATATCATTTTTATCCCATGAAGGAGGTTCCACGGACAAGATATCCATGCTAGGATCACCATTTGTTTCTCAGAGATAGATTTATGCCCAATTTTGTTGATTTTAGGGGGATAATTGATGTGAATTTACTGATGTTAGGTATGAAATATTTGAATGGCCTCCAACGGTTTGGTTCGTGGTGCCAGAGACACCCAATGGTTCTCATATCCATGAATCATGGTACTAGTTTCCAATGGTAGTTGTTCAATGAATTATTTGGACAACAATACTTATGAACTCACATTGGTTGATAAGTTGGGAATTTAGGCTCATAATTCCATTTTGTGGGAACTATTTTCTTTTATGTGACTCTCTTGTAGATTTATGAAATGTTCATGAATCCTTGGTTCATTCCCAAGAAGGTTTTTGTGAATTATCCCTAGATAATGATCAATCTGAATTACACATGGGTTCAGAATCATCAGTATGTATACAAGGTTCTCGATAAATGGAGATAACTATATATATCTGATGATCTCTATCAATGTTACCGTTTTAGGGATATATCAGGGATTTTATGGTAATTCACTAGTACAATGCTGGATTTAAGCCATATGGGATGGTACAATGGAATTTATCATCATCCAGGAGGGACGAGATTTATTTTAATATCAGAATCAAACTCATAATATGGGATTCCTAAATATCCTTGTTATAGTAATCAGAACCCACAATGCTTAGTGATGCTTAACTGGACACATCGCATTTTAAGGTTATATGACAAGGACCGTGCCATGTAGTTTTATTTCATGTGGTAAGGATGACCAAATGAAATTTTTCCTAATAAAAAAGGTTTGGTACTTACACTGAGATGACATGGGATTCTTGGAAGTGATATGGTATCCTGGTTTAATGTGACCCCACAGGGGTTGAGGCCCAAAAAACATTAGGCTGATTTTGTGTCAGATTTGGAAATCATGGAGGTTTCCTATGTATCCCAATTAATTGGTAATCAAATCCCTCATAGTTTTGTTTGAGTTAGGAAGTACACTTTAGAGGAGGACCATTTGGATTGGATTTGGATTTGGCATCTATGAAGAAGGCCCATTTGGAGTTTCTTTGGGACTATGCAGATGTCATGATCACCTCTAACCTCTATGTTCACGTGAGTCATACTATATCTAAGAAACTAGAGGAGGTAGTCGATCTAAAGATCCCATGTCCTACTCCTTCCACTGATGGACGGTTATGGACCCCAAAGATAGAAAGGGATAGAGGGATTTGAGTGTTCATATTCCCTCTCTTGTTTCATTTCCTGGATATTAATATATGGTGATCTATCTTGATATGTCTCGAGAAGAGGTGAATAAAAGAAACAGTTCTACCTCATACAAGAATAGATTGGGAATTTCTTTAATGAGAGTTCCCTAAATTTATGTCTAGGGAAATGGAAAAACTTCTCAACACTTGATCTCATCAATTGGAAAGGCCAATAGTTTCCCTCAATCCATAGAATGGTGAGGATCACATGACCACCCTATGATTGGAACTCTAAAAATATAGGAATGTAGACATGCAAGTTCATTTTAGGGTTTCACCTTACCACTAGGAAACCCACCCGAATCCCCTTACCATGGGTTTGTAGACTCAGTTGGGAATACTAATGCACCTGATAATCTTATCATAAATGTTCGGGGGGATTTGGAAGTGGCATAAGCCTAATGTCATTAGACCAGTTCATAGAGGGGAGAACATAGTGGTTGATGATATGATAGAGGAGGATGACAAGAGATAGAGGGTAAAATGCCCTAGGATTCCCTAGTTTGTGTGGAATTTTTTGATGTGGGTTGGGGTTACCTATTCATAGCATATTACTATGTGGGTAAGGGACCCATCAACGCACCATCACAGTATGCAGATCTGGATTTGTTCTAGGTAGCATTTTTCTCTACGGGGTTGAGTTTGGTCCATATAGAATTTGGATATGCAAGGAAGGGTTCAACCCACATATATTTTGGATACGTGAGGTAGGGTTCCACACACATAGTGTTTTTCTATGCGGGATTTCTATACACAAATGTTAAACTGGTTTTCACCCTATTGGAATTACATCCACATAGGTTTTTTTGGGTTTGTAGAACACTGAATGAGTTTTAACATACTATGTAATGCTATGCAGTGGGATTTAACTATGAGGAATCATCAAAGAATTCTGTCTTTTACAGTGCCTCACATCAACTTTCTTCAACTACATTCATCCATGTTTATCTCTCTCCCCCTTGTATGAATCTCCCTTTTTTGGATCCCCTAGTGGTCTATTTATAAATATGTGGAGGAACTATATACCAATGCAGCTGGTCATCTGAGGTGGGTGGAGGATCATCTTTTGAGGGAGCTCATGATGGACTTAGTTAGTATGGGGCCTTTTGCTGACACTAAAATACCCTCACAGATCCATAAATAACAACATTTCATTTACGGGATCTAGTGACACTTCCTTTCCCCGTAAATGATTTAGTTTGGGGGAAATATTTTGTGGGAGATGATATCACTTCCCCTTTCAAAAAAAAACATTATCTCATTTTGAGAAACTTCTAGATCCAACCCCTCTATATACATTTTCTATTCATGTAGCTTTCCTCGAGTAGTAGACCAGCATGCGGTGCTATGTTCTGCTACATGATCCTTGATTCACGACATCATTTCCTTTTTAATATTTATAAATTTTGAACATTTTTTTCTCGTCAACTCATCCTTCCTTTTTTTTCTTCACTTTTGGAATTTAAGATATTTTCTTATTCTTTCATGTGGAATTTTCAGGACCCAATAGTGATGCTCATTCACTATAATGTTATTATTTATTTGACTAAGGGTTCTATTTTTTGGAGCCTAATGAGATGAATGTATGAAATCTCATGAATCATACTAGGTCCTTGATTTAAATCACATGCCATGCTTTATCCCTTTATATTTAGGATTCATTACTCATTGCAAGATGTTGTGATAGGTGTTGTGATGAATATACCTGCTATTTGATTTTGGTTCAATGGATAGAGGATGTGATGTCGTATTTGAGTTAATAAAGAGTGTGTTCCCTTATTGATTGGAATGTGATGCACCAATTGACATAATTATTTAAAATGAACTTTTGTGATATGAATGATATGAACACAAAATTCAGGTTTATTAGCTGTTATGGGACCTCATGGATTGGAACCTAGTGAACATTTAGTTAAAACCATTTTCCTAAATGAATGATGGAAAAAAATAAAAATGTATATATAATGAAATTAAATTGAAAAGAGAACGTGTAAATAGAGACTTGACCTAGACTAGGATTTTGAGTGGGAAATAGGTAGTGTCTCTAGTGGTTTTTCGGGGCAATTAATTTATATTGCTGGCATTAGGAGCTAGCTATGTTGTATGACCTTGTTTAGGGAGGTTTTTGACATATTCTATTCATTTGAGTACTGAAATTTGTAGCCATAGTTTTCCGAGGCATGTTTTTGGTATTGTAGTGGCTTTATACTATGACAAACTCTAATCATGGAAAAATAGGGAAGTGATGACCACACTCTAGATGTGGTGTTCTATGGGCAACCTATGGATCCTCTTTTAGTGATATCTATGGAAACAATGTGATATTTTTGACATAGGTGCTGATTCATAGTTCCTCAAGGTTTTCTTTCACTTTAGGAATACTTATCAGGGAGACTCGTAGTATAGATTTTCTATGGATGAGCTTACGTGGGTGTTCATGTAATATAATAGTCCAACATTCTCGGGGGATGTAACAGCCCGAGATTTTATGAAAAATATTCTTTTTATTTCACTAATGTCTTGTGTTGTACGCTACACCAAAAGGAGCTTGCACAACACGCATCCTTGACTTGCCTTGCATACACGCAATCGCGACCTTCCTCGATAGCGTGTGTAGTACGCAATAACGAGTTTCACTAAACAACGATATGCTATTAAAATATTATTAAAACTGGCCGTTATGAATAGTAATAACCACTTTTTAAAATTCTGTAAATCTTATATTTCAAAATGAACTTCATTTTTGGATTCGGAGTATCGAATTTAGCCTAAGGTGAAATTTTGGTACTTTTCGGATAACTTTCATATTCTGATGAATAGTGAAAATTATTAATTATAATTAAAAAACAACTTTTTTAATCGAAATAATTAATAGTGATAAATTATTAATTTGAGTGGTTTTAAAGTATATTTAGAATATATTTTTACAATTTAATTCAATGTTGGTCATTGGTTGTAATTTCACAGTTAAACCAGACATAATCAAGTGTCAATCTTTTGATAGAAATTGTTTCTTAAAACACACTATTTGTCTTAACAGCGGGATTTAATTATAAAATTAATTAATTCAACTTCTATGTTATGAATTTGGTAAAATAGACTTCATTTTTGAATTTGTAATATGAAATATAGCTTAGGATGAAATTTTGGCATTTTTCTGAAAACCTTCATTTTTTGATGAATAGTGAAACTACTAAGTGGTAGTTAAAAAAACTGAATTTTTCGTAAAACTTAATTTTACCGCTTCTGTGAATGGAATTTCAAAAATCCGACAGACACGGTTGATATCAGTAAGTAAAATGTGGTTCAATGAGATAAAAATAAATTTTTGGTGAATAGTAACTTTTTACTATTTTTACCGCGGTTAATAGTAAATAGGGTAACTAAGGGTAAATATGATATAAATATTACCCTAACACATGTCCTAATTCTACTGGAAAAGTGTAATTCGACCAAAAACAAACTTAGGAATAAAATATGACCATTTAGGCCCACTTGGATTAGATTAGGACATTTATTATTAATTTATTTAAAGAAGGGTTAAAATAGTTAAAATCAAAGTTTAATAAGTAAATCATTTTTAATATGGGGTTATACATAAGATAAATTCAACTATAAATATTCATTAGAAAGCTCAAAAGATTTCCTACATAATGGTATTTTATTTGTAATTTTTAGACATCATATAATTTAACTAATTTATGACACAAAGATGATGTAGTAATTATCTTATTTATGAAATATTGACATAATTGATGTTATAAACACCAAAATAAATGTAATTTGAGAATTTTTATGAATTCCACTAATTTTCTAGGTTACTATGATATATTAATGTTGATTTAATCAACTTGGTTCGAACATTTAATTCTGTTATGACTTTCACAAAAATCATATATCAAATAGTGTCAAAATTGACACAATATAGTTTTTAAATAAAATATTATATTATTAATTGTTATTTTATTCCTAAAAATCTAAGGTTCGGCCAAATGACTTAGATAAGGATATAGGTATTAATAATATACAATTTGGGGTTCGTTTGGCATGTTATAGTAAGTTTATTAACTATATAGTGAAAGAAAACAAAAAGACACGGTAAAAGTTAAATTATTTAACATAGAGTTAAATCTAATTGATAAGGTTACAATAATACCCTAAACTTGTCTAAATTCTATTGGATGAGAGGATTTCTACCCCTCCCCACCTTAGCCTCGAAATAAATCAATTTGGAGCTAATTAAAACCGAACTTGACTTTATAATAAAATAATATTTTGAGATATTCCTAAGGTGCCCCTCTCCTCCCCTATAAAAGGAAACCTCCTCCCCCTCCTCCTCACACCAATTTGAGCACTCAAGCTCGTCCAACCCCTGCCAATTTATCCTCTCCACTTCCCTATAAACATCCTAGAGGTTCTGGTCTTCCTCAAAGACCAATTTTAGTGCCCTAAGAGGAGGTCTCAAAGAGGCACTTCAAAGAAGAGGTAATTACCGTTACCAATTCTTTCATCTTTATTTCTTCTTCCACTTCTTCTTCTTAGGTTGTTTCATTATGAATTAATAACATCAGTATCACTCATATACTGATATGTTATTATAATTATGAAACAAACCTATTTAACCATCTATCCATCCTACGGAAAAAGAAATCACCGCGCGTGTGTACGTACGGAATACCGTCTCCACGCCGTCGTATAATCTATTTTCCACCACCACCTTACATGGATGGGTATAATGGTGTAAAGAATAACTATACATAGTTATTACAACATCATATTGATTCTGATATATTTTATAATCCACTCCAATTCAGTTCAATATTTATGGAAATGATATCATCGCTCGTGCGTACGTACGGACTACCGTCTCCACGACGCGATGAGATTCATTCTCCATGTTAACCATTTAAGAATGATTATAAAGTATATATAAGAAATAATAATGAAATATATGACATTATAAAGCTACTGGATTTATGTATATATATATATATGTATGTCATGTACTTACTTCCATTTCAAGACAATAAGGAAAGTAAAATAGCGTTCATGCGTACGTACGGACTACCGTCTCCATGAACGGTGTTTTTCATTTTATTTATCTATCTATTATATATATATATATACTGAATATATATGATATATAAATCGTATTTTATATTCTGGAAGTAAGTAAATCATGATATAAGTAATAATGATGTCAAGAACAACAAGTCAAAACACCTAAGATAAATGAAACGATTTTACCCAAAACGCTTCTTTAACATGGGATTTACAAAAGAACGGGTAATATAATGTCATAAGTGAACCATATATGATATCATAACAATGAATATGATTCTTTAATAAGTCAATAACATGATTTAAATCATTATACAGGAGGTTCAGACACTTACAAAGCAAGTCGGACCTAAGGTAAGGGAAATATCGCAATCTCATTTTTATCTGAGATTGTTTGTACTTTGAAATTTACTGGGGTATATTTTATCATCCACATCCATGTTTCCTCAATATGTAATGTTATTTACATCAACCTAAAATTTTTTAAATCCAATTTTACCCTTCGGTGAGTTTTTAGTAAAAGATATGAAAGGAATCTTTTGTCGTTTTTCGTACGAGGTACTTTTTGACTTTTCCGACAAAAGTACGAAAGAATGTTTTTTTTAACATATACGGCATGAATGGATTTTTAAAACATTATTTCCAAGAAGCTTCCTTTACAAGTCTTCAAGTTTATTTTTAATCAACTTCTTTTATTTTAAAGTTGTATGACATGTTATGAAAGGAAAAAAATGTTTTTGAAGAAGAAAGGATATTTTCCTCAAGAATGGAGTTCAAGTGTTTTATCAAAATTATTTTCCATCTAAGATAATAAAGGGTTCTGTTTTTATCCCTATTATTACATGGATTTGATTATGTTGTGATGGAAACATTTTTTATGAATTCCTTTATCTTATATGAATTGTTTTATGATGTCATCATGTTTCAAGAATCCCATTTTTGTTACATGTGTTATGCGATGATGTATGATTTATGATTATGTGGCACACATAAGAAAGGATTCATTATAAGATGGGTGGGACCTATATCTCCCTCCAATGCATTGGGTAAAGATTTTATATCTCATGAGATAGACATGGCTGGAATGGTAGGTTATACCGGTTCAGTGAAACAGGACTGAAACGAGGGTTACTCGATTCAGAAAGGGACTTTGTCCACTAAGATGGTCTTGGCTATGAGTCATGACTAACAAGAAATGATTTTCCATGATTATGTGTGCATGCCACAAAGTTTCAAGTTTCATGTTATGATTATGGTGATCTCATTTTCACTTCTATGATTTGTTCCATGTTAAGATGTTATGATCTCTTTTGCAGGTTATGATTTTCAAAAAGATATGATATGATTTTTATTTCTTTTGTATACCCTTACTGAGCATTTGAGCTCACCCATTTATGTTTTCTTTTCCCCAGGATATAAAGAATGGTTTTAGGTAAAAAAAAAGGGGAAGATCTTTATGGGAGATATTGAAGATCATTCACCACGATTAGAAGATTACGTTCCGAGTTTCCAAAGACACTAAACTATTACGATCCTTGTGTGTGTGTGTTTTTGTTATGTACTAAGTATTCCGCAAAAGTAATGTAAAGTCTATGTACGTCAGGCTTCGGGTCTCTACAGTTGGTATCAGAGGAAAGGTTTAGTCAACCTTTGGAAACTAGGACGTGAAAACGTTAGTAAGATCCCTAGAGATATTTCTAAGGTATGTCTAGGGATGCCCCTATGGATAAGTATACGTATAGGATATAGTTCTAGAACTATGGTAACGATATTAGATTAAACCAAAGATGATAGATATTTAAGTTACTCCCCCTTTATTACGATTTTTGCATCTAACACTATTCTGTTTGGGTTTTAGAAAATGGCTGGAAACAAGATGATTCACAATAATGGAGGATATGATGGACAATGGAATGATATTCTTTATGAGCAACCAAATGAAATGGGATTTGGAAGTCCAAACATCATTATTATGCCGAATCAGCAATCTCATAATATGATCAATAAAGTAAAATTTGGTAAGTTTCCTGACTCGGCTAATAAGAGAAATATGGAGTTTCATGATGATCATAGAGGAAAGAAAGTTCAATTTCCCCTATGTAAATCATGTGGGAAGAGGCATCAAGGAGAATGTTTCAAAGGAACTGGAAGATGCTTTGGGTGTGGAAAAGAAGGACACAAAGCCAGTAAGTGAAAAGGAAAAGGTTCAGTTAATACCAGGGATGAGGATAATGGTATTGCTACGACATCAAAAATGGTTAAGTGTTTTAAATGTGGAATGTATGGGCATTATGCAAACAAATGCCCTAAGGGAAAGACTCATGAAGTGAATCAGTATGGTCATATGGGAAGTATTTATGTGGATGATGATGAAGAGACTACCAATGATATGTGAGATGAAAGAATTGTTGAAGCTCGGTCAATGGTTTAAGAATGTAGTGGAATGATTACATGTTTATCATGTGTAATGTTGTATAAGTAATCTCATGGTACTATGGAATAAAGAGACATGTAAGGATTGTAACATTGTTGTCTGATTAATGTTACCAGTATCCATGAAAGGTTATTCAGATATTTTTGGAATGAAGATGATATGCGCATAATGAAGGGATAAGGAGAAAATGAAATGTTTGACAGTATTCATGAGCTCATGATTGATATAAAGACTAAGTGATATCATGGTTTGAGTATATAGAATTTTGAGGATTTCGGTATGTGAAAAGTGTTAACTTTTAACTGTATTCAAGTTTTCACTAAGGTTCAATGGGTATTCAAGAGAGTACAAGATTAAGGCCTTTGAATGTTTGGAATGTGACCAACAAGATATATCTTATGATATGTAGGGATCAACGACAGTATTAAATCTCTGGTGATCGTTGTCACTATATTATGAGAGTGGACTGCAGTATTATGTATAAGCCTAAAGATTAGACTGGATTATATTGGACATAAGTTAGTATTGTTTAAGGATAGAAGATTTTCGATATTATTGATGGGATGTTATAGTAACGTAGTTTTAGAAAAAGGGACAACCTGCAGGACGGGCGACCGCCCATCGCTTCGGACAAGGCTGTAGGAATCGAACCCACAACCGAAGTGCGACTGGCCTTTATCGCCTACCACTGGCCTACAGGAAGTCCCTGTTTAGTAGAAACTAGTTTTATTATATTAAGCAGTATGATATATGAAGTATAAGTCCATTTTAGGAACTATATATGATTAATCTCACTATAGAATGACTTATGTATATTTAATAACTTTTGCTTACCTTTTGTTTGAGACAGATGGAATGACCCGTCATTCTATCACATGATCTGCTAACACTTCACGAATAACAAATTCAACTTCATTTATTTAAGAGATGAAGTGGAAATTGTTCAAGGCACGAACAACAGTGATATTGTATCAAAATAAAGTAAGTATTTATTCTAATTCAAATTTTCAACTTTTGGGAAATGATCTTGAAAACCAAAAATGTTGTCCTAGTGATCTTATTCCTGATGAATCAGATGGTATCTTAGATCGTCACAAATTTATGGATTTGTGATTACTGGATTTTCCATAGCCATGTTCTCTACCACTCTCCATGAGAACATGATGGTTAGATTTCTCTTCCATATCCATATTTTCACCTATGTGGAAACCCAGCGATTAGTTTATTTGGGTAATCGTTACATTTCATACTTTAGTTTTTAAAGCCAAGTTTTTGTATTCCTTTTTACGATGTGGGATTCTATTAAAGAATCTTTCGAATAGTAAACCATTTATAACCCCGACGAATTTCAAGGGCGAAATTCATTTTAAGGGGGGTAGAATGTAACAGCCCGAGATTTTATGAAAAATATTCTTTTTATTTCACTAATGTCTTGTGTTGTACGCTACACCAAAAGGAGCTTGCACAACACGCATCCTTGACTTGCCTTGCATACACGCAATCGCGACCTTCCTCGATAGCATGTGTAGTACGCAATAACAAGTTTCACTAAACAACGATATGCTATTAAAATATTATCAAAACTAGCCGTTATGAATAGTAATAACCACTTTTTAAAATTCTGTAAATCTTATATTTCAAAATGAACTTCATTTTTGGATTCGGAGTATCGAATTTAGCCTAAGGTGAAATTTTGGTACTTTTCGGATAACTTTCATATTCTGATGAATAGTGAAAATTATTAATTATAATTAAAAAACAACTTTTTTAATCGAAATAATTTATAGTGATAAATTATTAATTTGAGTGGTTTTAAAGTATATTTAGAATATATTTTTACAATTTAATTCAATGTTGGTCATTGGTTGTAATTTCACATTTAAACCAGACATAATCAAGTGTCAATCTTTTGATAGAAATTGTTTCTTAAAACACGCTATTTGTCTTAACAGCGGGATTTAATTATAAAATTAATTAATTCAACTTCTATGTTATGAATTTGGTAAAATAGACTTCATTTTTGAATTTGGAATATGAAATATAGCTTAGGATGAAATTTTGGCATTTTTCTGAAAACCTTCATTTTTTGATGAATAGTGAAACTACTAAGTGGTAGTTAAAAAAACTGAATTTTTCATAAAACTTAATTTTACCGCTTCTGTGAATGGAATTTCAAAAATCCGACAGACACGGTTGATATCAGTAAGTAAAATGTGGTTCAATGAGATAAAAATAAATTTTTGGTGAATAGTAACTTTTTACTATTTTTACCGCGGTTAATAGTAAATAGGGTAACTAAGGGTAAATATGATATCAATATTACCCTAACACATGTCCTAATTATACTGGACAAGTGTAATTCGACCAAAAACAAACTTAGGAATAAAATATGACCATTTAGGCCCACTTGGATTAGATTAGGACATTTATTATTAATTTATTTAAAGAAGGGTTAAAATAGTTAAAATCAAAGTTTAATAAGTAAATCATTTTTAATATGGGGTTATACATAAGATAAATTCGACTATAAATATTCATTAGAAAGATAAAAATATTTACTACATAATGATATTTTATTTGTAATTTTTAGACATCAAATAATTTAATAAATTTATGACACAAAGATGATGTAGTAATTATCTTATTTATGAAATATTGACATAATTGATGTTATAAACACCAAAATAAATGTAATTTGAGAATTTTTATGAATTCCACTAATTTTCTAGGTTACTATGATATATTAATGTTGATTTAATCAACTTGGTTCGAACATTTAATTCTGTTATGACTTTCACAAAAATCATATATCAAATAGTTTCAAAATTGACACAAAATAGTTTTTAAATAAAATATTATATTATTAATTGTTATTTTATTCCTAAAAATCTAAGGTTCGGCCAAATGACTTAGATAAGGATATATGTATTAATAATATACAATTTGGGGTTCGTTTGGCATGTTATAGTAATTTTATTAACCATATAGTGAAAGAAAACAAAAAGACACGGTAAAAGTTAAATTATTTAACTTAGAGTTAAATCTAATTGATAAGGTTACAATAATACCCTAAACTTGTCTAAATTATATTGGATGAGAGGCTTTCGACCCATCCCCACCTTAGCCTCGAAATAAATCAATTTGGAGCTAATTGAAACCGAACTTGACTTTATAATAAAATAATATTTTGAGATATTCCTAAGGTGCCCCTCTCCTCCCCTATAAAAGGACACCTCCTCCCCCTCCTCCTCACACCAATTTGAGCACTCAAGCTCGGCCAACCCCTGCCAATTTATCCTCTCCACTTCCCTATAAACATCCTAGAGGTTCTGGTCTTCCTCAAAGACCAATTTTAGTGCCCTAAGAGGAGGTCTCAAAGAGGCACTTCAAAGAAGAGGTAATTACCGTTACCAATTCTTTCATCTTTATTTCTTCTTCCACTTCTTCTTCTTAGGTTGTTTCATTATGAATTAATAACATCAGTATCACTCATATACTTATATGTTATTATAAGTATGAAACAACCCTATTTAACCATCTATTCATCCTACGGAAAAAGAAATCACCGCGCGTGTGTACGTACGGAATACCGTCTCCACGCCATGGTGTAATCTATTTTCCACCACCACCTTACATGGATGGGTATAATGGTGTAAAGTATAACTATACATAGTTATTACAACATCATATTGATTCTGATATATTGTATAATCCACTCCAATTCAGTTCAATATTTATGGAAATGATATCATCGCTCGTGCGTACGTACGGACTACCGTCTCCACGACGCGATGAGATTCATTCTCCATGTTAACCATTTAAGAATGATTATAAAGTATATATAAGAAATAATAATGAAATATATGACATTATAAAGCTACTGGATTTATGTATATATATATATGTATGTCATGTACTTACTTCCATTTCAAGACAATAAGGAAAGTAAAACAGCGTTCATGCGTACGTACGGACTACCGTCTCCATGAACGGTGTTTTTCATTTTATTTATCTATCTATTATATATATATATATATATACTGAATATATATGATATATAAATCGTATTTTATATTCTGGAAGTAAGTAAATCATGATATAAGTAATAATGATGTCAAGAACAACAAGTCAAAACACCTAAGATAAATGAAACGATTTTACCCAAAACGCTTCTTTAACATGGAATTTACAAAAGAACGGGTAATATAATGTCATAAGTGAACCATATATGATATCATAACAATGAATATGATTATTTAATAAGTCAATAACATGATTTAAATTATTATATAGGAGGTTCAGACACTTACAAAGCAAGTCGGACCTAAGGTAAGGGAAATATCACAATCTCATTTTTATCTGAGATTGTTTGTACTTTGAAATTTACTGGGGTATATTTTATCATCCACATCCATGTTTCCTCAATATGTAATGTTATTTACATCAACCTACAATTTTTTAAATCCAATTTTACCCTTCGGTGAGTTTTTAGTAAAAGATATGAAAGGAATCTTTTGTCGTTTTTCGTACGAGGTATTTTTTGACTTTTCCGACAAAAGTACGAAAGAATGTTTTTTTAACTTATACGGCATGAATGGATTTTTAAAAAATTATTTCCAAGAAGCTTCCTTTACAAGTCTTCAAGTTTATTTTTAATCAACTTCTTTTATTTTAAAGTTGTATGACATGTTATGAAAGGAAAAAAATGTTTTTGAAGAAGAAAGGATATCTTCCTCAAGAATGGAGTTCAAGTGTTTTATCAAAATTATTTTCCATCTAAGATAATAAAGGGTTCTGTTTTTATCCCTATTATTACATGGATTTGATTATGTTGTGATGGAAACATTTTTTATGAATTCCTTTATCTTATATGAATTGTTTTATGATGTCATGATGTTTCAAGAATCCCATTTTTGTTACATGTGTTATGCGATGATGTATGATTTATGATTATGTGGAACACATAAGAAAGGATTCATTATAAGATGGGTGGGACCTATATCTCCCTCCAATGCATTGGGTAAAGATTTTATATCTCATGAGATAGACATGGCTGGAATGGTAGGTTATACCGGTTCAGTGAAACAGGACTGAAACGAGGGTTACTCGATTCAGAAAGGGACTTTGTCCACTAAGATAGTCTTGGCAATGAGTCATGACTAACAAGAAATGATTTTCCATGATTATGTGTGCATGCCACAAAGTTTCAAGTTTCATGTTATGATTATGGTGATCTCATTTTCACTTCTATGATTTGTTCCATGTTAATATGTTATGACTCTTTTGCAGGTTATGATTTTCAAAAAGATATGATATGATTTTTATTTCTTTTGAATACCCTTACTGATCATTTGAGCTCACCCTTTTATGTTTTCTTTTCCCCAGGATATAAAGAAAGGTTTTAGGTAAAAAAAAGGGGAAGATCTTTATGGGAGATATTGAAGATCATTCACCACGATTAGAAGATTACGTTCCGAGTTTCCAAAGACACTAAACTATTACGATCCTTGTGTGTGTGTGTTTTTGTTATGTACTAAGTATTCCGCAAAAGTAATGTAAAGTCTATGTACGTCAGGCTTCGGGTCTCTACAGGGGATGTCATTCCATAGGCTTTTGAGCTATTACTAGAGACTGTGTTGTCAATATTCAAGCACATTTTAATTCATCTTGAGAGTAGGATGAAGCTCAAAAACTTACATTCTTCATGGGGTAGCAAAGCTCTGGTGGGATGCTCTGAACCATGAGGACATGATATGGGTAATGATTTGGGCTAATTTCCAAACAAGTCTCTACAACTAGTCATACCCCAAGACTCTACAGATGTCAAGTGCTAGTGAATTCAGGCATCTATAATGTGTGATGACCTTTATAGGGTACTCAGAACTCTCTATAGAGGCACAAATTTTTGTGCTGATGTACTTTTCTGATGAGCTATCATCAGAGAGATGTTTCGAGGAAGGTCTCTGACATGATATTCGATCTCAAGAAAATTTATCTAGGTTAACCTGTATCACTGATATTTTGAATCAGGCACTAATAACAAAGAATAACTAGAGAGGATAGAGGAGAAGATCATAACAGTTCTATTTCTGTACCTAGTGGTTCAGTGACTTCATGTAGGAAGTATCATTTTAAGGATTCCCATAGGATGTGTACTATTCTAGCTGTGAGTATTGGTAGCTTAATTGTATTTTTTTCAGCGTGGATGGTGAGGCCACATGAAGAATTAGTGTGACCACAACCCTATCGAGTGTAAGCTTGCGGCATGATGGGCCACATGAAATCATTTTTTATGAACTTACCTATATGTTTTAGTGGTATGGGGTCATCTTCAAAATTGGGTTCAAGAGTAGGGTTCTCAAATACATTTCAGGAAGGGAGTTGTATAATTTCTAGTCGATCAGGCTGAGGCATTGGTGGTTTTGGATGAGAAGAAAAATACTAGTTACCTTGAGATATCATAATTGGACTTCTATGATAGTTAAGTTGTATCACATGATCATGGTTCAGGGAAAATCTATTCAATGCATAATACCCATAAGGAGAAGGGTTACAGACTCACTATTGTGAGAGGTAAGATCATTGTAATAACCATGCTCATTATTACACACATAAACATGATTTATTACATAAAATACTCACTTGATACCACATAGAAGATTGAGAGGTCAATTGTATTTTCAGATTAGGAACATTACATAATGACTAAAAACATGAAACACAACATCTTTATTGAAAACATCCTTTACATGACCACTACATTCCCTCATACTTAGAATTGCATGGGATAAACTGAGGACATGCATAAGAAAAGGGTGAGCTATAAAGCCTAGTAAGGGACTAAAAAAAGGAATTACATGAATAATAAAACACATGTTAGGAAGTATGAGTATCAATTTAGAATAAAAGAAACTTGAACATAATGTCATTATACAGAATTATTATCATAACATAAAAATATAGAAACAACACATAAAACGATTTTAGCATGAGCCAAGGATAATTGCACATGGAGCACGAGTAAACCCTAATTCCACTTGAATTAGAATGAGAAAAACCTCATTTCACATGACATATCATGATTCTAATCTTTACCCAATACATTGGAACACTATTAGGGCACAACCTTCTTAAACATTTCATTTCATGCGTAAGTGTGCCACATAGATCATACAACATGGATTCAAAATACATCAACATTTATTCCAAGATAAAGTAATGTGGAATTCATACATGAAAATCCATAATCAATAAGTAAATGTGAATAAAGGTGAACACCCTTGATAGAGAAATGGGCATGGTATACACTAAAAAATAACATTGGATTGGAAAATTGTGGTGCAATTTCGGCCGCATTTCGTCACGACATAAGAATTCATAAAAATATTTGATGAGAGAGAAAGGGCTATCTCATAATATGTACATAAAATGGAAAGTACAGGGTTCATATAGATACATGTCTGAACAAGTTTAATGGAATTTAGACTCATAATACAAAACAATTGCTTGAATGTGAATGGGAAGAGAGAAATTCCTTACAGAATTTCGGCATGGTAACAGGTGTAAATGGGAGGAATTAAATAGAGAGAAAAATATATCTCACCATTTCAAACATAAGAAGGGGAAAATAAGGGAGGTGAAAAATCATAACCCAACATTTTTAATTGAATGTAAAATGGTATAACAACAAAAATAATCTTGGATAAAAATAATAAAGGAAGTAATCCCTTACCTGGAAGTGTGATCATAATGGCTTGGGAGAGGATTGAGAGAGACTTTTTGGGAGCTTTGGGGCACTTTGGGAGGATCCTAGAGGGTGGACGCAAGAAGTTGGATGTACTCCAAAGGACTTGAGTGAAGAGGAAGTGGGAGATTGTGGTGGGTTTTTATAGGAAAGGAGAGGGAGTTGTATTTTATTTAGGTTTGGGTAAGCACACATTTAACTAATTCAATCTACAAACCAGCCCATGATTTTTTCCCATGGTTTCTTCCAAAGGGGAGTGTAAAAAAATATTTTATAAGTCCAATTTCCAAAATTCTGAAAATAATTGGGTTTTTTATGTGGAGGTGATTCACACTCTCAATGAATTCAATTTGAAAGTTAAAATGTTTTATAAGTCTTGAAGGGTCCACTAAAGCATTGTAAAATAAATCAAACAAACCTAAAATCACATTATTTAAATTTTACAACATTTATTATGCAAACATAATGTTTATAGTATTTTATTAGGTCACTATTTGGTCATTATGATGTCATAAAACACATTATATATTTAAACGATATTTAATTGTTACCCAAACATTCGACTATCTCAGAAAATTATGAAAAATTCACCGTTTGATAATTTATTCATCCTAATTCCAAAAATAATATTCAATTTATCAAAATAATTTTCTAAATATGTGAATTTTACTTTTAAAATAAAAACAAACATTTATCGAAAATTCCTTGGTTCTGACAAAAATTTCTTTCAAACATTAATAAAAATCACAATCATTTTCATAATAATTATATTGTAATTTATATTATATAAAGAGTAATTTAGTAATAATATTTAATTTAAATAATATTTAATTCAAAAATCAATTAATTCATGAAAATAGATTTCTTAATTAACTAATTTTTTTTCTTTAAAAAACTATTTACAAAGTAACAATAATAAAGTGAATATATATTCTCTATAATAAAATAATGTACCTAATTAAATAATTTGGACATTGTTACATGACCCCTTATAATATTCCCATAAGACTGAAGGGTAAGGTGTTCAATGGTGATAGAATATTGGGGTGGCTGAGATAACATTCCTTGGGTGGTAATCTCTTTCAACTTCCACTTCTCCTGTATGCAGTTCTGTTTGAGCTTAATGTTTTGACACTCAACTTGGTCATGGTCAAAAACGAAGCCCAATGAAACCAACTCCTTTCCGAGCACCAAAAAATGGGATTCGTATAGGGAAATCCTATTATATGAGGTTATCTCTTCCTTTTTCCGAGTAAATTGTATTTATTAAAGACCAATATTTATACAAATCATGTTATCACAGTTCAACAACAATATTAGAACCAGTAACAATTCTTAACTATATTTCAAAATACAAAAACATAAAATAAAAGAAGTGCATTTGTTTTATATAAACATTTTATATAGTAATACATTCAATTGGATCAAGAATAATTTTCATTAATAAAATCATGGGTCGTTACAATCTTAGTAGCCTCTACTATTTTATTTTCCCTTTTTGATACAAGATTGTCACACAGTTTAATATATCCACATGTGGTGGAAATACTTGGGCTTATGGTTCATTTCTTGAGGGTTTTATGATGTTGGAAACACCATTGAGTATTAGGATGGAAGGTTTATACCACTGTAGGGAGTTCCCCCTTATGGATGGTGGGGTTCACTTCTCATGGAATCATTAGGTGCTAGAGATGACATGGTTTAATGTCATACATAGGATAAACTGGATAATAGATTATCTAGAATACATTCACTTCAATCACTGTAGGGTTAATTATAAATCACTAGAGAGTTTAGTTTATACTAGAAATGGTGAACAAGATGTCCTTGTGTGCCGAGATGGACCAGAGATTCATTGGATGGTTGAGATGACAACCCAAATTAGTAGTTTATATTAGATGATTATGGAGCATGTTAGGTGGATTTCCTCCTATGGATGATCATTTATGGGATGTGTTCCCTGAAAAACGTTTTGGGTTACCACTTGAGAGAGAAGATGATTTATCCATCAATCTAGTGATATGAGTGGCACCAGTATCCATTCCTCTTTATAGGTTGGATACGATGAAATTGTAAGAGATCAAGTGGAAGATAGAATATTTAGAGAAAAAGGGGTTTATATAAACCAATATTTCTTTATGGGGTTCACAAATCATTTTTTCAAAAAACAGCAGATGGAACACTTAGACTATGCATGGATTATCGAATGTTGAACCAGCTAACATTTAAGAACCGATATCCCTTTATGCAGATATATGACATGTTTGATTAGCTCCAAGGAGTTTAGGTTTTGCCAAAAATTTATTTGAGGTTAGGATATCACGAGGTGTATTTTAGACATCTAGAAAAACCTAATACAACCTTTCATAGAAGATATAGTTTATACGATTATATACCTATGTAGTTCGGTCTCACAAACGCGCTGGCAGTTTTCATGGAGATAATGAAATGAGTGTTCCATCCCTATTTGGATTCTTTTTTGGTGGTTTTCAGGGATTATATCTTGGTTTGTTCTCACAATCGACATGACTATGAAAAAGACCCTGATATAATATTGGATACATTGTTATAGAATCAGTTATATGATAAGATAACAAAGATAAACTTATATATGGATCAGATTCAATTAATGGGTCACATCATCTTAGAGACATGCATATTAGTAGACCCAGAGAATGTGAGAGATGTGGTTTACAGGGAAAACACAAGAATGTCTTTTACATATATAGTTTCTTAAGGACATATGGATATTTCTTGTGTTTCATACAAGTTTTCTAATTCTCTATAGCGATGTTGACTTTCTTGACTATAAAGGGTGTAAAGTTTTTATGGGATGATTCCTACGAGATAATTTTTTTAAAGATAAAAGGGAAATTGACATCATCACCAGTCCTGTTACTACTAGAACCAGGAAACAGTTACATTTTTTATTGCGATTCATTAGGTATTGGGTTTGATGTAGTTCTGATGCAGTGCATAGAGTCATGGAATATAGGTCCTAGCAATTGAGGCCACATGAGGAGAACTACCTACCACATGATCTTGAGATAGATGCAGTCATTTAGGATTTGAATTGTCTGCGACACTATTTATTGGGAGAGTGATTTTTTTTGTGTACACGGAAAAGAAAAGCATCTGGTATATATTTAAATATCATGATCTAAATATGATGCAGTTATGGTGGGTAGAGTAATTTTAGTCTTTTGACATTGATATTTCATCTATTATTGGTATGGGAAATGTAGTGGATGATGGAAGGAATAAGAGGACTCAAATATAAGAAGTTCAGTCGGCCAATATCGAGTGGTACCTCACATAATTTTTCTCTTTTATAAACTTGGAGCTGTAGGACTGATAGGTACATATTTATCTATCATCATTAAGTGTTACCTATACTCTTATTTATTGAGTTAGGATGAGGTATGTATCGGATTCAGAGAGCCTATTTTTATGGGAGATTGTGGATGGTGAGGATATACCACCCAGTTGGTCCAAAGGAGCGGATGAGATCCTATGTATTAATGGTCATTTATGGGTTGTTGTGGACATACACAAGGAGTTGATGTGTGGGTTTCATTCCTAATCTTGGGTGGTGAACCCCAGAGTCACAAAGATATAGTGTGACTTAAACTGTCAGTATTGGTGGCCAGGTATGAAGAATGATATAACTCATTTTGTTATGTGGTGTTCCACCTATCAATAGGTGAAGCTATAACATCAATGATCGATTTATTTACAACGTATACGTATTCAAGAGTGGATGTGGAAATATATTGCAATACATTTTTTGATCGGCTACCAAGGTCACCAAAAGGTTACAATGTTGCGTGTGTTATTGTTGATAGGTTCATTAAGGTTGTAAATTTTGTTCTGAACAAGGATACCTTCAGTGTGAATGATCTTGGATGGTTGTTAATCTGTGAGATAGTACAACACCAAGGGGTCCCACACACTATATGTTTTGTTAGAAATTCCAAATTTACCTCATTTTATAGAATAGTTTTCAGAGGGAATGAGGTAAATAAGTTTTTATATGTACAAAATTCCCCCATAAAACTGATGGAATGTCAGATCATACAATACAGGTTCTTGAAGAAATACAATGAGAATACATCCTTGATTTTGGGGGCTCTTTTGAGAATCATATACCCCTATTTGTGTTCGCCTACAAAAATAAAAATCATATGACTATACAGATGGAACCATATGAGGATTAGTATGGTAGTCCATGTCCATATCCCATGTACTGGTTTGAGGTAAGAGAGGAAACATTACTCGGATGGAATCTTGTGCAAGAGACTTTGGAGGAGGTCCAGTTGATTCAGAAACATATGGATACTAAATAATATCGAGATAAGTCAAACGCTGATCACCTTGGATGACCAATTAAGTTCAAGTTTAGGGAGAAAGTTTTATTACATGATTCTTTTAGTCTTGGAGACATGTGAATCTGGGAACAAGGTAATCTTTCACTGTGATATGTTGGGAAGTTTTAGATTCTAGAGAGATTCGGGTCGGTAGCCTATCAGTTGTAGTTTCCTTAGAGGTATTGATCTATGTATGATTTATTCCATGTATTTTATTTATGTCGTTATCATACCTATCTGTCTCATTTTTTCATCCCAAGGATTTTTTGATATAGGTTTATGCATCATTTTAATATCACCCAATTCATATCATTGATTAGGGGATAAAGGTTATCGAAGGACGATCTGTTACTCTATCCTGAATACAATGGAAGTATGGATGTTTTTAGGATGAGACATGGGAGAGGGAGGCTGATTTACATGCTCCGTGGCTAGATTATTTCTTAGATTAATCATAACCACCCTTCAACGATAAATTCGGGAACGAATTTTTTTATGTGGAGAATATTTTAAAAACTAGGGTGTTATTATAAATTACAGATACGTTTGTTTCAGTTATAATGATTAAATATTCCCCTATGTTACTATTTGAGTTCATGGTGGTATCAAGGGTGACTGTGGCTTATTCAGATCCCAGAACCCCTGTTTTGGGGTTATTTAGGCCTATCACACTATTACTGAAATTTTTTTGGGGCATGCCGCTTAGTTTAACAAACTATGCAAGTGGTGGGAGGTGAGAAGAGGAAGGCCCCGCGGTTAGGCCAAACTACGAGTAATAGAACACATGACCATATTGACATGTCTTAAATTTTATCAAATTTTAATAGAGGTTTTTTCACAGTTTATTCATGGTTCATTAGACTGTAAGAGGAAATTGCGTGGGGTGTCGTTCTTCCATAGAAGACTATGTGGTTTGACACAATTTTTTCCCAAATCATTGTCCTGAACCATAAAGTTATTTAAATTTATGTAAATTTTATAAATTTAAATTAAATTAAATCTTTTTAAAACCTAAATATCACAATTCATCCTAGGCATATAAAAAGGGAACTTTGAGAGACCTCCTTGAAACCTATCCATGGATTTGTTGATTTTTCTCTGCCGGATCTCCAATTCAAGTGCGGAACATATTGTTAGGTCCATACCGATAAGACATAAATTAATTTTTATCCATTCTACATTCTTCAGGATAACAATTGCACTATTTAGGTTGAAGATAGTTATTTATAATTTTAGATTCTTCGTTCGTTCATCTGTTTTATCCCGATATAAGTCAAATTAGGAGCCGATAATGGGTGAGAACTCCACATATGATCTAATATAGGTGGTTTATCGAACTTCATTGAGTTTTGGTACTTTATTAGGTTAACTTACATTAGGTCACCTTCCATACCTTCCAATACAACCTTAGATCAGAAAGGGATGATTTAATTAGATATCAAAGGACATGTTAGAGATTCCCTTAGGTTCTGTTGTAGTGGGTTAGTGGTCATTTCCCAAACCATGGTCACCCATGGGGTGTGCCTTATGAAATTTAACTGATGATCCTTTGTTATACCACTCAAGGTTTGAGTTATAATGCATTCATATATGTTGGAAGGGAAATTATAATTAAATAATATTTAATTAATTATTTTCGATATATCCTGCCTCCATGCTTAATTCTATATTGATGTTCCTTGTTTAAATTGGTTAAATTGATTAAATGGATTTGGTTAAATGAGTAGGTATACTTATTTTAGTTTTTTATAAATTTTTTGAATGATTTATTTGTGAAATGTGATATATTTGAATGTGATTTTTAAAAAATACGTGGGTAAAGTCGTTTTTTACCTTAGATTTGATTTGTGATAGGTGAGTGGGTATAATAATATGATTTGAAGTGATAAATAGTATGAATGTTAGGTGTATGAACAGATTACATGGACATTTTCCTTTGATATAGAAGTATTAGTTGATGTATTGGATACATTATGCTCTCTGGGTATTAATTTTGTGGTATTTTTTTGGGATTTCTAACCCTTGGATCCAGATTGGTTGGATTGGTGTAAGAAATTTCCGACATGAAATACTCCTAAGACTCCAACCAGTTCCTAACAAAGACTCCATTAATATTCCCCTAGGACTCCAAGAGGAATCTATTGTCATTGGCACCTTGGATCCATCACTTCATGGTTTGAATCATTTATATATAGCCCAACTGTGAGAAATATGACATGATTACATGAATTTCATGGTTGTATATGTTTTTGAAACATCATGTTATATGAAAAGGTTCTGTGTGTTATGGTAATATGTTTATTAGGTGATGTTGTGACACTTACTATATTTATTTGTAGCTTCCAATTAGGATATTAACCAACTTTTATAGGGAACTATGGGAGGCTATTTCAGTGATTATTCTTTAGTAGTTGTATTCTGTGGGAATGTTTGTTATTGTTTATCAGTTAATTATTTAAAAAGACTTTTTTTAGTTTATAATATTGCAGATATGGAATTTTATATATATTTGGTGGTTGCTTACTGTGTTTTTACCTCACACCATCTTTGGGCCACCCTCTAGGAACCAAATATATATATATATATATATATGGTTATAGTTATAGATAAGGGAAATTTCTATTCTGTAGGTTCTTGATTGTTACATTGGATCAAGAGAGCATGAGACCAAGATAAAGATTGTGATTATACTGGGATACGTTTTTGGTCTATCTAGATTTTTGGATAATTGTATTAATTTGTAACACCATTTACCCGTTTTTGATAGTTCATAGATCCATGTTTCACCAGTATCATTGCATATGATCCATTTCTATTTTTTGTTATATATTCAGGTCTTTATTAATATTTTGTTTTATTTATGTTGTGTTGGATTCTGCTAATTTTATATTACTGATGTTCAGTTGTGTTTACTAAAGTAATGAGGGATTAATCTCCCCACTATAAGATCTAGGCACACCATGCTTGTCGGTAGGCTTATGTAATTCTAGACATGTTATTGATGGCCTGTGATCCATAGATCTCAGAGAACTATTGAATGGAATCAAGATCTAATATGTTACAAATACCCTATAATCATGAAAAGGTAATATATAATAGGTCTAAATCATTAAACCAACGTTTTCCTTTTGTCGAATCATAAAATTTTAAAAGGGTCTGTCATAGTCTTCACTTATTCATATCCTCAAAAAAATATCTTTATGAAAATGAGAGTAAACCCATGAATATCCCTTAGGTGTGTCAAACCAGGTGAACTGAAAGACAAAAAATCACTATGAATATAAATGATGGCTGAGATACAATCATACAACTCTATTAAGTTTTATTACCCCAATATGAATTTAATTCACAACCACATCCACTTTAAATATCCATAAAATGATAATATTCTAAGAAAATCAAATCCTTTTCTTTATAAAAAATTTATATATTCAACGATAATTAGGATTATCATAAGGTTTCTCACTTGGAATGGCCCGGACCTCTCTAGTCCATTCTCTTCCTGAAATCTAGTGGCTGAGGTGTTCTAGGAGGCCAAGGAGACTCATCCCCAACACTTTACCAAATTTATAGTTCGGTGAACAGGGTTTCTAGTTTTATGAACTCTGTCATGGAGTCACATAAACATATGATCTATAGTGTTACGGTGTTATAGAAACGTTTAGTCAACAGTGTCACGGTGTCATAGAAATAGTGAGTCTATAGTGTCATGGTGTCCTAGAAACGGAAGATCTATAGTGTAACTGAAGATCTACAGTCTCACGATGTCATAGAAATAGTGAGTCTACAGTGTCACGGTGTCCCAAAAATGGCGAGTCTAAAGTGTTTTCAGACCAGTGAGTCTACAGTGTTTGCAGAACTGTTTCATATTTTTTTTTTCAAATTTCTATATTTTTCCAGTTTCTCCGAATTAACATCTTCATTGACATAAAATGCATTAAAGGCCTTGGTTTAAGGTATTTAAGGCCTATTAAATTCCCATAACACCTATATTAAGTTTCTAAGGCTCAGGATTCCATTACATGGTTAAAAAATGTGGTTTAATGTGATCCACTTTTAATGGAAAATCTATCGTATCTTAAACCAATGACCTGTTAAATCTTCTAAAGGGATGAGATATATTCCTCCCTTGTTCTTCCTCATTGTTCTCTAGTTCAAGATTCTTGAAGCTTTCCTTCCTTCCCATAGGATTTTTGTGATCAAACTTTCCTCCATAGATTGGTTCCCCATGAATTTATTCTTGCTGCAAGTGCACCCTCTATTTTTGGTGCAACCAAGCAGTATCGATCAATATTCTATATAAAGTATGATCTACCATCATTATGTTTTGTTATTCTCCTTATGTTTCTCAATTCCCTTCTATTGAATGTTATCTCCATGTTCCTAATAGACTTTTCTTGGGTGGTCACTAGTGTAATTTTGTATCTTCATCCTCGGGTGGATACAATTGTCACAGGGGGAGGATATTATCACCTGTTGTGTGGATCGTTCTCTTATAAAGAACATCATGAACCATTTTAGGTAGGGTATTTGTTGATTCTCTTTTATTTTATGTGAAAATGTAAATTTATCATGCTTTATCCATTGGATTTCAATGGACTTGACATAATAAATATTTGAAGCAGATAAATAAATTGATATCGATGTATGTTATTGCCTCTTTTTTTCTAGATAGAGTGATATCTATGTTTTTATTGTTTATATTTTTGTTCATGAAGGAAATTGGTAGAGAACGTGAATCCCTAATTAATTGATAATTGTTTGGATAAATATAAAGAGGCATGTAAATGAGACTGGTTCTTCTTGTTGGACTTTGATGTTAATAAAATTAATACAGTTAGCATGTTTAATTTATTATGATAGATTATGATTTAGGTTTCATGTAGTTGGAACCTACAAATAATAAATCAGATATTTCATGATGGATTAAATGACTGATTGTTTAATAATAGATAATTCCACATAGGTTTCTAATTTACCATCTTTATTGCTTCATGTCTAATATCCCAATTGATATGATGTTTGTTTTCTAGGTGCTTGTGTGGTGATGTGATCTTGGAAGGATGTTTTGATATGGGGGGGGGGCAGTAAGGGCTATTGATCGTGACAGTAGTTGATGTCTAGAGTGGAAAGATGCATTAGTTTATGCATGTGGGTGTCGGGAAGTACACCGAGGATAATGAAACGAGTTGGATGTGAATGTTTTAATGCTTGTGGTTTCTTATTAGTTGTTAGTCTTCTTCACATTCCCCACTGCTCAAGGCAGCTATATTTCTTACCCTCCTTCCAAAAGGGTCGATGACGCGTGGGGTATGCCATGTGTTTTTTGTGTTTGGATTACCAAGGTAGGATGGTTTTATGCTCTTGATATAGGCGGTAAAGACTCGACTGGTACTTCATTTACTCATCGTGTTGATCCACACTGTGTTTAGTAACGTAGAATGTTTTTCTAGAATTTATGGGAATATGGGAAAGTAATTTACTTAATAAATGATTTAATAAATTATGTTAACCCATGGGGTTGGAGCTTGCTGGGACGTGATGCTGAGGTTGACATTTAAAGGAATAGTGGACTTGGTGTGTGATGCTAATGAAATATAATGTGGAAATAATTAATGCTCAATTAATGTTTAAATAATAAATTAACCTAAAGTTCAACTGATGAAAAAGGGAATGAATTAATGTAATAATGCTCTTTAAATGGTTGTGTACTTATAGGATACCTATTCATATATGTTGAAGCCAGGAGTCTGATAGACATTAGCTACAATTGACTCTAAGTCTAGGTTATGCCTATAGTGTGGTTGTGAGATATAGTATATTCTATAATTTTTGTGTTTTTATATGCTAATCCATCCTGTCAGTTATAGAAACAAACACCCTTGGGATCCCAAGCCCTGGGGGGTGTGTTTTTCCCAACATTCTGGTGGGTGGATGGATGGCTGACAACCACCTTTGTCCCTACTCTAATCTCTTGGTAGTTACTTGTGCTGGTAGACATAGTGATTAGTGTTACTCATATATGTGTGTAGAGGGCTATAATGGCTTTCTGTTATTCACACACATATATTCTGGATATAGTTTCCTATGGCCTACTATCGGTTTAACATGTATAGGTTGTGATGGCTTGAGGATCCTTACTCAGTGTATGAGCTGTAACGACTTGAGGTATAATGCCCGACATATGATACACGTTTTGTGAGATTTTATGGCTCCAAGAAACCACATTGTTACCTTGATTACATGGACATGGTGGTTTTTTTACATGATGTACATGATGTAGTGCTTCACCTAGATGCCTTTGAGTGATCCTTTTTGTAGAGAGATTCTTCCATCCAAAGTAAATTTTTTGTAGAGAGATGCTTAGGACGTGCGATATTGGGGAAAAGCAGCATACTTGTGTGGAAGTAGTAGCGGGGTACCCTTGATATTCTTTATTATATTATATACTATTGTATGCGATACATGGTGAGAGTATCCCTGGTGAGTCAGGGAACTTAGTATACCAGTTTAGAAGATGATTTTGTCTCACTTTTTGTTCACTATGTTTTTTATGCTTTCTTTACTTTTTCATGAGAGGTTCTGAGGAGTATCCCACTAAGTACACTTTTAATAACACCCTATCTCTATATAAATATTTTTTCCAGGTCACTTGGAGTATTTTGGAGATCAGGCTGGATTCTAATAGCTTGGGGTTGTATGAGCTATTTGGGCTTCTTGGTCACTGCTGTTTTTACTTTCTTTTGGGTACTTCAATTTTTTCCTTTTAGTTTTTGTTGTTTTTCATGACATTACATATGTGTACTTGGTATTTATTAAATTGTTGTCTGTGTTGGAGTTGTTTGGTGGTTGTCTTATCTCTCTCTTCTTCATGAGTTTTTAGAGGGTAATGCCTCCCATTTCTGTGTGTACTATACCATCAGTGCTAGTCTCCAACCTAGGGCTTTCTAGAGGCGGGACTCAGGAGTCACTATCTACGATCACACATATTTTTCCTAGGAGGCATATAAATTTTGGGGAGGGGGTCGTGACGAAGTGGTATTGAAGGTCTTGTTAACAGATAGGATGGAGTTTGGTGTTAGGAACAGGTAAGGTTGCATGGGTTGGAAGTGCAACAATTTCCTTCATGTTTAGAAAGTGATGTAAACACTGGAGATTGGCTAAGACAGAAGCGTTTAAGGCCCCCTATTATCTGATGCACAAAACATTAAGTTTACAATCGCTACTAAATGAGGGGATATTTTTTTCAGAGTAGAGACCTAGTAAAGGATCATGCATCAATCTTATTTGTGATTTTGTTTGAATGGGTAGTCTTTGGGATACGTTAGCCTAAAATAAATAAAATAAAAAAATTAATTAATTAATGTCGAGTCTTCCATATTCCTAGTTTAGGAGCTCTAACTATTTTTTAATTTACAGGTGTGGCTTAGGTTGACTTCCTCGTCAAGATCACATAGAACATGTCCCGTAGGCTATGAAAGTAGATCAACTCATGGTAGAGGTTGGTGACAATGACACTCAGAGGAGGAAACTTTGAGAGTTTCAATGCCAGAGTCTGTAGAAGTATGAGGGCCCCATTTGAGATGCTGTCATGGATGACTAGATGGAGGAGGTCAAGAGAGGATTCAGTTTGATCTATGCTCGAAAGGAGCACTGGGTGTCCTTGGTTGTAACGTTACTGCATGGAGCAGTGAGGCAGTGGTGGTTCTTGTTCCCCAGGGACTGTGAGGAGTCGGCAATCTCATTGGAGGAGTTCTAAGACATGTTTAGAGTCAGGTTTCTTTTTTCATCCATGAAGGCTTCCAGTCGCCATGATCTTCTTACCCTTCGATAAGGGAGCTCTAGTGTGTGAGAGTTTGGAATACTTTTCGGGAACCTTTTATGAAATTATTCAGACCTGTTGCCAGATGAGGAGGCTAGGACGAGGCATTTTGAGGAGGCTTTGTATCTAGAGATCCAGTTCCAGGACACCCCATTGTTGCTGAAGATATATCTTGAGGTGCCAGTGAGGGAAGAGGTCATAGAGAGGACATTATCCCGGACTGGATCGTCTCAAGAGGGGAGTTGTCATGATTCCTCATGAAGCAGAGTTGGGGTTTGAAGATCCTGATTTTCAGGGCAGAAGAGTTTCCGTTCGGCTATGGGTAGGTCCCATCTCTCAGCATCTCATTTCTCCAGGGCTAGTGTCTCTCATTACTATTTCAAGGGATCAAGAGCTTGATATTATTGTGGTGGGAGAGGCCATCATCTATGAGTGTGCCTGAACCTTCAGAGAAGTCATTGTGCACTAGGTGTTCCGCTCTAGGTTCCTCCGTTGAGGCAGTTCCAGCTGTGGGAGAAATAGTAGGTTGCACCAGTTTTGGATCAACAGAGGGTAGATGGGGTAGGTAGAGGAAAACCCCTTGATTCTCCCTGTCCTCATAGAGGAGAGTGCAGACATGGTGGTGGTCATCATCAGGGTCAGAGAGGTCATGATGGAGAATATGGTCAGCTTCTTGCTCTAGTGTTTCTAGCTCCATGAGAGAAATATGTCGTACGAGGTACCCTTTACTTGTTTTCTAACATGGTGTATGCCTTTTTTGATTTAGGAGTGACACACTACATTATATCACCTACCCATGTCCATGTTTTGGGACTTGAGGTAGAGATGCTTATAGTGGCCTTGACATTGACCACACCAGTTGGAGGTCAAGCTAACTTGTTTGAAGTATTTAGAGACTGTGACCTAGTTCTAGGGAAGCACGTCTCTTGGGGATATTTCCTATGTTTAAAGATACAACCATATGATGTCATCCTCAGAATGGATTGGTGGTATTCGGTGCTGGATATCATGGATTGCTTTTGGAGGCAGGTTTTGTTCTTTGATGTGGATGGAGATCTAGTGGTGTTTGTTGGTGAGCGATACCCTTAGATGTGTTAGAGGCGTGTTCCAACCTCATCATCCTTGAGGGATAAGATGATGCTGAGTTCTTCAGAGGCTCAGTAGTTGGAGATTCCTAGGGTTGTAGAAGAGTACCCTGATGTCTTTCTAGAAGAGGTTGTAGCATTACCCCATCGACAAGAGATCAAATTTGGGATTGAGGTACAACAAAAAGTATCTCTTATATCTATATATCTATATAGGATAGACCGGTATGAGTTTTGAGAGATACATATAAAGATTTATGGTCTGTTACAGTGTAGTTTGGTTCGGCTGAGTGTGTCACCATGGGGTGCATCTGTTTTGTTCGTGAAGAAGGATGATGGCGGTTTGTAGTTGTGTATCGATTATCGTCCCATAAACAAAGTGATAGTGATGATTCATTATACTCTTCTATGTATTGATGATTTATTCTATAAATAGAAGGGTGAATGTTGGTTATCAAAGATTGAATTGCGGTAAGGATATCATTCGATGCGTGTGAAGGATGAGGATATCTTGAAGACTGATTTTCGTTGTCATCATGGGAATTACGAGTTCATTGTAATTTCGTTCGGTGTGAAGAATGCTCTATCTGTGTTCCTGGGATCGATGAACGTTGTGTTCCATGTGTTCTTAGATAAGTCCATGGTGGTTTTCATTAACGACATCCTCGTGTACTCCACTTCTGTGGAGGAGCATGCAATGCTTCTACACGCCGTTTTGGAAGTTCTTCATAAAAAAAATAGTTTGGGAAGTTGTTGAAGTGTAAGTTTTGGGCTCGAGAATTCCGTTTCATGGAGAATGATGTGTCCCAGTAGGGTGTAGTTTTGGATCCATCAATGATAGATGCAGTTGCGTCCTGGGTAACCACCAAGACATTAGTAGAGGTTTGATGTTTCCTTGGTCTCGCATGCTTCTATATAAGGTTCGTAGCTGATTTCTCTTGGGTTGTGACTCCTCTTAGAGCATCAACCAAGAAGGATCATGCGTTTGTGTGGACTGATAAATTTTAGACATATTTTGAGTATCTAAAGGATAATTTGGTAAGTTATCCAATTCTTTTTCTTCTAGTAAAGGGAGTTTGATTTTCTGTTTTCGGCAGTGCTTCACATATTGGGTTAGGCTGTGTTTTGATGCAGAAGAGATCATTCATTTCTTATTGGTCTCTGTAGTTGCATCCCCATGAATTTAACTATGCCACCCACGATCTTGAGTTGGTGGAAGTGGTGTTTTCTCTAATTTTTTGGAGACATTAACTTGTAGGGGAGAGATTTTTGGTTTTCACCGATTATAATAGCCATAGGTATGTTTTCTCCCAGCATGACTTAAACTTGCGACAATGTTAATGGATGGAGTTATTATTGGAAGACAACATCAAAATCTCATATACGCATGTGAAGGAGAATTTTGTAGCTGATGAACTGAGCCAAAAGTCATGAAGTGATGAAATTCATGAATCTAGTGATTCCGGGAGAGTAGTGGATGAACATATAGTATTACATCTCAATATGGGAGACATTGGGGGAAGATGTTGTCTTTTTCAGATGGAAGTGAAGTCATATTAGGTGGAATAGGTAGAAGAGTCACAATTGGGGGATCTAGAGGTGGAGGTTTGGAGTGACCGTGTTGTTTGTGGTGAGGCCCCTGATGGTTGGTTTGAGGATGAGCAAAACAGGGTGTTATATCATGGAAGGATTTTCTTTCCTTTGTAAATGGGTTAAATAGTTCTTAGAGAGTTCCATAGTTCCCCTTTAGTGGTTCATCTTGGAATTAAAAAGATTTATCTAGGCTTGAGGAGTCATTTTTTGTGTCTTGGGATGAAGCGTGAAGTTGCAGGGTTTGTGTCTCAATGTTTGGTTTTCCAGAAGGTGATTGTTGAGCATCGTGTCCCCAGTTGTTTGTTCCAGCCATTAGATTTTCATCAGTGGAAGTGGGAGGACATATCAATGGTCTTTGTTACTCATTTACCTTGAGGCCAGGGAGAACATGAAACGATTTGGGTGTTGGTGGATCGTTTAACAAAATTAGGCCAATTCATAGCGATCAAGGAGTCACGCTCCATGTAATTTTTGTCGAGGCAATATCTGGATAATGTGGTGAGACTTCATAGAGTTCCAAGGATGATCATTTCTGATCGAGATCCTCATTTTACCTCTAGGGTGTGGAGTGGTATCCAACATGCTTTCAGTTATAAACTATGCCTCAACACTAATTTTCATCCATAGAGGGACTGTCATACATAGTAGAAAATCTAGACTCTAGAAGACATGTTATGCTCATGTGTCCTAGATTTTGGAGGTTCATTGATGATGCACTTACCCTTGGGGGAGTTTTCTTACAACAATAGTTTTTATTCCACAATCAATATGGCGCCGTTTGAATCCTTATTTGGCCAACCTTTCCATTTACCGTTGTGCTGGATTGGGGCTAGAGAGTAAGTGATTCTTGGACCGGAAATAGTGTAGATTACAACAGATATGGTTTAGGTGATTCATGAGTTGACGAAGACAAGGAATAATCGTCATAAATCATATAATGATCAAAGGATGAGTCATTTAGAGTATGATGTTGGGGATTACGTGTTTCTGAAGGTGACTCCCATTGTGGGCATCAAATGTTTGGTCATCAGAGTAAGCTTTCTCCCCGGTTTTTTGGGACTTTCGAGGTGTTGGCTCATTTTTGAGTTGTGGCGTAATGAGTAGCACTTCCCCCATAGATGATCCAGATACACGATTTATTTCAGGTGTCACATCTTTGTCGTAATCTTCATTACGACTCTCACATCATCGATTGGGGACAGACCAATGTTGATGATGATGAGACCTTCGAGGAGCGACCAGTGGAGATACAAGATAGCAAGGAGAAGGTTTTGCATGGGTGTTCTATCCCCTTGGTTCGCGTCCTGTGGAAATAGGATTGTGTGGAGGAGAGTACCTAAGAATAAGAGTCACATATATGTGATCAGTACCAAGAGTTGTTTGATGTTTAACTCTTTTTAGGTAATGATGTTCGCTTTGTGGTTATATACCCTTCATGTTTATACGATGGATTTCTTTTTTGCTTCTTATGGATTTCCCTATTTTAGGAGGTATCTCGATGAGTGGTTGTTCGAACCCATTTTCTGCTTTCTTTTGGGTTGGTTTTGGATTATCAAGGATGAGAATGTTTTGAGAGGAATCTGATGTAATGGACCAAACCTCTCTAGTCCATTCCATTGCTGAAATCTAGTGGTTGAGCTGTTCTGGGAGGTCAAGGAGAGTCATCCCCAACACATAAACAAATATCTAATTCTATGAATAGTATTTCCAGTTTTATGAACATCATCACGGTGTCACAGAAATGGTGAGTCTACAGTGTCACGATGTCATAGAAATAGAATATTTATAGTGTAAAAGAAGATCTGTAGTGTCATAGTGTCACAGAAATGATGAGTCTACAATGTCACGGTGTCACAGAATCAGTGAGTCTATAGTGTCACGGTGTTACAGAAACAGTGAGTCTATAGTGTTCCTAGACTAGTGAGTCTATAATGTTACCAAAATGGTGAGTCTATAGTGTTTCCATAACGATTAGTATACAATGTTCCCAGAACTGTTTGATATTTCCTTTTCCAAATTTCCACATTTTTCCAGTTTCACCGATTTAACCTTTTATTTGAAATAAAACCCATTCAAGGACTTATTTTAAGGTATTTAAGGCCAATTAAAATCCCATAAATCCTATATTAAATTTTCAAAGGCTCAATATTCCTTTACTTGGTCAAACCATGTGGTTTAATGCGATCCACTTTTAATGGAAAATCTATCATATCTTAAACCGCTACTCTATTAAATCATCTAAAGGGACAAGATATCTTTCTGTATTGTTCCTCCTCCTCGTTCTCTGGTGAGAGACTCTCAAACCTTTCTTTCCTCCCCATAGGATTTTTGTGATCAAACATTCCTCCTTGGATTGGTTCCCTTTGAATTTATTCTTGCTACAAGTGCACCCTTTGTTTTTTTTGTGCAACCATGCAGTATCGATCAATATTTGATATAAGGTATGATCTACCATCGTTCTTTTGGGTTAATATTCTTACGTTTTTCCTTTTCTTTTCATGGAATGATATCTCCATGTTCCTAATATACTTTTCTTGGGTGTTGACCGGTGTGGTGGTGTCTCTTAATCCTCGGGTGGATACAGTTTTCACAAGGGGAGAAGATCATAAACCGTTGTGTGGCTCATTCTTGTATGAAGAACGTCAAGAACCATTTGAGGTGTGGGATGTGTTTCTTCTATTTTATTTTACATGAAAATTTGAATTTAGAATGTTTTACCCACTAGATCACAATGGAATTGACATAATAAACATTTCAACCGGATAAGTAAATTGATATCGATGTATGTTATTGCCTTCTGTTTTGGTAGATAGTGTTATATATGAGTTTTCTTTGTTTAGATTTTTGTAATTGAAGGAAATTGGTAAAGAAAGTAATGCTGGAATTAATTGATATTTTTTTGGCTAAAGATAAAGAGGCATGTAAATGAGTTTGGTTATTCTTGTTGTAATTTGATGTCAATCAAATTGATACAGTAAGCATGTTTAATTAATTATGATAGATTACTATTTAGGTTTCCCGTAGTTGGAACCTGAAAATAATAAATCGGTTATTTCGTGATGGATTAAATGACTGATTGTTTAATAATGGATAATGCATCACATGGTTATGAGTTACGCTCTTGCTTGCTTAATGTCTTAGAGCCCAGTTGATATGATGTTTTTTTCCTAATGCTTGTGTTGTGATGTGAGCTTGGAAGGTAGTTGTGATATTGGGGGGGGGGGGGGAAAGAAGGCCTATTGGGTGTGACAACAATTGATGCCTAGAGTTGTGAGATGCATCAATTTATGCATGTGGGTGTCAGGAGGACATCGAGGATGATGAAACGTGTTGGATGTGAATGTTTGTATGTTTACTATTTCTTATTGGTTGTTTATATTCATTACATTCCCCACTGCTCAAGTAAGCTGGTTTGATTACCCTCCTTAAAAAGGGGGCAAATATGTGAAGGTTATGCCACATGCTTTCCGTGATTAGCTTTCATAGGTAGGACAAGTCTATGATCTTGTTATAGGTGGCAGAGACTCGATGAGTAGTTCATCTACTAACTTTGTTGATCCCCATTATGTTTAGTAGCTTTAGATTTTATTTCAATAATTCATAGGAATATGAGAAAGTAATGATGTCAACAAATTATTGAATAAATGATTTGGACCCATGGTGTTAGAGCTTATTGGGACACAATACTAATGTTTAAATTTAAAGGAACAAGGGACATTGGGTGTGATGGTAATGAAATATAATGTGGAAAAAATTAATGGTTATTTAATGTTTAAATAATTAATTAATGTTAAGTTCAACTGATGAAAAATGGAATTAAGTAATGTAATACAACTCTTCAAATGGTTGTGTGCATATAGGATACCTAGTCTTAGAAGTGGAAGCTAGGAGACTGAGAGACATAAGATACAATTGACTCTAATACATGGTTATGTCCATAGTGTGGTTGTGATATATAGTATATTCTATACATTTTTGTGTTTATATACACTACATCACCCTGTCAGTTAGCGAAACTGACACCCCAAGGATTTTGAGCCCTGGGGGGTGTTTTCCCCAACATTCTAGTGGGAGGATGGATGTCTGACTACACCTTTTGGCCCTACTCTCTTCTCTTGGTAGTTATTTGTACTGGTAGGCACAATGGTTATTTTTTCCCATATATGTGTTTAGAGGGTTGTAATGGTTTGTGGTTATTCACACACATATATTCTGGATATAGTTTCTTATCAACTACTATAGGTGTAACGTGTATAGGCAGTAATGAATTGAGGATCCTTACTCGGTCCCTGGACTGTAATGTCATGAGGTATAATGCCCGACGCATGATACACGTTATGTGAGTTTTGGTGGTCTTAGAAACTATGTGTTTACCTTGATAACATAGATATGGTGGTTTTGTTGCATGAGGTTCATGTTGTGGTGCTTCGCCCAAGTGTTTGTGGGAAAGCCTTTTTATAGAGAGATGGTAAGGATGTGCAACGTTGGGGAAAAGTGGAAAACCAGTAGGGAAGTATTAGTGGGGTACCCTTGATATTATTTATTATATAATATAATATTATATGCGATACATGGTGAGAGTATCCATAGTGAGGCTTGGAACATAGTTTATCTTTTTAGGTGATAAGTTAGTTTCACTTGTGGTTCATTGTTCTTTGGCATGATTTCATTAGTTTCTCATGAGAGGCTCTGGGGATGATCCTACTGAGTTTACTGTAATACTCACCTTATTTTTATATAAATTGTTTTTTTCATGTAACACAGAGATGGCTGGAGATCAGGATAGTTTTCACTTGCATGGGGTTGCAGGATCTATTTAGACTCTATGGTCACTGAGGTTTTCACTTTCTTTTGGATACTTGCAATTTTCCTTTTCATTTGTTATAGTTTGGAATGAAATTACATATGTGTACTTGGTATTTCTATTATATTTTTGTTTGTGTTGGAGTTGGTTGGGGTCTGTCATATCTCTCTCTTCTGCATGTGTTCTTTTTTAGGTTAATGCCTCCCATTTGTGTGTTTACTATACCCTTGGTGCTAGTCCCCAACCCAGGGCCTACTAGAGGCAGGACTCGGGAGTAACTATCTCACTTCTCACACTGCCTGCCTTGGAGGGGTATACATTGTGGGGAGGGGGTCATGGCATCACTAATCTTTTATAACAATACTATCCAATGGTAACTTAATCTTTCACAAATAAAATCTATCATGACCATTAATTTTCAAACTTATTTTTTAAATTTAATTAGATTAATATTGAATATATAACATTACAATTCACATTAGAATAATAATGGCTTTGTGACTTAGACAAGAGGGACTCATAAATTTATTTAATAAGAGGCATACATCATCTACCAATATGATAGTTATAACTCGAATACTTCTTATTCATTTTATAAAGAATCCTATCATCATAATCGGGGTATGGGAATCATATGAAACATTGGCATCATATGTTCAATATATGAGGGATATATCAATGAACTCTTAAGAATATGATGAAATTACATGTTTGAGAACATGAAAATAACTTTTTAAAAATACCCATAAAATCATAAATCATAAATGACATTCATGGAATAGAATAAGGAAGTTTATAAGAAATGAATCAAAATGAAACTAAATAACATGAACCATGGTAATAAAAAATTCAAATGAAACATGTTTTTTCATACACAAAAGAATAGAAAATAATGTCCTTAGATTATGATCGATTCCATGACTATAATTGTGTATTGGGACTACATCCCATTCAATCATATACACAATTAAGGTTCACTCCATAGAATATTATAGTGGATAGAGTCTCATTTAGAGTTTGTTTCACTCTCTAATCTAGTCAGTATTATCTCATTATATATCTATCTTTACCAATTTCATTTAAGGGATATATGATTCCATTAGCACCCTTAACATATTTTAAATAATTTTTATGTGTGTAACAAGATCATACATCATTTATCATAGTATATATAGTTTAAATGGAACAATTTTAATGAATATTTCATCATAGTATAACAAAGGGAGAGGAAACACCATTTTTAATGGTTTTATAATAACATAATTAACCCCTATAAAGAAACATGTTTCAAGGAATCACTATTAAATCATAATCATAATTATGCATACAAAGAATAAAAATGGATGGTACCATTGTTTCATATCCCTTGGAAAGAATATGTAATATCAAAGCATGTTACCATAGATGATAGAATCCTTCAAAAGATAACTAGAACATTTCATGAATAAAATACCATTTTCAATTAGAAATAAATTATATAAAAAACAAAATTTCCCAAATATTAAGGGAAAATGTCCATTGAAATGAAAATTGAAATATTGTAAATGAATCTTAAGTGCCTTATGTAGTCATGATGGGGGAAATTTTATTCATGCTATGTATGTTAATGTAATGAATCATTTAACATTTTAGGTAAAAAAGTAAAAACTACAATGTTTGAAAAACAAAAAAAATATGATTTATTTTTTAAATATCATTAAAATTAAATTATTGATAAAAATGTATCTAAAAAACAAAAGTCTGATATTAAAAACATTATTTAATTATTTTTATGAAAAAATATATAGTTAAGAGAACATATATTTTTACTGAGGATAGAAATAATGTCTATTTTTATTAAAAATAATAATTAAATCTCTTAACCATATAAAGAGAGTAAAATAAATGAATAGATTTAATGTATAGAAATAACCATTTTATAATGAAATTAATGAATTTCTTGGGAGGTATATAATAATATTTATTCGTTGAAAACTTATTCAAAATAAACTTAATAAAAACTTACATCATACATAAACCCATTAGCTCATGATTAACTTTCATTGAGAGAGCTCTAACAACCAGTATAATATATGAATTTTAAAATAATTCTCTATTAGAAAAATTTATATAACTAAAATATCTAATATGATCCATGTATATTATTTTAATACCTTATTATAAATAATTTCTTTTTATAATAATCATTTACTTATGTTAATTATTTTGTTTTTATGAGAATTGTGGTTCTGAATTTCCAATCTATGTCCTTTGACCTTGGTTATATCATCAATATAATTTTAATTATTATTTGAGTAAAATATAAAATATATACATATAGAAACACACACACACACACACAAATATAATTGGAGTCATCTATAAATGGTATATATAGAAATATGAATTACACTATTTGGGGAAATAGAAGGTTGTACATGCGAATGAATGATGTTTTCCTTTTTTGAATAGATGGAATGAAAAAAGAAGATAAATAATAATTAACAATTGAATAATAATTATATAATAATATATATAATGTCACGACCCGCCTTCACCAAAAGGAGGGAAGGGTCAGAAGATTGCCACGCCCTTCATTCTTTAAGTTGAAGAAGAGATAATGACCCTCGAAACCTGCCTTCAATAGGTCCCGGAGTGGCGACTAGCACCAAGGGTATGGAAATCACACACGAATGTAAAGCATTACCCTTTTTGTTTTATAGGATTGGGAGATAAGATGATGAAACCCAACAACACCAAAACTAAAAGAAAAGTAAATCCAAAAAGGTAAACCATTCCCACATGCATGTTCAAAGTAAATGATACAAGACACAAAAATACCAAGGTAAAAAGATACCAAGAAAAAAAACGACATCAGCAACTCTCCCAAGTGTCTACGCTAGTATGGTCCCGCGTGATGCCCAAGGTCCTCCTGGAAACCTAAAAGCAGTTTTATATACGTAGGGTGAGCATACAAGTATACTCAGTAGGGAAAAACCAAAGATTCTCGTTCACAAGTGGGGAGGAATACTAATGCCCTATGATAAAAGAGATAACCAAGCACCTAGCAAGGAAACTAACCACCCCAAGCCTCACCAAGGCACACTCCCCAAATAACGCAAGCTAAGTAAAGTATAGTAATAGCACATCGATGTTTGGGTACCCCACGCCACTTTCCCACTAGTTATTGAAGACATCCTATGCATCGGACCAATCCCTCCATTCTCACTGCAGTCCCACTGCCACACCCAGCCCACACACACCTGGGCCAGAACCTCATGCATTCCCACTGCCAAACCCCATCCGCACACACATGGGACACAACCTCACGTAGTCCCACTACCAAACCCCGCACGCACACACCTGGTCCACAACCTCACATAGTCCCACTTCAAAAATCCACCCACACACACCTAGGCCACAACTGTCATACGTAACCATGCCTGCAAACACCTAGGCCAAAACAACCACCGTCACGCCCGAAGACACCTGGGCTAGAAGATCCACTGCCACGCCCGAAGACACCTGGGCCTCATCCCGAAGACACTTGGGAAACCACCTTCCTGCACACACCTGGGCCACAATCACCACACTACCCCACCCGAAGGTTCTAGGGCTAATAATGGACTTCAGGCCATCACAGCCTGCCCGAGGGTACTTGGGCTGTCTGGGAAAGGGAGAAGAAAGAAGCTAATAACCAGCCACTAATGGAAGTGTTTGTAAAAACACTCTACCCCATGAAATGGGCGTTTTCGTCACTAAGTTCTCAATCTGGGTGGGGCGTGAATAAGAAACAAAAAACTACTAGTATATGTATAGGTAGAAAGCAGTCACCCAGTTTAGGTTTTTCTTCAGCTAGCCTAAAGAACACAATCAATACCATGTCCAAGTCACAACTAACACCAACCCAAAACCCATTTGTCCCATCCTGGATTACATGTTCAGTAATAATGTTTAAATAAGTTTTTGCACCTACTTGGGTGACTATCAAACATAAGCACAAGAAAAGGGAAGAGTGCGGTCAAACATCAACTTAAACATTCACAATCGGTTCTCTTGTAAAGTCACAAAAACAAAAGGGATAAGGGAGATCCCTCGAAGTACTGGAACCAAAGAAAACCCAAAGATACTGCCTACAACTTCTACAACTAAAGGGGCCAGAGAGATCCCTCGAAGTAATGGATGAAAAGGAAATCCCAAGACACTGCCCCGTCTCCCCAAATTCCAGAAGCAAATAGTTTCTCATCAAGAGAGGATCCCACCTCAATTCGTGATATAGACAAAGTAACCACACGACCTCAAAATTGACAACCGGAGAAACCATAACAACAGGGGATCACATCCCCACCCACATCACCCAGAAATCGGCCCATGAAAGGAAATAACCAAACCACTACCACCAACACAAAGCAGGCCCATGACGGTATTTTCAGATTTAAAATATTTAACACACTCCATGATTTCAATTATATTGTATTTTAACAGGGGTTATCGCAGAAAAGGCTTGATCCTAGTGCATTCAATTTATTTAGTCACATATACGTAATTAACCAATTTATTTTACAAGACCAACACAAGAGGTAAGGGTTTATTAGTGCACAGAGAAAGACCACCAACGAACATGATTTTCAGTAGGAGTAAGCCCACACAAATCAGAAATCATTAATCATGAAAGAGCCTAAAACAAACCAGTATCATCGATCACACCCCTCCCCCCATTATTTAAATTTTGTTTATTATCTTCATTAACATTGGGCTTCATCAATCCCCTCATAAGGAGAAAGCATACCCACCCTGCATGATACATAGTAAAATACAACGAAGGAGGAATCCCTACTTGGTTGATCAACAATCGAAGTTTATCATTACGCCGTCAAGGAATAGGGGATGTGTGATTTGCAGGGGTGGGGCCTCAGAAAATCAAGCACGAGAAAACGAAACGATGGAAGGGTGATCAAGAAAAAGAAACCCAAGGAGTACCCTTTAGTTTATAAAGGTCAGGGTTAGTTGAGATAAGAAAACGAAACTACATAAAGAGCAGGGTTGTGGGTTGACCACGCGGCCCCATACGTCATTGAAATGTCCCCGCACTTTGGGGCAGTTTAAACCGACGCACACACTAGGGTACCTCATTAAAAATTTAATTAAATGCCATAAATGGGCATTACTGGGCACTTAAACAAACTTAAAGTGGTCCAAATATGGTTTAAAATTCAATTAGTGTGAAAAGGAGGCGCTACTGGAAAAACCCCGACAAGGCTAGGTGGCACCGATCGGTCTCATGACGAGATTCTACCCTTAGGATCCAGATTTTGGAAAAGGAAAGGACCCTGAGGGTCTAGGTCATCACATATAATATATATTAAATTAATTTATCTTTATTAATATCCATGTAATCTAGAAATGAAAAAGTTAATAACATTTCATTTTGGAGGTAGAAGTCCACATGTACACATGAACGATGTGATCATTTATCAAGGAATGAGATGGTAAAAATGAAGAAATTATGTTATAATAATAGAATAATTATTATATCATAAATATAATAAATAAACATTAAACCCATAGTAATCAAAATCATTGAAATATGGTGATGGAAAATGAATTATATCACTATGGGGAGGCGAGAGTCTATACATATGCCCAAGTGATAAGTTCACATACCATTTGAAAATAAATAAGGTGAATAATTGTGGTTCCATAATAGTAATGAAATTTATATTTATCAAGCATAAAAAATATATTACTTCATGAAAAATACCATATATTTCTACGAGGGAGAAGAAGAAACAATTTTAAATTGTTTGGGTATGATGATTACCTCTTCTTGGTTTGCCTCCTTTTGAACCATTCATAAGGAACCTTGGAGTGGTATTTTAAGATTAAAAGATACTTAAAATAATATATAGAGATTGTTATAGGAGATTTTTTTCTAGTTTTGTTCAATCTAGATTTCATAATGTAGTGTAATTAATAAAAAGGAAGTCTTCCCAATTATATGTGGGGGAGATGACACACTTGAAATTTCTTGATTTCCTAAAATATAATAATTTCATTTTGAAGAAAAATAATTCCTAATAGATAAATATTCAATGGTGGGATAAGATGTGGTAAAAGTTTTTTTATTAAATTTTATTTATACAAAATTAATTTGAAAAATCCCTTTTATCTTGGATTAACCCTGGTATAACCACTTTATCCTTAACTATTGTAATAAATTTATAAAAGTTGTTTTATTCATTATGAAGAAATTTTTTGTATAAATTATTAAATAATATTTATTATTATGACTCAAAATAAGGAATCCTTTTTATAAAATTAAAATCTTTGAAGTGGAATAATTTAATTTAAAAATAAACCGGTACGTCCCGATGAAAAGCAGTTTTCCTGAAATTTTGTTTCATAAGATTAAAAATATTTTATAATAAAATTACTATATAACTAATTCTAGTGACATTAATTAGATTATTAATAACATAATTTAACTAATTTTATTTGTATATTTTGGATATTTAAATATAATTTTGAAAATTATTGCAAGAATAATAAAATTTTCCATAAAATTCAGTATTTATCAGTATTCATCAAAAAATCAATATTTTCAAAAAAAACATCTACCAAAATCACTCTAACATAATTTTTTAAATTATTATTTATAAATTTATGTTTTATCACTCATATATATTTTCTAATAGTGCCATAATTTTTTAAATTAGTCTTTCACAAATATAAATAAAAACCATTTTGATGAAGAGGTGTATTTTATTTCATATAATGACCATACTAAATAATTTTTAATTATTTATAAACATATTTAATTATTATAAAACATCTATAAAAATTTATTTCTAAAATTTTGGTTATAACTTTTCACTAAAATAAATTAATTACTAGTTTATAATGATATACTCTATTAAGTTATACTCAATGTTTCATTCATTACAATATACCGAAAAAATTAAATTCACATGAAGCTAATTTTATTAGAAAATCATAATATATTACAGCCATAATAAAAAATCCCATATCCTAAATCATTACAACATGGGTAGATCAATATATGGGATATTCTTATCATCTTTAGTGTTAATCAAACTTTATTGTGTACTATGACAGTTTTGGGCTAGATGTACTATTTTATCACACTAAAAACTCTTCCATGATCCCCTAAAGAAACTGCCCAGGTTCTCTATTCAGTATTTATTTCTTATTGGAAATTTTAATTTATTCGAATAATTTATATTATCATCAGATCATCTAGGATAATACAAATTATTTTTCATTTCTCCATAATAATTTGAGGTTCTAGTTTTCAACTACACATTAAGAGCACATCTTGAAATCTCTTGAGGGCTACTAATGTCCCTTACAACTAAAACAATTTGAAGATTAGGATTTCTTCTAGTAAATAATTGATTAATTTTAAATTTAGTTTCTGATATTAAACTTTTTCAATACCTCATGATTGATGGGAAATTTTCTTGATATTACTCAATATATTTTTCAATTATTTTCTTCAATTCCAAGAATTCAAACTCAATATTCATTTAATGTTTATGGGGGAAAATACATATTGGAAAATATATTATTGAGGTACTTCATTCCATGGATTGTATTTATTCTATTTCCTTCGTATTAATAATTATATTCCTCCGTTGGTAGGCATCACCCTACAAATCATAGATGGATAAAATAAACTTCTTATGGTTTGACTATAGAAGAAAAAATACATCTTTTCAATCTCATTATTCATATTAATAGAAATAAGATATTTAGAAGACCCTATAATTTAAATTGGATTATAAACTATGAATTTCATGGTAGATTTTTTATTATTTCTTGGTGTATGTAGGAGATCAAAATGATTTTCTCTATATTACAGTTCTTAAGAGAGTTGGTTCAGTATTTACAGGAGGTCTTTTATCCAAATCCAAATCTATTTAGGTTACCCATTAAAAATCACCACATTTTGAATTGAACCCAATCATAACTTATTTATTTTGGGTTACCTGCACTAACATTATTAAATAAAAACTATGACATAGTGTATATATATTTATAAATGTACTCATAAGGAAAGTAAAAACATATAAGGAAGATTTTTTGGACAACGTGCATATGTTTTCTTATGAATCAATAGGTTTCAAAACATGTATCCATGCATATTTTTCTAACTGAAATATTTAGATATTCAAATACTTCATATTGTTCTATAAATATAATGTGAATTAACTGATGAAAATACATAAGAATGTTAATGGAATAGTGCAGTTTGGACTCCTTGTTAGCTATTTCGTGATTGTTGAGTTAATACACAATATGTATTATTCAAGGAAACATACTCATGGTACATCTATTCTATATCATGTATCTAAGTATATTATCTAGGGATTTGTTGTATTTCTTGTAAAACCATAAAATATATATATACCAAACATGATTATATTATATTATACATAGTTATATTCGACAAAATTACCCCATGTATTTAAAAAATGTTACCAAAAAATACCCAAAATCACTAATCTCATCCCCAATTATAAATAAAATCTCATTTATCACCAAATATATTGATATATTATTAATACAACTGAAATAATTCATTATTCTTATGATTTAGATAATACTTATTATAATCATTCTCATACCATGAGTAGGAAATGCTGTGGTGTCTTAGAAATTATCTACATAAGATCTTATTCTACAACACATTGAAAAATTAATCCATAATCACAAACATCTAGATAATTTTATAGATATATAAAATGATATATTCATTATCATAACCTCGTAAATTGGAATATAAGGGTGGGGTGAGATTAAATGCTCTGTAAGGGAAATAAAAATCATAATAAATCAGACCATACAAATGAGATCAAACATGAGTAAGAAATAAATATATTAATAAAATATCATGAAACAATTTATTATAATCATAAATAATTATATTTAAAAATAATAATATAAAATTATTATTAAAGAATCATAAAATTTATGAGATGGCTCAAAATACATCACTTTAATCAAAAAAACATGTCAGCGTGACATATGGGTGAGTAATAAATTAAAAATAAGTCATAACATGAAAAAATTGAACATTATAAAAATTGAATATGACATGGAATGATTTATATCATGATAAATAATATTTAAATGATATAATACAATTAAAATATGAAAAACTTTGTGTGGTAACTCAATTTTCCCACACTAATGTGAAGAAACTAATTATGTCCACTTTGTAAAATTTGAGCAAACTCATTAAGACAATTATTATTAAAAAATTCATTGAAGATATATATAGGACCCCACCCATAATTATACATACATTGGTGTGTCACAGAAAATCAATCATTATTATATCTTAATAAATGATTAGAAAACATTGCGTTTCTTAAAATTTTCAAAAAAACACATAACATGAACTTAAGAAAAAAAATATAAAAAAAATATAATTTTCATAAATAAATCATGTTAAAATAAAATATAGATTGTGATCAAAACATAACATAATGAGAGATACTCACGAGAGGGAAAATATAAGTTATAAAATAAATGTTTTCAGAAAATCGTTTTAAACTTCTAATACAAGTGAGAAAAAATATATTTGAAAAACATTTATAATAAAATGTGATTATTTAATAAAATCATATTATAATGAATTAAATAATATAATAAAAACAAAAAAATATAATTTAATAAATATTTAGTGGTAAATAATTAATATAAATGCTTTTATTATAATTTAAAGTTATTTTTTTCAAAATAAAAAACCGCATAGGAAAGATGTAAAAATAAATTAATTTCTTAAAACATTATGTGAAATTATGATGAATATAAAATAAAAAACACTCTTTTATTTCATTATATTAAACTCTTTTTAATTAAAAAATATGTACTTGGATATAAATATTCATTTGTATGACTAGGAGTTATTCTTACAATCATTATACTTTATTTTTTGAAAATGTATTACTAAAAAAGATACCTCTGATGATGAGAAGTTATTTTACATATGGAAAATATGAAATATCATATAAAAATGGGAAGTATAAGGATCAAATTATTGTTTAAAATTATATTTATGTAAGAATAACTATGACCCCATGAATGAAAAATTTATTCGAAGAAACACTTAAGTGGTCCTCATTCATTATGTGCACATGTATAACATCCAAAATAATAAAATTATGATTATTACATAATTTAATAATAAACTAATTACAACATATTACATAAAATAATTAAAAAATATTATCATATTATATTTATTTATTATATAATTTTTTAATATATATTTTTGAAAATTAAATCAGCATTGACTCGTTTTGGTAATCCTTCTAATCAAAGTTGATATTTTAATAATAAATTATATTACTAATATAACCTTTCAAAGAAACATAAATAAATATTTATTGGATTATGAAATTATATTAACTTTATTATTTATGTTCCCATAGTCCTTAATGATAGTGTTTTATAGCATTTATCTCATAAAGGCTTAGATTTTCCTAAAAATGAACATAGCATAATTCAACCTGGGGGTCTGGTCCATAAAATTTTTATATAGAAAAAATATAATCATAATATAATAATAAGGATATTTTTTAAATAGTTTTTTTCTTTCAAATTTTTATTTGTTTATTTTTTAATAAATAAGAAAACCAATATGAAAAACTTCTCTTCATGGAGGTTGTATACTTCCTAACGAACGACCAAAATTATTTAGTTTTTTACGAATATGAGAGGGAATAATTAATGGTTGATAAATTAATATGAATAAAATTTAGTAAAATAATTATAATATCATAATTATTGAATAATGGGTTGTATAAATTTTTAAGGGTTTGTATTTGATGAAAAATAATTGGATTGTGCAATATTTACTTTGGGACATTGAGATTTCTATAGAAAGCATCCATTGTAATGAAGCGATTTATATAAATAATTAATACCACAACATAGTTAGAATGATATAGGTTTATCATAGGATAATAATTTAATATTTTAAATATGAAATTTAAATTTAATGGTTTAGGAACATGTGTTTGAATTGTCTTCTTTTATATGCATATGGGAGAAAAATTCTAGAGACAACCTTTATAATATAAATAATGTAACGATACCATTCATGTGAAAAAGGATTAAAATGATACATAAAAGAAATGGATGATGATGTTTTATAGTTTCATATATTAAAAATCTATTTATAAACATGTTTTAACATATTTTTGGTCATTTCAACTTAGTAAATAAATTTTTACCAATATTACTTTTATAGGGGTAATTAATTTTCAACATAAATAATTTATTTTTATGAAAAAATTAAAATTGAACATTTATCCTAAATTGAATATTCTAATTTAAAATAGCATAATAATTTAATCAAATATACGTTTTAATGGTTTGAACCATTAATTTTATAAAAAATGAACATATCAAATAAAATAAGTTTTAGTAAATGTGTGTTTTTATGATTGAATATCATGTGTTGGATAAAAAAAAAGATGTTTTTTATTTTTTAGACATAATTTTGTTTCTAAAAAAAATTATTGGGGTTTTACATCAGAAAAATTCCAAATTTTACCAAAATATTTTTTAATTTCGTGAAAAACCCAAAACATATTAGTATAATTAAAATATACCCATTTTTATATAGTTAAAAATAGGTTTATAAATTTAAAAAAAATACCCTTAAATGAAAACTTTTGTTTTTTAAATACATATTTTTTCATTTAAATTATGTTATAAAAGTCTAGGTATTTCTTATATACAGATAATGTAATAAAATTCATTATTTTATAAAATACTATATTTAAAATTATTAATATAAAAATAAATTAAATATAAAAACAATAAAAATCATATTCAATCAATTTGGATATGTATAATTAAATAATTATGTGAACGTAACAAAATTAAAATCCTATAATTTAAAAATAAAATAAAAAATTCATTTATTGAAATATGAAATGATTAAGCCTTAAGTGTTCTTAACCATTATTTTTATGCTTTTATAACTGATTACTATATTTTTTTTATCAATTATTGGATATATTATTATTATAATTTAATTATATATTAAATTTTAAGTCATTTAAAATTTCTTTTCTTGGAAACAAGCTCTTAAATAACATATTTATTTTAGTATAAATATTTACTAAAACATGGGTTGTAATTGTGCTCCACTCATTTATGAGAAGAATTGGGTATTGATTGGTGGAAACAAATTTTCCTTTACCAACCAATTTAATGTTTCGTCGTGGATAGATCACCTCCACCTTAATCTAGTGATTTTATACTATGGTTGTGACAATTTCATAGGTAATGGAATTATTCAGTGTACCACTGGGAGGTAACATGGTAGGGGCCTATGTTGATCATTTCATGGGATTGTTTCTAATCCATCCTAAGTCAATATATTATGACTCGAAAAATAATTGTTACATTAAAGGAGGAAATTATATTTATCTTATCTTGGTAGTGTTTCATTCTAGTTTGAATACCGTTATTTATGTAATTTATAAGGATTTTGTCATTGAGGAATTATTATAAGGGAATCCAATAAAAGTATTTCATCAACCCATTCTTATGTTAGTAGGGGTGATCTAGATAAAAGAATGTCGGATCCAGTAGTATTATTTTGGTGTAGAAATCCTAGGAATACTAGGTTATATTATTAGAATCCCTTATGAACTATCATAAATTTGGTCATTCCAGTCACATTTATTATTTTTAAGCTGAATCCATATTGAATAATAATTCATTTACCCTAATTTATTCAATGTAATTTTTTTGTGATGATTCTTCCACAAGAAGTTTCTAAATTATTATTATTGTTTTATGGGTGTTATCTTTTTCAATCCCCTCTTTATATTGAATTTGTCTACCTATTTTATATACCAAATATTTTTATATGATTAATTTTATAAAATTATTAATCCTGTTCCCATTAAATTATAATATTAATTCAATTTCAAGTACATGACTCTATAATAATTATCATTGTTATCATTGTGATTGTTGGGAAAAATTGTTTTATTTTTTTAAATGGAGAAATAGGGATTATATACAATCAAGTTATGGTAAGAAGAATAATATTTTCATTTCTTGTTAGACCATGATAGATACTAGATTGTAATATAATCTTTATAATCAACCAGAGTAGAAGATCCTTGAGTTTGGCCCAGAGTAACCCTTCATGTAACCTCATGAACAAATGTCATAATGTTATCATTCCATGTTGAGGCATGTTCATGTTTAGAATGTTTATCATATTGGGTAGAGTGAATTATCAAAGTGATCTACTTGGGGAACCCTTTTGAATGTTTCATTAATATATTACATTTAATGTGGTTTGAAAGTGATATCTTATGATCACATATGTTTGGTGGAATTTATCAATATAAAATATATATATTCATCCAAATGTTCATGGATGGTGTTTCATCATTTTAGATCTGTTATAAATGTTGTGGATACTTAAGGAAATTCTCCACATGGTTTCATTATGAAATTGTGAGTTTTATTCCATAGTTTATTTACATATGATTTATTATTTATTTAAATCCTTAGTGAATGAATTGTTCTTGAGGTATGAGATTGATTTTCTTCCTTAGTATAGAATAGTACCCAAAAAGAAATCATTAATTTGATCGTAAATGTTTTTTTGATTACTAAAATTTAATATATATCAATGGATTGGTCTTCCCAAGGTATTTATTTGCCGGGAAAATTTATTTTAGGAATATATAGTGCTTTTGTAGCCGGTAATTCATTAATACTTTAGATTGGTTCTATTTGGAGTTGACTTCTTGTGTTACATGTTCATTATTTATAGTATGATATAGTGTCTCTATCTTTGATACTTTTTTATATGTGATTTATCAATGATATTTTCCTATGATCTAAGGTGTTAAAGAATTTATTGGCTAAAAATGTGGAATGGTGGTCAGATTATGACACCCTAAAATTTCATTTTCCATGATAATGTTACTATGGATAATTTCTACAATATGTTTACTGTGTTCCATGGTGAAATTTTATGTTTTTATAACCTATCCATGAATTTTTTGTTAGGTTAATGGTTTTGGAAACCATATTGTAGGAACTATTTTCCTCCTATAGTTTTTGGATAGAATGAATCACACGACCGATGCATGATCTAGTAATCCCTTCCAGTTACATATGATGAATAGATTTTATAATAATTTTAATCCATACATCCACAAAATATATTTTTAAATTGTGTGATTAAAATATAAAACCCAATCTTATTTGGGAATATTATTATTTTCATGTTATTTTTATTTGATTCCTCTCCCCTAATACACCCCAATCAAGCTACCCTAGCTTAGGAACGTTATATCAGATTTTATTATCTGCCCAAGCTTCTATAAAGTCTTTTTAAGGTGATGTATTGGTAGAATATCATTTATATTTATGATGATGTTCCATTTTTTTGAATTAAAAAACAATTTTTCCTAATAATATCAAACCCCAGTGTCCAAGAAATAATTATTTTGTTCTCTAGGGATTTACTAATTAGGTATTTGTGTTTATAAGTGTTGTTATTAATTGTATGAGACCCAATTTAGAGGTTTACATTAAATGAGATTAGATTTATCTATTTGTTTATATTTATTGATTATAATTATTTATTACAAAGTGTTCCTTGGATACATTGGTATTTTAAATGTGTTTTGGAATTAAATTAATAATATATATGATACCTAGATTTATTTATCATTAGTTTTAAAGGAATATTTGCGATTTTTTCATAAGTAATAAATGGATGAATATTGAGATGAAATAAAAAAATGTTCCGAAATAGATTATTATGCATTATTATTGTTTGATAAATTTCCATTTGTGGTTTACATAGAGAAAAATGATTGGTTCAGGGTCATATATGATAATTTAGATATATAATGTTAGGTGTGCATATTTTAAAAAAATTCCTCTTTTTTTAAAAGGAGGTTCAATGTAGACATTAGTTTTTTATTTTGGTAGAAGTTGTTGTTTTATCGAGAATGTTGTTACTTTGATGTTGTTAATGTTTTTATGTAATTTTCCTTATCAATAAGTTAATTTTTTAAAAATATTTCCAAATATTTTATGTTGATTTTTTGGTATTTTTTGTGATTTCCCTTTTAATTGTTTTTGGGTTCAAAATTGTTTGAAAATGGAATTTCTAAAGAATATAATTTCTATCTATAAATGGTTAGTATTTCAGGAACCTTATGTGATGCAATTTAATGGATTTTTTATTTACACCCTAGTTGAGTCCTATTTTTAAAATTATCTTCATTTGTGTGCATTTTTTGTTGGTTATTTAAATTATGATTCATTATTAAGTGGTTTAGGTTGGGGATCATTGTTGAAGGGGGTCTATTAGATTTTTTATGTATATAATTTTCACGATATGTTTACTTTGAGATTTTAGTTTTTCATTTGATTGATGCTGTATTATTAGTGTACGATATCTATTATCAATGATGTGAAAAAACATAGGAAAAAAAGTATGTTATTAAGGGATAAAATATTTTCTAGTTGTTATTTATGAACAAAATATAACAACATATTAAATGTTATGACATACATAGTGGTTTCACAGATGAGACCAATTGAATTTGGTAAGGTTGATGGGATGTCTGATCATTTACCTTCTAGTATTTGTTCCAAATTTTCAATTTTTTTACTTTTTCTATTAATCTCTATTTAGTTTCCCTAGGATATGTATCTTTGTTAGGACTATTTATTGTTAATAAGAACTAAAATTGTTTGTTTATTTATTGTACTGTGATTTCATATTTTGATCTTTATTTTCATTTAGTATTGGAGTAAACTTGTTTATTCCAATCATTTAATTATCATTTTTATAAACTTACATTTCTTTTTGATTTATTAGGTTTTCCTTTTTTCAAGAATAATATTTTTTGAGTGTTTTCATTAAAAGTCTAATTATAAAATGGGGATTATTTAAATTCATGCCTGTGTGAAATTCCTATTTTGAAAAAGTTTTAAATCATTGTGAATGGATATTTTTTAAAAAGTGATACTTTAAGTTTAATGTTTTTTTACTTGGTTTCATTAAGATTAAATTATTTTAAAACGTAATAGATGATTTTTGAAATTCCAATTCATTATTAATTCTAATTTGAGGAATGATTTTCTAAATTTTAAGTATTGAGAAATATGATTAGGAATTGATCAATTATTTCTAATTTTTATTAAAAATTAAATGGAAACATATATATATATATATATATAAATTTTTTTAAAATTGTGAATTGTTTAGTTAATAAAAGGAATTTAAGTCACATTGTGTTATTTTTCATTTTAATGGATCAACATATACATAATCAAATTGTTGTTTTGGATTATATATGTCTTTTACCTATTATAAGGTGATGGATTGTAGTATGGTCCCCAAATCTCTCCATATGGATGTGGGTGTTGTTGTTCTTGGTTGTTACCTGAGATTAACATGGTGTTAGTATATTTTATTTTCTAGGGTTTATCCTCTAGTTCTGGATGGCGGTGTATCATTCATTCCAACCTCCTATTATTACAATTTTATTTTAATTTTGGTGTGTAAAATATTTTTATAAAATTATACCCGAATGTATAAATAACTTTTTTTTGATTTTTTCACATTTGATGTTATCTCATAATTGTGAGACGTTATTTTAGTTTTTGTTATTTTACATCGGAATGGTTTTTCATTTTCTAGAGACCACATGTTGTGTTTCTTATTAAATCCAGATGATGATCCCTTTTTAGTGATGCTGAAATCTTTCCCATGTATTCACATAGAAAACCATGATAATTGTTACCCTACTTCGGTGATTGGATATGTTGCTCGAGGCTATTAGTGAGATGACCCATTCGATGTGTTAGGTTGACTTGTAATAGTTCACCATAGAGTGTCATCTTATAATGCTACTGATGTAATTCAATTCTATGAGTATGTGATACGAATAAACAATATTGGATAACCATATACTGAAACAAAATAGTTGAATTGATATGGATTTTTTAAATTCATAACCTAAAATGTGTACCACCACACAACCCTATAACATTGTAATAGATTATATATTTTGGTATAATGATTTTGTTTAATATGGATGTGGCATAAGAAATGAAAGTTTGTTTCTGATACCCATTCTATGATATTTATTCGTTTTATTCAAGTTAATTTTTCAGAAATGATGAAGAAAAATAACATGAAATATATATGTGAAGAGATCATATATCTAAGTAATATATTTAGGACAATGATAAATAAAATCTCATTGTTATCTGGTGTGATGTTAGTCTATGAAATTATTGATATCGTCATTCAATTTATCGATTATCTTCCGGATTAATCTATAATGATCCTTTATTTATGAATTATAATAGATTAAATAATTATTTGTACATTTAACTATTTTCTCTGACCTTTCATGGTATATAATTTTTTCAACCCATTATTTAAAAGGGAATATCCCCCCCCCCTTTGTAATCTAAAACCATGGTTAACATCATCTATATAATTAAAATTTCATTGATTTCATTTTATTTGATTTATTATTGGAGTATGTCATAAAAAATATCTATGTATTGGGTTTGCTATTATATTTTATAGATCATAGAGGTTTATTCCAACATTCACATATAGAATTTTGAAGATGTTTTTCTCTACACACCAGAATATAATAAGCTCAAACATTTTATATACATTCTAATACATCGAAAAATGATACATCAAAATTCTTTTATATAGAACAGACTTCTTTGGTTCTTTCTCAAATTTCATAAAACAAAAATAGACCCAGAATGTAATGTTAGATTATTATACATATATACTATTGAGGTGGATATTTTAGGTGAAAAGTTTACATATTTATTCATTAATCATAGAAGTGTATAGGATTAAGGAATAACTAATGACTGTTGGCCCATTAGTTGCTTTTTGAATATCCAAACTCAATGGTGAGGTTTATATATTATATGCATCCCTGGTTCCTCCTAAAAAATAATATCCATTGAAAGATTTTTTGGATAATTAATAACCCAATAAAATTTATAACAATATATGTAATAAATTATTTTTCAAGATAGAAATTAGTGAATTATTTGGATTCCAAATTGAAATACGGGTATCCAATCTGATGGTTTATATATTTAAATATCCGATGTGAGAATTATTAGTAGAATTTATTGATGGAGAGAACATTACATACCCATGATAACTTCAACACAATCAACCATATATTTTCTTTTTTATGTGTCACTTAGGAAATATTTTTTGGAACAACTACCAAGAATTTTACTATATGTGAAAAATTATCAAAGTCCAGATTTCGATAAAGGAGTGTGCAATAAAATAAGAAATCTTTTATGAAATTTTACAAATAGAGGATGTATATATTATCTACTTTCTTACATGTAAAACATTCAAATGATATAATAATTCATCTTATAATAAGGTAATTATATACATGATTTACTAAATTTATTATGTTCAAATATTAGGCATGTAAAAAGTAAAAAATTTTGGGAATTTATTTTTTAGTATCACAAATTCATTAGTGGATCATAAGTACCCCCATTGGTGTATAATCTAATATATTAATGATTATAGGTGACATTTCTATATATAATTTAACACATAAAAGGTAAAATTTATAAATTCCATCATCTAAAAGAATAATATTATAAGTAGCATTATGTTTTAGCACTAAAAATATTTAACAAATCAACGTAAAGATATAAAAGAGGTCTCGAGGTGCTCTGAAGAAATGGATAATTAATATATAAAACGTCTTTTATATGACATATTGATAAACCAAAACTTCGATAGCGATTAAAATCACTACTGTGGTAGTAGTTTTAGTGGTTTTAAAAGAATGAAAATTTATGATTAAAACATGAAATATTACATATCACAAGGCATATTCACACAATTGTTTTTGTAATCATTGAGGTAGAATTGAATATTGTTTCCAAACACTATAAAATTTCATTTACGTCCATGAATATTTTCTCTATATTACATTAGTAAAAATAAAAATCATATAAGTAAATTTCATGATCGAAATATTATGGACTAATTTTGATTTAGTGCCTCAAAGAAGACCGTTATTTAAACCTATTATCTATTAATACTCACATAATTATTTTTTATGATTAGCTAATAATAATATAAAATAAAAATTAATCAATTGATTTTTGTGAAAAATATTCTTTTATAGTTTCATATAACATGATATTAGCCAATATTTGTTTTCAGGCTTTCACATAACTACCCTTTCATAGAAAATGCATAAGATTCATGAATGATTTCTACTGGTTTAGAAATAATTTCTTAATTTAAATGTATTTCACTAATATAATTATTTCCATTCAAGATCCACAAACATGTGTGTTATAACATTCCCTTTATCATGTAATTACTCTATAGAATAAACCATCCCATATACCCACGATCTATGAATGGGGTTCTCATTTTCTATAGTATCCAACCTATATTAGATATATTATATTTTGAGACATTCTTTTATAAATAAAATTCAAATAATATTCATTCGATAGCAACCCCCCCCCCATAAGAACATTTATTCTAATCAATTATGGGGTTTTCAACATAATTTACACTCATAATTCATATTCCAGTATCCTTTTTTATGGATTCATATTATATGAGTCTATAATCATTCTGGGATAAAATTAAATTTGTTTGAGACCTATTTTACATTATAATACCAAAAAAATATACCTATTAATGTGCTACTCACATGAAATTAACTATAAGTAATAACACGCCATATATTTAGAGTGAAATTCCCTTTAATGACATGTTTTAGATTACATTTATTAATCACAACACCAAAAAATAAATTACCTAATAAAATAATGTGGACTAATTTAATTAAATAAGAAATAATATATTTCTAAAAATTTAAATGAAATATATTTAGGAAAAATAATAAATTAAAATATAACCACAAGTATCTCAAAATTCAATAAGTTTTAAATATTCATTATCACAATATCTCAGGTAGATTGTAATAGCTATGGTAATTGTAGATAAATTCTAAACATTATAAACATGATAATCAATGTTAGAAATTAAATTGTTAATGAGAATAGAAGTATTTATTCTAATATGCAATGAAATATAGATGAATAGAAAAAAGAGATGTCACAGTTATATAATCATTTCGAATAAATTGAAATTAAGAATATACGGCCATTGAAATTATATAGTCAATAGTAATATGTAATTATTTGATATATTAGTGATGAATGGAATAAATTAAGTGGTTATTTGAAATAATATTTTATAATAAAAATGATCATGAAATATGATCATTTTAATCCTTTCATTTATACGTTTTTCATAAATCGTATTATTTTTGTTGGAAATTTATAAAGAAATAGATATTTTATCCCATGAAACATTTGATGTATTGTGAATGAGGCCCATCTTCCAAATATTATATAATAGGTTGTTGTACCTCTCGAACCCCTCGAGGTTTAATTTTCATGATCACAATCACCCTCTTATTTATCTAATATTGTTTTAAGTGTTTTTGGTTGATAGGTATAAATTCAGGGTGCCAAGGAATTGGGCCAAGAAGGCCAAGAAGGCAAAAAGCCAAAATGGACTGAAATTCAGTCCACCGGCCAACCGGTGGCTTCACCACCGGCCAGCCGATGGACCCTGGACAGAAGGCTGAGCCACTGCCTCAGCACCGGCCCACCGGTGGCCTCAGCACCGGCCAGCCGGTAGAGCCCAGACCGAGAGTCCAGCCACTGCCTCCACACCGGCCAACCGGTGGCCTCAGCACTGGCCAGCCGGTGGAGCCTGAGCCCGAAGGCCTCTCCATTTTGCACACACCGGCCAACCGGTGGCTCTGTACCGGTCAGCCGGTGGAGCCAGTCAAACTAGCCGTTGGGCTTTTGACCAGCCTGTCCACTTGGCCTCCAACGGCTCCGAAAGCCTCTCCAATGGCTCCAAGGGCCTCCAACGGCCATATGAGGGTTCCCCCTCTATAAATAAAGGACCTTGATCCCCCGAAAGCCCAAGGAACATAGCCAGAACTATTGTGATGCCAACGGACACATCTCTCATCATTTGGCGAACCTCCTGCGGATTCCTCCAAGGGAACCCCACTTGCTCCAGCACACTTCCACATCCAAGGAGCACCTCCAAAGAAGCTTGGGAGCACCCTTCATCAGCTCCATCAATCCATTGGTGCCCAAGACTTCCTAATTACGGTTTTTCATTGCTTTATTTATTTTGAGCATCAATTTGGGTTTGTACCTACAAACCCCACCTCTTTCTCTCATCCTCTCTTTTTGGGTTCTCACACCACCTTCAAGGTGTGAAGAGGTTAGTCAAGCCTTACCTTTCAAAAGGATAGAATCAAAGGTGAGCTAGCCTTCACCTGTAAGAAGGATAGTGGGTTCTTGCTCAACCATTGAAAGCAAGTGGGTTCTTGCATAACCATTAAAAAGCAAGCTGTAATAGGTGAGCTAGCCTTCACCTGTAAAAAGGCTAGTGGGTTTCTTGCTACAACCATTGAAAAGCAAGCGGTAGAATCTCTCAACGGCTGAGTTGGGAGCGGAGACGTAGGACGGGTTTTTGGCCGAACTCCGTTATCAATTTTGTGTCTTGTCTAATTTATTTCCGCTGCACTTTCACTTTGATTTTAATTTGTTAATCTTTTTTTAAAAGGCAATTCACCCCCCCTCTTTCCATCACTCCCTTTTTCTCCGCCCAAAAATTGGTATCAGAGGGAAAATTTGAGTAATACCTTAACTGGTTTCAAATTCAAGATCCTTTTGTGATGGCTTCAACTTCTTTCGCCCCCGAAGGCTTTTCTTTGGGTCGTGCTCCATTTTTTGATGGAACCGACTATAATTATTGGAAAACCCGCATGACTACTTTTCTTAGAAGCATAGGATATCCCATTTAAAAAATTGTCATGCAAGGTTACACTCTCTCTTCCCCCGATGAATCCAAATGGACTCAAGCCGACATTAAAAATTTCGAGCTTGATGGCAAAGCCATGAACGCTCTACATTGCGGCCTTGACCGAAATGAGTTCAATCGAGTTTCCACATGCACCTCTTCACATGAAATCTGGAAACTATTGGAGGTTACCCATGAGGGGACCAACAAAGTAAAGGATACTCGATTAGATATGTTTCGTCAAGATTTTGAATCATTCTCCATGCATCCAAATGAATCTATTTATGAAATGTTTACTCGTTTTACTGACGTGTGCAATGGTAGAAAATATGTTGGAGATAATATTTCTGCAGAAACCATGGTCAAGAAGATCCTATGGATCCTACCAAGCTCATGGGCTCCAAAGGTGACGACAATCCAAGAAGAAAAGGTCATCAAAAACATGCCGGTAGAAGAGCTCATCGGATCCCTCATGACCTACGAGATCACCATGAGGAGGCAAGCTGAAAAGGAAGGCAAACCGATCAAAGTTCCAAAGAACATCGCCTTCAAGGTACAAAAAGAAGAAAGCTAATCCTCCTCCTCATCTTCTTCCTCTTCAAGCGGTGATTCCGAAATGGAGAACCTTGCCCGCAAAATGCACAAGTTCATGAAGAAGCACAAAAAGAAGAAATCTCACAAGGCCCGCAAGTCTCAACCCAACGAAAAATCCGAGCCCAAGGTAAAATGTTACGGGTGTGGCGAGAAAGGCCATTACAAGCCCGATTGCCCACTCAACAAGAAAAAGGCCAAACAAAAGGAGAAGAAGAAGGCTTTCAAGGCCACATGGAGTGATAGCTCCACATCATCCTCCTCCTCCTCCTCGAGCGACAACGGTAACAAATGCCTAATGACATTCCATGAGGTAACATCTTCCGACTCCTCTTCCTCTTGTTTTTCAAATTCTCTAAATCATTTATCGTACGAGGATCTCCAACATGCACGAGATCAATTGCAGGAAGGTTTTCACGAACTTTCTTCCAAATTTGTTGCTTTAAAAAAGAATTTCAAAAAACTCTCTTCCGAAAAAGAACAACTTCTTAAAGAGAAGGAAGAGTTGACCCTCAAAATCCAAAACCTTCCCGATATTGATTCCATGGAATCAACTATCAAAGATTTAAGGGAATCCCTTGCCAAGTTCACCAAAGGTGACCAAAATTTGACCAAACGCCTAGGTTCCCAACGCATATCTAGAACCACCGAAGGGCTTGGCTATTCCAAGCAAGCTTCCTCTTCCCATGCACCTACTATTTTTGTAAGGGGGAGCTCTCAAATTAAATTTTGTAATTATTGTAAAAAACCTGGGCACTTAATTTATGAATGCAATTGTAAAAATGCCCGGTATGGCCGCCCCAAAAGTATTTTCATTAATGATGAATTTTTTAGGAGAAGACCCGCCACTAGACAAGTATTGATTGAAAAATCCCTTCTAGCGAGTCTCTCCGGGCCAAAATTTGTCTCGGTTTCAAAAACCTCTCCCCGGTGATTTGTTGTTTTTATTTAGGGGGAGTTAGGTTTGTTTAAGCTTTTTGTTTTATTCAAAACTTTCGATTCCTACTTTCAATTTCAACACTTGGTATCAAAATTTTCATTTCAAAATATTCAATTCAAATTTTTCCTTTCAAATCTCTTTTCAAAACTTTCAATTCAAAATTTCAAAAATTTAATTGGTTTAAAATCTCCATCTTGTTTTTCAAACTTGTTTCCCTCAATCAAGTTTTATGCCCCGTGCTATTTTGATAATCACAAAGGGGGAGAAATTATTGGTTGATTGGGGGAGAAATCTTTTAAAGCATGCTTTTCATTTCATTTTCAACATTGTTTGTTTTGGTGATTGTGATCATCAAAATAGGGGGAGATTGTTGTACCTCTCGAACCCCTCGAGGTTTAATTTTCATGATCACAATCACCCTCTTATTTATCTAATATTGTTTTAAGTGTTTTTGGTTGATAGGTATAAATTCAGGGTGCCAAGGAATTGGGCCAAGAAGGCCAAGAAGGCAAAAAGCCAAAATGGACTGAAATTCAGTCCACCGGCCAACCGGTGGCTTCACCACCGGCCAGCCGATGGACCCTGGACAGAAGGCTGAGCCACTGCCTCAGCACCAGCCAACCGGTGGCCTCAGCACCGGCCAGCCGGTAGAGCCCAGACCGAGAGTCCAGCCACTGCCTCCACACCGGCCAACCGGTGGCCTCAGCACCGGCCAGCCGGTGGCACCCAGCCAGCACAGTGGTTGCTACTGCCTCAGCACCGGCCAACCGGTGGCTTCAGCACTGGCCAGCCGGTGGAGCCTGAGCCCGAAGGCCTCTCCATTTTGCACACACCGGCCAACCGGTGGCTCTGTACCGGTCAGCCGGTGGAGCTAGTCAAACTAGCCGTTGGGCTTTTGACTAGCCTGTCCACTTGGCCTCCAACGGCTCCGAAAGCCTCTCCAACGGCTCCAAAGGCCTCCAACGGCCATATGAGGGTTCCCCCTCTATAAATAAAGGACCTTGATCCCCCGGAAGCCCAAGGAACATAGCCGGAACTATTGTGAAGCCAACGGACAAATCTCTCATCATTTGGCGAACCTCCAGCGGATTCCTCCAAGGGAACCCCACTTGCTCCAGCACACTTCCACATCCAAGGAGCACCTCCAAAGAAGCTTGGGAGCGCCCTTCATCAGCTCCATCAATCCATTGGCGCCCAAGACTTCCTAATTACGGTTTTTCATTGCTTTATTTATTTTGAGCATCAATTTGGGTTTGTACCTACAAACCCCACCTCTTTCTCTCATCCTCTCTTTTTGGGTTCTCACACCACCTTCAAGGTGTGAAGAGGTTAGACAAGCCTTACCTTTCAAAAGGCTTGAATCAAAGGTGAGCTAGCCTTCACCTATAAGAAGGCTAGTGAGTTCTCGCTCAACCATTGAAAGCAAGCGGGTTCTTGCATAACCATTAAAAAGCAAGCTGTAATAGGTGAGCTAGCCTTCACCTGTAAAAAGGGTAGTGGGTTTCTTGCTACAACCATTGAAAAGCAAGCGGTAGAATCTCTCAATGGTTGAGTTGGGAGCGGAGACGTAGGCCGGGTTTTTGGCCGAACTCCGTTATCAATTTTGTGTCTTGTCTCATTTATTTCCGCTGCACTTTCACTTTGATTTTAATTTGTTAATCTTTTTTTAAAAGGAAATTCACCCCCCCTCTTGCCATCACTCCCTTTTTCTCCGCCCAACATAGGTAACATCATTTGGGTTTTACCTTGACTAAACCAGTGTTGAAAATCAACAATTATGAATTTGATGAAATGATCTGTAAAACAATTTTAGGCTCATGGAAACCAATACGAGAACCATGTTACTTCACTCTCAACCCTCATCTGGAACCATTAAATATTCCATCCTTTGTTTTTATTTATTTATATTACTAAGTTTCATAAATAAAAATTACCATGATATCGAGATTTAATTATTAATTTAATAATTGAAAGTTTAAAAATATTTTATTATTGTTAGTATTGATTTCTGGTGGCACCATGAAGCCAATGTTTATTATTTTTTGACAATTATGTAACTCCCAAAATTTTTTTCTATTTATTATTCGTTGTTAAAATTATATCAATTTTTAAATCATTTATTTTATTACATTAATATTTGTTGATCAAAATTTAAATTTAAGGAAATTTTATTAATTACATTTTCTTACATTGTAGAAAAAATCTATATGTATTTTGAATTTCTAGAGAAAAATATAAATTCTAAAATTCTAAAAAGAACAATTCCTTATATATCAGAAAACATTAAAACAATTTCCAATCAAATGACCCTTAAACATTCTAGATCCACTAGAAAAAATACATAATTAGGATATAATAATATTATATTCTGAATAGTTAATGGATAATATGCATTGAACAATGAATCCTATGTATGGGGAGTTTAGCTATTTTAGCTAACTAATAGAAAATTAAACAAAAAAATATTTTCTATTGCATATCTTTTCTGTGATAAAAATGTTACATTTAATAATGATATAAATATTGATAATTAAAAAAACACACACATTTGTTATTCTAAAAGATAATTTAATAATAATTACAAATTATTTTTCTAAATTTTAGTTTAGATGTAATTCAGATATTTTGTTCATCAGAAATTAAGTGCATATTGTTTTAGAAGATATGAAATGTTTCATATAAGTATTCAAAATATCACAACAAATTAAATAAAATTTAATATAATATTGTTTTTATATAAATTATAACTTGTATAATTATCTATTTTTTAAGAATTTCAATATCTTTTAATTTTTTGGCTAATATTATATTTTATAATGTAAAAAAATAATGATGTTAGAACTTCGAAGAGGTTGTTATTGCATGACTACAAGGACTGTTGAATGTGGTTAATGGTGACCTGTATACATAACTCAAAATCATTATAACTATTTATTTTAAATATTCAGAATATTTATTTATATGTTATTGAGGGATTAAAAAACCAAAATTGAGATTAAAATTAAACAAAATCCAAGAATATTGTTTAAGAAGAAACTATCAAATGATGTTACTTCTAATTATGATAATATATTCTCATAGTGTACACATATGGTCTATACATGAAACTATGTTTTTGAAAAAATTTAGAGATTCATTTTTTTATGGATGTAGATGATGAATTTCACAAATCTATTTTCATCTAAATAATTTTTGTGATGAAGATACTTTTTCTACACAATAAACTCACTTCACCATCATTCATTGGTTTAATTTATTATGAATTAATTATATTTTAATTTCTATACTATAATGTTTAATTTGGGACACATTAATTGTTTATACCTATAATAAAAGTTAAATGTCTTACTTATTCTAACATGATGATTATGAGAAAATATAGGTCATTCTTGGTCCCACAAAAAGAAATTTTGGTTCTTCTTTCACTTCGAGAAGAATTGGATTGTGGGTTTTCATCCAAGTGGAAAAAATAAGGTATTTTGGATTTGTGCTTCAAATTATAAACAATTTTGGTTGGGGTTGTGCACCCATGTTTGAAAATGGTAGGTTTTAAACATTTATCACAATCCTTTTAAAGATATTCCTTTCATCATGTACCATACATTTGAGGAGTGAAGTTATGTGAAGAGTAGAATAAGGATATTTGTCTTCAAAGATACTATAAAATATAATATTCTCTATTGTTATGTACTAATCAGTATAAAATTTTCCTAGAATCGCTACACATATAATCATTTAATGGATATTTTATTATTATTTCCTAATAAATAAGGTATTATTAATTGAATTTAAAAAAATTAGTTAACAATATAAAAATATCACCCCCTCTAATCTCATTCCCTCTCCAACTGAGATCTAACAATTGGTATTTGAGAATTTTTATTTGTAATATATTTTTTTATAAACCATATCTCAAAATTAACTTCCTATTCTAATGATCATTTTAGATTTTAGGTATAATAATAATATTGGATGGATTCTATAGATTCTTCATTTTCTTGATGGGAATGAAAATAGTTACATACATGAAATGATGGAATATTAACTTAAGAAACACAGAGATAATTTTTTTCAATATTGATAAAACCATATATACTTACTAAGGAATAAATTGATTAACTCACTAATAATTATACACAGATGTATGATCAGAATTAAATTAATATCAATAGTTAGTAGTGAAACATTAGAAAAATAATTATCCATGAATTTTGTTTTTATACTTGTCCTGAAAATTGGTGACTTTTTCATTTTACACATTACGATATAGATTAGTTGAGAAAATTAATACTTAAATTTTATAGGTTGTGTATGAATATTTTAATATTGGAAAAATGATTCCATAAATAAAATTTTTAATAAGTTAATAATCATTTTAAATGGGACATGATTTTTTTTTGAATCTGTAGAAAATAATTTTATGGTTAAAAGTGTTTTCAAATCAATACTCAAAAAGTAGAATTTCTAAAGGGTTTTTATTGATAAGTGAAATAAAATCTATCTATAAAAATAAAAAGATCATATTAGATTTATCTTAACATATTAGATTTAGTTTAAATGTATTGAGAATGAAGATGATGAAAAGAAAAGGTATAAATTATAAAAATATTGTTACTACATCTAGATATTCTAATAATGATTAATGTTCATCAATTGATGGAAAAGAAAGAATAACAAATGTTTTAATGTATGTTATTGAATATATGGAGAATAAAAACAATAGAGGACAAAAAATTATATACCGGAAGAAGATAGAATGTGTGTTATGAATAATACTATTAATTTGATATTAAAACTTATTGGTTATGAGTATATGAAGAAAAGTTTTATAAAAATTTCTTTTTCTATGTTAAAAATTTAAATATAATATAACAAGTTTATGAAAAAATGAAATATAACATTCATTGACTAAATTGGTAGTAAATATTCCAATCCATGTGATAAATCTATAATTGTGAAGGAATTTAGAAATAATTTTACGGTAAAAAAAGATAAATTAAAATACTCTTCTATATGCTAGTAATATTCATTATGTGACTCTGGTGAATGATCATGGAATTCATGAAATTTATGTTTGATGTTTAGTTTCTAAGATATCAATAATTAATATTCAGATTTAGATAATAACTCTAAACTTTATTCTCAATATAAAAATCATAATCTTAATGGTATTGAAAATAAGATAGATGAGCCGCATGATAGTTTAATCCTTAATCAATAGGAAAATATTGCTAATATGTTGATTAAAAAATAATGTGAATTTGTTTTTGTTCTTGATTATAATTAACACACACACATTTAGGTTACTAATAATTTTGTTTTTAAGTGAATTTCATGAAGTTGATATTTGTTACAATATTTATTCTAGATGTATATACATGTTATTAATCTATATGTAATTATATTTTTTAGTATTCCAGATGTTTTTTGAAACTATTCTTGATACACTAGTCAAACCCTAAATTTTTATGCATAATGAATTGTTTGGAAACCTGATAGAGCAAATATTTTCAATTAATTTATATTTAATATCATTGTTTTAAACCCACAAAATTGTTCCTCTAAGATGAATTGTTTCAATTTTTATGATAATGATGTTATTTTGAGCTGAATAGTAAAAATTGGCCATTTTGGATTTTTAACAGTTTTAAATTATTTCTGTAGTTTGGCCATAACATTAACTACACTGATCAAAAGTGCACAATTATTTCTTTTCCAGATTCTACATATCCAGGGCTTCATTTAATATATTTGGACCAAAATCTGAATCGGCCATATAGAAGCTCAAAATAAGCTCACACGTTGGATCAAGAAAACTGTTTTCAGTTATGCCTAGTTTTGATGTGGGATCCATAACTCATCCACTGTGGGCCTAAAGCTGGTGAAATTCGGTCGGTGGACGCGCAAGGAGTTTTGGAGCATCTTTTATGAAGGAAGAACCGAGTGAATTGGCCGTTTATTGGGACATTTAAGCACACTAATCCGGAGGATTTCGTTTTGGAGAGTCTGACTGGACAGAATAAATTCTCACGGTAAAACGGCCATAACCCTCGGCATACATGTCCAAATCCGCTGGAATTTTGAGGAGACACGAACAAGGGAATTATGAACAACATTCATTAAGGTCTCAATGCGTGAAGATGTCATTTATTAGGGCTAAGACGCATAGACATTTGGGGAAAACATTCTGGCTATAAAAGGAGGAGAGCTCCACCCTCTCAAGGAATCCATTCTCCACCCCATTCTTTCTGGGACACCAAGAAGGAGAACATTTCATCTTTCTCTTTTATTTATTTTCTTTTTCATTATTTTGTAATTCCTTATTCTTCCCCATTCAACTCTATTACCCTTACCATGGTGGGGTAATCTTTTGGAGTGATTGGGGAAGGGTTGGTTTTCTATATTGTATTGCCTGAGTTCTTGGACATAATTGAATAAATTTCTTTCTTCTTCAAAGTTGTTTTCAATTTCTTATAGCGGATTTTATAATCAAGTGCGATTGTTCTTGAATATTAATTCCATTATTTATTTATTCCTTGGTAAAATAATCAATATCTCCCTCCACTAATTTCTGGTTTATATACGATGGAATAAACTAGGAATTAGTGGTGAAGTACTCGACGATCATCAGTACGTGTAAAAGGTGTAGTGAATGTTCTTGATTTTTTGGGATAAACAAAACCCGATCGGGAATTGCCCATTTTAATTAAGGATATTCAATACAACTACTTTACACATGGAAGGAGAGTTGACCAAACTGAGATCTTGGTAAGGTTTTCTCTCACAATAACAATTTCACCAAGGAAGTGAGAGGAAACGATTGTGGAAACTCACTTTAATCAACTAAGAAGAAGAGGTTTGAATTAAATTGAACAAGGATAGCATTATAATTAGGATACCGACCCGGACCTAATCACCCTTTTAATTTCATTGTTTTTCAATCATTTGAATTTCAAATTTCCTTTCACAACATTTTTACCCCCGTTTTAAAGTGACAACCCATTTTGTGTGCACTCCTCTTCGGGAGACATCCTAGGTCAACCACATTACTACATTTTGACTTAGGAAATAATTGTTTTACCACGCCCTATGACAGGCGTGCGTCAAACTTGGCGCCGTTGCTGGGGAGGTAAGTGACACAAACTAATTGTAAATATTTGACTTTTTCAATTAAAAAAAAAATCTTTTACCATGTTGTTTTCAAATGATTATTTTTTTAATTCATGGAATAATTACCCACTAGTGCGAGAACCAATTATTGAATCACCTTGGTCTATAGAGTATAAAGTTTCTTTCTTGGCTAGACAAATTCGAGGAGCTCCAATCAAAATCATCAAAGAGGAAGAATTCAAGGATCTCATTGAAAACCTTAAAGAGAACCTCGAATACCCAGTGTTGGAGGGTTTGGCCAGAGAATTAATTGAACTTCAGGAGTATTTTCCAGAATTTTATCAAGACATAATCAAAGTACAACACCAAGAAGAAGAAGTTCACAAGGATATTGAAGCCCAATTTGAAAGAATAAGTCAAACAGTTCAAAACCTAGAGAATTCAATACAGTGGATAGCGGAACAAGTACATGAATCCCAAGATCACCAAATGGAGACAGAACAAGAACCAGAACCAGAAAAATTGGTGAAAGAAGTATCCCCACAAATCTTTCAGGTTGAAGAACCCATGGAGGACTTGATGAATTTAAAAGAAGATCCGTTGAGCCAAACTCAATCAATGTTAGAGGAGAGTGATGAAGAGGATTTAACTATTGAAATGCATATTGGAGATCAAAAAGATCTGGATAACTTCTGGAATGAGTGTGAGGAACTTCTTGATCCAAATATTCCTCGTAATATAGATGATTCAGCAACATTGAAGGATGGAACCAACCAAGCAGTGGAATTTGAAGAGAAGATAGAGGAGTCTGACTACCTACCTCTTTCTAGGGAAATTCAAATCCAAGAAGCACCTCCCATTGAAGAAGCAATTGAAGACAAACAAGATCAGGGAGTCAATCTTTTCATAAACTCATTATCTTTTGATTTTGGTGAATCAAAATTGAGTATTAACTCCCCTTCTTTTAATTTTTCAGATTCATTCAACACATGTATTTCCTTGGAGGAAGAAGATGAAAAAGGATATTCATCCATGGAGGAACATCTAGAGCTCCCCAAACCTGTTGAACATTTAATGGAGGGAGTACAAGAGAAGATCAAAGTGAATTTTCTGGAGTAAAATGAGAAAAAGCTACTTACTTTGAAAGGGAAGAATTTGATATTGATTCTTCATGCTTTAACTTTTTTCAAATAGAATTAAACTCTGACATTCCCTTTGATTTTCCCCCAGATGTATCATACCTTCAGCAACCACTGGAAAATAAAGAAGATGTTGTTCATGCGGAACCCAAGAAGGAGGAGGCTCTGTACTTTATCCTACCCCCACCATGCACGGTGTACAACATAGCGAAGGGGGTGGATCTGGTGTACTCTATCTATGGAGTCCTCCTCAACAAGAACAATGAAATGAAAGATGGGAAGATCCACATGTGGTGGTTCAAATCAAAGAAACCTCATCCACCATCAGATTGGGGATAACCAATTACAACTGCCCCTCTGGAGGCAGTCAAAACCCAGGGCCCACTTGGGGGATTAAACCAAGATTTATCCTTTTATTCTCATCCTATTTCTATTTTCATTTCTTTTAATAAATATCTTATGTTTACTTTTGTTCTTTTATTTGTAGGTTTTCAAAGTGCAACACTTAGGAGGTTAACTCAATGTTGCATTGCGAATAAATCAGGTTGTACCTCTCCTTCACAGTTTCTTGATGTTGTGATTCATTTTAAAATTGGCTTACATGTTAAATAAACATGAATTCATTGAGGACACTGCATCATTTAAGTGTGGGGGAGGGAACCTTTGTAGTATAGGATTTTTATTTGATGTTTGTTTTCAAAAATAAAAAAAAATAAAAAAATGTCTGTTTTCAAATTTTTGTGTGTTTATTTTTCAATTTTTGGTGTAAATTTTGAGCTGAAATGATAATCAATACCATTTTTGAAACCCATGTCAATGAGTGAACCAGTCTATTTCATGAAACTGATCTTAAATGAATGCTGAAATAACTTTGTTTCAAGTTCAAATCTTTTTGAAATTCATGAAAAGTACACTGATTTTTGAATCTCATGCCATATTTCACTGTCTATATCTTTGAAATAACTTTTCTGTGAGGCTTCTGAACCATTTTTGTTATATTATTTTCATTTACCTCATTTCTTGAGAGAACCAGACCATGCTGGCTTTACCCAGAATTTGATTTATTCCTTTCAAAACTTGAGGGTTGGGGTACGTGTGTTTTAAATGATTGAGGCATTTATTTAGTTTGAAGCCCCCTTTTCAAAATAATCCTTTTCATTATGGCCCACCTTTACATTTATCCTTCATTGAATCCCCTAGTATCCATGAATTGCCTGTTAGGTTAGCCACATTACAAGCCAATTTTCCCTATCATACCTGCTCTTGAAATAAAATTGCATGATCTAGTTGAACTTAAGTGTGGGGGAAGATGTCTTGTGGTGTACTACCTCATTTGGTTATACTTTGGGTGGAAACTAAATTGTGGAAGAGATGTGTGTGATGCCGAAAAATTATTCTGTTGAAAGTTGTGCCTTTTCTGGAGCTTTTATGACAAGAGAAGCTGTGCCTTTCTGGAGCTTCCAAAAGAGAAGCGGTGCCTTTCTGGAGCTTCCAAAAGAAAGTTGTGCCTATCTAGAGCTTTAAAAAAAATTATGTTTTAAAAGATTGAAATGTTTTCTGCTGAGCTGATTTAATGATGATGAATCCTATTTTCAACAAAGGGGAAGTGAGGGAGACCATATTTGAGTGAAAACTAGAATCTTGCAATTTTGCTTCAATAAGAACCAAGCCTTCCTTTTTCGGCCTCAAAACTTTTAACATCTAAATCCTACCAACCGGAAGCCACAGAACAAACCTGAAAAGTACTCATAAGAAACACATGTTCTTGACTCACATCGGGTGGAGAAGTAGGAATTTATCAAACCTATGGTGACTCTTGTGTGAGTTTGGATGAGAAAATCCTTGTTCAGCCTTTACATTTATGAGATGAGAGAAAATTCATGTGAGGTAGGTGTTTTGTCTTCATGGGATAAGAAATGAAGTGGAAATATATTAAAATCTTAAATGGAGAACTTGAAATAACCGTTTTCGATGAGGCATGATATCTTTTTGTTTCTTGAAATTGATTTGATTGATCTCATTGATATGTGTTTTGATTTTGATTTGATTTGATTTTTACTTGTCCAGGAGTCCAAGTGATAAGTGTGGGGGAATTTATAGAGCAAATATTTTCAATTAATTTATATTTAATATCATTGTTTTAAACCCACAAAATTGTTCCTCTAAGATGAATTGTTTCATTTTTATGATAATGATTTTATTTTGAGCTGAATAGTAAAAATTGGTCATTTTGGATTTTTAACAGTTTTAAATTATTTCGGTAGTTTGGCCATAACATTATCCACACTGATCCAAAGTGCACAATTATTTTTTTCCAGATTCTACACATCCAGGGCTTCATTTAATATATTTGGACCAAAGTCTTAATCGGCCATATGGAAGCTCAAAAGAATCTCACAAGTTGGCTCAAGAAAACTGTTTTCAGTTCTGCCTAGTTTTGATGTGGGATCCATAACTCATTCACTGTGGGCCCAAAGCTAGTGAACTTCGGTGGGTGGACGCCCAAGGAGTTTTGGAGCATCTTTAATGAAGGAAGAACCGAGTGAATTTGCCGTTTATTGGGTCATTAAAGCACCCTAATCCGGAGGATTTTGTTTTGGAGAGTCTGACTGGACAGAATAAAGTCTCAAGGTAAAACGGCCATAACGCTTGGAATACATGTCCAAATCCGCTGGAATTTTGAGGAGACACGGACAAGGGAATTATGAACAACATTCATGAATGGATAAACGCGTGAAGATGTCATTTAATGGGGCTAAGACGCGTAGACATTCGGGGGAAACATTCTGGCTATAAAAGGAGGAGAGCTCCACCCTCTCAAGGCATCCATTCTCCACCCCATTCCTTCTGGGACACCAAGAAGGAGAAATTTTCATCTTTCTCTTTTATTTATTTTCTTTTTCATTGTTTTGTAATTCCTTCTTCTTCCCCATTCAACTCGATTACCCTTACCATGGTGGGGTAAACTTTTGGTGTGATTGGGGAAGAGTTGGTTTTCTATATTGTAATGCTTGAGTTCTTGGACGTAATTGAATAAATTTCTTTCTTCTTCAAAGTTGTTTTCAATTTCTTATAGCGGATTTTATAATCACGTGCGATCGTTCTTGAATATTAATTCCGTTATTTATTTTTGCCTTGGTAAAATAATCAATATCTCCCTCCACTAATTTCTGGTTTATATACGATGGAATAAACTAGGAATTAGTGGTGAAGTACTCAACGATCGTCAGTACGTGTAAAAGGTGTAGTGAATGTTCTTGATTGTTTGGGATAAACAAAACCCGATCGGGAATTGCCCATTTCAATTAAGGATATTCAATACAACTACTTTACACATGGAAGGAGAGTTGACCAAACCGAGATCTTGGTAAGGTTTTCTCTCACAATAACAATTTCACCAAGGAAGTGAGAGGAAACGATTGTGGAAACTCACTTTAATCAACTAAGAAGAAGAGGTTTGAATTAAATTGAACAAGTATAGAATTATAATTAGGAAACCGACCCCGACCTAATCACCCTTTTAATTTCATTGTTTTTCAATCATTTGAATTTCAAATTTCCTTTCACAACATTTTTACCCCCGTTTTAAAGTGACAACCCATTTTGTGTGCACTCCTCTTCGGGAGACATCCTAGGTCAACCACATTACTACATTTTAACTTAGGAAATAATTGTTTTGCCACGCCCTATGACAGGCGTGCGTCAAAACCCTATATTGTTGAAATATTATAGATCAAAAATCCTACTTTTGGATGAAACCCTACGTTTAATGGACCAATGTATGGTCTATCAACCTTACTTTTAAAAAAAAAATAACCTATGTTTTAAACATTACTTTTGGAATTTACTTCTATGTGAAGGAACAATACATTTTACTACCCAATGAAAGAGGTTTTAATTATTGAAATTATCTCTGTCTTTTAATGGTATTTCTAGAAGTAAATGTATTTTTAAATATTTTTTACAACCGATTCAAATGATTGAATTCATTGAAATATATTGTTCCAATTTATATGGGAAGGTAAGAGTCTCCTAAGTGATTTTTGAATTCCAATATTCACAATTTATTATGCTGTATTTTATGAAGATTTAAAACTCGATCTGTTTGATCGATAATATAAATGTTGAGATGTTCATATTAAGAATATATAAAAACAAAAAACAATACAAGAAAAATATATACCCATTTTAAAAAAATATGTCAGTTTTTAACTAAATAATGCCTTTTCACCTTCATAGCTATATTTTTGGAGTTATACATGTTTTTATCTTTTCATTACTATTATGATTTTTTCTACCACAACATATTGTATAAATATTATTCTATATGTTTAGAAAACCAATTTTCAGAGTTAAACATTATAAAACTACTTGTTTATTTATATTTATGGGGTCATCTCTACTATGGTTTAAAGAAATAATTTGAGTCATTGATGATCTATTTGCTACTACAAAACAATAATGTAGATCAAACACAATTATCAATTTATGTTACAACTATGAGAATGTTTTACCAACATATTCAATATATATTAATTTATTATAGTATTGGATAAAATGAATTATTCATGGTGGACAAGGCGTAACTAATTCTATGAAAATTATATGGATTTTTAATTCCTAATAAAAGAACTATTATTCTATGTTGAAGCCTTTTTGTTAAGGTATTAACTATATATTCTCATATTTTGAAGTACCTTATATAGATACTAACTAGTGAAAATCACAAAGCATGCAGAGAGATTGTTTATGAAGTGGGCTAAGTGACCATTGGGCACTGAACCACTATACACCATTTTGTTCTTTCTTATTAATTATTTACATTGATTGTTCATAATTAAGATATATCTAAATAATCATTTCAATATCAAGAGTATTTCTTTGAATCATTTGATGTTTTTGAAGGATCAAAATTCACCCCATCTTCTGTCTTCATCATTGTCAATCTACCCTAACAATTTGTATAAGAGAATGAGATCTATTGGAATACTATTCTTGTTTCAAATATATAAATTGTTTTGATTTATTATAACCATATTTATCAAATGTATCTTTTGGATCCAATAAGCCTCATTTTATTATTCAGATGAAGAAAAATGTTAAATCGACTAATGTTAAAGAATGTATTTTGAATATCTATGATCCTTACTTTAAAGGTTATTATTATTTATACTTGAAATCCTGAATAGTTATTTATCTAAACAATCTTGTGGGAATATCTTATTAAAAGGTTTTCAAGCCATATGAAATTCCAACGTATGATTTAGAAAATGGGAAGATAACTAAGAAAAATAATATGATCTTAATTCCAGAGTAATGAACTATATTGTCTGTGGTTTAAGGAATGATGAGTATAATGGAGTTTCATAATGTCTTACTTTTTATAAAATTAGAAAAAAATTTATATTTCTTTTGAAAGGAATTTAAAATTTAAGAGGATTATTGTATCTTCTACTATGATAGTTTTTGAACTTTCAAAATGCATGAAGATGACAATGTCACTCCAAACATTTGAAGGTTGACAAATAAAATTCAATAATATTGCTACATTTTGAGATCCAGTTATGAATTCAGATCGAAAATTAAAATTATATAATGTTTTACCATATTATTATAATTTAATATATTCTTCTATATTAAAATCTAAAATAGTGAATGAGTTTTCAACGAATTAATTAATTGTAACATTGATGGTTTTTGAGGATGAGATATATGATGAAGCTGAAAATCATATCACATTTTAAGAAGCTACTTTCAAAACTACTTTGAATGATTTATCTGATTAAAGTAATATATATATTGAAAAACACTTACTGAATCTGGTTAAATTGTTTAAAAAACAAAAAGAAAAGAAAAATAATAGGAATTAGGAAAATAGATGTTGTGAATTCAAAGAAAAAGTTCATGCATTGGTTAACATTCCGTTACATAATCCTTAATGGAAAAACAATTATGAAATAAATGGAATGAAAATTATAAAGGATAGTTAGAGTGATAATTTTTTTTCAAATGGTAAATTTTATAGAAATTATGACACCATGTATAAAAAATAATTGGTATGTCTTATGGATCATACTAATGAGGTATAATTTTCTCACTCTCAAAACTCTAACTCTGAAAACGTTCTTATGATGAATTAAATAAGTATTATTTTAGAATATAATACAATTTTTAATAGTTTAATAAAGATCATAGAAAACATATAAAATTTTATGATGTTATTTTATTAGATAAATAACGCCTTTTAATATAAATTACATTTTAATAACATAATAATTCCAAATTTTCTAGTGATTTTCCTGAAACTTGAATTATAGAATTATTGGATGATGTTGAAAATTTAAAACAAGCCTATAGTATAATTATAAAAGGGGGAAAATATTTTCATCAATTTCTTCATAAAAAACACAAAGGAAAACTTGGAATATGTAGTAATGAAAAAAGATGTAATTTACATAAGAATTATTTTATTCCTCAAGAAAATAAAAAAATCAAGTCAACTGTTAAAATATTTTATTATGGTCTTAAATGATATTTTGTATATGTTTGTTTCTTTACAAGAACTCTCTTTTTTGGTGTTAAGAATGTTTTTTTAATGCTTCATTTAACATTAATAGTAGAGTCTCTACAAAAAATAAAATGATTTGGTTACCCAAAACATTAGTTTCTAACATTAGCGGACATAAAAGCATATGTGTACCTAAAGGCACAGGTAATTTATTTATTTTTTTAATGAATACACGATTAAAATATATTGTTATATTATTAACTTTCTGACTCAGAATTCTATAAAACTTTCTATCTTACATATGAGTGATAGAATTTGAATTATTTTTTTCTCAAAAAATTCTAAGAACAAAATCTAATATCCCATGAATAATTCATTACGATTCTCCTATATTTATTTTAATACAATAGTTTTTTTACATTGTAGATAGGGATGTTTTATTATAATTTTTTAAATCCTTCATTCCTATTTGAATATAATTGTTAAAATATATTTTTTATATAATTTTATAAACGAATTGTTAAAATATTCAAAATAGGTTAAAAAAACAACACACATTGTTTAAATCATTCAATTTTATTATAATTTTTTATAAATTCATTGTCTTATCATTTACATAATATTTTATTTTTTAACTACACACATTGTTTAAATATTTTAATATTATTATAATTTTTTTAAATTTATTGTCTTATCATTTACACAATATTTTATTTTTTATTATACATATTTGATAAAATATATTTCTAAATGTTATAATCTATAAATATTATTCTATATTTTTCTAATCAAGAGCATCAATCCCCAACTACAATATATTAGAAAAAACATATAGACTTATTTCAAAATCATAGAATCTTATTATTGAAAAACATCTTATGTTTCATTATATTCTTCTTCGAAATATCTTTTTGAAAGTATTTTAAAACCAATAAGATCAAGATGAAGTAATAAATAAATTATAGTGTAGATAAAATTCATTCTCAGAAGAGAATAAACGATAATGTTTCATCTAATATTTTAAGAGAACTGTATGTTCTATATGTTAAGGACTCATTACAAAAATATTCTGAAAAAGGAAAGGAAATTATTGTTTATTAAGAACCAAAAATTTATTAATCTTAATTATTTCAAGGTAAAATATCTTACGGATTGATTATGTCTGAAGTCAACACATTGAATGAAGAAAATGTAAAGATGCATGCTGATATGAATACATCTATAATGGCATTTGGGTAAAAAAAATGTGAATGTTTGAAAAAAATTATTTTACAACAATGAGAGTATCATAATGTGAATTAATGTTTTATTTAAAAATAATATTTTGAAGTGTTTAAAATAGAGATTTTTTGATAGATGGTCTTACTCCGAAGGGATCTTATTACAAAGATAGTCATTGATAAACTAAAATAATTTCCGGTTGAATAATTTTTTTTATCATTACTATATCAATGATCTTCACATGTTCAATGTAAAATAGAACAACTCTAAATAGTTTAAAAACATTGAGTGAAAATGTTAAATTTTTGTAAAGTGTTGATGATATGTCATATCCTTTAGAACCCCTTAACTTTTCATCACTTATGTAGTTTATATAATTTCAATATGTTATATTTATTTTCTAAATATTTCATTTAGTAAATATTATTAATAATTTTTTCATAATTGCGTTTGAAGTTTTATTATTTTAATAGATATCTTATGTTTAAAACTTGTTCTTAACGATTTATTATCTCATTCCACATGATAAATTATCCTAATATTGGGAGTAATAATATTATATAGATTAAATATTTTATTCATTTAAGAAATATGATAATTCATTTAAATTTTATAATTATCCTATGTTTTAAGGAGAGTTATATTAAATATTAAGAAAGTATTAGAGAAAGAATTAAATAATATAAAATATTTATTACAAATCCATATTGTTTATTTAATAATGTTTTATATGTACTCATAGATTCTAATTTATATCCCACTTTCATGAATTTATTGGGAGTTTATATTTCTACATTTTTTAATCTTTCTATTGTCAAAAAAAGGTGTATAAATTTGTTTAGTTTATAATGGGAGAACATTGGGAAGGATAGATTTTATGAGAAATTATAAAAAATAGAGAATATTGATGGGGGGAATATTATTTTACCAAAAATAAATTCTTAATTATTTTATTTTTATATTTATTTTATCTTTTTTCATGTTCATGAACAAGGGGTATATTGTTGAGAATGTGTTGATTATTTTTTTTGATAATTTCTGTTTGGTTTTGATGATCAAAAACAACAATATTAAGGTTAATAAATAAGTTATTTTATGTAAAGTTTAGGAAAATTATATTGAGTAGAATATTTAGTATATGATTATATAAAACTCATTTATTAGTGGTAAAATATTTTTTAATTATTCTAGATCTATTTTGGAATTTATCCAAGAAACACTATTCACACTATTTGTTTTAAGCGTAACATATGGATTGGGAACCCTATGTTATAGGAAAATCATTGATCAATAACAATATGTTTGGAATAAACATTATGTTTAAAAGAAAAAAAATTATTATTTATCAACTCTACTTTTATTTACTATTGTATGTTGTCAACCAAAAATTTGGAGTTTTTGACTATGTGAAGGAATCCTAGGGTGAATTGGTTAACGAATAAGTTTTTAATAAGATATTTTATCAGAATTTTGGGCTCTGGTATTGCAATAAATAAATATCTCACTATATTTCTTAATGACTGATTCAAATTACCATATTAATTAGATTAAATGATTCTTATTCTTATGCGATGTTATGACTCTCTTGAATGATTTTTGAATTCAAATATTCATGATATACTATGTGGTATATCTATAAGAGTTTGACATAGAGATGTTCAATCTAGGGTTTAAATATTGTGATGCTCATCATTTGAATATATATAATCAAAAAAATATAATAGTGAGAAATAAATATTATATTGAATAGTTGTGTGATTGTAAATAAATAGTGTGTTGTCACCATTTAGAGATACATTTTGGAGACAAGCATGTTTCTATCTAGTTGCTACTATTTATTTCACTGCTACTATACCTTATTTTTTAAATATTATTTTTCATGTTCGAAAATGAATTTTCCAATGATAAAAATTGGAGATATACATGTTTATTCATCTATCTATTGTCAACTCTACTACTTTTAAAATAAATCTTGTGAAATAATGAAGATTTATTTTATATTAGTGTAAGTTATTGGATATCAAAATCATTTTACAGTTGCTTCTATAACTATGATAATTTTTTTGGTTTTAATAAAATCATTATCTATTGATTTATTGGATTTTTTGTTGCTTGGACTCAGTCGTGGTGGTGATGGTGTACGAGATTCTCAGAATAATATATCAATTTATGGTTCCCTGTAAAAGGACTATAATGCCTTTTAATATCCTTGTTTTAAAGGATTCAACTACTTATAATCAACTATAGAAATACTTGTTAAAAGGACTTACTAGTGAAAATGCCAATCTCCTGGTGAGAATGTTTATAGAATGAAATAATTGATCGTTGTGATCTGAACCAATATATACGACTATGTTCTTTTCCATATTTATTTCAACTACTCACTCATATTTAATAGAGAATGAAATAATAGTTATAATATTAACAAGGTTGTTCCAAATCTATTGAATATTTTAAATGATCTACATTCACCCCTTATTATTTCTTCTACATAGTCAATCCTACTTAACAACATACACAAAGATAGAGTATGATAAAAAAACATAAGTTATATTTTAAAAGAAATAATATTATGAAGACATTAAAATCAATGAATAAAATTCCATGATGAAATATGGGGTTGAAAATATGAATAATGATTCTATAAAATATGAAATGGTTTTTATGATATGAAGGTTGTTGAGAAAGAAAATAGTAAGTTCAAGGATAAAGTAAAAAAGTTCAATAAAAACCCTATCATATTTAATTAAATTAAGAAATAGATATAGTGAGATGATTTTATTTTTTAATGGCCAGATCTATTTATTTAAAAGAATAATATCACTTGTGTCTGAAGGATGGGATCATATTACGCTATTTTTTATAAAAAAGAAGAAGATCAACAGGAGGATCATCAATCCAGGTAATGTATTGATTTATTCCTTTGTAAGAAAGGCCATCAGAAACCGTATTAGCATCATGATAGATATGAGTGATAATGTAGTTGAGGTTGAGAAGGGAGTGGTTGCAATCCATCCAGCGGGTAGTGATCGGCCACACAAGGTGTTTCACACTGTTCCAAATTTCATGAACCATGGTAGTCAAATCACATTCTAACTAGAGATTTTTCCAACCATGATTCCTTGTGAAAGAAACTTCATGTATCATACCCATCATTTCGGTATCTAGAGAAGATTCAATTCCACCATTCCTTAGAAAGCAACCTAGGATCTGACCAAGGTGATTATTTAAGATAGCACCACAACCTGTGGGACCTAGATTTCATTTAGAGGCACCATTCACAGTGAATTTAATCCAACTAGAAAAGGGAGAATTCCAAAACACTTCAATGGTGTGACGTAGTTGGAAAATTTTCTTTCTATACGAAGACGCCGCAAAATTGTAAAATCCTAAACATTGTTGTTTAAGTGACCCTTTTTCATCAATGCATCTTCACGTTTGTCAATAAGAATCTGCAAACTACCTGCATTGCGATTGAGTGATGATTTTTTATATGTAATAGTCTTTCTATCATACCAAATCACATGGTGGATCTCAGAAATAGTAGCAAGTAAGAGGTTCTTAATTTGCTGAGAATTTTCCATTTAGGGAAATGTCTTTAGTTGAGTGTGGATAGAGTCAAGAATCAACCATCTATAATTAAAAATGTCAAAAATATGGTTCCAAATAGAAGAGGCAGTTGCACAAGAATAGAAAAGGTGGTTAGTGTCTTCTCTATATTGATTTTAGTTCCTAAATTTCAAATAAAGTTGAATACCAAACGATTGAAGGCATATTTCTATGGGAATTATGTTGTGAGCACAATGCCAAAAAATAGTGAATCCTAAAGGCTTTATCCATGGTTATTTAATGAGTTTTATCCAACCATAATCACTTTCATAATTACAGAAAAATTTATACTAAAAGTTTTTTGAATCAATAATACCATTGTGATAAGGTTTCCAACTTAAAAAGTCATCAGGGTTTGAAAAAGGATTGTTGTTAATGATGATCGTAATTTCCTTAGGAAGATGATCATTATTAGAATTTATCATATCTCTAATTGGGTAGGTGGTTCTTTCTGTGGTTTGGTCACGATGAATCCTAGATTTAAGGGGGTGCCAGTCCAGTTATCCAATAAGAAATTAATGGAGGAATCACTAGTAACCATCCATCTAGAATCATTTTTGACGGAGAAAAAGTATTTCTTAATATATGGATAAATAGAGGAGTTGAGGTAGTTCAATTTTCTTTCCTTATGTTTTCTAAGAAATATTTTTTTGAGAAATGAGATAGAATCCAAATTATTATTATGATAGATACAAGTGATTCTATATTAAAGGAAGTCATTAAAGTACCTAATATTTTTTATGACAATCCCACCCTTGTCAATAGGTTTGCAGCAAGTTGGCCTAGGGACAGTCACAAGCTTTCATTCCAACCTGCTACCAATCCGAATGAAATTTTTTATTAAGGTATTTATTTTTTTAATAATCCCAATAGGACATTTATAAACCATCAAGGAGTAAACAATTTTTGAAACAATAATGGATTTTACAAGGTATAATATTCATTCCAATGATAGGGATTTTCCTTTCCAAGATGACAGTTGGTTACAAACTTGGTCAACAATTGCAGAAAAGTGAGAGGACTTGGGTCTTACTTAAAATATGTGAACACAAATGTAATTAAAATTAAAATAACCAACTTTAAGTAAAAATTCATTGATAATGTTACATTTCCTATTGGGAGGGATGTTTTTTCCAAATAAGATAAACGGTTTGTTCTAACTAATTGTTTGACAAGAAAACTATTCATAGGGATATAGAGCATTTTTGAGGTTTCAAATATTTATTTTTCCACCATGAAAAAAAGGATGAAATAATCATCGTACAAGATATGTGTAGGAGCATTCACATTTCTAGAAACATGAATGGGTTTGAGTTTGGTCTGATCTAAAATATTATTGGGGAGAAGACCAAAATAATCCTCCGCAATAGAGAATAGAATGGCAGATAGAGGGTCACCTTTCCATACACCTTTGGTGAATTTGAAGTAGCCCCTGGGGGAACCATTGATCAGGATAGAAATAGAGGCCGAGTTGAAAAGGGTTCTGATTGTAGAATTAAATGCTTCATTAAAACCAATGACTTGAAGAACCTAGAAGATGAATCTCCAATCTATGGTATCAAAATATTTTTGTAATGTCAAGTTTAATTGCAATATTACCCCCTCTATTAACTTTGTTAGGAGTGTTGACGAACTCAGAGGCAAGATAAATATAGTCTTTTATGGATCTACCGATGATAAATCCAAATTGGTTCCAGGAGACAATTTTGTCCATGATAGTTGAAAGTCTATTATCAATTATTTTTGTGATGATTTTAAATGGGTGTTAATGATAGAAATGGGTCTAAAAAGGTGTATCTCAGAAGCATTATCCACTTTAGGAATCAATGAAATAAATTTAGAATTCAGACCATGAGGAAAGAAACCATTAGAGAAGAATGATTTGGCATGTTTGATAACATCAAAATGGGTAATGTCCCAATAATGTTTAAATAATCCATTATTAAAACCATCACGACTCGAAGCACTGTTAGGATTCAAACTAAAGATAATGTATTTAATTTCATGATCAAGAGGTATTTTTAGATGAAAATATTTATCCTCGTCATTAAAGACCTTCGAAAGGACCCCAGGTAATAGGTCTTCATTCTAGTCATTACCATTAAAGATGGATTCCATGTATGAGACAGTATGACTAGCAATATCAACCCCATTTTCTAATAGGTTTTCCCTATATTTTTACAAATATAGCGGTCTGTATGCTTTCCTGACTCTATGAAGTGAGTTATAGAACTTAGTGTTACTATCACCATTAGATAACCATTAAATTTTAAAAGTCTATTTCCTTATGTTCTCTTTAAATGTGAGAAAAGAATTTAGTTTTATCAAAAGATTGATTTCTTGAGTTGGATCAGTGTTGAATTAAGAGCTAGTGTTATTGTTTTGAAGTTGAATAAGAACTTCCTCAAGAAGAAGGATATCACAGTTAAAATGTTTGGAAGTAAAACTACACAAAATTTTGAGAATCTCGTTGAGGTTTTTAACATAACAAAATAGGAAAAAGAATCATTGATGTGTGACATAGAAAACCAAAACATTTTGATGATATCAGTGAATTCATCATTAGAAAACCACACATTGTTAAATCTGAAAGGAAGTGAGGGTATTTTATTATTGGTGGAGACATTGAAATGAATGGGTTGTTGGTTAGATTTTAGCTTGTGTAGGGTGATGTTGGAGATCGTGTCCCATTTATCCAAAGCAGGGATGTTTGTGAAGGCTCTATCCAACTTGGAGGCAACCACCCTATTGTAGTGCCTTCTATACCAATTAAACTTATCACTAGAAAGATTAATTTATATATGGTTGTTTTATTCAATAGAAGTTTTGAATTATCTCCTGGAGATAGTATCATGAGACAGACCAATTTTATCACTTGCGTTTAGAATGGAATTAATGTCTCTATTGAAAAACAATGGAGTATTGATATTGGTACCTAAATAGAAAAGGTCGTTTTATAGTCCCCTCTTTTCTTGGAATCTATTTTAGCATAAATATAGGAGAATAAAAATTTATTTCCATCAATTATGAAATAACAAGTTATGAATTGCTCAGAAACATTAAAATCATTAACATTTTGAAGAGAAGTGTCTGAAAAAAACCAAGAGGGTTTCAACATTGGGGGAATTTTTAGTTGCACCTGCAAAAGAATGAGCATGTTGGTATAAGTTGGAATACATGATTTAAAAATTATTTTTGGGTTCAGCCACAACAAAAAACATTGGGAAATGAATGTTGATAATTTTTTAAGATGATAAGAGTGTCAGAGTTGGCAATACCATGACACTTCCAGAATTGAATCTTTATTTAGACCTAGGTTTGGAGCTAGGACTCCCCATTTTTTTCCAATCCCTTTTACCAAGATGATCCTCTATGTTTCTTATCATTACATGAACTACCATTATATTTATTATCATTTTTATAAGTAGACAAGGGGTTGTTTATTGAGATTTTATTAGAATTATCCACGGTCAAGGCATGCAAGGAGGTATTTCATAGAGTTCTTAACAGAGTTATCAGTATGAATGACATCATGAGTAATAAACAGATTTTCAGAATTCATTCAAATAACATTATGATAGAAAGTATGAGAAACACCTGCAAAATGATTTATAAAGTTAGAAGTAAGAGTACCTGAGCCTTTTTTTCCATAGGTTTAGTAACATGCATTTCTGTGTTTGAAGGTGGAACTAATTGACTGTTTAAAGCAGTCAATGGTATCTCCTTCTATCCAACTAGTTTGATATTTATTGTGGATGAATTTGAAGTAGTAGTGAGGTGTGTGTTATTTAGGCCATTTGTGACTTACTTCTTTTTAGGGTCAGAACAAGAATTTATTTTTCTATAGTAACATAAAACAGCTAAACCAGAAGAATAGTCTTGCTCAGACTCTTTGTTGCATATGGGTTCATATACCACCGAGGTAGCATTATAGGAAGTATTGTTAGTAATAAAATTGTCTCCCCCATTTAGCATAGGTCTTAAGACATGAATTTTGATCTTTTCATCAGATTTATTATCAGAACCAGATTCCTAAATAATCAAGTTGGTATTGGAATTTTCAATATTAGGTGTAGCAGGGGGAGGTGTGTTGTATTATTCTTGGATAGTATTGGCCACGGGTGCATCCTCACCCCATGAGATTTTTATGAGGTCTATATTCAAATAATTCATGGTCCCAGTGGGTAACACTGGAGAATGAGATGTTTATTCCAGCATTATAGGAGGTTTCCATACCGGATCAAAATCCTTCACCAGTTTTCTAGGATATCTATGATTAGATTACCATGTTGTAGCTTCTGAATCAAATTGGGAATGCTTAATTGTTTCCATAACAGTTTTTCAATTTGATTAGTTATACATTGGTCTTCAATTTCATTTTCCTATTCCTCCACTAAATAAACCTTGTATTTTCCACCTTTAACCCCTAATGGATTAGAGGTCTTGAATTTGATAACCCTTTTTTCAAGGTTCTTCTTAGAAGTTTCAGGATTATCAAAGAGAGGACCTTTAACTTTCTTTGGGTTTTTTCTCTGGTTCCATTCAATACCACATGGTTGTGAGGCTTGTTTGTTCACTGCCCTATAGTTGAGTATCGAGTGACCTATTATTTTACAGTACTCATAGAAAGGTAGTTTTCTCTCATATTCAATCCTCACTTCAGCCTTATAATCCTTGTCATTAATGTTAATAGAATGCGGCAGTTTAGTTTCTAGGTTCACTTCTACCATAACTCTTGAAAATAACCCAAACTCTCGATTTAAGGTTATTTGATCAATCTTCATGGGGTAACAATATAATATGTTATGTCATTTAAGATCTCAAGATTCCAAAAAAACTAGTTGAGGTTATGCAGTCCAACCCATACCTATGCCATATTGTTCCTATGAGTGTTCAGATTAAAAGAAAAGTCCCACTAAGAGATACGCAATAGACCAGGTTTTAGTTATAGATTACATATCCTTCATACACCATCTATGTCTTTATGTGAGGAGAACAGAATATGATAATAACCCTTACCATGTGGGACTAGTTTCCAATTAGAAAATCCCCAACAGTGAGAAATGTGGGTCTTAATATCAATTGTCATGTGATAACATATTTATTATTTTTACTATTTATCTGCCTTTAATTTTCTAAACTATTCATTAATTTTTAAAGTCTATGAATATATTCTTTATAATTTATGGAATACCATTAGTTTGTATTAAAAATTCTTATTGAATTTGTTTTTTTACATGATATGTTTTTTAATATATTCTTTATTTTTTACGAGAAATCCTTGATTAATGGGGGGATATTAACATTTTTATTATTTAAATATTTCATTCACAATGGGTATATATCTTTCTATTATATATTATTTTAGCGGGAGCCATTATTTTATCTTTTGGTGGTGTATTCTAGGTTTTTATGATATATATTTGTTCTGAATGAATGATTAATCATATCATTGTCATTGTTCACTATCAATATTATTTTACTTGGGGGGTACATTATTTTTTATTTCATTCTAATTTTGGATTTCGTTTTTATATCTTTTGTATTTTAAATTTATTTTTTGAACTATTTGAAGAATGTTTATCATCTTCATCATGAAATAAGGGGATGAGAGGGTAGATATATTAGGATTTTTAATTATCAAAAAGTAGGAGAATATTGTGGGTCTCACTAGAGATTCTATTTTTTATATTTTGATAATTACTCAACTCACATAAATTTATTTATATTTATTAAGATTTTTTGATATTATATTATCATAGTTGGTTCTTATTCATTAACTAATCTTCAACATGATTATTATTATCTTATGTTCATAATGAATGAAATATTTTTTTATATAATTTCATACATTCTATAAATAAATATTTATGTATTATGAATATCATGGAGGAAAACATAAGATATGAAATCATGAAAATAAATGTTCTATATACATTTTCAAATTATTAAATTTGTTATATTTACATGATTCTTTCATATTCCAGTGCTACCAGAACTAAATATTTATTATAAAATTTTGGTAATAGAATATCTCTTACATTTCAAGTAATAATTCATACATATAGTGGCAGTACATGAAAGATTAAAATATTAATGACTCATTAAAATTGATAAATGGAACATATGTATTTAGAGGTCACATATTTTGGAAAATTCATACAACCTTACAATTCAAAATTTTAACCCTTATGTAACCATTTTGTAACATAAAATCATTATAGTTTTTGATTTTGTAAATTTTCTATGGTCATAAAAAATTGTATAATGTATTTTGGTAGTCACATACATAAGAAAAAGTGATACAAACCAACACTGTAAAATAGTTTCTATGTATCAAGAACATTTCTCGGCCCAAAGGGTTTTCATAAAGACCACATGCTATAAAACTATAGTGACCCCTTCATTACATACATTGATATCACATCATAATTGAAGTATATTTATTGCAACATACAAAAAAACCATGATTGTACTGTATAGTTATAGTGTCATTATAAACTGGGAAACATAAAGAACTGGTTCATAAAAAATCAATATTATCTCCAATTTAGTTCATCATAACTAGAATCATTTTTTTTTATTTCATACTTAATACCCTTATTCATGTCTTGGGGAAACGAAACATGTAAATGGGGGATCTCAAATGTATAGTAAGAATAATTAAAGGAAATAACAATCATATCATATTCACAATAACATAATAATTGAAAATCCGTTCTTGCATATAAAAGATCACAATATCAAGTCATGGGATAATTCATAAAAGTACAATGTAATCCCAATAGTCATAACACAAGACATGAAATTTTGTGTTATAAACACATAAGCATATAAAATCATTTCTTATTTGTCAAGTCTCATTTCCAAGACCATCGTAGCGGACAAAGTCCATTACTGAACCGAGTTCTCTCCTCGTTCCAACGATGTGTCACTAAACCAGATTAACATTCCTTTCTAGACATGTCTATATCATGATAAATAAATCTGTTCCCAATGCATTAGAGGGAGATATAGGTCCTACCTATTAAATTATGAAACTATTCTTATTTGTGCCATGAAAACATAAATTTTTCATTATAGCATATCCCATGTGGTAAAATGGGATTCTTAATCATCATTCCATCATAAAATAATCCATATAAGATAAATGGACTTTATAAAAATAGTTTCATAATAAATATAATCAAATAAAAGTAATAATAGGGATAGAAACATAATCCTACGTCATCTTAGAAGTAAAATTATTTTGATAAAACACATGAACTTAATTCATGAAGAAAATATCCATTCTTTTATTCTAAAACGATTTATCTTCTCAAAATTCCACGCAATATTAAAAGAAATTAATTTTTAGGAAAATAAACATGAATCCACGTAGAGTATTCTTCATGGAAATAAGGTGATAGTAAAGCATAAAAATCCATTCATGGTGAATAATTTAAAAACACTATTCTCGTACTTTCGCTGGAAAAGTCAAAAAGTACCTCTTATAATAAACGTAACAAAGATTCCTTCCAAACCATGTTATAAAAGGAAAAATGGATAAAAATGAATTTAAACAACCATATAATAATATTAGATAATTTTTGAAAATATTCATATAAAATATGGAAATGTATGATAAATATACCCCATTAAATACTTACATATAAACAATCTCGGGTAAAAACATGATTTGCCAAGTAATCCCTTACCTTAGGTATGATATGATTTGTATGTATCCAAAACTCCTATATAATGATTTAGATAATGATAATGATTTATTAAAAAATCATAATCATTTTTATGATCACATTTATGATCATATTTTCTCCCGTTTGTTAGTAAAATTTCATTGTTACTTTTTATTTGTGTATTAACCGCTTTATGTTTATATGTATGTTTTTTCGGATAAGTTATTATTACTATTTTTATTATAGTTATCCCATTTATATAATGGTATATTATATTGTATATCATATTTATATAATCATTGTTTAATGAAGATTATTTAGAACGTATCACATCACCCCGTGGAGACTGTAAGCCGTACGTACGCACGAGCGATGCTATCATTCACATATTTGTTAAATGGTATTAAAGTGGATGGTGTATTGTATCTAAGAATTAGTATGATGTTAAAATAATAATATATATTTATTATTCCCACCATTATACCCATCCATGTAGGGTGCTGGTGAAAAACATATTACACCAAAACATGAAGACAGTAAGTCGTACGTACAAACGCGCAATGATTTTTTTTGTATGATGGATAGAAGGTGAAATAAGGGTGATTAATATTTATAATAAAATATATGTATATTAGTGATACTAATGTTATTACATTATAATGAACCAACTAAATAATAGTATGTATAATAAGAAATAAATTTGAAAGAATCGGTAGAAGAATTATCTCTTCCTCGACGTGCCTTCTTTAAATTTACTCTTAGAGCACTATAGTTGGCCTTTTGAGAATACCAACACCTCTATAATGTAAATAGGGATGCCAAGAAGTGAAATAGATTAGGACTTTCTGATCTTTAAGGATCAAAAGAGAGTGAATATGAGAGGTAAGAGGTGTCCTTTTATAAGAGGGGAGAGGGGAACTTTAGTAAACTCTCAAAATATTAATTTATTATAAATTAAATTTCTACTAAAAATGGTCCAAAACTTATTTAATTAAAATATATCATGATTTTGGTTGAAATACCCATCATAAAATAAATTTTATACATGTTTAGAATATTTTTTTATCCTTCTATTTTTGGTTGAACCCTTATTTTACCCTTTTTAATCATACTGTGATAACATGTTATATACACAATGTGGGTTAATGTAATTAACATATCAGGTCAAATAACCCATAATAAGTTATTTATGAAATATTTGGACTTATATTAACCATTTTGACTAATTTAGGGTTTTTAGTAATTTAATATAATTTAATAAACTATTTTATGTTTTATGTTTTGAATTGTTTCAATTTTGGACACTATTCAAACTTGACTTTTTAAAAAAAATTCAAAAAAACCAGATTCCTTCGAAAACAAGGCATTAAATAAAATCTAATATTTCTATATCATCGATAAAATTCATGTATGACATCAAAATAAAAATATTTCATTTGTTTTAATATTTATAAATTCGTTTATTTTAATCATTCGTTAATGAGGTAATCACTACATCATAATTATGTTATAAATAAATATATTTACCTACTCTCTAAAAATTATGAATAAAATACCATGATATAGGAAATATTTCTATATTTATATTTACTATTTATAGACACAAAGATCAGTTATATAACCCTATATTAAAACTTATTTCGTGAAAGATATATGTTTTGGTTATAATTATCTTTACTTTAAATTAATTTTTATAAAATGTCATTTTCAAATCCATGTGACTCCATGGGGTCCCAAAATCGACCCAAGGAAGCCCATGGTCATAAATATCTCATAAAATAGGATTTTTAGATGTTTTAGGGTAGTTTAATATTAATAAATTATTATTTTTTACCTTTATTTACCAGATTTATCCTTTAAGAATGGTAAATTAAATAATTACTGAAGTTACTATTCATAATGTCCAAAAATAAAAGGTACCTATTCACACAATTTGGAAATTCTGATTCAAAAAATGGATTCATTTTTTGAAATTCAAAACATAGAAGTGGAAGCAATTAATTTAAAATTAATCCCGTTTTTGAAATGAGAAAACAAGTTTTTAAAAGTTAAAAGATTGCAAAAGATTAAAATGTCATTACCTATTAATTCAATGTAAAATTAATGATAATGACATAAATTATATTAAATGGTAAAAATATACTCTATTTATACATTAAAAACCTTAAATAATATAATTTATCCATATAAATTATCATGATGAAAAAAGTTGTTTTAATTAAAATTTACCGTATTTTTACTATTCATCAAAACATGAAAGTTATTAGAAAAATATCGAAAATTTATGCAATGTAAATTTTTTATGTCCACTAGGATAGATACCTTGAGAGGGGAGGGGGTGAATTAGGGTATGATAGATTAAAAAAACTACCCCTTTTGATATTGTTTTGATGTTAGACAAAACCCTTTTCTCTCTCCTTCCTATTGCAGAGTATGAATAAACCACAAAGTATGCACAAGACACAACGATTTTTACTTGGTAAACCCTCACTGGGCTAAGTCCAAGGAGAATACACTGGAAATGTGATGATGTACCAATTCCATTATAAACACGTTGTTGTTTATACTTTCGAAGTAGACTCATTGTCCCACCTGGTTTATAACCACTCACAATTTGAGAACTCACTGATCTCTCAACTGAAGTGAGGTCACTACTTCTTCAGAAGATTCACTCATAGTTTATAGAGCTATAGGTATCTTCATTACCACTAATCAATGAATCCTTCACTGTATGCATATACTATATTGAATTCAAAATTTCATCCACTGATGAATACCCCTTTTCCCCTGACCACTATGCACCAACCTTTGGTATGTACATTCGCTAAGAACCCTACTTCACAAAGCACCCAATTTCATGACGTTAAAACAAGCCTTAGAGAAGCTCCTACCTTTTCGAAAATCTCACACCTTTATAGAGCTCAATCCGTCATGGAGATCAAGTTGCCACATAGAGACTTTCTTCACGAAGCTCACTAAGCCAACACAGGGCACACAACTTTCGCGAAGCTAAATTAGCCGCCACAAAGCTCCTCTCTCTCACGAAGCACACTAACTTCGTGAACCACCTTCACAATTCAAGAGATATGGATTTTTCTTTGGAAATATCTCTACTTCTTTCGAGGGGTTTGATACCTATTTATAAGCGATTCCACCGATACTCAAACCATCCACGTGATGTTAGTGCCACATCATCTCAAATCACGATGCTCCAAAATTTCCACCAAAATTCTCTCATTATCACTAAGCACCACATAAATTTTCCGATCATGGAGCTTGTGGTAATGAGATTCTAAATTTTTAAATTGTTATAAATAATTACTTATGTGTTGTGAATTGTACATAATTGGATAATTTATGACATTTTTTACCATATAAATTTAATTTATAAATTTTAAATATTTTTGTGATTTTTAAACTAGTTTATATTATGTTATTTTTATAAAATAACAATAGTGTCATTTTTGACACTATTCATTTATTTAAATTTCAATAAACTCCACACAGAAGATATGTTCGAACTAAAAGCCTTAATAGATTCATAACATGTCATTTTTATCTAGAAAAGTAGTGGAGAACATTAAATAGTTAATATAATATTTATTTTAATATTTTTAAAAAAATTTAATTCATATTACAATTAAGAAAATAATTTCAACATCACTATTGTGTCACCATTAATGATAATTATTTAATCCCAAAAAATTATGAATAAATTCAAATGATGTAGATAATGTTATTATATTTCTGTATACTATTCGTGTTTGATGTTTCATGATGTTTATCACTAAATTAAGATTATTATACTTATAAGATTTAAGAGAGTGACATGTTGTCACTTCCTTTGGTTTTAATAATAATTAAATTATTTTCATGGTCAAAACTCCATAAAATTAATCTATTATAACCCTTAGGTTATATGGGTCGACTTTTAGTCATCCAATATAATTTTGGCAGGTGTTAGGATAATTTTATAATCTTATTTTTACCCTTAATTACCCGATTTACCTTTAACTACGGTAAAAAAAATTACCGTAGTTACTATTCATAATATAAAAATAAAATAAAAGTAACCTATTAACATAATTTAGACCCGCTGAATTCAAATATGGAATCCATTTTTCAAAATTAAAAACATAGAATTTTCAGTAATTAATTTAAAATTAATCCCGTTGTTAAGAAAACAGGTTTTAAACGTTAAAACATTACCAAAAATTGAAATGTTTTTTCCTATGAATTCAATGTAAAATTAATGGAAATTCCATAAATTATATTAAATGGTTAAAATATATTATATTTATGCATTAAAACCATTAAATATTATAATTTAACCATATATATTATTATGATGAAAAAAGTTGTTTTTAATTTTAATATAGCGTGTTTTTACTATTCATTAAAATTTGAAAGTTCTCTATAATAATATGAAAAAGTTATCAAAAGTAAATTTTTATATACTGATTCCAAAGAAGAATTTTATTTTGTAAAATTGAACTTATAAACCTGTCAAAAACTAGATTTAATGTGGGTGCGCCATCAAACGGCGGTAAAACTGCATTTTTTGAAAAATACTTATTTTACCCGAAAAATTTATTTTGCTCATATAACATGTTTTAGAAAATGTGTAAGATGAATAATAATGTTTTAAAATTCAAAATGTAGTTAATACTATCCATAACATCTAGTCCATAATAATATTATAACAATATATCGTTTTTTAGTGAAACTCAGTATTGCGTACTACATACGCTATTGAGGAAGGTTGCGATTGCATGTAACACAAGCCAAGAATAGTGTTTGTGTATAATATAAGCTAATACAGTTTTTCTTATAGCACAAGATAATTTTGGGGTAACATACAACACAATACATCAATTAAATTAAAAGAATATTTCTCATAAAATCTCTGGGTGTTACAGGACTGCTGCTCCATCTCACCAGTGACTCCCTTTCTTTTCACGCACTCACTGGTAGTTATCGGTTAGTCATTTTGACATAATGATACCCCCAATAACCATCATCTTATCTAACCTATGCTTTTATTTCATCTATCAGTGTGTTACTGACTCACTTATGCTTTCCCTCCACCTACCATCACTTTTGGTTTTTCAGTGCCATCTCTCATTCACATACCAATGTAGCAACTTCCTTGCTCTACTATCTCACTGAAATTTTCTTCCTTCCTGCAAGACACTTATGTATACAGCATCACTTCTTTTTCTTCCTACCAAGACTTACCCACAAAATATATTTTCAACAAACCGCATGCACCCAAAATTATAATAAATTTTACTATACAAACTATCCAAGATTTTCGGAATCATGATTTTTGGTGTTTACAGGATCCCTATTATTCACCGAACACAAGTCACTGGGATACCGCTGCTATGTCGTTGAGGAGTCCTCTACACCACCTCAGGCCGACGGGACTCAATCAAGCATTTTTTTTCTGATAAAAAAATATGTTGAGCTGCTATCGAAAGAGGTGGAGGTGTTCCACCAATGTTGAACTGTGCCACTATAGGTCGATGTCACGGATGTGGTTTTCCATCGTTCACATAGGAGTCATGCCACAGACCAAGGCCGATTCGGGTCGTGCTAGGCTAGGGAGAGATGCACTACAAGCAAAGGAGCCAGGGTTCCATGCCACATGTTGAAGACAACACCTTCATTGATAGAGGAAGACGATGGAGCCACAAATTTCCATCATGGAGAAGAAATATGGGAAACCCTCCCCCCTGTAGCACCAAATGGGGGAGGGGATAAGATAAAAGTTAAAAGAATAATAAATAACAAAAAAGGATATTTCATTAAAAAAACATAATTTTAAATAATAATAATAATAATAATAACATAACTTTAATACTAAATAAATGTAGTTATGAATAAATAATAAATTTAAAATAAAAAATTTATAAAAAATTTCTAATTTAATCATCTTTAATAAAACTTTAATTTAACTTAACTAATTGATAAGAATTTCAAACTGAAATTTTAAATTAATTATAATTTAATTCCACATATTTAATAATTAAATTTGTTAAAAAAATAAAAATACAAAATTATAATTTATATATTAAAATAAAATAAAAAATCTAATTAATAGTAAATAATTTAATGGTGGGAATAATAATAATTTTAATAATTAATATTAACACCATTAATTAATGTTTTAAAATAAATATATCAACTTAATTAATTAATATAATGTTTAGAACTAAAATTTTAACAGCTAATAAATTTCAATAAAGTAACTTAATTCATTAATTAACCAATAAATATTTTTATTCGTAACTGAAATTTACAATAATAAATATTATTAAATAGGTTAATTACTCTATTACTTAATTAAAATATTTAATAATTAATAATTTATGTTGGCAATTAAATATATAATCTATTCATCTAATAATTGTTAAGTGATTTTTTGTCAATTGTTTTACTATCGTGTTTTAATAGTTTCCACTTTGTTTATTTGTTATTTACTTTTAAAGTTCACACTAAAGCCTAAAACACGTCCAGATTCACTCAACTAACTCAGTTGGAGTAAGTTACATGAGAGAAACAAGCGTGATGTGTTAGTCGCGAAAAAACACATGTGTGAAGTGAAACAGAAATAGACGAATTCAGGCCAATGAAGAAGGCAGTGTGTACATAAGACAAAGCGATCATCAGATTTAGGGGGATATTATTCGACATATTCTATGATCTATGTTTGAGAAGAGGGAGGCCATAGGGCGACTCTAGAACCACTTGTTGGAGCTAGAGGAGTTCATGATCAGTGCATCGTCTCGGGAGTTTTTCTTCCATTTTAAATCTACCATCATTACTTTGTTTTAGTATGTTTTTAGTCACTGTATTGATAATAGAGATAATGTTAGACTAAATCCTATAGTTCACGGTTAAAATAAAATCTTATGGTCATCTTTCTTCTTCCATTTCACTATCATTTAGAATGTGAACAGAATTGATCGGCGAGATCTGTTCTGATTGTAATCATTCACAACGTACCACATGGACTTAATCATGGAACTCCACAATCATTCATTGAGTCTGATATTGGATTGATTTTCTTAAAAATTTAAATTGAAATAACTACTAAAGAACTTACTATGAGTTCATTTTATTTCTTTTCCAACCCAGAATTTTAAAAGTTGATTTCTCACGGAGTGACGTACTCCATGTTTTGTTAGCTTGAGTGTTTCATATCCTAGAAATGAAAATAGATCACTCCTTTTCAGTGGTACTACTTGTAGTCACTATGGTGAGAAGTAATGTTCTCAAAACGAGTATAATTGAGATGTTTCCCAGACATATTTCTTTTGATTTTCATTTATCAGTATTTTATATCTCTTTTCCCTATGTTTTTCAACTGATTATAGCTTCAATTTAGTTTAGATACATGTTTTGAAATGTTCTATTACTCTACTGATTAATAAAAAGTAAAAAAATATATAAAAAATAAAAATAAATAATCTACTATACTAATAGAAATAATGGCGTCTTTTCGTATGTTTTTAGAAGATTAGTGAACATAATCACCTTCACTGTGGGTTTGACCCTACTTGCCACATATATAGTAGGTATTAGGAAAATAAATTTTAAACATTGACTGAATTCAATGATGGTCTAGGTTAATGACCAGTGGATATACATGATCATTGATATACAATGCTACGTGGAAGGACAATTCCATTGGTTTTCATGTTGTGGAGCATAGTTTTTTGGAGGAGAGTACTTGGGAGTGAGAGACACCAATAAATGCCCAGTACCCAGAGTTTTCTGGGTATTGTTCATCTGTATTTTTTGTGATGTAATGCTTGAACATTGTTTTCTATAAGGCGAGATACTTATTCATTACATGATGTATGATAATTTCCTAAATTGTGAGGCGGGTAGAACCTAATCCATAATCAAGACACATTATTTATGATGCAATGAAAAAATTGTAGGAGAGTTAGTGCTGCCCAAAGAGGATATTATCTTATCATGAGGGAAGGAGTTCCCTAATTCACATGATCATGCAATTTGACATGGTTCTTGTTTCATATGTCTTGAGGTTGGTTGAATTTTCATATGTGGGGGGGGGGATTTTGATGTTTCACTCTAGCATCACAAGGTGGTTCTTTCTTAAGAGGTATTTTATGAGGTTTTTGTTTGGACCCCTCTTTATATTGGGTTTGGTATTGAATTATCATGGTCAAGAACAGTTTGAGAGGTTTCTAATGTACTTTCCATACCACCATGGTTTATTACATTGTAATAATACAGTGTTTTTGGTGTTCTGGGAGGCAATGGTATATCATTTTAAGTGTTTTTTGTTTTCTCTAGTTTTTCCATCGTTATCGGTGACTCAGGGCATTAGTGTCGGTGACTCAGGGCATCAGGGTTTGTGATTCAAGTTATCAATGTTGGGGGATTAGGGTGTCGATGTTGGTGACTCATGGTGCCAGTGAGTCAGGGTGTTGGTGAGTGAGGCATTAGTATGTCATGTGAGTGACTCACCCATTGGTGACTCAGGAAGTCGGTGTTAGTGAGTTAGGGCATCGATGTGGATGACTCGGGGAGTTGGTGTTAGTGACTCAGGGAATTGGTGAGTCAGGGCTTTAGTGAGTCACACATTGGTAGGTCGCGTCAGTTTATCACCCCTTAGTGACTTATTATCGGTGTTAGTGACTCACCCATCGGTGACTCACTGTCGGTGTTGGTGACTCACCCATCAGTGGCTTATCTCTAATTTTTCCAGTTTCACCCCCATACATTTTATATGATATAAATCTAGTCTAGATTTTTTTTAAGTGTTTATAAAGGAGTTTCAATGTATATTTATTATATTTTGAATATCCTAATGCTTTAGGGACTTTGAGATATTCAAACCTTATAATTTTGACCACGATCCCATGTTAATGATTTTTTAATCCTTTTTCATATTCCCTTTATATAGGATCTATATTTCATTTTCTAATGTTGAGGTCCTCTCCTATATTTTTTCTTGGTGTTCCAGGAGTCTTCCATTTATGTGGAGTCTCCAGTTGTTATGTATCCATACATAGAGTTTTCAATAGAGTTTTAACATGGATTTTTCATGATACTTATGTAAGGAGGATTTTTGGTCGCATGTACTTCCAGGTAGGGTTTTCCATCATCTCACATATAATTGTGTATCATGTGGGGTGGGTGTAGTATTTTTATTTGGGGAACAATGACAAATCCATTTTTTTAGCAATGATAAATTCTAATAAGACCATGATAATGGGCTGGGGTGGAATGATGTTGATCGGATATTTTATTTGTTATCTTTTTTGATGACATGATTAGTTTTGGTCCTGTGGATTTTGAAATTCATGGATGTTGGTGATCATTTCCTATACATGGGTGATGTTATATAACTATTGTTTTTTCAATGTGAATAATTGATATAAATATTAATCTAATAAATCATGAATACCTGGTTAAATGAAATGGATTCCCTAGGATGAAAAACCTTATGTTATCACCCCTTCTTATCAAAGTGGAATTTAAATAATAGTGTTGGGAAAATCTAAATTCACACAGTTTGATAGGTGGGGATGTTTTCTGTGTCCTTTTGGGTTGTGTGCATTGTGTGGGTTTTGGTAGTGTGCTTCTATGGCTTGGGGTAGGACTATGTCTATGTGTGGTACTGACAGTGTGATGGTATCTCAGTTTGAGATATTGATTGATCGTGGAATGGATGGACTTTCTGGGAAGTGGGACTTCTTAGGGGTACTGGTTTTGTAGCAGTGCTATAGGTTTGGGATGTTTTAGGATTTCATGTTTATGGGTGTACTTGGTGTGGTGTTGTTGTGTAGTGGGGTTGTCGGGTTTGTTTGTGAGAGGATGAATTATTCTAGAGAACGTTGATGAATGATGTTTGTAGTATCGAAATATTAATGGGTGTAAACTGCACAGGAAGAACTGAGTGGGATATTTTTGCTGTTTGTTTTGGTACGGGGGGTGTTTAGTAGGTTTTAGACTTCAAAGAATAGTTAAAGATGTTTTTATTTTAATTTTCAAAAGTAGGGATGGAATAAATAAATGAATAAATTGTTAAATTCATAATGAGAATGGGTTAAATAAAATGGTTGTGGGTATACTTCAACTTATGAAAGCGACCGTCATTCATAGTGATACTTGATTATAGGGGTAGTATCAAAGGTGGTTTATGTGGGATGGTTGTTTATTTGGAAACCCATAGGTTAGGTTGAGTATTCTTTTACCCATATAAGTAAACATGTAGTTCCTTTTATTTTCTATATACACCAACCTGGGTCGAGAAATTTGTGTCGAACACCCACATTTCTAGAGTGGAGGCTGTCTTTCCCCAACATCCTTGTGGGAGGATGGATGGTGAATAATTGGCTCTTATCTAATCAGTCATTTATGCATTTACCACCCAAGACACTTTGGGCAGGCTGTAATGGCTTGAGTTATGTTACCAAATCTATAGTATTGGTTGAGTGAGTGGTAATTTTTTTCCAATGGTTCTTTGGTGGGAGTCCCATGTGTTTTTGAGTAGGGTATGGTATGTGTGAGTCCTAAGTGTTTGTGGGAAGGATTGTAGTATGGTAGTGGTCCAAGTGTCTGTGGATAGGATGTGTGTAGTTTGTGGCCCAAGTGTGAGTGGTTGGGTTGTGATAGTGGGGAATTTGGAAGAGGTAGATGCATCAGGATGTTCTAGTTAACTAGTGGGAAGTGGCGCTGGGTATATAGCATCACGCCATTTTATCACATAAACTCTCATTACATTTTACAAAACCGAGGATTTTAAGGTTTAGTGTCTTGGAAACCAGGAACTTAAAACATGAAAACATAAAACATTCTTCTAAATCACTTGAAAGGATTCTCCTCATGTTCATCCTAGGTTCATTACTGAATCTCATAACCTGGGGACATATATCAAAATAAAGGGTGAGCAGAAGGCCCAGTAAGGGAAACAAGAGAAACATTTAACATGTGAATTTGAGATACATCAACTATGTCATGAAAAAGAACTTTAAGGAATGAGAAAGAATCATGTGGAATATCATAATAAAAATAACAATTTTTTATAACTTGAAGATGTGGCTACAACATTCAATATTGACAATAATTTCGTTTCACCAAGGTCCATCCCCAAGGTGTCATTAAATATTACCAAGGTTATTCACCAAGGTATCAGTCTAAAAGTCATCTCTAGAGATTAAGTCTTTACCCAATGCATTGGAGCGCTATCTGGGCACACCCTTGACATGTATTTATTATCATGTGAGCCACATATATAATCATCAAACATTTGATAAACAACCCATATATAAAAGAAATGGGTTTCATTTCATAATCATAACGTTTTAAAAACTACTTTAAAGACATGATCTTTATGTCACTTTAAACCCTTGGAAAGGGGAAGCGGGTTTCATGTATGTAAATCCCAGAATTTAAAATAGAAAATTTTTATATATATGTGAATACCATTGTAGAAATAATAGCTTTGAGTATTAACTTTATAACATAAAAATAATTTTGATAAAAGAGAGAGGCATTTTGAGACGAAAATTATGCAGCATAACGTCTACGATACATGGTTTTAGAAAACATTGAAAAGAGAGGGGACATGGGTCACCCACTCAAAAATGATACATAAAATAGTAGGGGAACAGAATATATACTATTTAAGAACATGTTAATGAAATTTGAATGATATACCATATGAAACGAAGAACTTGAAAGGAAGACAAAAATAAGATTTCTCTTATGAGAACTCGGCTGCCTAACGGCGTCACTTAAAACTTCCCAAAAATTGATTGACGAGATCAAATGGGGCCTCTCATAACATGAACAGAAATGATCAGTATGATAGATATAGATATCATACCCCAAAATAATAAAAAGGAACTTTCAAGACTTTACGTGGAATTAGAACTTTGAAAAAGGAGAAAGGTGAAAGAACCACTTAAAAATTCGGCATCCTAAAGGCGCCACTTAAAACTTCAAAATACTGAATTGAAGAGATCAAATGGGGTCTCTCATCATATGATCATAGAAGATCATTATGATTAATTTAGAGATCATACCCCAACATAATAAAAAGGAAATTGAAATACTTTACATGAAAATAGATCTTGAAAAATGAGAAGGGAGAAAGAATCTGTTACAAAAATTTCTGCAGCCTAACGGCGCCACTTAAAAATTCATAAAACAAAATAATGAGAGTAAGAGTGGATCTCTAATTATATGAACATGAAAAGGGAAGTAATAGGAGTATAAAAGAACATCTTTTAACATAAGAACATGGAGCATAAATGAAATTAAATAAAAGGGATTTCTTGAAAAAAAAAAGAGGTCAGATCCCTTACCTTAAAACGTAACTCTTAAAACTCAAAGGTTGGGACCTTGAGGGCTTGGGGGCACCTTGGGAGGACTCCTTGGGAGGTAATGAGACCAGAACTTCGTTGTGGAAGAGTGGAGAGTCGAATGGATGAGAGGATGGCTTGGTATTTATAGGGAAAGTGAGGGGACAAGGCATTAATGGCCAAGGGACACCTCATTAGTGGTTTTGGCAAAACCATGGGCTTTCCCATGGTATTTGCCCATGGTATTGGCCACTTGGGACACCTCATACCTTATCTTACTATTCATAAGTCGATAATATTGATTACATACTTAATACATCATTTAATGATGTCATTAAACACCTGTAACTTAAAAACTGTATTTTCACTATTCATCGAAATTCAACTTTCTCAGAATAGTCCCAAAATTTCACCTTAACCAAATATAAATGATCTGATTTCAAAAATGAAATCCATTTTATAAAAATATTTTTCTAAATATTTTTAATTAAATTTTTAATTAAAAAACACTATTCATCGAAAATTCATTTTTTTCAAAAAAATCCCCAAAAATTACCTTAACATAATATCGATGATCTGAGTTCAAAAATGAAGTCCATTTTATAAAAATTATTTTCTAAATATTTTTAATTATATTTTTAATTAAAAACTCTATTCATCCGAAAAAACTAATACTTGAATAATAATTTATGAAACCATTATTTAACCATTTTATTGAATCACATTACTTAATCAAAGTGCCTAGATTATTTTCATACTTTCTTTAAGTGAGATTACTAATCCATTTGGTCACATTACTAATCTTATGCATAAAATCACTATTCATAGTTTACTTAGACTCTAAATTTTGCACTGAACATAATTGTAGAAGATCATTTTTTGAAAATCATTACACATTTTTAATTATTTAAGGTTTACCAAAACATTTTTAAAATATACTTTTTATAAAATTCATCCAAATTATGCATACTGTGTTTATCCGGACATTTGAAAATTCATAAACTTCATCATAAAAAGAAATCAAAATTTTTATTTAAAACAAAGGATTACACAAGGCAGTTACGGTCTCCTTACATAGCCCCTTATCACACCAGCATAGGACCTATGTGTGAGGTGTGCTAAGGTGAGAGAATCTGAGGGAGGCTCGGCCAACATCGCACGAGTAGTAATTTCTATCAGTTTGAACATATCGCGAAGGCGATCCCGTTCTAGCTTCATACGATGAAGTTCAGCTTGGGTTTGGTCCAGAGCAAAGCCCAATGGTGCTACCTCATTCCCAAGTTTTGTTAGATGGGCTTCGATCGGTCCAGGACTACTGGGTGAGGCCATCGAATCTTCTTTCTATATTAATTAACCAAGATTACTTGTATTTAGAGAAAATAATAGAAACGTTTAGTTTACAGTGGTCATATTGACCAATGGTCATATAACAGTCAAAACCCAACGGTCTCATTTTAATTATACTCATGTTATCAAATGAAACATTTTTGTTGAGTATAAAAATAAAATAAAACAGCACACTAAATTAGGAAAAAAGATTTATTCAAAATTTCGGGTCGTTACAATCTTCCCCCCATAAGAAATTACGTCCTCGCAATTTTTAAAATTGGGTTTTGAAATTTTATTGAAATCCCCACATCGGAAAAGGAGTCAGTAAAACTATTACTTTAAAAGAAAGAAAAGGAAGTACAAAGGTCACCTGAGTTAACCCATACTAGGATCCCATGTAAGAAAACATGGACATGGAGGAAGAAACCAGGGGTCACGTTATAAGGGAGAGTGATAGAAAACATGATTAGGAGAAAGTTAACCATAAGAAAATCCCAAACTTACGATGTGTGTAAACGGTCTTTGATTACCTAGTAGAAACGTAAACCAACAACGTTTTTGTTTTACGTTCCTTTTCATAATTTTGAGGAATTCATTTACTACATACAACAAAAACATAAGAAAATATACCTACCTTCAAGTAGAGTTTCATACTTTAATAAGTCCCTTCCAACACTAATCTTTTCCCCAAATGATGAGAATTCAAAAACACATGGTCTCATAAAAAGCACAAGAATCATCTTCTATAGAATCACATAATCCAAAAAAGATTAACTATCTATTTCTTCTATCTTTAAACATTATCCCAAAAATAGAAAGGTTAAGGTAAAACAACTCTTCAAAAAGAAAGAATACCATAGGTATGGAAACTAGTTTTAAATGTTCAAAGTTCCATGGTACTACCCAAAGTTCATCATAGACCATTCCATAAATAACGGTCCTTAAAATTCCTCAAAATAAACCAAACTAAGATTGAAACCCAAATAAAAGAAGGATTTGATAACATAGTCTTCCAAAATAAACTTCATTGTTCATCTCCAAACAACATCAACCACTCCTAACATCTTATAAAAAAAGTAGCTAACCTAAAAATATTTTACTCAAGATAGGTTAATCATTCCCATAAGTAACCTAAATTACTATAAGTCCACCTTAAATTCATCGATTCTTCAAAATATAAGTCAACCTTACTCCTCAATAAAAATACAGTAGTAATCTATTTACTTCGATCATATAGGGTCCCCAAAATAGTGGACGTCTTCTAAAATAATAATCATCTTTTAATCCCCTAATCATCCCTGTCATATTAATACGGCAATCGTCGCATTTCCTATCACATTGGTTGTTGGGACATGTTCTTCCATTTCCCACCATTAAATAAGAAGAGAAAGCATAATTAGGGGCTTAAGTACTTAGCCAATATTCATGAAAAGGAACTGAAAGCATATAAGGATAACTTCTAGAAGAAAAGTATACCCTAACTTGTGATCCCCTAGGTTCCCATCTAGGTTATCCATGATTATATATTCTTATTTGAATATTTATTTTATTTTATCTTTTTTCCTTTAACAATTTTTCATACTATGCTTATGAATTTACCAAAGAATATCCCCCGATAGTGTCGTAACCAAGAGTGAAGCAAGACCCGTTGTCGTGTACCAGTTCCCGTTCGAGTCTAGCTCAAAGCGGTGTTTTCGGGTTTTACCCCTATGTACATCAGTGCCAGAACCACCTCTACCTGCTCGTATCCGGACAGGGATGTATTTGCTTGGCAACCCCTTACTCAATACTCGCCAAAATAACAGGACGATTTCCTATATTTAAAATTTTATATAGGGTTCTTCCTAGAGTTTTCATATCCTAATTTCCACAAATAACTAAACCATACTTTGATACCAACTATATCATCCCGCCTTTTTATCACATAAACTCTCATTACATTTTACAAAACCGAGGATCTTTAAGGTTTAGTGTCTTAGAAACGAGGAACTTAAAACATGAAAACATAAAACATTCTTCTTAAACACTTGAAAGGATTCTCCTCATGTTCATCCAAGGTTCATTACTGCATCTCATAACCTGGGGACATACATCAAAAGAAAGGGTGAGCAGAAGGCCTAGTAAGGGAAATAAGAGAAACATTTAACATGTGAACTTGAGATACATCAACTATGCCATGAAAAAAACTTTAAGGCATGAGAAAGAATCATGTGGAATATCATAATAAAAATAACATTTTTTATAACTTGAAGATGTGGCTACAACATTCAATATTGACAATAATTTTGTTCCACCAATGTCCATCCCCAAGGTGTTATTAAATATTACCAAGGTTATTCACCAAGGTATCAGTCTAAAAGTCATCTCTAGAGATTAAGTCTTTACCCAATGCATTGGAGTGATATCTGGGCGCACCCTTAACATGTCTTTATTATCATGTGATCCACATATATCATCATCAAACATTTCATAAACAACCCATATATAAAAGAAATGGGTTTCATTTCATAATCATAACGTTTTAAAAACTACTTTAAAGACATGATCTTTATGTCACTTTAAACCCACGGAAAGGGGAAGCGGGTTTCATGTATGTAAATCCTAGAATTTAAAATAGAAAATTTTGATATATATGTGAATACCATTGTAGAAATAAGAGCTTTGAGTATTCACTTTATAACATAAAAATAATTTTGAGAAAAGAGAGAGTCATTTTGAGACGAAAATTATGCAGCATAACGTCTACGATACATGGTTTTCGAAACATTGAAAAGAGAGGAGACATGGGTCACCCACTTGAAAATGATACCTAAAATAGTAGGGGAACAGAATATATAGTATTTAAGAATATGGTAATGAAATTTGAATGATATACCATATGAAACGAAGAACTTGAAAGGAAGACAAAAATAAGATTTCTCTTATTAGAATTCGGTAGCCTAACGACGTCACTTAAAACTTCCAAAAAATGGACTGACAAGATCAAATGGGGTCTCTCAAAACATGAACAGAAATGATCAGTATGATATATATAGATATCATACCCCAAAATAATAAAATTTAACTTGTAAGACTTGACATGGAATTAGAACTTTGAAAAAGGAGAAAGGTGAAAGAACCACATAAAAATTCGGCAGCCTAACGGCGCCACTTAAAACTTCAAAATACTGAATTGAAGAGATCAAATGGGGTCTCTCATCATATGATCATAAAATATCAGTATGATAAATTTATATATCATACCCCAACATAATAAAAAGGAACTGGACATACTTTACATGAAAATAGTTCTTGAAAAATGAGAAGAGAGAAAGAATCTGTTACAAAAATTTCGGCAGCCTAACGGCGCCACTTAAAACTTCATAAAACAAAATAATGAGAGTAAGAGGGGATCTCTCATTATATGAACATGAAAAGGGAAGTAAGCGGAGTATAAAATAACATCCATTAACATAAGAACATGGAGCATAAATGAAATTACATAAAAGAGATTTCTTGAAAAGAAAGAGAGAGGTCGGATCCCTTACCTTAAAACGTAACTCTTAAAACTCAAAGGTTGGGACCTTGAGGGCTTGGGGGAACCTTGGGAGGACTCCTTGGGACTTAATGAGACCATAACTTCGTTGGGGAAGAGTGGAGAGTCGAAAGGATTAGAGGATGGTTTGGTATTTATAGGGAAAGTGAGGGGACAAGGCATTAATGGCCAAGGGACACCTCATTAGTGGTTTTGGAAAAACCATGGGCTTCCCATTGTATTTTCCCATGGTATTGGCCACTTGGGACACCTCATACCTTATCTTACTATTCATAAGTCGAAAATATTGATTACATACTTAATACATCATTTAATGATGTCATTAAACACCCGTAACTTAAAAACTGTATTTTCATTATTCATCGAAAATTCAACTTTCTCAGAATAGTCCCAAAATTTCACCTTAACCAAATATCAATGCTCTGATTTGAAAAATGAAATCTATTTTATAAAAATAATTTTCTAAATATTTTTAATTAAATTTTTAATTAAAAAATACTATTCATCGAAAATTCATTTTTTTCAGAAAAATTCCCAAAAATTACCTTAACATAATATCGATGCTCTGAGTTCAAAAATGAAGTCCATTTTATAAAAATAATTTTCTAAATATTTTTAATTAAATTTTTAATTAAAAAACACAATTCATCGGAAAAAAACTAATACTTGAATAATAATTTATGAAACCGTTATTTAAATATTTTATTGAACCACATTTCTTAATCAAAGTGCCTAGCTTATTTTAATACTTTCTTTAAGTGAGATTGCTAATCCATTTGGTAACATTACTAATCCTATGCATAAAATCACAATTCATAATTTACTATTCATCAAAAAATAAGTTTATCTTATTAGACTATAAATTTTGTACTGAACGTAATTGTAGAAGATCATTTTTCAAAAATCATTACACATTTTTAATTATTTAAGGTTTACCTAAACATTTTTAAAATATCCTTTTTCTAAAATTCATCAAAATTATGCATACTATGTTTATCCGAACATTTGAAAATTCATAAACTTCATCATAAGAAGAAATAAAATTTTTTATTTAAAACAAAGGATTACACAAGGCAGTTACGGTCTCCTTACATAGCCCCTTATCACACCAGCATAGGACCTAAGTGTGAGGTGTGCTAAAGTTAGAGAATCTGAGGGAGGCTCGGCCAACATCGCACGAGTAGTAATTTCTATCAGTTTGAACTTCTTACGAAGGCGATCCCGTTCTAGCTTCATACGATGAAGTTCATCTTGGGTTTGATCCTGAGAAAACCCCAGTGGTGCTATCTCCTTCCCAAGTTCTGTTAGATGGGCTTCGATCGGTCCAAGACTACTGGGTGAGGCCATCGAATCTTCTTTCTATATTAATTAACCAAGATTACTTGTATTTAGAGAAAATAATCGAAACGTTTAGTTTACAGCCGTCATATTAACCAATGGTCATATAATAGTCAAAACCCAATGGTCTCATTTTAATTACACTCATGTTATCAAATGAAACATTTTTGTTGAGTATAAAAATAATGTAAAACAGCACAAAAAATTAGGAAACAAGATTTATTCAAAATTCTGGGTCGTTACAAGGTACCAAAATATCAATGTGCTTATTATATTATATTACTTTCCATTCATTATTTGGAGAGTATGTAATGGTGAGGTTGGGGTGGATTTATACCTTGTTAGGTGACTATGAGTTTCTACTATCTTCTCATAGGGGAAGTAGTATGCTTCTCCCACTTGTGAATGGCTGCCTTTGGTTTTTCCCTATTGAGTACACTTGTATTCTCAACCTACATAATTAAAATATTTTTTAGGTTTCTAGGGTGATTACATAGACCACGTTGGACCTTACTAGCTAAAATATTGGGGATTATTTCTATGTCGCTTCTTAGTTTTATTTTTGAACATACATTGGAGTTTTCTTTGTATTTTCAGCAGTTTTACATTAAGTAGGCATGCATGATGAATTTTGGTTTCTTTATATATATCTGTCTTGGAGTTGTTTTTGGTTGGTACATCTTATCTCCCTATATTGGTTAGAATAAAATGGGTAATGCATCCCATTTGTGTAGAATTTCTATACCCTTGGTGCTTGTCTCCACCTTAGGGATTATTAGATGTAGGACTTTGGGAGGGGTGTCATTATCTCTCCTTCATCTCGAGGAAGGAAGGTCTTGGCATCATGTTATCCCTTCCCTCATCATGAATAAGGTGGGTCGTGCCCATTATGAGAAACTAAAATTTACCCATGAATACATATATAATGAGATATTAATGGAGATATATGACACCATCTATAATCTTCCATTCATATTTTAACTCTTTGATATTTTGTGAAATATATATTTTTCCAATGAAATTTTATTTTTTTGTTACCTTGCATTACAATAAACTATGAGGTTAATTGAACCGTGATATACAATTTAAAATTTTAATAAGACTCTTATCGTATATCCATTCTATTGAATTTTATTAATATAATAAATCTAATTATAAATTTTATGGTTTAAAAATGTATACAATGATTTAATTGGTTATCAATAAATAAGAAATTAAAATTAAAATCAATTGAAAATAAAGTAGTTGTTTTTTCTAAAAGATGGATTTCATACTCGCTATTTGTTGTTATCTTCATAAATTAAATTGAAAATTATTATAGAATTATTAAAATATTTTTTATTATATATCAATAGATTGTTTTAATATTCATCAAATATTTTATCTAGGCTTGAGATAAGAATAAATACAATGTGTTGAAAAAAATAGTATTTTTGTAAAATGTGGCTTTCATAACATTTTTAACCCTTATTTTAAAATTAATATAAGCCACCTATAAAAATTAAATAATTAAAAGTGGTCCATATCATTATCTGGTTGAGTCAAATTTTGTAAATTGGTATTTTTTATTTTTAGGAAACAATTGAGGTAACAATAGAAAATTTTTATCAAATAGATAAGGGTAAAATAGGGTTATAACTTTTGGATAATGATTTAGAATTTATCTAACACATGATTTTATCCTATTGGATATGTTTCATTTTGAAAAAAACATACAAGTATAAAATATATATCCACTTTGTGTCATATTTCATTGAATATGACATTTATTTTAATTAATAACATGAAAAATTAAAAATGTCACACTATTACTATTAAAAAACTCTAATATGTTTAGATAGTATCAATAGAATGTTTTGTTTTAATGTTAATGTTTTTTTATAAATAAAAAATTATTTTCATTATGGAAAATTATTTTCAATTATTAGTAATTATATAATTATGTTAATTTCTTATGCATTTCTGACACTATATTTCTTTAACTTTAGGATAAATGATTTTAAAAATATTAAATGACATATAATTATACTAGGTTATAGTGTTACATGAGTTTTTTAAGATATATATTACATATTGGTTATTTTTTAAAAGTATATATGCTAATTTCATATTTTCCTGAATGTCATTAAAGTCAAATTAAATTAATACTTCAAATGTTGGTAGTATTGATATTTTATAATTAATAATATTTTATTAAAATCATTTAAAATGAATTAAAAAAATTATATTTCTACAATTTAATGAAATATGGATGAACATATCATCTATTGTATATTTGGGATTAATTTTTCCAATAATGGTTACATTTTTAACCTTTTCAAAAAAATTAATAGTTTTTACCTCATTTATGTTCATAATTATTTAACCAATGAGTTAATTAGAAATATTACAATTAAAATGAACCAAAACCAATCTAAATTTATTTGGATGATTTTATTTAGACCTTATAAAATTTTTATTATAATTCATGTCTATAAAGAATAACTTTTAATGAGAATGAATTTCTTATTTTTTAATATTTTATGAAATTCCAGGTATGTCCTCCCCCTCCCTTATTAAAGGGAACCCCAACTTTTACTAATTTACATCACTTTTTGATAAATAGATTGAATAAACCCTAAAAATATATTAATATTTTCCATATACACATTTTAGTGGTTTTGTCTACCCAAGTTACCAAACCTGTGGTCTATAAGATGATAACCAAGGGTGTTATTTCAAAGAAGAGTTAATGTCCTTAATCGAACACATTATTTTTTTTCAAATCTTATTTTACCTCTTAGGAATATATGGTACTTATCATAAAATAATAAATTCACTACATTTAAGATATTTAAATGTTATTCGGATATTTTAAGACACCATTATAATCCCAATATCTAAACAAATGAGATTTGAACGTATCACTCACGCGTACATATGTCTTATTATCTCCACGTAGAGATACAATACATTTTTCATAACCATATTTTTAGGAGGTTATTTTGAGGGTAATAATGTTTATATTTGATATTTATTACATAATTATAATTTCATAATTATAACACCTCATCTACCTTTTTTCCTTAAAAACTAAAATGATCATGACTCTCCCGTGTACATGATGAATACCACTTCCAAAGAGCAATGCAATTTTATATTGATTTAAATTTTAGAAAGATGATAGTTAGAATATATTTTTTGAATTTAAATGATATATATGATATAATAATGATAATCAAAATCATAATTATTATTTTTCATTCCTTCATTACATCCATCAAAAAAGGGAAATTGTGATCATGTTGATGTGTGACCAACAATCTCGATGAACAATATAGTTTATTTTTCTATCTATAACTTTAATATATGAATCAAAAAGCATATATTTAATTAATATATATTATTTTTTATAAAAAACATTATAGAGATAATTGAACCATGATCAATGTAAAAGGACTAAGACTACGAAAATGAACCTTGTAAGAAAAAACAATGCTGTTGTCATAAAAAATAGTGATTTTAAGGAAAACATGTCATTAAATGTGTTATAAGATGTCCTAATCTATTCATAAATGGTATTATTTATTGAATATGGTTTTATAATTAAATATTAATAAATATATATTTATTATACAGGAGGTTCTATCATTTATGAATAAAGAGGATAATTGAGTTGAAGGAATTATGTTTCAATCCTATTTTTGATCAAGATTATCTATCATTTTAATTTATATTTACAAAATTATATGTTACTTTTCTAATAAATTCCATTTAGTTATCTTATCCTTAGGGTTTTTTTAGTAATACACATTTTTCTTTTATTTTAATCACTATATGTCCTTAATAGATAAGAAGAATTTTTTTAACAAAAACCATCATTATTTTTACTATTCAGTTTAAAATCCTTTTCCTTCCATATCCATGTTAATAATTTTTTCCCATTAGTGTTTTAAATGTTATACTATGATTTTTTATATTATTTATACTAGTGATTTAGTTTCATAAAAAATGATTAAAGGGAATATTTTTTTCATTATCTCAAGAAGCTAATTTTTATGTTTTTTTTACAAAAGAGTAAATGGAATGATTTATTTTAACATAAATAGTATGAATTAAATTTACAAAAACCATGAATTATCAATTATTATAAGAGTTTAATTACATTATTTCAGGGTTCTTTTAAAAGAAATTTTTTTCACTAATATTTAGAAATTTTATAGATTTTAAATAATTGATTGTAATATGTAAAGGGTATTTTCCTAATGAAATATTTCATTAAATAACTAAAAGGTATTTTCATATATGATATAATCATATAAAGATAATTATTATTTACTGTATATATGAAAAATGATATCATCCTTGTTATTTACTTGGATGATTTATGATTATGATGATGGTATATTTATGAAGCCTAATTATTTTCCCTAGGTGGGTAAGTGATTAAATGATGAAATTTTATTGAAAACTATTTTTTTTGTATTAGTTATTATATACTATGATGAATATTTTTTGATTATGTGTCATAAAAATATATTTTTTTCATTATCTGATAGGTTGGATCGGAATTATATATCCCTCCAATGCCTTGCGTAAAGTTTTATATCTCATGATATAATTATGGAAAATGAATTTATGTTCTTGATGTACTATGGGGAAAAGTCAGTTTTATAGATTCACTATGTGAAATAGGTGTTGATTCCAAATATGTTGTGATTTGAGGGAAATTGTAGTTATCCTTTAGAGATGAATTTTTTTCTATTCTTATGACGGTGCCACAATTGTATTGCATGAACTTATGATTGATTATTGATTTATGATTATTTATTATTCTAATTAATAATGTATTTTAAATGAAATTTTTTATGCTATGTCACATGTTTATGATTCTTGATATATTGGGAATAAACATTGTAAGATATTTTCATGATCTGATGCAGTAATTATTATCCTATTCCTTCATATGATCATCATTTGATATCTCCAATGTTTACCCTTGAAAATATTTTAACCTCAGCCATAATTTTTTTTCCTTTACGATTCTTTTATTAAGGGTTTATTTATGTTATGTTAATGATGAGTAATAATTAAGAAGAAAAATTTCATAGATTTTCAAGATCATTCATGAAATTGTAAGATTGTGTGTCTCGTCCCTAAAGAAATTTAATATTTATGGTCCCTAGGATTTTATTTTTTTAATTTTTTTGAATATTCCTCTGAAAAGATATAATAGTTATCTTTCAATAGTGTGGTCCTTATAGATGACGTCATAGAAGATGTTTTTTCAATATTTGGATATTAGGGTTAGAAATCATTAGGAAAAACCCAAAGACTAGTTCTATATATAAGATAACATCGTAGTGTTTATGTAAGGAATATATAATGTTTTTTCCTAGAAATATATCCATTTATAGATACAGAAAGTGGAAATGGTTTTTCACATACGTATCTTGGATTTACAATCAATAAAGGAGATGGTTGAGTATATTTGATCGATAATTCTATTTCATGGTGAGTGTGACCTTACTATACACCTAGTTTGACACTCCCCATGGGATATACATGGGTTAATTCTAATTTTTTTCATATGAACCATTATGAATGTTTTGAATAAATGATGGAAATGGATGACCTAAGAGAAACCTATGTTATCATAAGATGAAAAAAAGTGTAATTATTTTGACCTCCTATATATGGTATTTATGGTAATATGATTTCTTACTCTGATAATTACAGTATGATGTATACAATATAATTTTTTATTTTAATTGATGGATATATCCATAAGACGTTATTATAATAGAAAATATTTTGAGAAATGAAATTATTTTCGACCTCATATAGATCTCTTAACTCCTCTACCCTAAATTATGCCATGTATTTCCACCTGTTCATGCCACTAACTCTACCTCAATGAACCATCCATAGTCTACCAATCTATTTTTTCATAGTGTGTCATAAAATATTAGGTGATGTGAAATTTTCAATCACATGAATAACATTCCTTCTCCCTCAGATGAACGGAATCACTCTTATAACCATAGGTTGTGGACCCGATTGTTTTGAGATTGGATATGTTGACCATTAAAATTTTAGGATCCCAATTCCTGATATTGTGACCTAATGGTTGTGTTCTCGGATCCTAGGTGATTGATATCATCAGAAAACTGGTTTTCTGCCTCTTCTAACTTATTCTCTATAAATATTTATGGCTCCCACACCATGAAATAGGTGGGTATAAAGAGGGATAGAAAATTTACACTAATCCCTCTATTTTGATAATTATTAAATGTTCTAAAAAGTATAAATCATTGACCATGTTCTAGGTGTGTAGAGTAATGTCAAAAAACAATTACATATACTCATATCTATAATACTTCTCTGCCAAAGAAGGAAAACCCATGTGAAGTGCAAGGATCATAGATTCATTAGCACATAGTCCACATGGATGATACAATGGAAATCAACTTTATAGATAGTCACCACATCATGAGTATTCATTATCAAAATCCATCATATCCCTAATAATACATGAATAATATTCACTATTATCATAATAAACTATTTTGTATGAGTTATGATGAAACAAAAAACTTATAACATTGTCTCTAATAATTCATTTTACACGAGTGGGTATGGATCCCATAAGATCCTCAATCATATCTATATTTGTCACTAATTATTCTCAACCTTGAAATACCATCATCCTGAGCTTATAGAATTATTTTTTGTGCATTTTATGGTAACCCAACAATATGTAGTCAAAATTTTCCGTATATTAAATTCTTGACTAGTGATTGAGTCACTCACTATCCACCCTAGGGAACACCTTCTGAAGGATTCACTAAAATGAGTCCACATGGGATATATGATCCTCAGCAAAAACCTATTATGGGATCTGGCACAAATTTCTACTTCAAGACACCATTAAATAGTAATATTATACCATGATAAAGAGAATATCATGGGAGAACACTCAAGAAGTATTTAGATACCACAATCCATTCCAATATTATGAATATATCTTAAACTTCCCTATATCTAGCATATCAGTGTACTGAGTCGATATTAAGGTTATTATAATTCTACTGAATGGATGCATTAGCCTTTTCTCCATTATGGGGGTCCTGGTATTTAGATATAAACATGAAACACTTAAATACATTTTCCCAAAATCCCAAACCAGTCATCACATGACAACTAACTCTCATAACTTATTATTGGAGAAACATATCTTATTTCATTCTTTTCAATCCAATCTTACCAGTTCCCCACCCGTGCTTGTCAAATACTAGAAGAGGCAACCCATTCTGAAAAAAATAGGCCAGGGGATACTAAATAGAATAGTGTAGACATTACCCACATAGGGAGTCCTTATCATAAGGATCCGAAAAACACACACATCTATATACATTCCAACGTGATTTAAAAAACTGAACAACATGAATAATAAATTCTTTTTAAACTTCTAGAATACCCCCAAAAACCATATAAAAACATAGTTAGAGTAATGTAGGAAAAATACAAGGCCAATAAGAAATATCAAGGAGAATCATGACAAGAACACGGAAAAAGTAATTTCTAGTAACAACAAGCCCACCCACCAGTCCAGATACTAGTACCAATAAGTGATACAAAGCAACACCAAAACTAGGTCCACCAAGATATCTTTAAAATATGTTATCATATACATAAGTTAATACATATACGAGTTTCCCATTATTGTGTGACTATATATGTACTTAGAAGGAAACCCCAAAATCACCTAGAATTAATAGTCCAAGATATTGTCATTTGGATCTCATAATTATGGAGGTAAGTATAAGAGAAATTATATATATTTTCATAGAAGGATACACAACATAGTGTATAGTATCCAACATACAAAAATATAAAATAATAATAATCTAATTATTCTAATCTAGTAATATATAAAAACTAAAGATGATCCATTTGAATGATTATAATGGATACCTTCCTCATGTCTATGGGTGAAATAATAACTCCAATAGATGGTCCCTATCTGGTTTGATCTCTATGGTTAATAAAATCTATCTTCATAGATAGATGATCTGTACCCTATATAAGGGGGTTAAATACTCAAATATATTTAATTTTATAAGTTGTGGGTCCTAAATATATGGTAACATGGGTGGAATAACACTCCCCATGAGGGTTCCAGTCCTGACAAGTGAGATTCCAACTCAACATTGGAATTAAGAGGTGGAAATCCATGAATTAACCAAAGTTTCTCAAGTAAATTGGAATTACATGGAATTCCCCAATTGTATGAGATAATTCACTCAACATTTTTCAAATGTAGATTTATTATCATCCCATATGGTATGTATTATCATAACTAAATGGTATGAAAAAGGGACATACAATTTATCTTGCCCATAGGGGCACTCGGTGTGTACCTTTTCAAATTTATTTGTTCTTGAAAAAGAGTACAAAGGGTGTGGACCAACACACACGACATATTGGGATACATGGGTAAATGTTCCCAAACTCATAGAACAAACAAACAATGTCAAGTATGTTGCATGATTAGGGTGCCTAGGTCACATGGCCATGAGATATTTAACTATTCTAAAAACAATATCTTCTACATTAGTGAGACAAATGTTGTGTGTTCTCATAAAATACACATTATGTAGTCATAAATTTTATATAAAGTAATGGAAAAGACATAAATTATGAATTTTTAATAGTCACTAAACATTCTCAATTATAAATCCATCCAAAACTACTAAAAACATATTTTAAATCATCAAATATTAAATAGATGTTGGATTTTGATCAATCACTATCATGAAATTGGATCAAATACACCTCCTATTTTTCATCACAAATCGACCTAATATACATTAATTATTGAATAATAAAAAAAATCCATTATGTTAAACCTTCCATCATTCCGTAATAAATTATTCTGAACTGAAAAAATCAATCCTTGAATCCCCCAAATGATCATGAAGTGAAATGAGTTTTTTGGAAAAGAATTGAATATCTGGTCATCCAATCTATGGAAATTAATGCACCTAGTACATAGGGAAAAACACAGAATTAAAAATTTATCAATTATACTTGTTCATGTTGTGTTTTACTATAATAAATTGATAGAAAATGAATAAATGAATGATTCATGTAAATAATTTAAAATTTTATTTAATAATTGATATCAAATACATAACCAAAAAAGAATTTTAAATCCAGGGCATGAGGGTTGTTGATTGTGGATTTTTTTCTTTAAGAAAAGTCCATAATCTCATTGATATAAAAATTGGGGAAAAATTATTAAACAACACAGTAACTCAATATTGGATTTTTCATTGCTGAATAATTATGATAATGTCACATTTGTTGAATATATAACTGAATGTTAACATGAATATGATCAATACCTAATTCTAAGGTCACCAAAAAAATCTCCACCAATACTCTCCTCTCAAGGATCCCTCTAGTTAATGGAATAAAACTAATTGAGTCACTAATGATAGATTTTAAACATATAACAATGTTAAAAAATTAAATTAAATATAATAATAGAATAAATTAGATTAATTATTTTATTTCATCCAATTGCAATCAAAAACACAACATCAAACACTACCCTAATGTGAATAAAATTTATAACACTCCATTAGGAAAAAAGAACTCCCAAAATGAATGGATTCCATAGTTACTCTACTAGGGCCTCAAATAAAACAAAATACAGAATGACTCAACCTTGGTTATTTTAAATATTTAAATAAATTGAAATACTCCACATTAAGGTTAAGATTAGCACTAATAATTCATCCGTTATGAGAACAATATTCCTGGGAATTCATAAAAATAATTAATTGGTACAAATTTAACCCCCATGTTTGTTACAAGGGACATTACAAAAATTGAGACACTAGTGGGACTTACATAGGTATGATGGCTACCGAGGACGAAGGGAGATAAAAATTATAACCCCATTTGGGTCTGTCAATCATCATTCCCCATAACCCAAGTCTACTATAGTGCCATATTAAATCCTCAACTATTAGTAATATGGATATTAGACCATTAGTATAATATTTGGGTATACTATTAAATGAGGTACCCATACCTTTGATGTACATGATCACTAAGAATTATCTAGGAATCCTTTTAGGAACAACACCTGAGGGAATGATGGAATATAAAACATATATTTATCTAGAGCTTCTATTGAATCCAAACTCATCATCCAATGTCACTATTCTATCATTGCCAATGTATGGTGTAAAGTCTGAACATTCTCTTACATAGATATTTAATCACTTTTTTAACATTTATTACATTATACAAATACATGCATTATGATGGAAATGTTATTGTGCCTTTAGAAACCTAGAAACATTAACAACTAGTATATGTGTGAACTACATAATCGCTTACCTTGTTTTCTATAACTAGAACACTTCTTATACATATCAAACATACTATATTTATTCATAACATAGGGAAAGGAAACAATAAAAAGGTGATATTAGATGTTGAGTAAGGCTAACAATGTATATACATAAGGATAACATGAGTTTAAGGTTGTGGGTACATGATAAAAACATTTGAAAATTATACCCATCATTTCAAAGATCATAATCATGATTCATGAAATAAATTATGGAAGCTCATAATGGATGAGTCATAAGTAAAGAAATAAACTGGATCCCTTAGATCCTAAAATCGAAATAATACATAAATTTTTTGCATACGCATAAATATATAAAATTATTTCTATAGTAGTCAAGAATAGAAACCAAAGTTATCATAGTGTAATTTTTTTATACCCCAAAACATCATTGTAGTTAATGATCTATCTCAATACCATTATTGAAGAAAAAGGGCCTTAATGAACTTATTTATGTCCCTGTTATTATTTTATTAATACCATGAGATATAAATCATTATCCAATTCATCAGAGGGAGAAATGGGTCCCACATATCACATATTAAAAATCATATATATATATATATATTCCACAATGTCATAAAACATTCATCATATTATAACCCCTTGAATGAAAATGGTTTCATAATCATTTCATCATTCAATTATTTAAAAAAAGAGATTTGATTCATAATCATTTCATTATTTCATCATAGCCGTGAAAATAATTGGGTTTCATAAACATAAATAATCCAAAGATAAAACAAGAGTTGTATCCATGAAAATTATACCCAGTAATGAATAAGTAGCATTAAAGGATACCATCATAGATGTAAAATTATTTTGAAATATCAATAAGAACATTTATGAAGTAAGGTGAATGTTCATTTAATTTTTTCTTCTTCAAAACATAAAATTCATAAAATAATTTGGAAATAGTTTTATATGATAGAAGAATTGAATTATTTTAAATTAATCTTCTAGGAAATGATTGGTTATGAAAGTAGATAATTCCTTTTAAGGTATACACATTAAAATGATGATACCATTCACATTTTTGGTAAACGAAAAATGGGAATTGTATGAAAAAACACTAGAGGATTTATTTCAAAATGTTTTCAAAAAATTAAAACATGGGTATAAATTTATATAATAAATAATTTCAATAATGTTAATAATTTTGTAAAACGCTTTTAGAAAACATGGTTTTGGATGAAAAACATTTTTTTCCAAAAATAGATACAATGTTGAATTTTCTTATAAAAAATATTTCAAAATATTGAGTACATAAATATGATAAAATAAATGTAAAATTTCTGTTCAAATTACATAACCATATGTGAATAAATTTATAATGTTTATTATGATATTCATTATCAAATTTTTTCATCAAAAACATAATAATATACAATCTTGTTAAATGTTGATATTGTAACATAAAATTATTACCACATTAGTAACATTAAATTGTATACCCCATTAAAGAATAACATTAAATAAAAAATAAAAAATCTATAAAAATAAAGTAATTCATGATATTACATATCATACGGTATGTATATAGTCTTCCTAAAATAATATAGTTGAATAACATAACATATGTATCAAGGAAGTAAAATTAAGACAAAAGCACCATACAAATTTAGAAATATTTGAACAAAAATCCCAATAATAGAGTGATTATAAAATTGATATATAAATATATATATATATATACTAATAAATTTTAGGATAGGAATCATAAAAACAATAATGGAAAGTATATACAATGCATTAATGCAATAGGTGGTCAATATGCTATGTTTCTCACAGATGTAATGTTTGTGACATAAATCTCAAACATTAATTCTCAATATCTTCTAGACAAGTCAATTAATCATATATAATAAATATGTATTTATTATAATTCTATTAAATAACCATAATTATATATATCAAACTATATATGGTTTTCTTATGACATTTTAATACCCTTTTATTAACAATTACACGTTAATTTCATGCTTCGGGCAATAAAGCTTTGTTTTTTAGGAATGTTATGATTTTATATTTTTTGTCCTATTAAATTGAAAATGGTTCAATAATATCCATAATTTTAACCATGATATTAGTAAAATATATATTCATTATAATATTTCTAGAGTAATCTATTTTATTTTGGAGATATAAAATGAAATACACTATTTATGAAGAAAGTAAAATGTAATTACGTATGAATATTGTTTCAATATTCTCTATGAATTTATAGAATGAAATTTAAATAATATATTACCACTGTATATTAATTGTTATATCATTTATGTCACATATTTTCATTAAAACTGACCATATGTTCTAAAATGTAAATCATGAATGAATAAAATCACTTTATGAGGCATCAATCCTTTGTACAAATGAGTAGTATTATCGTATTACCATAGAGTGGAAATTATGATATTATATGCGATATAATAATTCCATAAGTATAAAATTATAATAAATATAATCAATTATCATTTAATAAATCATTATATCTGTCTGTGAGAATTGGTTATTGAAAACAAATAACATCAGTTCTCGAGGTGTCCATATACCATATACATGAATGATGATTTATTATCCAATTTGATGTAATATGAGATTATTTTTTACCGTACCATAATCATAAAGGATTCATAGGTTTACTTTATGAATAAAATAAGGTTACTAGGATGTGAGGATGGATGTATTTATGCGATTGTGGTAGTTATTTTCTGAATCAAAGGGTTTTGGAAATGTTAATATAAGAGGAGAATGGGTGATATTCTATATATGAGGTGACTAAAACCTTTTTCTTTTCAAATAATTACCAGTGTGTCTGTCACCACACATATATAATACCACCCATTATCCTCCAAGATTAACATTTCTATCTCTATATTTTATGAAAGAATCAATATATACATATAATGTACAAATATAATTTTATTATCATGATTATAATTTTGGAGATAATGGAACCATGATCATCATAAATGGACCATGACTACCAAAATAAACCATGTATGAAAAATGACGCAGTTATCATCAAAAATTGGGATTTTGATGAAAAAATATTAGTAAATGTGTTATTAGATTTACTACTTAAATTATACAAGGTATGATATATTGACAATAGTTTTAAATAAAATTTTAATAAATCTATATTTATAATGTATGAGGTTCTACCAAGTATGAAGTAGGATGATAAATGAGTTTTTGGATTTACCTCCCAATCATATTTTTAATCGACATTGTCTATCCTTTGAATTTTAATTAATGAAATTATATCTTTCTTATCTAATAAATCCAATTTTATTTTCTTATCCTTATGTTTTTCTTAATAATACATATTTTTATTTCATTTTAATCACTTTATGTCCTCAATATATTGAATGAATGTTTTATGGAAAACAACCTTATTTTTTCACTTCGGTAGAAAATGATTTTACATACATACATTTGTTTATAATAATGTTTTCATTACTATTATCAATATTATACTATTATTTTTTAATGTAATTTATACCAATTATTGAGTTTTTAAATAAATCATTAAAATATATTTTTTCCTTTTATAAATGTGGATCTTTTTATCTATTTTACAATAGGGTGAAAGTGTTTTTTTCTTTTATCATAAATAGTATGAATTAAATCTCCCACCACCATGATTGAATAATTATTAAAAGAATGATTTTAATGATATCATGATTTTTTAAATAATCCTTTCTCACTAATAGTTGGAAATTTTGTAGAGTTTAAGTAATTGATTGAAATGTGAAACATGTATTTTCATAAAGAAATATTTGATTAAATATTTTAGAAGAATTTTCTTTATGATATCATCATATGATGTTAATTATTATTTATTCTATAAATTAAAAATTCTATTATTATTTTAATTTCATTATATGATTTATGAATATGTTGATGATCAGTTTATGAAACACAATTATTTTCCATAGGTTGTGAAATGATTTAATTATGAAATGTTTTCAAAACTTGTTTTCTTTGTATTAGTTATGATATGATATGATGATATATCACACAAAATATATGGTTTTCATTATATGATAGGTTGGATCCAAGTTATATATCACTCTAATTTATTGGCAAAAGTATTATATCTCATTAGTTAATTATGTAAAATAAAATTGTGTTCTTTATATACTATGAGAAACAAGTCAGTGTTCTAGATTCACTATGTGAAACATGTGTTGATTCCAAATATATTGTGATTTTATGGTCTTTGTAGTTATCCTTGATATATGAAATTTTTTCTATACTTATGATGGTAGAACAATCTTATGACATGAAATTATGGTTCCTTATTGATTTATGATTATTTCTGATTCTTTATTATTAATGGATTTTAAAAGAAAATGTTTTATTCTATGAATCATGTTTATGATCTTTGATATTTTGATAATAATCATTATACATTATTTTCATGATCTCATGCGCTAATTATTATTTTATTCCTTTATATGATCTTCAGTTGAAATCTCCCATGTTTACCCTTGAAAATAATTTTAGCTCACCCATTATTATGATTCCTTTACCATTTTCTTATTAATGTTTTTGGTAGGTTATGTCAATAAAAAGTAATAATTAAGAAGAACATTTTCAGATATTTTGATGATCATTAATGAAATAGTAAGATTTTGGGTCACGTACCTAATGGAATTAAATATTTAAGAACCATAGGAGTTTATTTTCTATATATTTAGAATATTACTCTAAAAACATTTAATATTTATCTCTAAATAGTATGGTCTGAATAGATGGTGTCGGAGGATTGGTTTAGTCAATATTGTCATATTGGGGTTAGAAATCATTTGTGAAAACCCTAGGGCTAATTATATTTATAGGATAACACAATAGTGTTTCGGTAAGGAATATATTATGTGGTTATCTTATAAATATATACATTCCTAGACACAAAAAAGTGGACAAGGTGTGGTACATACGTATCTAGGGTTTCAATCATGAAAATAGTTGGTTGAGTATATTTGATGCATCATTCTAGTTAGTAGTGAGTGTGATGTTACTATACACCTGGTTTGACAATACTAGTGGGTTATACATGGGTTAATTCATATTTTCCATATGAACCATTATTAATGATTGGAAGAATGATGGAAATGGGTGACCTATGCGGAACTTTAGTTATCATAGGATGAAAAGAATGTGTCTTGATTTAGATATCCTATATATGGTATTTCATGGTTATATGGTTTCTTAATCTTATAATTATATCTTGTTGTATACACCTTCATTTTATGTTTTAGCCAATTGATAGATACAGAATACATCTTGCTAAAAAATGTGATTGGGAATGCAATGATTTCCCACCAATTGGAGATCTTCTAACTCATCTACCCTATATTCTACCATGTACGTCCAACTGGACATACCTCCACCTCTACCATGATGAAAAATCCATATTCTATCTATATTTTGTCTTATAGTGTGTTAGAAAATCTTGGGTGATGTGAAATTTTAAATCTCATGAATAACATTCCTTCTACCTCAGCTGACTAGAATCACTTTTTTAACCATGGTTTGTGGACCCGATTTTTTAAGACTGGATATGTTGACAATTGAAATGTCATGATCCCAAAGCCCAATATTATGAACAAATGGTGGAGGTATTGAATCCCAGATTATGGCTATCATCATTAACATGGTGTTACGCATCTTCTAAAATTATCTCTATAAAATGTAAGTGCTCTCATAACCCAACATAGGTGGGTATAAAAATTGGTAAAAACATGACACTAATACCAATGTTTTGAACTATATGAAATGTATTAGAAAAATTAATAAATCATGGAAAATGTCATAGTAGTGCATAGTGAGGTAAATAGACCATTACATACACTCATAACTAAAATTATTCTCTAATAAAGATGGAGAAACACTGCAATATGTAATGATTTTAGATTCATTAGGACATACTACAAATATAAGATTCATTGAAAAACAATATAATAGAAAGTCACCTCATCATGAGTATGAATTATCAAACTCCATCATCTCCTTACCAATCAACGAAGAAGACCCACTCAGAGAATCAACATCTATTTTTTAGGATTTAGGAAAAAAAAGAAAACATAGACTATTGACTATAGGAAGTCCTTTTCCACAGGTGGGTATGGATTCTAACATATCCTCAATGGTATCTACATATGAAAATAACAAATAAATGTCCGCCTCAAAATTCCATCATCCTAAGATTATATCTTTATTTATTATCCAATATGAGGTAACACATTAGTATATAATTATAAGGTTATGGATTGTCAATGCTCGACTATTGATTGTATCACTCACTATACACTCATAGAGAACAATTCCTGAACATGTCCCTAAACCAATGCATCAAGGGTGAGATGATCCTCATCAAAACCCTATTATGGTATATGGCACAAATGTCTACCTCAATGCATCATTAAATAGTCACATTATACCATGATCAAGAGAATATCATGGGAGAAAACTCAAGAAGGACTTCAATACCACAACCTATTCCAATATTATGAATATATACATGACTTCGCTATATCTAGTGTCTCATTGTACTGAGTCAACGAGATGGTTATTAAAATACCAGTGTATAGATATGTTTTCCTTTTCACCATTATGGGGGACTGGGGCATGATATATAAACATGAAACTCTTAAGCCCAATTTCCCAAAATCTCAAACCATCAACCACACAACAAACTAACTCCCATAACATATTATTGGAAAAACCATCTCTTATTTCATTCTTTGAAATCCCAAACTACCGGGGCCCCACCTAGGCTGGTTAAATACTAGAAGAGGCACCAAATTCCTGAATCCAATAGGTTATGGGATGTTGTCTAGAACTATGTTGGAAATACATATATTTGGAGACCTTATCCCAAGGATCATAAAAACACAAACATCTCTATACATTCCTATGTAATGCAGAAAATGAACAACATTAATTATAAATTCTTTTCAAACATCTAGAATACCCCCCAAAAAACATATCAAAACATAGATAGAGTATTGTAGAAAATATACAAGGCTAATTAGAAATAATTTGGGGGGCTCCTAGAATGAATAAGGAAAACAATCATTACTAGTAAAATCCTACCTACCAACCGGTCCTGATACAAGTACCATTAAGCACTACTAAGAACCACTAGCACTAGGTCCACCAAGATATCTGTCAAATATACTATCTTTTACATAATTGAAAACATATACGAGTTTCCCATGCTTGTTTGATTATATATTTAGCTAGTAGGAAACCCCAAGATCACATAGAAGTAATAGTTCAAATATAAAGTTAGCTGAATCTTATAATGTGGGAGGTAAGGATATGAGAAATTCAAGATATTTTCATAGAAGGATACAGAACATTGAGTATAGTATTTTACATACATCTTTCTAAAAACCCATTATAGACTTCATCTAATCAAGAAATCTATAAAAATTCAAGGTGATGCTAATGAATGATTATATATAATCCCTTCCCCATGTCTATGGGTGAAATAAAAACTCAAATGGAGGGTCACAATTTTGTATGATCTGTATGGATAAAAATATCCAACATCACAGATATAGGATTTGTACCCTATATAAGTCGTGAAATAATAAAATATATTTGATTATATATTGAGAAGAAAAATTTATATGATCTATGATGGGTAATGTTAGTATGGATCTACATGATACGGGAGCACCTTTCTATGAAGATGGAAATTAGTATTTTTTCTTGTCCATGTCACTTCCATTTTTCATTGGATTTGATCATAATTCTTCTCCAAGCAGCATGGCGTCGATGATTCCCTCCTCAACAATCACTTGCGACCCTTGGATTTCTATTGATGTTTGCAACCATACGATTACAGTGAAGCTGACATTCTCATCCAGTCTCCAATCAGCTTCAGATCATTGCGCTAGATCTATGGAGGCATCGCAGTGATCTCATTCAGCGTTTAAGATTGACACGCAGCACAATGATTCAAAGAAGTAAACTACTCCGTAGGATGTCGTTACGAATACCCCTGTTGATTCATTATTGTCAGAATTTATTTTACCACAGGGGGATAATATCCCTAGTTCTCAATCATACTCTAATGTGGTGAATAAATAAACTTTAGGGATGAAGCATGATGAAGCGGGTTTTTTGGTGTTATTAAAGGACTCATGACCAAGTATAATTTTTCGTAAGGGTTCATCAGCTCACCTGGAAGACTACCCTAAAATGGTTTCTGATAGAATATAAATTGATAGACTCTTTTATTTCATGTATTGTTCTTCTAAATAGTGAGAAACCATGGAATCTTGATGATTTAATTTGCATAACCTATCATTTTGGGGTTTCTATAACTGAAAATGTGTTTCTCTTGGTCCAGGATTTTTCCATCTCCTTTTTCTATCATATGAATTGAATCTTCGAGCATGGGGAATTTGTACTCTATTTCTGAAACTTGGTTGGCATTATTTTCAGGAATTATCTTTGGATTTTGATGTCTCATGTGAAAGAAATAAATTTTCTCAGATTTGGATTCTTCTTCATGGACTCAATTGGGTCTTTTGGCATCCAAATTTTTTTCATAACATAGGAATGGTAATTGGGACTCCGATTTGGCTTGACAAGGACACTGAGGATGTTTAGTTTGGTCACTTTTCTAGGATGTTGGTGGAGGTTGATCTTAGCTCCACAATGATTGACAAGGTAACCGTTTCCACCCATTCTAATAAAATTCAAATTGATTTTTAGTAAGAAAAAAAACATCATTCTTGTAATGTATGTATTATTTTTGGACACTCTTTAGAGTTATGTCAGAAGAAGTTTTCTTATGAGGAATTTGGGGTGAGTGGTCATTCAATATCTCTCTTTCATATGAAGTCCAAGGTGAAGGATTCAACATTGCCAAAGTCTACTGCTCATGATGGTGATTCACTAAAGGATATAGTTACTATTGTTGTTGATTTGTCTAATGCTAGGAAATATGATACTGGAAATGGGTTTCTAAATGATGTCTCTCCAAAGAGGCTCATAGGGGACCCTTTAATACTCAGTCTTATTTGGTTGAAGATCTTACTCCAGTTGAGGACACCCATATACGGACCCTAGGATTGATGACCCATGATACCTCCTAGGTGGATGTCTCCGTTCATAATGATGCACACCAATATGTTGATTTCCCTCCAGAAATCTAGACACTTTTTAGGTATCTGAATTATCTAAGAAATGTGGAAAATTTTCTGAGGATGAACAAGAGAATATGGGTACCCCGAATAGGTTCTAGTTCAGTGGTGGGAAAATCTCTTACAAGGATATTTTATTAAGTAGAAAGATAAATATTACAGATTGTGTGGGTTTCCCCTCCATCCCCTAAAAGGAGAGACCACATAAGGATTATTCTAATGTTCTCAGAAACAAGTCTACCTGATCATCATCTAAAGTGTAAAGGAAAGAAGATAGAGATATCATGAAAATATTCAATCGGGATAAGTCTCAATATGAGTGGGAGACTGTTGGTGACTCTGATTATGGAAATGAAATGTCGTACTATAATACATAGAACCATTCTTGGTGGTTTAGGGCATTTCTATTTGTCTTACCCCATCCGCCGCTCTGATGTATTTTCTTTATTTTTTTTAATAAATGGTCTGACTCTTTGCTTCTAGCAGGACTTTTCTAGTATATTTGATTATATAGGTTCATGGTCCTAAATATATGGTAACATGGCTAGAATAACACTCACCATGAATATTCTAGTCCCAACAGGTAAGATACCACCTCCATATTGAAATAAAAATGTGAGAATCCAGAAATTAACAAATGATTCTTAGCTAAAGTGAATGTATATGGAATTCCCAAAGGGTATAAAAATATCACCTAAGATTTTCCACATGGAAATCTATTATTATCACACATGGAATGTTTTATCTTAACTAAATGGTATGTATAAGGGATATACAGTATGTCTAGTCTGTAGGGTCACTCGGTGTTTACCTTTTCATCTAGAGTTGTTCCCGACAAAGGCTACACATGGTGGGTCCCAACACAGAAGACATATAAGGACACATGGGTGCATTTTCCTACACTCATAGTACTGACAAAACTATCTAGGTATGTTCCACAAGTATGGTACCTTGGACACATGGACATGTGTTATTTAACTACCCTTGAAACAATATCTTCTACATCAGTGAGACAAATGACGTGTTTTCATTTAAACAACACATTGTGTAGTCATATATTTTATAAAAAGTCATGGAAATGATATACACTATGAATTTTCAATCCCCACAAAAAATTTTGAAAAAGGAATTCATCCAAACCATCCAAAAACTCATTTTTAATAATCAAATATTAAACAGATGTTGGATTTTGATCAGTCACCATTATGAAATTTGATCGAATACACCTCTTGTATCTCTACACACAATGATTTAAAAAACATTTAATATTGACTAATCCAAAAAAATTATTCATTGTGTTAAATCATTAATCATTCTATAACCCATTATTCTGAACTCACAAAATCAATCATTGGATCCCCTAACTGATGATGAAATGAAATGATTTTATGGAAAAAAAATTGAACATCTCGTAAACCAAACTATAGATAATAATGCACCTTGTATAGAGGGAGACACAAAAAAATCAAAATTTTTGAATTATAGGTGTTCATGTTGGATTGTACAACTATTAATTGATAGGAAATTAATAGATGAAAGATTCGTGTAATTAAATTATAAATTTCAAGAAAAAGTGAGATCAAATACATAACCCAAAAACCATTATAAATCTAGGGAATTGGGGTTATTGATTCTAGATTCATTTGTTTAGGAAATTTTCATAGTCTCACTTATATAAAAATGGATGAAAAATTATTAAATAATAGCATAACAGAACATTGTATAGGTCATTGATTAATAATTAAGATCATGTTTCATTAATTAAATATAAGATTGAATTTTGACATGTCTATGATCGATACCTAATTCAAAGCTCACAAAAACAATCTACACCAATACACTTTTCCCAAAGATACCTCTAGGTTATTAGAATAAACCTAATTGATTCACCAATGATAGATTATAAACATATAAATATGTTAAAAAATTCAATTAAATAGAATAAATGAATAAATAAAATTAATTATTTTATTTCATCATATTCCAACCCATAACACAACATCCAAAAAAACCCTAAGGTGAATCAAAATTATGTCACTATTGTGGTAAAAGAATCCTTAAAAACTCAATGGAAGGATTAGTTTCTCTACCGGGGCTCCTCATAAAAAATACGGAATACCTCAACCATGATTAGTTTAAATATTTAAAAAATTAAAATACTTTACGTTGAGGTTCGAATGACCCCCAATAATTCTTCCATTACTAGAAACATATTCATGGGAATTTATAAAATTTTTCAACTGGTAAAAATGTGACCACCAGGTTTTTTACAAGTAACATTACTAAACTTGATACACTAGTGGGACCTCCATGGGTATGATGGCTACTGAGGCCTTGGGGAAATCTAAATTGTGACCCAATTTTGGTATGTCAATCATCATCCAATATAACCCAAGTCTAATATACAGCTATATAGTATCTTCAACTGTGAGTCTTGTGGCTATGAGACCATTGGATGAAGATGTTGGTATTCTATTCTATGAGGTACCCACACCATAGGAGTAGATGTTCCCTAAAAAATATTTAGGGATCTTTTTGGGAACAACTCCTAAGGGAGTGGAGGAATATCAAACTTATATGGATCTTGAGCATCCATTGAATCCAAAATCATTAGCCTATGTACCTATTATATAATGGACAATGGATATTTTAAATTCTAAAAATTATATCACATATATATTAAATAAGTTTTTAGTAAAAATAATTACATTATAGAAATACATGCATTATGATAAAAAAGGTGTAGTGCCTTTGGAAACCTAGAAACATAAGCAACTGATACATATGTGAACTACATCATATCCTACCATGTTTTTCAAAACTATAACACCTAATATGCAAAAAAAACATACTACATTTATTCACAACCTTGGGAAAGGAAACATTAAAAAAGGGTGATCTTAAATGTATAGTAAGTGTAAGAAAGGGAAATACATAACAATGACTTGAGTGTATGGGTGTTGGTAAATAAGCATAACATTTAAAAATTATGCCCTTCATATTAAAGATCCAAATATTGATTTATGAAATAAATATTGGAATTTCATAAGAGATGAATCAACAGTAAATAAATAAACCTAATCCATGAGATCACGACAAATAATTAAGACATATAATTGTGGTATACACATAAGAATAAAAATTAATTTATATATTATTCATGTATCATGACCAAGGCTATCATAGTGGAATTTTTTTACACCGCTACCCATCATAGTAGTGATGGATCACACCCAAGACCATCATAGAATTAAAAGATCCTTAATGAACTGAACTCACTCCCAATTATTTTCTTATTAATCCCATGAGATATAAATATTTATCCAATTCCATGGAGGGAGAAATATCCCACACCTATGACATAATGAAAATCATACATATATGTGCCATAAGATCGTAAACAAATAATTATATAATAATCCATGAAAAAAGAAATAGTTTCATAAAAATTTATTTATACAACTACCAGTGGAAAATATATTTCATTCTTAATAATTTAATTATGTCATAGTTTCCATGAAAATAAGTGGGTTTAATAAATATTTTATCATGGAAAAACCCAAGGAATGGAAATGGGTTTTGTAAAAATATAATCATCATAAACATAAATAATCCAAATATAATATAAGATTTTTATCCATTAAAATTATACCCAGTAAATAATAACTAGCATTAAAATATGTCATCATAGATTTAAAATGATTTTAAAAGATAAATAATAACATTAATTAAGGAAAATAACATTTATTTGAAAATTAAATTTTAAAAATTAAATTTCATAACATAATTTGGAAATGGTATTATTTGAAAATAAAATTGGATAATTATTAATGAATCTTCTAGGAGATGATAGGTTATGACAGTTATAAATTCTCTATATGGTATACACATTTAAAAGAAATATTCCTTTCACATTTTTGGTAAAAGAATAACATGAATTGTTTGAAAAACCATATGAATATTCCATTAAATATGTTTAACAAAAACAAACTTGTTTAAATATTTATATAATTAATCATTTCTATAATGTTAATAAATTTTTAAAACAATTTTAGAAAACATGGTTCTGGAAGAAAACATGTTATCATTCGGAAAGAGAAATAATTATTAATTTTCTTATAAAAATTATATTAAAATCTAGAGTACATAAATATTGGAAAAGAAATTGCAAATGTCTAATCAAATTACATAACCATATGTGAATAAAAATATTGTGTTTCTTATGATATGTATTATCCAATTTTATCATCATAAACATAATAATATACAATCTCGATAAATAATGATATTATAACAATAAATCATTACCAATTTAGTATCTTTGAATTGTATACCCCATAAAAAATAACATTAAAGGATTATAAAAGAATCATGAAAAAGAAATTAATTCACGATATTCCCTATCAAAAGGAATGTATATATACCTTTTAAAACAATATAGGTGAATAACATAACATATTTATCGAGGAAGGAAAATTAATATAATAGTTCCCTACCAGTTTGCAACATTTAAACCCCAATCCCCATGATAGAGTGATCATAAAATGAATATATATATATATAAATATTTATATATATCCCAATAAATATTAAGATAAGAATTATAAAAAATCTAATGGAATGTATATATAGTGCATTAATAAAATAGTTGTTGAATATGGATGTGTATCACAGATCTAAAAAGTGTCATAGAAATCACATAAAATAATAATCAACAACATCCAAACATGTTAATTCTTCCTATAGAATAAATATAAATTTATTAAAATTTTATTAAAAAACCATAATTATATACATCATACCATATGTAATTTTCTTATGAAATTTTAATACATGTTTATTAATAAGTACATGTTAATGTCACATTTTGGGCAATGAGTGCTTGGGTTTTTAGGAATGTTATGATTTTTCTTGTCCCATTACATTGATCATGGTTCTATAATATACCTTATTTTAACCATTATATAAGTAAAATAAAAATTCAATATAATATTTTTAGAGTAATCCATATGATTTAGAGATATAAAATGAATACATTGTTCATGGTTACTGTAATCCGTAATTACGCATGATTTTTGATTCTATTTTCTCAATGAATTTAATCAATGAAAGATAAATTTCATATTAACATTATATTTTCATTTTTATAAAAATTTTATCACATATTTTTATTAAAACTATCTTTATTTTATTCCTTGTAAATCCTGAAAGAATAACATCACTTCGTGAGGTGGTAGTTCACCGTATAGATGAGTTACATTATTATATTCCCAATGAATGGAAATTATGAATATATATGTTATATAATAATTCCATAAGTATTATAATATAATAAATATAATCTATAACCATTTAGTAGATCATTATATCCATCTGGGAGAATTGGTTATTGAAAATTAATTAAATCAGTTTGCATGGTGAAATACAATGGTATACACAAATGATGGTTTAGTATTCAATTTTACGAAAGAAGAGATGGTTGTTGGTCGTAAGATAAAAATACAAAAATTATAGTATATTTAAATTTTTTTATGATTATATATCAGAATGTTTTAACAATAATTAAATTTGGTGGTGGGAAAAAAGATAAAATGCTCTCTTAGGGGGTTTTCCTATTCTTCAGACAAGTTCTTTTAGTTTTCAAAATAAAAGATTCAAAAGTATCCTCTATAAATATAATAAGGCTCTTATGATGTGATGATGGATATATGTAAGTGATCTAGGTAGTTATTGGATGAATCAAATGGTTTTGGAAGTGTAAATATGATAGGATAATGGGTGGTATTATATATGTGAGGTGACTGGCACACTGGTAATTGTTTGGAAAAAAAGGAGTACCATAATTCTGAAATTTTGAATTTTGAAATGATTTTTATTGGTCAAATTAATATTCTTGGAGGTTTTAAATATAATTTATATTTTTCACAAAAAGAAATAAAATATCATTTTTTAGAAAATAGTATTTTTGAAAAATATTAAAGATTTAACAAAAATTAAGTATTTTATCATCAATTAACATTCATAATATAAAATCATTATACTTAATATTTAATAGTTTTTTATTGTTATTCATATGACTATGTATAACTACGAGGTAACTATGATCATTTTAAAATTGTAATATTAAAAATATACCATGGTTTTGTATAAACTCGGTGTTATATACAACTCATGATATCAGAGAGATTTAATTTATCCCCAATAAATAATAATTCATAAAGATTTGTGGTGTCATATTATACAGACCATAAAATTATTTTTTTCCCTCAAAATTTACCAGTTTGATGGAAATAAATGAGAATATTTCAAAAACACCATTTCCATAGGTTCCCATGTTTCAGGTTTAAACTGGTGGTTTCACCAAAAAACATTAACCCGAGAAGTGGTCTTTTTTCACAATACATTCTACCTACAATATATAATATCCAATTTTTTCCCCCATATGAATCATCCTACTCCAATGGTATGACATTTGTGTTTAGTATATGTGAATTAACATGTATGTACTTCTTTAGGATAGATACATTGAACACATCCCAACCATAAGAGTGTTTTGGTGGAAGTACTAACCAAATGACCAATGTACTGATAAAATCAAGAGTTTAAAAGGTTCTAATATACATAGTTATTAGTTTCCATTTTCTCCCAATTCTAATTTCACTCTTCCATAGAGATATTTTTGGAAACACCATGTCACTAACATCAAATTCCAGATCATGATGGATATTTTCATCATATGTATGCTTCAATCTCTAAGCTTCTTGATGTGTTGTTGAATTTTATTAAAATTTTCTTTAATTTCTTAACCAATCTATGGTGTAAATATCTTTATTTTTTTAAATTCATTTCATGAGGTTGGACCTATAAATTTTTTTCATATAAAGGTCTTCATAAGGATCCATCATAATGCTGGAGTGAAAGTCATCTTTGTAAGAAAACAATACTATTGAAAGGTGATGATATAAAACACCAATAAAATTTGGAGAAAAAGATCTCAATATATCCAATATAGTCTGAATTATTCTATTAGACTGATGTTATTTCTATGGATTATATTCAAATATGAAACATTACTATGTTTCTAGAGCCTATTGATGAATTATCTAGAACATTGGTGTAAATATCTAGTTCTGATCAAACACAATGGAATGTGGTACTACTTGAAACCTAATGGATTCCTTTATGTACATTCTAGAAAGGTAATCAAAATATATGTATTCTTTAATAGGGATAATGAATTCCGAATTTTTATGGTGATTAACTAAAAACCATACAACATTTTTACATTAAGATGTTTTGGGGAGTCCGATGAAAAAATAAGTGGTAATATTTTCCTATTTCCATTCTGGTATATTTAACAAATGTAAGATCCCCTTAGGATTTTGTCTCATAGCCTTAACATGTTGATTGATATGACACCATGATCAAAACTCAGAAATATCCTTCTTCATTCAATCCCACTAGAAATACACTTTCAAATATATATACATCATCATACATCAATGATGAATGGATAATAAAGAACTATGATCTTACTCTAAAAAATTCTAGATCAAATCTGACATGAAAGGAACACATATATTGTTTCTAAAAAATATCATTTTATTATGATCAGTGTAAAATTTTGTATCATTTATAACCATATTATTTAGCTATATATCTACCTTTTGTTCCTCTTTAATACTGAAATAGATAAATTATTGAACATTCAATTGGGAAAGATAATCTTTATCCACTTCATTAAGGATTTTCTGATCCATCCTTTAAAAATTCATCAATTTTTATCCTTTTTAAATAATCATTTTGGATAGGCTAAAATGATCTGTTTCACTCAAACCATTGGATGATTTTTTTTCTTTACTAGGGTGGTAACTTATTGAGTAGTTAAAATATTTAATCATCTAACCATTTTCTATATCTTATATTCAAATACTTTTTTCTGAATAGATACTTTAAAATATATTGATCAACATATATATCCCACTTTTCTCAATAATGATAATATCTCCAAATCATAAATGAAGATCGTACCATTGCTAACTCCAAATCATGAGTTGGGTAATATTTTTCATCAAAATTCATTTTTCATAATTAGTAAGCTATAACCATATAATTTATCATTAGAACTAATAACCATCTCTTATTGAATGAATCATTATAAATTACAGAACCTTCTTTAATATAGGGTAATGTATGAATAGGTACACCGACTAATATTTATTTTAGTTCATTGAAATTTTCATCACACACATCTATCAAAAGTAACAATGATCCCTTTTGAGTTAACTTGGTTAGTGGACTAGATAGTCATGAGAATGTCTCGACAAACCAACAATAATATCTAGTTAAATCAAGAAAACTATATATCTCATTCAATATTCTTAACCTGGTGCAACATTTAATATCCTCCATCATTGATATTTCTACCAATATTCCATTTCATGATATTATATGACCCTTAAATGAATCATTTCTCATCAAATATTCACACTCTTCAATTTTTTCATACTGCTTCCCCTTCTATAGGGTTTTTAGTAAATTTCCCATGTGATATTAATTCTCTTCAGTTCCCTTTGAATAGATAAGAATATCATCTATACTGACTATCACAAATAGGTAATGCAAATACTTGAAGAGTTTATTCATTAAATCTACAAATATAATTCGGTAGTTAGTATGTAAATTTGGCGTCACTTTATATTCATTGTATTTATACATTGTTAGTAATATTATCTTGGTTATATCATCCTTCATGACCCCCAATTGAAGATATCCAAAATAATGTTTAATCATTGAAATGTATTCTTCTATCTATAGTTGATAAAATAGGTCATCAATACGTGGTAATGGATATTTTTATTGATTGTGATCTTGTTCCACTCCTGATAATAAATGAACAATCACATCAATTATTATTTATCTTAATCAAGAATAACAGATTCACCACAAAGTGAAACTCCATGATAAGTGAATCCATTGAAAAGGTTCCCCTAGAGTTTCTTTTTCAATTCCCACTACTTAATCATGGCCATTTTATAAGGAGTGTTTGAAGTATGTGTGTAACCAAGTATGAGTTCTATTGAGAAATAGACAACAAATTTTGGTGGATGTTTAGGAAACTATGCTAGAATGTTATAAAAACTACACTAAAATAGTTTTATCATTGATTTTTATGTTCTCCCAAACTATATAATATAAATTTAATGAACCGGAAATTTCATGGAATTTTTTTTCTTAAATTATTTGGAATTTTACGAGTCCGCACTTTCTGACGATGCCTGATTCCAAGGCCCGGTGTGCCCGGAATCAAATTATAATGTTTTGTTTGGTACGTTCAGTAAACATACGTGCGGGTTTTTCTATCTTTAGAACCGGTGCTCAGAATTGAAATCCGAGGGCACCGATGAACTCACAGTTCTAGTATTCAATTAAGGAGCCCATTACCGTAGTTGAGTTTTGTCAAGAGTAGAAGTTATATTTGGGGATTCGTAACAAATTAAATAAAATTTTTATGTTACAATTTAATTATTATGTTGGTGGTTATTATCTCCAAAGGGGGGTTGGTGGTGGGGCCCACCCCCACCTAACCTCCCATGGGAGGATAATGTGTGTGGGGCTCCATGAACATCAACTCTTCAACTCCCCCTTGGAAACCCCCATTGATGAGGGTTAAACCTTCCACCTTCCCCTCATAATGTTTCCAAAACAAGATTAATAATGCCTTTACTAATTAATTTGTGGTGTCAAAAATTCATTTTGGAATTAATTTGAAATGCTTGGAAATGTTATAATATGGGGGAGCCTTCTTTTACAAGGGGTTGGCATAATCTCGCTTGGGGTGGAACTTGAGAAAATTTGAAAGATATCACCATCCCCAATGAAGAACTTCTCCGAAGAATAACGTGAAGAACATCTCCAATGACGCTTCCTCTTCGGACGCATCCCGACGTTGACGAAATCGACATCCATCATCCGCGACGTCCATCTTCCGCGACACCGTTTTCCGTGGCTCGTCGATGTGAAACATACCTTGAATCGTGGTAGGTAGATTTGTATAATTTAAAGTGAATAAAATAATATATCGTTCTCGTTGAATGCTTTAGATTGCCTTCGGACTTTTTTTATCGCCTAATGAAGCGGGCGCGGGCCGAACGAACATGGACCAACGACCCTCTGTTGGTTGATGGTTATTATAGCAACAGTGAACGGAAGGCCAATGACATTTTGAGGTCATCGCAGTGAATAGTGGGACCCGAGGAGGTGGTAGGCGTGGATATAAGTTAAAATGGACCACCGTAATGACTATGGTGTCTTGCGGAAGATCGTGGCGGTGCCGGTACAGGCTGACCGCCTTAGGTCAGCAGCACTCCTCGCACGCCGCCGGCGGAATACCGTCGTGACACCAGATGCAGCGGCGGAGCGGAACCCACTACCATATGTTCTGGGGAGTATAGGAAGAGCCAGCTGGGGCCACTGTTTCATGAAATCGGGGGGCCGCGCCCCCCGTTCCGCTTGGCCAGCTGGTCGAGTAACGACTGGCCCCCAGGTCAGGCCGCCTGCGCGCGAGCCGGGCCGCCAGCCGCGCGGGCCGGGCCGCCTGCTGCACGGGCCGGGCCACCTGCCGCGTGGGCTAGGCCACAGCCGCCGTTTCAGGCTACGCCCTACCGGGATAGACCTAGACCCAGGTCGGGTCGGCCCGGTTCAGGCCGACCCAGGGCGTGTGGGGCCGCGTCAGACCGGACCCGACCCCCTCTTCGGACTACTTTCAGTTTTTCTCCCATAACATGAGCTAAAGATCTCTGATCGATGCACCGTTATTTGCGTTGAATTATTTGGATCAAGACAGTCTTTTTTGTATATTGCACTCAATGTTTTGGTGAAGTTTATGTATGGACGGGTTTGTTTGAACCCGAAACCAACCAGGCCCCCAGAGTGGAAATGCTTATAACATAAGGACCAGACGTCTGATTGACATTCCTTCAAGTACGTTGGATTCCTTTTGATGAGACAGTCCTTTTGGATTACTCCACACTGGATTCGGATGAGGTTGGAGTATGGCCAGGTTGGATTGTACCTGAAATCCAACCGGGCCCTTGGAACAGAAATGCCAATGACCCTCAGTTTGGGCGTCCGATTAATGGGCCGTCTGCCACGTTGGGTTCCTTGGGATAAGATGGAACTTTGGGGTATATCAAATATTGAATTCATGATAGTTGATGAAATGATCCCTTTGCTCGAGGAGCGAACCCTCCCAGAATCGAGCGTGTTGTGTGCGGGAACCCTAGAGCTGGCTATGACTATGAAGACTAATGTACTGGAATCCTCCATGGGTTCGATAGCGATGACTACAGTTCTTGTATCATGTGTGGGTCTGACATTTTGACCTTTTTACTTGTATCCTATGTGGGTCCGACAGAGTAATAGGTCTTGTATCTTGGGTTGGTCCGACAACTTAGTTGGTCTTGTATCCTGTGTGGGTCCGACAGCTTAGATGAACCAGTGACTACATCTGATCATCTCTATCACTATAATCCTTCGTGGGGTTGACATTGACGACTACAGTACTGGAATCCTCCGTGGTTTTGATAGCTACAACTAATGGATTTGGATCCTTCGTTGGTTCGACAGCGATGACTATTGTTTTGTATCATGTCTGGGTCCGGCAGTTTGACCTCGGTACTTTTATCCTGTGTGGGTCCGACAGAGTAGCTGGTCTAGTGTCCTGTGTGGGTCTTACAGCTTTGCTGGTCATGTATCCTGTGTGGTCCCAACATCTTAGATGAATCAGTGACTACATCTGATCATCTCTATCACTATACAAAATATGTATACCTGTGTGAGCTGAGTCATGACTTCCAATCATTATCATCGATGTGATTGACTTTACATCATGTGTTGACTAGGTTGTGCTTGGGCTCAAGAGTTGGATCCGAACTGAGATTGATAACTTAGGTATATGTATGGGAATATACCTAAGTCGGGTTGGTCGATACATCATGGTTGTATCTTTCTTTTGTGGTTTATCCTTCGTGGATTATGGGAGGCCTTCGGGGGTCTCGGGGTCCCTACTGAGTATCTTTATAATCACTCATGCATGGGTTATGCCGTCACCTCGTTGTGTTGGATGCAGACGACGAACAACGTTGACGGAGGCCGAGAGTGAGCTAGGACCGGATGGTACCTGGAGGTGGACCACACGACAAGATGGTACATGGAGTAGACTAATAAACGTGGAGTGCTGAGGTGGACATCTGTACCTACCCTTCAGGTAGGATACCCAACGGATGTTCCAGGAGATTCCCTTTTCAGTTGTTGTCCCTTTCTCAGTTGTACTTGTTTTCCTTTGTACTTGTACTTTACTATTGGGCTTGTATTTCTGTCCCCTTTTACTTTAAGATATATTTTTTTGTATACAATATTCACTTAGTTCTTTCCTTCCATCTTACTCTATTTTTGTGTGTGTTACTCCTATAAAGGAAATGCCTTCCTAGCTTATGGATTTACGCCTTTGGTGCTAGTCGCCATCCCCTGGCCTATAGAAGGCGGGCTTGGGGTAGTCACAGAACAGGCCCTGAGGATGGGTCGTGAAAAATTGGTATCAGAGGATTCGGTTATACCGTAGAACTTAGGACTCTGATCTTTCTTTTCTATGAAGCAATAGTGTTAGGATTATTGAGTATAGTTTTCAGTCCAGGGAGTCTAGTGTTGGTGCGGCGACTGACATATCCCTACACCAGAACCTTGACCTCTAATTTTCGACTTACTGGACGGAAACACTGATTGTGTTTGTGTTTCGAAGAGTTTACTTTATGGTCTCTTTGAGTCATCTCACCAGGTATTACTTATTGACTGTGTCACACCTGTTCTTTATCAAGATGCCACTGCAAAGACATCCAGCTAGGGTTCTTGGGAGAGAGTACACGATGATGGCCCACCAAGCAACGAGGATCCGGTGAAGGGCCCTCTTACTATGTTGGCACCTTCAGGTGGTGTACGAGCAGCAGCACCACCTGTTGGGCAGCAGATGCTTCCAGCCATACTAGTAGACGGTTCAGGCCGATGGAGAGCGTTGCATGATTTCTAGGAGCAGAGGACTGGATGGAAGTGATTATTGGATTTTTCTACCTTGTTGAGACACTAGTAGAGCAGATGTTGATCTTTGCTGCTAATCTTTTTCTGTGAGTGACCATGAGGATGGTCCACATATTGATGATGTTTCTGTACTTGGACAGTTTTCCGAGATGGTACCTTCAGGTAGAGTGCCAACTATATAACTTCCCATTGGTCAGCAGACACTACCAGTGGTACCAGTAGAGGAAACTTGTAGGCTTAGTGCCTTACATATGTTTCAGCACCAGATATCCCTCATGTTCCGAGGTGATCCCCACCCACAGGCGGATGAGGACTGGAATGAGGAGGTGGATGAGAGTTTTCTAGAGCTTATACAACTTCAACAGGACGATGTGTCGGTAGTAGAGTATTCCTCGAGGCATACCGATCTTTCCTTGTACTCGATGAATATGATTCTATCAGTGATTTGGAGCTCGGACCTCTGAGCGAGGTGTTTTTAAGGATATCTGAGCCAACACTTTTTCCACTATGCATTCCTACTTATGTTAGGGTTCTAGAGAGAACCTTTGTTGTTGAATGTTCATTGGTTGAGCGGATACACCCAGTGAATGTTAATAGATGGAAAGTATGAAAATGGTGTCAGTATAAGAGACTTGAGCATATAAAATGTTTCGAGAAGAGGAAGTGTTAAGGATAGATGAATCTGCAGGGCAGCAGACGTGGAAGAAGAGCCATGAGAGCACCATGAGGTGGTGAACATTTAGACATGTTACAACCACCCTCTATTGTATTCCCTGCTAGGATCATGGAGCTGGAGGGTAGGGGAAGAGAGTGGCTGCATGCGGTCAAGGAGTGTGACCCAAGGGCTCTAGGAATGATTTGAGATATAGTATGTGCCTACTACTAGCTGCCGTATCAATAGAGATAGGTACCGATCATTCCTTCCTTCCACAAATATTGTCCCAGACCCAGAGTTTCCGGTTAAACCATTAACTTGACCCTCACATCTGGAGACACCTTTAGTTGGAGACTCGATAATCACACTTACGCCGATGGTGTGATCTAACCCTTGAGGCGAGAGTTTCAGTTGGAACCACTTGGTGGCAGCATCGAGGCCTTACAACGTTAGTTTGGGTATGTATTGGGTAACCACATTTCATAAACAGATTGACAGTACTAGGAAAAAAGGTTTTGGTTTATCTACAACATTGGGATGAGGTTTTCCTTGGTCGTTAAAAAGGAAAATCCAGGCCGCACAAGATGGAATCATGTATAAGAGGGTGTAGTCGATCACTCAGGAGTCGGCCAGAATTACCTTTGTGCAAGACTTTTATAGAGTTGCAGCACCACTATCATCTTTGACGAAAAAGAGAAAACCCTTTGTATAGTTAGAGAGATGCCAGCAGAGACTTTAGAAGATGAGGGTGAGGTTGACTAGTGAACCCATCTTGAGGCTACTAGAGGAGAGCATTGGATACGTAGTTTACTACGACCCATCATGGACCAGACTTGGGTGTGTCCTGATGTAGGAGAGAGTAGTGACCACATATGGTTCATGGAAGTTCAGACTACATAAGAAGAACTACGCTAACAATGACCTGGAGTTAGCAGTAGTGGTCTTCGCATTGAAGATGTGGCGGCACTATCTTTTGGGAGAATGTTTTACAGTATTATCAGACCACCAGAGTCTCAGGTATATCTTCTCACAGAAGGACCTGAACCTGAGACAACGACGATGGTTGGAGTTCCTCCAGGACTATGAATTTGAGATAGTCTATACTCCTGGGAAGGGGAATGTTGTAGTACATGCTCTCAACCGAATAATATGCATTCAGCTGCTAGGAGAGGTGACAGAGCAGTTGGCCGCATTGCAAATATCCTTTGTGGGTAGAGATGGAGTATCCTTTCTTCAGTATCTCATAGTCACTCCTCCACTTCTTCAGCAAGTCAGTGAGGCAGAGTGTGGAGACGTTGACTGTGAGACGTGACGTGCTCAGATATCTTCAAGGCAGGCACCTGATGGATTTTCTAAAGGTGGTGAGGACGTCATTATTTTCAGAGGACATACCATGGTATCGGCTGCACTACATGAGGAGGTGTTGATGGAGTTCCACACATCCCCTCTAGCGGTACATATAGGAGTGGAGAAGATGTATTAGGACCTCAGACGACAACACTGGTGGCCAGGTATAAAGAAATCAGTAGTAGAGTTTGTCTCACGATGCCTCACTTGTCAGAAAGTGAAGACAGAGCACCAGGTCCCATCATGCTTGGTTCATCCCTTAGAGGTCCCAGAGTGGAAGTGGGATGGGATATCTATGATTTTTGTGACAGGGGTACCACGTACATCCAGAGGACACGACTCTATCTAGGTGATTGTCGACCAACCTACCAAGTCTGTCCACTTCCTACCGATCAGGGATCGGGGCTCAATAGAGAGCTTGGGAAGACTCTAAGTATAGGAGATCGTACCACTTCATGGTGTGACATTGAATATTGTATCAGATCAAGATGCTTGTTTCACATTCTGGCTATGGAAGGGGTTGTAGGAGGCTTTCGGGAAGAAGCTTCACTTGAGCACCACCTTCCATCCTCAGACGAACAATCAGACTTAGAGGACCATTAAGACTCTCAAGGACATGCTTCGTGCATGTTTCCTTGACTTTGGTTGCAGCTGGGAGGATCACTTACCCTTGGTGGAGTTTTCATACAACAACAGCTACCACTCCACCATCGGTATGGCCCCTTATGAGGCATTGTACGACCGACCTTGTAGATCACCTTTGTGCTGGACTAACCTGGGGATTCAGCACTTGTAGGACCAGAGATGGTTCAGGCTAAAACAGAGAAGGTGCAGATCATCTAGGAGTAGATGAAGACTGCATAGGGCAGACAGAAGTCCTATGCTGATAGGAGACGGAGACCACTATAGTTCAAGGATGGTGACCACATCTTCCTATGGGTCTCACCTCGATGAGGTCTACAGAGATTTGGTCGGGGCAACAAGTTATCTCTACATTTCATCGAGCCGTTCTAGGTCCTCAAAAGAGTAGGAGAGGTGGCTTACCTTCTGGCCCTTCCACCTCAGTTGCACCGGGTGCAAGACGACTTCCACGTATATCAGCTGAGGATAAATGTGCACGACCCGTCTTACATAATCAACCACGGGGAGCTATAAATCAATGATAGGGTGACATTCACGGAGGTCCCAGTGGAGATGGAGGATTGACAGGAGTGGGTCCTAAATGGACAGTCGATTCCTTTGGTATGAATTTTCTAGAAGCATGAGAACCTCCAGGAGAGCACATGGGAGCGGGAGGCTTAGATGCATGCTCAGTACCCCCGTTTGTTTCCCTAGTGTGTGTTTTAGCTTTAAGGGTACATAAATCCCTATGGTGGGTGTAATGTAATGACTCGAAAATTTCAAGGAATTTTTTTTCTTAAATTATTTGGAATTTTACAAGTCTGCACTTTCTGACGGTGCCTGATTCCGAGGCCCAGTATGCCTAGAATCAAATTCTGATGTTTTATTCGGTACATTAAGTAAACGTACGTGCGGGTTTTTTAATCCTTCGAACTGGTGCTCAGAATTGAAATTCGAGGACACTGATGAACTCGAAGTGTCAGTATTTGTTTAAGGAGACCTTTACCACAGTTGTGTTTGGTCGAGAGTAGAAGTTATATTTAGGGATTCATAACAAATTAAATAAATTTTTTGTGTTACAATTTTATTACTCAGTTGGTGGTTATTATATATGAAGGAAGGTTGGTGGTGGGGCCCACCCCCAGATAACCTCCCATGAGAGGATAATGTGTGTGGGTACCACACAAACATCAACTCTTCAACTCCCCCTTGGAACCCCCCATTGATGAGGGTTAAACCTTCCAACTTCCTCTCATAATGTTTCCAACACAAGATTAATTAATGCCTTTATTAATTAATTTGTGGTGTCAACAATAAATTTTGGAATTAATTTGAAATGCTTGGCAATGTTATAATATGGGGGAGCCTTTTTTTACTTGGGGTTGGAATAATCTCGCTTGGGGTGGAACTTGAGAGAATTTGAAAGATATCACCATCCCCAACGAAGAACATCTCTGAAAAAGAACGTGAAGAACTTCTCCAATGATGCTTCCTCTTGAGACAAACCTTGACGTCAACGAAATCGATGTCCATATTCCGCGACATCGTCTTCCATGACTCGATGACATGCAACATACCTTGAATCGAGGTAGGCGGATTTGTATAATTTTATGTGAATAAAATTATATCGGGTTTTTGTTGAATTCTTTGGATTGTCTTCGACCTTTTGTTATCGCCTAATGTAGAGGGCGCGGGCCGAACAAACACAGCCCGAAGACCCTCTGTTGGTTCGTGGTTATTCTGGAAACGGTGAACAGAATGGAAACGACGTTTTGAGGCCATTGTAGTGAAGAGAGGGACCCAAGGAGGTCGTAGGCATAGATGAGAGCTAAAACAAACCACCAGAACGACTCCAGTGGCCCGCAATAGATTGCGGCGGCGCGACGGCGCCTGTAATTGGAGGCGGTGGCCGGCACCCACCGGCCTTTGGGGGCAGTGTCGCCCGTCGCGCACCGCCGTCAGAAGACCACCGCAGCACTGGCACCAGCCATGATGGAGGAGTGGAACCCGCGACCATGGTTTCTAGGGAGGATAGGTGGCGCTAGCTGGCGCCACCGTTTTGTGAAACAGCTGGGTCACGCCCCCCGCTCCGCTCGGCCAGCTGGCTGAGCCGCGGCCGGCCACCGGGCAGGGCCACCTACCGCGTGGGTCGGGCCACATCCGACGGGCTGGGTTGTTCCCTACTATGGCAGACACAAACCTGGGTCTGTTCGACCCGGTTCGGGATGACCTAGGGCAGGTTGGGCTAGGTAGGACCAGACCTAGACCCCCTCTTCGCACCACATTCGGTTTTTCGCCCATAAATTGAGCTACAGATCTACGACTGACACACTGTCAGTTGCATTGGATTCCTTGAATCAATACGATCATTTCGATATTTTACACTCAAGGTTTTGGAAAAGTTTGGGTACGACCAGGTTGGTTCGATTCTGAAACCAACCGGGCCCTTCGAGCATAAACCCTTATAACATAACGAACGGGCGTCCGATTGATGTATCGTCAAATACCATGTATTTGTTTTGATGAGACAGTCCTTTTGGATTACTCCGCACATGATTCAGATGAGAATGGAGTATGTCCGTGTTGGATTGTACCCAAAATCCAACCGGGACCTTGGAACGGAAATACCCATAACTCTCAGACCGGGTGTCCGATTAACGCGCCGTCTGTTGCATTGGGTTCAATTTGATGGTACAGAACTTAAGGGAACATAAACTATAGACTTCATGATAGATGATGTAACGAACCCTTTGCTCGAGAATCGGACCCTCCTGGAATCGAGCATGCTGTGTGCGGGAACCCTAGAGCTGGTTGCGACTGCAAAAACTACTGTACTGGAATCCTCCATGGGTTCGACAATGATGACTACTATTCTTGTTTCCAATGTGGTTCTGGCAGTTTGACCTCTATACATGTATCCTGTGTGGGTCTGACAGAGTAGCTGATCTTGTATATTTTGTGGGTCTGACAGCTTAGCTGGTCTTGTATCCTATGTGGGTCCGACAACTTAGATGAATCTGTGACTACATCTGATCATCTCTATCTTTATAAAACTCTGTGGGTTCGACAACAATGACTACTATACTAGAATCCCTCATGGGTTCGACAACGAAGACTACTGTATTGGGATCGTACCTTGGTTTGGCAGCGATGACTACTTTTCTTGTATCCTATGTGGGTCCAGCGGTTTGACCTCTGTACTTGTATCATGTGTGGGTCCGACAGAGTAGCTGGTCTTGTATCTTGTGTAGGTCTGATAGCTTTTCTGGTCATGTATAATGTGTGGGTTTGATAGCTTATATGAATCAGTAACTATATCTGATCATCTCTATCGTTATACAAAATATGTATACCTGTGTGAGTTGAGTCTTAACTTTCAATCATTATCATCGATGTGATTGTATTTACTTCCTTTGTGGACTAGGTTATGCTTGGGATCGAGAGTTGGAGCTGAACTAAGATTGTTAACTTAGGTATATGTATGGGCATATACCTAAGTAGGGTTGGTTGATACTTCTTGGTTGTATATTTCTTCTGTGGTTTATCCTTCGTGGATTCTGGGAGACCTTTGGGGGTGTCGGGGTCCCTACTGAGTATCGTTATACTCACCCCTGCACGAGCAATGCCTGCACCTCGTTGTGTTGGATGTAGACGACAGACATCATTGGCAGAGGCCGAGAGCGAGCGAGGACCGGACGATACCCAGAGGTGGACCACATAGAAAGACGGTACACGGAGTGGACCGATAGACGTGGAGTGCTGACTGGGACATCTTTACCTACCCTTCAGGTAGGATATCTGATGGATGTTCCAGGAGCTGCCCTTTCCTGCTGTTGTCCCGTTATCAGTTGTACTTGTTTTCCATTGTACCTGTACATTACTATTGGGATTGTATTTCCGGCCCCTTTTACTTTCAGCAATATTTATTTTTATACATTATTCACTTAGTGATTTTCTTCCATCTTACTATATTTGTGTGTGTGTTACTTCTATAAAGGAAATGCCTTCCCAGCCAAGGTATTTATGTGTTTGGTGCTAGTCGCCAGCCCCTGGCCTATGGAAGGCGGAATTGGGGTAGTCACGACACAAGCCCCGAGGATAGGTCGTGAAAATAAATTCTTCTATTTAATTAAAATAAAATCCCTTACCATGAATGTGATTTACATAAGACGTCTTTATTTTTCATTACACTGATTGAAGATCATAGGATAGTTCAAAATATGAAATCCCTTCCTTGAAAATGGATATGATATTTATTTAGCTAAATCATATACATTCCTAAAATAACATAAAATTCAAATAGAAGAATGATGTTAATATTTTAAGCAATTAAATTCTAAGAAACATCAACCAAAGAAGAATCATAGAATTGAGATGTGATCATCTTACCATTATAAGATTTGAATGATAATTATACATATAATCATTTGGGTGGAATCATGATACCCTTATAAAATTATTCAAATATTTATGAGTGGGTAGATCCAGAGTAAAATAAAATTTTATTATCTCTAAAGTTGATTTTATTTATCCTTTTTTCCATTCCATTATCGCACCCCTCATTATAAATAGTGATCACATGATATTTAGCTTTTTTTAATTTTATTAATAGGTTGTTGATGTCGATCATCTTCATCAAACTTTATATTTGGGATATTTTTTTCATAATTCTCATACTCCATAAATTTGAAAGACTAGAGTGTGGGTGGTTCACTATAAAAGGGATTCTCCCTATTTTCATCAAAAACTATCTTCTTCCCTTCATGTTTGCATTCGACTTCCTGATGACCATCCCTTCAACAATTAAAACATTTATTAGACCCCTTAAGAAAATTTCATCTATGTTTTATCCTATAATTTGACAATAAGTGAAGTGTCATCTTATTCTATCCCTGGTTTTTATATTTTCATTTGAACCAATTTCTTATCTTCCCATCAAAACCATATTATTCATACATAAATCCAACCACGTTTTCTACCTTCAAATAGAATCGATGAATATTTTCTTAAATACTAAAGTATCTTATAGAAAACAACTTTTTGAGAATATGTTTTAATATACTGAAAAATAGATCAAACATAATATCAAGTTGGATGATAATACAAGAACCATACCTCATAAGTACTATAAAGTTTCTTCATAGGTAACAAAAAACAAATAATCATTTTTCTTTAGATCAAGGAACTCCTTATCCATATTTAAATGATGAATACATGAAAATTACTAAATCAAAAATTATATATTGAACTAATACTAATCAATGACATCTATTTCATCATGTTCCATTGAATTATTAATGACAATCCATCATTTATCCACGTATCCTTCCAAATCATTAATATCCAAAAACAAATTTTTATGTTTTGAAAACTAGAGAATAGAAAAAATCTATTCAGTGGTACTGATCTATTTCTTAGTAATAAGAAGATTAGTGGATACACTGAATGATAGTGGTAATTACCTCATGAAGGACTTAATATAATGTTGTTACATCCTATTAACATTTGGATGCTCAACATGAATCATTGATTTGGAATGATTCTTGATCATAATGATGATATTGTTCATTATAGCTCCCATAACTTCAGGCCACTCATTAGGTCAATCATGTCATTTTTCATCAAACTCAGCATTAACAAATTTCATTTGGGGTCTATCTGTTTCCTCAAACAAAAAATCATTATGTAAGAAACAATAAACATATAAGGCAACCCCAAAATAATGAAAAAAACATATAGGATGTATAAATCATGATACCATATTTTTATATTATGATTCCATAAATTTATCAGAATTCATTCTTAGTCATTATTATTTTAATACTTTATTGTGGTTTATAAAAGGTTTTCGAATTTCTTAATCTTATTCCTCTGGAGTTTCAAATCTGGTGAGCAAGAATACCTATAGTTGTTAACTATGTCATAATCAAGAATAGATCAATGTCAAGTTTTTATAGTTATTACCCATAGGTACCACATTTATAGATCCACATCAACTCTTATTATCCAGAATAGTATGTAATTACATGGGAACTACATTCCATATCCCCTATGAAAGTTTTTGGCCATTTTCCATTACTTTTTTCATCCTTAAGCTTATCCTTAGACATGGAATTAGGGATATCACCTGTCACATGCATGACTTATTTTAAATTTATTTTTCATTTAACTTCCATTCTTTCTTTGTTTTTGCAGTTTCCCATGCATTTCGGTGGAAATGGTGGGTTTTAAAAATTTGGGACAAGCCTTGATCCCATTTCCAGTTTTAAAAATAAATTTTGTTTCATTTATAACTCCTTCATTTGTCAAAATTTTTTCTTCAATTACAATTACTACTTGTCCTCCCATGACCTATTAACACCTTCATATAATTTTTTACCCTTTATTAATGCATAATAATGGTGTGTTTTGGTTTTTTTAAGGAACGTGACAGCACAGAAGCCCATTTTCAGTTGAAAAAACAATTGTTTATTAAATATCATATTCAATATTAATAGTTTTTGGACATTATGATTCTCACCAGATCCCGCAAAACCTAGGATCACCCCCATTATCCTTTCTCTTTCTTTTTAGATCATTTTCTTCGCGGATTTGGTCGAAAAATCATAAGGTGTCACAATTCGTCCAGATTTGAAGAGGTAACTTCATTCCTTTATAACACGTTCAATTCATACTCTTTTTCCTCCATTTATGTTATCACAAGACCCTATCAAAATTATTCGAGCCTCACTTTCATTTGTGGCTATTTTAAAAATTCACCTACTTGTGTATTTGGGGAGATTTATTCAAGATACATCCAGTGAGTGGGTATCCTTCATTCATCCTCCCATTTTCTTGGGGTTTTGTTTCCTCTTTATCAGGGTTTATTCAAATTATTCATGATTTTTATAATTTATAGAATGTGGGGATTCGAACCTCAGGTTATATTATGAATTTATTGGCATTTTCTTTTGGTTTTTGGCTTGATTTATGTCCCTTGAGGTGCAACGGTGGTGCGATTGAATTTTCAAATTAGTGATTCAACATTTTAACATTTTTGGTAGGTGATTCCAATGTTTATGAAATCATTGTGACCAAAGTTCTATGTTTATGATTTTTTAATGTTTATCTCATTTTATTATTGCTACAAAAATAGGTTTTCGTGGAGTTTGTAGTGAAAGTGAATTTTGTGTACAAAATTTATGTGAAATTGGGGGGTTTTCATATAAATATTTTATTCGTTCATTTGGGGGTTCCCTATAATTAATTATTTGATTCTGTTGAACTTTATTTGGGTTGAAAATAATGTTTTTAATGGTTAATCTATTTGGTTTTTACTGTGAATATTTTTTAAAAGATGTTTGTGAAGCAAATGGGCATTAAGTTTTATGTTTGCGTGGAATTTTTTTAAGATATAACTTCTTGGTTGAAATAGGGACGCCCCATAACTGAATTGTTGGTTTCATTGAAAGGTATTGAACTGAAATTTTATTTTGGTGACTTAAAGGTTTTCACAGTGTGAATAGTGTATATTTCAAGGAATTTTGGGTGAAAAACAGTGTGAGATTATGAGTGGTTCTTTTATGGAAAATCAAGATGTTTTGTTGAGTGTTTTAAGTGGTATAAAGTGTGTAAACATATTGTATTTTTTTATGTGACTAGTAGTGTTGTTTTCATATATAAATGATTTTTTTTAGAATTCTGAAATTGTTTGAGCACAATAGGGGAAGCATGGGTACCTAGGTGGGCGGATATGTACTAGTATGGGTAGTGATCGAGATGGGTTTTATACCTGATTTAATAATCCAATGGATAAAGAAAATTATAAATAAAATATATGGATGATGTTTGGGGACCACTAGGTTATGGGTATGTTCCCTACTAGTGTATCATTCATGGTAAAGGATTTGTGAAATGGTTACTTTACACAGCGGTACAAGGTACATAGGGCCTGAGACTATCTAGTTGCCTAGGGGTGTTCCTATTTTTTGTGCTCATTGGATTTGTGGTATTAACCCTTGTATTAGAGTGTGTTTGGCTATACTTTAAAGTAGATACCATTTATTTTTCAAATGCGTTAACATTTTTAATGGTTTAGTTTGAAAACTATTTTCAATTGAAAGATGCATTTCTTGGAAATTATCACCACTTTTCTTTACATATTAAAACTGCTTCATTTTTCACATTGAATAGAATAGTATTTGGAATATTTTGGTTGTATCCTATTATAATTAGTCTCAAACCCTACTTACACACCTTGAGTGTAAGTATAATTGATTATTTTTTATTCAGGTAAAGGAAAATCGTCGGTTGAAGGCAGTTTAGGTTGTTAGTTCCATCATACAGTGCGGTGTTGTGGAGACCTCTTGGGGGTGACGATCCCTTGTCATGTGGAGTATTTTAGGATGATTTTTGGTGTTTTTCAATGCTTATACCTCTTGAAATTTGTTTAAAAACATTTATTCAATTTAGGTGTTTGATGAAATATTATTTGGAATGGAAATTTCAGATTCTTATTATTGGTTGTTTTTAATGTATTATGTTTTCATACTTGGGTAAATCATCCCCAAACCAGATTTATTGATACCCAAGAAACTTTTATAGCCTATGAGGATAGGGATATCCCTTCAGGTCTTTACATGGTTGGGATTTGGTTTTGGTAATAGTGGTTACCAGATCAGTTTGTGACATCACCATTGTTTTCTCATCAAAATATCCAAAGGATAACTAAAACATTCATCTAATACCTTCTGTGAAGACCCAACCTTCTCATACATAGATATTAAATCATTTTTTGATGAAAATTATTTACATTATACAAATAATGAATGGGGGTTTTAAAGGTATAGTTCCATTGAAAACAAGGAAATATAAACAACTCATTCACATGTAAAATACATCATCTCTCCCAATATTCTTAATATCTAGAACCCCTCATTGTCATATCTAAAGATGTACATTTCCTTAAGACCTAAGGAAATAAAACATAAAAAATGTGAGATTATATTCAAATTAATGGTAACCCATAATAATTCTTGAACATAACATGATCATAAGTGTATCATAAATTGAAAATAACTCCGGAAACCCATACCCTGCATATCAAAGATCTCAATCCTGATTCACAGAATAAATATTGTTTTTTTATAATACATGAATCATAAGGAAGTAAAATAACATGGGTTATGATGGCATAATATTGATGTATTAGATATAATTATAGAATACACAAAATCCTAGAAAATAATTTTCATAGTAGTCAGGGATCACTCCCATGGTTATCATAGTTGAATGGGTGCACAATCCAAACCCTTATAGTATTCATGGTTAAATCCTATGACCATCATAGGAGACAAAACATCTTACTAGACTAGTATTACTCCCCATTCCACCCTTGTCAATTTCATGTGATATAAATCATTACCCAATGCATTAACGGTAGAAATCCGTTCCACCAAATAGATAATTAAAATCACAATTATGTATGACAGTGGATCATAAAAAATTAATTATATCACAACCCGTCAAATAAAATGGGTTTCAAAAACATTTCAACATTTCATAGCCAGTGAAAAAACTGTTAGGTTTCATAATCATTTCACCAGGTCATCATAGCATTACTTATAAAATGAAGTGGTATACTTCAACTTGTTATCCTTGTATAACCCATGGAAGTGAAATGTGTTTCATAAAAACCGTTTCATTATAAACATAAAAAATTTAGACAACACCTAATAATGGGACCCTTTGATAATATACCTAGTAATTTATATGTATCATCAATGGATTTTATCATGGATATAAAAATATTTGTAAATATCACTAGAATTATTTCATGATGAAAATACAATTTTATTGAAAATAACGTTTTAAAACAATAAATTCATAAAATATTTGGAAATTATGTTCATTTAAAATTAAAATTAATTTTTAAAATTAAATACCAGAAAAATTATCAGAAATGATGGAAGATGGTTTTTTTCGCAGCATACAAGGTAAAAAAAATATTTCACTCATAATTTTTTTTGAAAAAGAAAATAATTGTTTTTTTGGAAAAATCTTGAATATTCCATTAAATATTTCTTAAAAAATTTCGAAAATGGGTCGAAATTTATTTATTAGATAATTTGGTGAACTATAAAAATATTTGAAAAAAAATTAACAGAGTTGTTTATGGAATAAAAATGAGTTTTCAATTAAAGAGACAAATTAACAATATTTTTCATCAAAATATTCTTCTAGAATCTTGGGTACATAATTGGAGGAAAAATAAGGCAAAATTTATTCTCATTTAATAAATAAAGGATAATTAAATTTATTAGTTTCGTGATAAATTAATCACAATATTTTATCATCATAAAGTTAATTACAAATATTCTAGATAAACGATAATATTATAAGACAATTGTTTTACCAAAACAGGTAACATTATATTTTAAGCCTTATGTATGAATAAAATTAGATGAAACATGAAATATCATGATAATTAATAATTTAATTATATTAATAGTATACGTGAATGTATATAAACCTCATAAAATAATATATGTTCATAAAATAATATTTGTTTCAAGAATATAAAACTCAGACAAAACATAGTTATCACTTTGGTATATTTTGAACTATAAACCTCATTAAAGAGAGATCCTATAATAGATATTTATAACACTATAATTTTTAGGATAGGAATAATAATATATATTAATGGGAATTATGTACACCATATAAATTAGTTAGGTGGTGAATATTGATTTTGACTCACAGAAGTAAAAAGGGAGATGGAATTCCCTTACATTAAGTCTCGACTTCCTTCATCCACATTCAAAAACTATGCATAATAAATATTTTTTTATTATAAATCTATTATAGATACATAATTTTATATATGATATATAATATTATTTTCTTATGAATATTTATCACCTATTTATTAACAATACCATGTGAAATTCATGTTTCAGGAAATAACTCCTTTGTTTTTTTGTATGTTTGTAATTATTGTTTTGAGCCATTACATTAACAATGGTTACATAATATCTGGAATTTTATGAATGATTTAAATTTCATATATATATATATATATTAATTATATATATTTTAGGGTAATCTATATGATTTAGATATAGAAAATGATTTACACAATTCATTGAGATGGAAGGTCATATTTACGCATGAAAACTGTTTCAATTTTTTAAACGGAATGAATTAAAGAAAGAAAAATAATATATTTATATTAAAGAATAATTTCTATTTCTTATATAAAAAATATTTTCATTAAAAATAACCTAATTACATTCCATATAGTGTGATCAATTCAGCATTCTTTATGAGGTTTTAGTCTACTGTACAGACAAGCGATGTTATTGTAATACCATTGAATTTAAATAAAGGGGTTATATGTGATATAATAATTCCATAAGTACAAAATTATCATATCTATAATACATAAATATTTAATCCAAAATTATAATAATCCTTGAGAGTTGGTTATGGAAAACGAATAACATTGGTTCGTAAGGCGGTAGTCCACTACATACGTGAATGCCGATTTCATTTCATATTTGATGGAAGATGTGATGGTTGTTTTTTATTTCATTAAAAAAATATATGTATATTGAAGATATTAGGGATATTATATCATCTTTTTTGAATAATAATTTATGGATTTAGTGGAGAAAATGTAAAATTCTCTGCTAGAAGTGTTACATATTCTTTGAAAACAAAATTGGGTTTTCACTAAAAGGATTCATATATAATATTTATGAAAAAATTAATGCTTCTTGGATGGTGGCAGGTAAATTAATAAGATAAGTTTTTAGGTATTTTCTGCACTAATTTTCTTCATATGTGGTAAGAGGAGATCAGAAAGGTTGGACTTTTATTATTGGGGTCAGTTACACACTTCTAATTTGAAGAAAAGAAAAAGGTGTTCCACCATTTTTCACAATCCACATGGGTAAAAAATGTCCAATTATCTATATAATAAGATATGGGTTCTATATATTTCCATAAAATGAATTTATAACTTATTTCAAGTCATTTTTAATACTTATATACTTAGTTTAACCTCCTAGTAAACCCATTTTTCAATTAACTAAGGTAAATAACTTGTACTATTTCTGTTATTAATGATGAGAAAAAATTAATTTGAAATTATAATAAAATATAAATTATCTTTATTAAAAATATCTAATCCATATTTTACAACTATAATTCCTAAAGTGGAACAATATAAATTAGAATTATTACCAAAGACAGTATGAGAAAGTTGGTTTTCAAGGAGAAAATTGTTCAACAGTTTTAAAAACAATTATATAAAATATCAATATGAAAATGATTTCAATGAACTAAAATAGAATAAATAATATTTATATATATATATATATTCATATAACTTATTTTTACTTTTAAATCTAATTAAAAAAATTAAATTAACAGTATACAATCATTAAATGCAAAGGTAGATTAAAATAAAAACTAGTATTTTTTCACCATTCATCAAAAAATAATATTTTCATAAAAATTGTATACCCTCACCCTAGTATATCATATGGTGAATTAATTATATGGATTAATTTTTAAAATTATTATCCTAAAAGTTTCAAAAATTAATTTTTTTTATTTAAAAAATCAATCAATTTTTTTACAAAATAATATTTTTGAAGCCTCTAACGACTTAACTTAAAAACAAGTTCCTTTTTATAAATAATTTTTATTTATATAAAACCTATAAATTTTTTATTTTAAAACTATTTTTTAAAACTCATGTATCTTAGTTTAATGGTTGGGAAATAACGATCGTATTTAAATTAAAATATTAAAATACAAGGTAGTTTGTTAAAACATAGTGTTTCTTGTAAGACATACTATTAGTGGAATAAAATTTATTGAAAATAAAAAATATTTAAAAAATGGGTTTTATATCTGAACTAATGGTGATAAAATTATTGTTATTTCTCATACAGAACATGTCACTAATTTTGGTTTTCTTTTTTATAATGTATGTTGCAATAAGGTAAGAAATTTTTCAAGTAATGAATATTGATATTTTATCTAGAATAAATGATTGATGAGATTAATACAATGTAGATACAAGAAATTACTTCTATAATAATGTCTCAATAATAGGTTCTTATTTTACTCAATGAGACTCCCACCATCACTATTAGTAAAATGATCATGGATAATGATTCTAGTGTCCTCATATCAAACGTTGATGATCCAAATCTATCAATAGTAAGATATTGTAACATTTTTGTGTAATGATTATTTAATATTTAATATATTCTGATTCTAAATATTTTAATAAATACATGGTTTAATCATTTATAGGTCTTGAAACATTATGGTGGGGCCGGAAATTTGAATGGATGATGGCTTTAACATAGGATCACTTAGCTTGTCATTCATTGTTTATTATGATTCTTGAATATATTCCACCATAAAAAAGTAACTCTATGTCAAACCAATAGATGGTCATTGATCATCTGATAACATTATTATCTTTATATAAAACCACCCAAAATAATATTTATCAAACTCATTTATATAAACTAGTAAAAAGAATTCCCAAAAATTTCAACATGTTTATAAATGTGGGATATTGGGTGTTCAATTACGGATCCATCCAAGAATGTCATAAAAGAAATAATTTCATCATAAGAGAATGAACATGATATAGATATAATTTTCTATATTGGTTTCATTATAAACCACTTTTATCCTTTGGAATTATATGATTTAAGAATCTATTAAGCATGATACATCTATGGTAATTATGAAAAATAAAATTATTCAAGAGAAGGTTTTGGATGAAAACAATTTCATGAAATTTTCTATATTCTAGAAAATATTGTTCATGGAAGAAGAGTAGTTGATGGAGGGTTCTACTATGACATATGAAATAATACTCTCCCAGGGGATGGATAAATCTATCTAGCTATCTAGTCTTAGTGATCAAGCAAACTAGTTCGAATAATAAATTGAAATTTTTTTAACATTGTGAAGACTAGATTGTAAAACATTATCCCTATAATTTTAGTGATGGAAAAGATCCATATTATGGATATTCCTATATTATTTTTCAGTAATGAATATAACATATCTTTTCATTATCAATTTTCAACACCTATTTACTCTCACTTTTTTATTTCATCTCCCCATTGACATATGAATATTTTTAAGCTAATGTTAATAGATTTTCCCTCTAGTTGAGCATGAACTCAATATGAGAGCGAAGAATTATGGTATCTTTATTCCAAATTTTGAGTTTTGTTCTCATGATTATGGAACATAAATAGGTATTTTTATAACCCGACTTAACATAAACTAGATTTATTCCATTTGGATAGTTTCCTCATAGAAACAGATCCAAATTGGGTATAAGCAGAACTGCAATCACTGTACACTAGAGTCAATCCATTTGGATGATGTTGTGACTTAACATGATGAGGAACACAAAGGGGGTATTTTGAATGAGAATTTAGTGGAAAGTGATAATTTTATTACCTTAAAATTATATTGGAATGATGGATGTTTTTTCTTTTCCAAGTGTTCAAACAAGATTATATTGACTTCTGATGGGGTCATACCATGGGCCACCCAATATTAGAGTCTTCTATTACATTAGACTAACATTTACTAAAGGATAATATGAGGAAATATTAGTGTATATAGAAGTTTATTCTTCTTTTTCCTCCCTTAATGTTCTTTACGTCATACAATATATTTGACTTTTCAATTTCAAATGCATAATTAACCACAAACAATGAAGGATTCTTTTTTAGTAATGGATTTTTTTATCCTTTTCCCTAAGATCAAATTTTTCAGTTTTATCCTATTGATTCATGTGGCTTTTTCTTTATAAAAATTTATGAAATCCATGTAAGGAAAATATAGGTAATTTTTATGATTGAAAATATTTGACAGAATATATGAGATTTTATATTAATCAATGAAAAGGTGAGACACATTATGATTTATGAGTCTGTTACTAAAATAGTCTACTTAGGAATTCAATGGGAAATATAATTGTTTTTATGAATCATGGACCAATTTTTTTTATATTTTATAGTCACATGATGAGGACTGTCAACATTTTATGAATGAATTTTTACACCCTTACATAAAAAAGGGTATGATACATGAAGTTTTAACATATATAGAATTAAATCCAATAGAATATTTCAATTATAGCTCTTAAATAGTGTATCCTAAAGTTTTAAATATATTCTATAGGTGAGTACATACCCTACTTGAATGAAGTTTTATACTACAATGGTGTCAAGGTCTATGGAAATTAGAGGAAAACTTTTATTAGATGAAAGAAACTCAAGTTGAAAGGCCAAAATGGGGCTTTATGCAGTTCCCTAATTGGGTAATGTATGCATATAATATAATATGTGTTCCATGAAGCTAAATTAACTCAATTTAATTATTAATGTATTGTTTATTGGATTAAAAAATTCTAGAGATGAGACAAGTTCATGAAACAAAGGGTACTCATGGAGGGTTCAAGTATACTATAGACTACACCTTTGTGTGTTGAACACATTCCTAGGATAACAAGGCATCAAATGTTGTTACAATAAACATTTTATAAAACATGGGGTTTAGTGATCAAAGATAAAATTTTAAAAGGTTGATCTTTTGGTGACCATAACATTTGTGTCTTTTTTATTCACATTTGTTTTTTTTCAAAGCCTCAAAATTTGGTAACTTTTCATGAAGACGAATTGATTTATCTCAAGTCATATTTTTTTTTATTTTTCATAAAAATTTTATGTATCATTCAAAATGAGTTTATGTTCGTGGTATTTATACCATCAAGGGATAGAGTTTAATTTCATACATCTCCAACCAATCCTTGCTGGGTTTTTAGTTGTACAACCTTGATCAAATTTCTTAGAGTTTAATATCATAAAGCATGAACAATTTCATAGTGGGGACATGAAACACAACAAAAAATAATTTAATCAAGGTTTATAAATTTCCCAACTCCATTTTAATAGAGAATGGCAATGTTTAAAATAATTAATCTAGGTTATCAAATTATTATTGATGACATGGGATATGAATACACGGAACAATTTCTTAATAGATTCAATTTATGGGATTTATTAGAATGTTTTAATGGTATATATAGATTATTGTACATTCTTCATAGAAAAAATATATCTATGGATTGTAGTATGGATTGAGGTAACATACGCTATTGATAACTTGGGGCATGTATTCATAGAAAATCTGGGGTGTCCCTTGAATATAAACACACTTGGTATAGATATCCATCAATGGACTTTGGCCATATAGGATATATAATATAGGATGTATGAATTATGAAAGTAAATAACCTAAAATGTTGATAAAGTAATCCAATACCCTAATGGATGATGGTTAACATATTTTATTACTCTTGAAAGAAGTGAGAATGGATAGTATTATGTGAATTATTAACATCATGTAAGAAGGTCATGGGTGTTGTGTAATTTAATGTCATGTCATACAGACTCAGATGTCATGTAATTTAATCTCATTCGAAAAAGAAATAAACCTCAATTTATATAAATATATGTTAGGGATGTGTATATAGGCAACCTTACACATTAATGAAAAATATGTTAGAATAAACATCATTTCATCATATTTAGTTTTTAGGGGTTGAAATTTATGACATCGAATTCCTAAGGGGATATTAATGGTATCCCAATTCATTATACATGGGTATGTTCAACCATAAATGTGAGGGACAAGACACAATGAACTTTAGAAGTTAATAAGGTATATTTTAACCTAATATGTTTTCCCATCATCATGTTATTCGACATGGATATGGGTCCCATGTAGCGTAATTGGGTTGTAAAATGAAATCCATTATAAAAATTTTAATGTCCCGTGGGATATACACAAATGTCATGTTGGTTAACATAAATAAATTACAATTTGTCATTTATTTTAATGATATTTCTCATGTATGGAGGATTATTTAGTTTAATGTCTTATGTAATGATTTTGGATTTCTCGAATAGTGTGATTAGTGCATGGGGTAATTTTCAACTTTTCAATGTTATAAGATATAGGTTAATATGAATCTTGGAATATAAAATATTACTAGGTATGAATGGATGAAAAACCATGGATTTAATTAGTATATGTTATCCAAATAGAAATACATATCCTAACTGATTTGGAATCAATCCATATATTGTTCATGAAACATCCATCCCTAAATCATGCTCGTATTGTGAAAACCCATGCCCCAGTATCCCAGAGCTGGTGGTCATATTATTTCAATCGAATATATAAAATAGATCATATAACCAAGGATAAATCATTCTAGTAGTCAGGAAGAACTAGATACTTACATGTTTCCCTTGTTACGTTAAAAAAATATAGAACATACCAAAAGAAAATAAACCGATTCGTTGCCAATTTTTCAATGATATCATATTGATAACATGTGGGACAAAAAAATGGTGAGATAAAATTATCAATAAGGGTTACATATAGAGGAAATAGGTATTATAATAAATTAGGAATAATCAATATGACATGGTGAGTGACTGAAAAACACACCCCCTCAATTCACTGAGAATTAAAATACATCCATATATTTTTTATGGAGAAAATACTATATATATTGATAAAAAATGTTGAATGATGAAAATGATTAATTATTGGATGTAATTATTATAGAACATGAACCATAACACGGTTAATATGCTTTATGTCTGCGGGTAGATACCCATCTGATTATTCATGGAAACAAACATAATGTGTTTGTTGCAAAATGGTTTCTCTCATTATACCTATGGATGCATCTAGTTGATATAACGTCGCCACCCATCACTAAATGAAAAAATAATTATTCATAAAAATATTTAATTTAATAAAATTATTCCCTATAAATTTTCATATCGAGTAGATGATACTGATTCATCAATATTTCCAAATTAAAAAAACATTCAACATAAAAACCATATGTAAAAGGCTATTTGTATAAGATGATAATAATATCCCTGATAAAAGAATTCAAATATTTAAAAGAAATATAATTTAAAATGATAATGATATAAAAGGGGATATAGATATACAACATAAAAATTATTCAGTACACAATTCAGAGTATGTATCAATTAAAAGTAAATTTAGACGAAGTCCCTTACCTTCTGTTTGAATGTGTTTTAGACATGATCATAATGTCCTAGATAATATAATAAAATTAATTAATTTATTTATTAATAACCATTTCAATAGGTATGTTATTTATTATAAATTTATTAAGTTTATTTATTCACTTTTTGATGAGTTATGAAATACAATTTTATCGCAAGGGAGCGTTCGTATCCTTGGTTTCCAAAACCTGTTTACTTGTAAACATGTATAAAAAACCATTTAAATTTAGAGTAGTTATCTAGAATTAAAAATATATATTATTAATTAAATTCATGAATATTAAATTCTTATATATTTCATTTTGTTATATGGTAAGAGGATGAATAATGTGATAAAACGTTAGTGATAATTGTGATTATTTTGGTGTTTTTACAATCATCATGAACTAATCTTACATTACTAAATAATATTATTTATATATAATGGTTCATAGAATTAAATAATATATGATAAATATAATATAATTTGGTTTATCCATAAAAATGGTTTTATGACCATACTTTATGGATGAATTGAAATAGAAAAACATGTCATCCGTGAAGGCGGTAAATCAGCACTTCACAGATGATGTTTTCATTTTTAGAATATAAGGGAGAGGAGAAAGAGATTGATGATAAATAATAAATTATCATAATAAAATTAATGTTTATATATGATACCGGAGTTATCATAATTTCTTTTAAATAACATCTAAGGATAGAATAAGAATAAAAAAATCAAATGAAATGGAAAGAGAACAACAAATGGATTTACCTCTTGAATTATTCTCCTTGATAACCACCATAAGATAAATGGAAATAGAATTTTTGTGAAACCAAAAACACCAGAACATAGGGGAGAGGTTGGGTAGAGGAAATTGTTATAATATATGTATTATTCAATGCCTTATAAGTTTGAGGAGAAGGGGTCATGAAATGTGTTATTTATTATGGAGTATATGGGTGTTTTTGAAAAGTTTATTCATTATTTTATTATTTTTTCTCAAGATAAGAAATGATGAAGATTATTGTGACTTAATATATTAATTAGTGTATGTGATTTCTAACTAATGGAATTTTTATCATCCTGGACTCAAGGAATAGTTTATTTAACATAATGTATATATACTATAAGTTACTGTATTTTACTATTCACAAGAAATAAAAAAAATTAAAAAAATCCCAAAAATTAACCCTTATCATTTTTTACATGTACAATTGAAAAAAATAATTCTATTTTTTGAAAATATATTTTTAGTATGATAAATTTAATTTTTAATCAAAAGAATCATTTATACAAAAAAAACAAATTTTAAAATTATAAATGCTTTTATTAAACTTTGAATAATTAATTAAGGTATCATAAAATTATCATATAATACTATGACCTCAAGATATTAAATTTTTATTATATTTTATGAAATAAATTAATTTTAATTATTACACTAAATATAAAATTAAAAATAAATTTTTTTTTCAAAAAACTATCTATTAATTTATTATTTTTGAAATATTTTTTAAATTATTAAATTATGTAATTATATTATATTTTCATTTACTATATTCCTATATTTTATTTATGCCTTCATAGGTGATTTTACTATTCCATTGGATAAAATACTATTCCTAAGGTTCATATTCCAATTCCCATGGTCATGTTACTATCTCATTGGTATATGTTCCCTAAATTCTAGAAAAATTCTCTGAGTACATTCATTATTCATTTTAGAGTTTATTTTATGTTCTATAAATGATTTTATTGGATTTATACTATAGGAAATAATTTAATGTGAAACATATGTTTTTGAATGAATTGAATTTATTTGATATGATACATAACATGAAATCTTGTGGTGTTATATTATTCAATCCTTCAGAAATTTCATTCTCAAAATTTGTTATGAATATTATACTATAATTAGATGTGGGTGGTTCTTCATAATAACATTTTCAAGTGCCCACATCATTTCATCCATTTTATGGTTTCACTAGGGAATATTTAATAGTTGATTCATTTGATTTGTTTATACATTCTCTCTTTTGTAAATAATTTCAATAGGATTTTAACAATAAGAAAAATCATGTTTCAGTTCTATTTATTCATTTGTGAGTTCATGTGTTGGGTCTGGAATATAATTATTTAACAATTATATGTGGAACCCAACATGAAATTTAGAGACTTGGTGTATTTTTTAGTTGGTAAGCTAAAGCTCCAATTCTCTCTAGAATTTCAAATGGTGTGATGTACCCAAGGCTCATTTTCCCATTCTTAACGAACCTAAAGAAAATTTTCCATTGAGATACTTTTTGAATGATATGATCTCCCACTTTGAATTATAAATCCTTTCATTGGTTATCATCATAATTCTTTTTTCTAAATTGAGTTACATTAATATAATCATGAATTGTTTTACGTTTGTTGTTGTCTCTTCAATAAGTTTAGGGAATATAAGATTCCTTTCACCAACTTCATCCAAAAATATGGATTTCAACATATATTTTCATATAACACTTTTTGTAAGTCCATTTTAATACTAAAATGGAAACATATATTTTAGAAATATTCAACAAAAGTTAAATACTGATCTCACATACCTTTAAAGACAAGTAATAGTGATCTTAACATGTCTTAAAATGTTTGAATAGTCCAGTCAAATTTTCCATTGGTTTGAGGTTGAAATGTTGTACTCATTTGAAGCATAGTATCCAAATCCATCTAAAGACTCCTATATAATGTTGATGTAAATCAGGGATCTCGATTGGACTTAATCAATAGGGGTGCATAATGATGTATTTCAAATTTATTAATATAGAGTCATTCTTAGAGATAAAGTGGTAAGTATTTTTCTATATGAAGGAAATGTGCCAATTTTATAAGACGTTATACAATGAAACACATTGTATCAATCCTTATAGTTTTCCTTGGTAGTCCGGTGACAATGTCCAACATAATTTTATCCCACTTCCATATAATAATATGTAGATGTTGAAATAATCTTCTAGGATTTTGTCTTTAAGACTGCACTTGTTGAAAAAATAGGAACTGTGGAACATAGTCAGTAATTTATCACTCCATACTATCCCACCAAGAGTGTTCTATAAAATATATATACATCTTGGTACTACCATGGTGAAAAGAGATGATTTATCTAGGGGAATCATATAATGGTTTCCTTTTCAGTTCAGGTATTGATGGAACACATAACCTATTTCCAAAATTCATAACACCATCCTCATGCATATAGTATTCCAATATTACTTCCTTAAAACATTTATTTTAATTTTGAAAATTTTTATCATCATATTGAGATATTTTTATCATATTCAGTAAATATAGTTTAGAAATAATTTGGAAAAGGACTGATGGTTCCCCTTCATTAACAATTACCACATATAACTTTTCTAGATCCATGAACATATGATACTTCTCAATTATCATTTGAATAGAAAGTATATGATCTTTCCTTCTTAATGAATCTACTAAATTAATTTTATTTCTTAGGTTTTATTGTATTGGTCAATCATAATCTTTGAGTAACTCAAGCCATTATATTTTCCACATGTTGAGTTCTTTCTCTATAAAGATGTATTTAAAAGACTTGTGATCTGTATATGTCTCATGTATTTCTCCATAGAGATATTTTCTTCATATTATCATAGAAAAGATTATAGCTGTTAACTCAATATCATGAGTTTTATAATTTTTTCATGAGAAGTAAACAACCATGATTCATAAGAAATAACATTATATTTTATCATAAGGACACAACCCAGTCCATTTTTTGATTCATCACTCTATATCAGAGACCCAAAATTTCCTAAAGGAATAATAAATATTGGATCATCGTCCAATTTTCTCTTCATTTCCTCAAAACATTATATACATTCCTTTTCCTAGATGGAGTTCACCCCTTTTTGGGTGAGCTTGGTTAGCGTGCTAGTCAATCATGAAACATTATAAACTAAAAGATGATAATAACCTAATAAACCAATAAAACAACATACATCAGTTATGTCCATTAGTGAATGTAACTATTGGATTCCCTTTTTCTTTATAGGCTGAAATAAGATTTCATTCATAGAGACAGTGTGGCCAAGAAAAGAAATTTCCTAAATCCATAATTCACATTGTCTAAATTTACCATATAACTCATTCCTTATACGAGTCTCAAGAATAATCCATTGTTGATTTCATAATCTTCACATATTTTAGAATACACCATAATATCATCAATGCATACTATAAAAAATCTGCATAATATTCCCTGAATATACTATTTATTATATCCATGAAAAGATGAGGTGAATTAGTCAATCCAAATGAAATTACTATAAACTTGTAAGGTCCATAACCTGTATGAAAATATATATTCAGAATATATTCCTCCTTTAGTCACAACTGATGATATCTATAATGAAGGTCAATCTTTGAAAAACACTGTTCTCTGAGGAGTTTATCAAGTAAATAATCAATAAAATGGAGGGGACAGTGGTTATTTTTTTGTAATAGTATTGATTTATCTATATCTAATGAACATCCTCAAGGATCCATCATTCTCATTAACAAATAGAATTTGGTCTCCCCCTGAGGAAAAAATTGGAGGAAAAAATACCTTTTTACTCAACTCCATTAATCGTTTCTTTAGTTCTACTAATTCCAAATTTTCCATTTTGTTAGGATTTTTTTATATTGGTCTTATATCAGGGATTAAATAAATTTAAAATTCAACTTCATGATCTGGGGTGTGACCAAGTAATTCATCAACAAATATATCAATGTATTCCTATACAATTGGTGCATCCTCGATTCTTTGATTACTTTCCCTATCCCTTGATATTGTTTTCTCTTCCTCTCCAAGAATTTAATTTAGTATAATTACTGGTGGTGGATCTTGATAAGAATTAGATTATGAGGTTTATTATTTATTGATTATGTATTCTATATATTCCTCATAGATCCTATTTTTCTTTGTCTTGCATTAATTGTTTCAATATTTTTTTGAAAGATAGTACATAAAAAAGATTATTTAAAAATAAATCATGGGTATGATGATATGGTGAAGAACTAAATCACATGTATGTGTCATTAATGGGACTAAATGACACCATTTATTTATTGCAATGATAGTTCCCTTTGGGATTTTGACTAAAAACACCCTTATTAAATCAATAGGGAAATGTCTGATTTTCTAGGAAAACAGGGAAGAAATAAAAGATATATATGATCCATATTAAAATAAATCATTTTTTAGAATTTAAGATAGGATTAATTTAGCTACCACCACATCATTGGGCATATCTACGTTGATTATGGTGATGGTATAAGCTTGGCCACCTCCCCTATGCCTTTTTTATGGTAGATTCCCATTACACATGGGAAATTGATTTGAATAATTCTTCATTTAATTATAGTTAATGTATTTAATAAAATTGATTTTCCCCTTTCATTCATTTTCTTAATGACTGTTTCTCCGCACATATATCAAACTCCCATGCATTTTTGGCATTTCAAAAGATGATTCTTCACAAAATTTTCACAGAATGGAAATTGGTTCACTCCCTTATTCTTTGTTGATACTTCACCCTTTCCATGGTTATCATAGGACCTCTTATTATCTTTATTTACCTAGAATATAAAAGATCTAAAAACATAATTCTCTATTTTGATAGAACTTAATACCATTTCATCGCGTGAAGAAAATTTTTGAGAGCATGTTCCCTTCAAAGACATGGTTTAAGGCCTTCAATGAAATGATAAATATTTTCTTTTGAGTTGCATATATAATCTTTAATATACCTGTATAGTCTTTTTATGGTAGCCTCAAAATCCACAAAACACTCTTCTTCCCTTTACTTTTGGATACATAATTTTCTCTTCATTTTATTTCATAATTCAAAAGGGATTTATTTTTAAAATAATATTCCCTTAAATTTTCTTCATTCCATTTATTCTATTTAGTATTACTATTTAGTATTTTTTATTAATGACCCCCATTTATTAGAATATCCCTTGAGGAAATATACCTTGAGTAATAACTTTTCATTATCCTTGCACCCCAATGCTAGAAATCTCACCATAAGGCACTGAATCCACTAATCAGATACCAATGGATTAGTATTCCCACTAAAAGATGGGGTTTTTCCATGAAATTATCCAATATAGGTGTAGGGTGATTTTTCATCATTAATTTGGTATGATTTTTTAATATATCCATGATTTGATCATCTCCAACACTAAAAATATTGAATTGATCAGTGGGTAAATCCTTATATTTTCAAGGGTATCGATTCTTTTCATTCCATTAAATTTCATTTCCAAAAAATGCAGTACACTAAATTATATTATGAACCATAATGTATAATTTGAACTAGGATAACAGTTAACATAAATCCCATAGCTAATATGATAATCCAAAAAATGGTTTTTTGGGGACATATTTACTTTTAAATACATTATAATTGTTCTTAAAGATAATGTGAATTTTCCTAATCTTATACCTAGGGATTGTCAAACCAGGTGCACAATTAGGACTATTTTTTCATACTAGGTTACCCCAAGTCAGGCCTAGGGCACCTTGTTAGAGTTATTACCCACAGGTACATCTGTCCCAGAACCACATCCACTTGTATTATCCAAATTAGGATGTATTAATAAAAACACCGACATAATATATACAATAAAAAAATTCTAGGATTACATTCTTTGATTATCCTCATATTCCATTTGGGGTTATGTTCTCTAAACATTGATTTCTATACCTAGTTCTTGTGCTTTCTTCTAAACCTCCATCTAATAAAAACTCTATTAACCAAAACCCTAGTTGTAAAGAGCCACTAGACAGTTTATTACAATGGCATTGATTCAAGAGATAAAATCTCTAAGAATTGATTGGTCACCAATCTTTAAAAAAAATATATATACATGGTTCCCTTATTATATTAAAAAAACACAGAACATAACAAAGAAAAATAAAATGATTCCTTGTCACTTATTTAGATATTTCATCTTCAAAATATGGGGAATAAAAAAATAAAATCCTTATATCAAATGATTAGTAAGGGTCACATATAGTGGAATCATGAATTATAATCAATTTCGAAGAATCAATATGGCAAAGAGAATTTCTGAAAAACACAGACCATCAATACACTGATATTCAAAATGTATCCACAGATTTTATCATTATGAAAATCCTTTGAATAATGATAACTAAATTATAAATGAAGAAAATTATTAATTATTGGATGTAATGATTCTAGAATATGATCCATCATACTGTCAGGATAGTTTAATTCTATGCATATATACACATCAAATTATGATTGGAAACTAACATGAATGGTTTGTCGCCAACTATTTTATCTCATGAGAAACAATGACGCATCAATGAGTTATAAAGAGAACCATATGACATTGAAAGTCCAAATAATCCTTCATAAATATATTTAATTTAATAAAAATGTGTCTTATTAATATTCATATTGAGTTGAGGCTATAGATTCTTCAATATTTCTCCAATTAAAACAACATTCAAAATAAACCCTGTTTGAAAAAGGATATACGACTAAGAAAATAATCATATCCCTAATACAAGAATATAGATATTTAATAGAAATATAATTTGGAAGGAAAATGATTTCAATGGTGTAGTAGATAAAATATATTAAAATGATTAGCTCCACAATTCCATGTATGTATAAATGAAAAGGAGATTGAGACGAAATCCCTAACCTTATGTTTGAATATGTTCAACACATGATCTTAACATCTTGGATAATAAAATTAAATCAATTAATTATTTTACACAGAACCTTCTCTACAAGAATTTTATTTATTATAATTTTATTAACATAATTTATTACCTTTTTATGAGTTATAATTTATAATTTCATCATTCGGGAGCATTCATTTCCTTTGTTTTCAAGATCAGTTTACATGTATAAATGTATTAAAATCCATAAAGAATGAGAATAGTTTTCTATAATTAAATGTAAATGTTATTAATTAAATTAAAGAATTTTAAATGTTCTCATATTTTATTTGTTTATGTTGTATGGGGATGAATCAATAGATAAAACATTAGTGATAATCGTTATTATTTTGGCATTTTTTCAACCATAATGAACTAGTATTGTTGTAATAAATAATACTATTCATATATAATAGTTATATAACTTTAAACTAGCTATGATACATATATTATAATCTATTTAACTATAAAAATGGTTTTACTACTAGTATTGAAGGTGAAATTGAAAAATTAAAACATGCCTTCCATGAAGGTATTAATTGAGCACCTCATAGACTATGTTTCAATTTTTTGAATAAACGAGAGAGGAGAAAGGTTTTGATGAAGAATATATCATTATCATAATAAAATTATAGTATATATATTAGATAATGATGTATTAATTCTTTTTTGGACAAAATATGTAAGGAAATAATAATAATAAAATTAATTAAATGAAATTGAAAGAGTAGAAAAAATGGATTTACCTCTTGAACACTTCTCCTTGAGATCCTCTTTAAAGGAGTAGGAAATGGTATCTTGGTGCGACCAGTAAGACCCGAATGTGATGGTGTGGTTTGGGAGAGGAAATAAACAGAATATAAGAAAGCATCATGGATTTGGAAGTGGAAGGATAAGGGGTGGTGTGGGGGTATTTATAGTGGGTGAGATAGGTTCTTTTTTAAATTTTTATTAATACTATTATTATTTTTGGATCAAGAAAAGAAATAGTGATGATTACTATGACTAAATATAGTAATTGGTTCATATGAGTTCCAAAAAAATTTATTTCATCATCCATGACTCATGTAATAGTTTATTTGTCTTATAATATATATATACCGTATATTACTGTATTTTAATATTCACTAAATATTCAACTATTTTAGGAAAATCTCAAAAAAAACCCCATATAACAATTTTTTGAAGTGTAAAATTAAAAAATAAACTCCATTTTATTAAAAAAAATTATATGTATGAGAAATTTAATTTTTAATTAAAATCATCATTTATTTGAAAAATATCAATTTTAATGTTATAAGCAATTTAACAACAAATTGAAAAATTAATTAATAACTCATAAAATTATCTTATAATCATGAGACAATCAAATATTAATTTTTTACTCTATTTTAAGAAAATAATTTTTCTAATAAATAATATTATTAATTATAAAAATTTCAATAAACATTTATGTATTATAAAAATACCAACAATTCATTTATTATTTTAAAAATATGTATTTACTTATAATATTATATAACTATATAATATTTTCATTTAAAAGATGTATAAATTTTATATATACATTCATATGTAAGGTTCATATTCCATTGTCCAAAATACAATTCATAATGGTCATATTACTATTCCAATGTTCAGGTTACTATTTCATTGGTATATGTTCCTTGATTTCTAGAAAAAGTCTAATATCACATTAATTCTTCATTATAGTGTTTATTTTGGGTTATATATGGAATTTTATATGATTTATAATATATTAAATAGTTTTTTGGGAAATATAAGTAATTAATTGAATTGAATTTATTTAAGAGGATACATACTATGAGATCTTAGGGTGTAATATGTATGTATAGACACAATGAAATGTCTTCCTTGCTCTATTCCAAAAAAATTCTTCCACTGGGATTGAAAATTTTACAGTGCGACTTTTAAAATCACTTGGGGTTCAGTGATGGTAGTGAAGGCACCAGGCCAAAGGGTCAGGACAGAAGACTGATAGTGAGCTGAAGTAGGGGTGTGGGGGCGCAACCCCCGTGGTATAGAGCAATTATTTTTGGATGGGTCCCAAAAGCGGCACCCAAGGTACCTACGCACAAAAACCTATGTTCCACCATGCTAGAGATGAATAAATCTATTATTTTGGTATGTCTTCAAAGAGGAACCCCTGTTAGGCCAAATCACTGGCATCGCGAAAGCCTAGTTATGTGCCACCCATCTAGCTTTCAGCCACTTACGTGCCCCAATTATTCCACGCAACATACTTGCACGACCATTCTCATATATCTCAAGATACTATTTTTTCCTATAATTAGACCCTTGGGGTTTTCTATTATATGGAAGAATTTCCCCAAATCCTAATTCCTTAATAGGTCTTCCAAGTGCTTCGTCCAAGTTTTCTGAATCTTTTATGGTAGTTCATGAACACCTTAAGTGGAGGAATTAAAGGAGGATCATAGGAATTAAGTTTTTTTAGTGTTTGAAATCCAAAACACTTGCACACCTAAAGTACCCAATCTCCCTAAATTAGAAACACCTTCATGCCACTTATTCCTCTCATAAGAACAAAAGTTCCCCATTTCTAGGAATACCTAATAACACTCTTGATGGCTTAAATCAGCTCTCAGCCAAGTATTAACATCCAGGTTGTTCTTAAATTAAGTGAACATCAGGTCACCCAAGCCTACCTCTACTCCCACACTTGAGCACCAGTACTTACTTGGGATCCCCTCTTTGATTCACCTACTCTCTTTTGTTTACAAGCTATTAATACCTCTTCAAAGACATTCATGGCAAGGATTCCTCTTTATTGGATCCCTGGTCTGAAAGGGAATATTTTGAGACCTTCACCAAAACCTCATGACTTATAGATAATTTGGGAATGGAATGTTTGTGTTTCTCCTATTTGGGTTTGTATTTCTTCATTCAAAGGATTCCCACATATTTTTCACATTGGGGTTAGGATTCATGGAGTGTCTCTGGGTTTGTATATCCATAGTCACAAGGAAATTTCTCCTAAGGACAGTGTTGGGATGTTCCTAGTTTAGAGGATTTGGGGTATTAGTTCTGACCTCCCCTTCTCATCACTAAAACAACGAAACTCAGGCCTCTAGTAGGGAAGGTATGGCTCAAACTTTCTTTTCCATGAACGAAAATGAGAATTCTCCCTCCCATACCGAGATCCACTAGGGAATCCATCTTGTTTTAATCCCCTAACCTTTCAAGTTTGAGATTGCAGTATTTCTCATATCTACTTACTTAACCTTCACTCCATCCTTACATTGGACCCTTGTCCAATGTAATGAGAATATAGGTAAGTCTCGAAACCTCACCCTTTTTCTAAGTTACCTCGACCTCATCCACCCTCAGAGCCATAGGTGCACCCTCTTCCACTGATAGAGGAGGAAAAGTGTGGGTTTCTTTGTTGAATCTTTGAAATTATCTTATTCCTCACATTGGGAACAAATCATGTTGTCTTAGATATTGTTCAGGATCATAATATTTTCACAAAAACTTGAACATTGATAACACTTATTCATGTTCAAACCAGGATACATAGGATGCATGTTTGAATGAAAAAGCTCAAAAGGGTTCTCATTCGAAAGGGTTCAACCAATCATGTCCCCACCAATGGGAAGATCTCATGCATAAGACCCAACACGATGAAAGAACAATGAGAACTATAATTCCTAGTCGAACTAGGATTCGTAGGATACCAGCTTGAAGGCCTGAGCTCAAAACGGTGCCCATACGAAAGGATTCACCCAATCATGTCCCCTCCAATGGGAAGCTCTCAAGCATAAGCCCCAACAGAATGAATGAACTAAGATAACTCTAATTACAGCCATAATTGGGATATGTAAGAAGTCATCACCACGACTGAAGATCATTGGATATCCTCTTCAGGAATCTATCCCTAATTCGATTAATCTAGGCATCCTTTTTAGGAATAGGCCCCAAATTAAACCCTAAAATCATCAAGTAATCATTTTCAAGAAGTAAGCCGAAACTCATTTCTCTAAAAGGATTATACTCTCCTCTGAGACTCATTGAACTTCATGGGATTTGATTCCCATCCATATGGGATACGTATGAAGCCTCCTTGAGGTTCAAACCCAACACTTCAAATCTACCCTATTATCCTTGGGACATATTTCCAAAAGGGTTTAATCTACATGAAGACCCATATTCATTAAAAATCCCATGTGCTTCTTCGGCATAATTCTCACACCAATATTTTCCTAAGAAACATTAGAATAGATCTCCTTACTACGTAACATTAAATAGTATGTCTAGGTCTTTATTACTTGACCTTGAAATGTATAATGTCTCCCACTAAGTGGCACTGGACTTCTAGGGTTCTGATTCCTTTCACATGGATATGTAGGTAGCCCATTTTATTGGTACGATACCAATATCAAAACAAACCTTCATCTCCCCAGATGGTAATAAATTCCCGAGTTCCCCACAGAGTGGCTTCAAAAACCAGTATCATCAAAACTATGATTAAAAGACTCTCTAAAAATTATATAAGTGGAATCCATTGAAGGAGAACCTCTAATACATACAGATGTCTCCATTAAGGAAGAACCTAGAATACATATAGATGATTCTAAATTTCAAGCATGCTGATAAGTGATTGGAAACATGAAGGGAATCATATGTTTTGATTGTTGAATTAATAAGAATTCATGAAAATATCTTAAATTTATAATGAGAGTCCTAGAGTAGAAAATAAGTCCCCCCAAAAGGTTGTGACGAGTCTCACCTCCCATCCTCTTGACCAATTCATGTTCTTAAGTACCATAAATTTCAAACTTAATGAACTCATGCCTTTGGAATGTAGGTCCCTTATGCATATAGAACTATTGTATTTTTCCAATTCCATGAATAAATCCAATGGAAAACACTAGGAAGAAGTGATTCTTAAAATAGAACACATGTTTCAAGGAACTACGAAACAAAAATGGTGAATCCAACATGAATCCTTATCCATGTAATGTTACCCACCTACCAGGACCTTTTTAATTGAAATAGGAAGTCCAGGAAAAATAATAAAAAATGCATGTATCTATCTAAAATTTGTTTCATTAGTGGTGTTTATTGTTGTTCTCAGTTTTTTCTCAGGACTCCCTTTACTCCAGAATTGATTCCTTCGTGTTTTCACCCGTAAATGTCCCTATTGTTGCTCAAGCTGGAACATCACCTATCGAAAGGACTTCATCACCAACTCAACAACTTCAACACCGTGTCTCCAATGTTCTTTTAAGGGAGTAACATCAGCATGTTACTATCCTAACCTTGGAAGGTTCCCATGATGCACTCCAGGTTAATAAAAACCATCGATCATCCGGTCAATGACAACCGATGGTTAGGAAGTAGATGTGACTCATAAATATTTGGGAAGATTCCTCACCATTTCCCTAATAGTTTGAACATATTTTATATTTCTATCTATGTCCCATGGGTTCTCGTTTAGGTTGGTTACACATGCATACCCTAATACAAAATACACATGGAATATTTAATTTTATATAAAAACATAAATATTTTTATCCACCAACCATATTTTGGTTACCATACTCAATTCCATCAAGGTTTATGCATTCTAGAAATCATTGATATTTGATCTCAGTAAAAGTATAAATTAATTATTTAATTTAAAACTGAAAATTATAATACATAAGAAACAAAATAATTTATTTTTTGGGGAAATAGTTATCAAATCATATACAATAATGGGTATATTAATCCTAGTTGGATCATTAAAAATTTTCCTGGTATTTTCTCACATAAAATTTCTAATTTATCAATAATTTAGTCCATATTTTTAAAATTTATGTGACAAATATTTATTATTATAATATTTAAAAAAAAAAGATAAATTATGTCCAAATATTCATTACATTCCCCTCTTAGTAACATAAGATAAATCATTATTAGATTTTGGAAAATTTCCCAATGAGCCTATGAAATATAAAATAAATACCTCATTTAAAAATACTAAAATTATTGCAATATCAATATCAATGAAGTAGTGGAAAAGTTGAATGATGAATCGTAACAAAATATGAAATAAGAATGTGTTGTTACACCATATATAATCCTAGAAGGATGGTCTACAAGTCATATCCCCTTACCATTTAGTAGATAGGACACTAAAATCCGGAAACTGGACTCAAATGACACCCCCAAAGTGAACCCCCTACATTATATAAGGGTCAAAGTGTACCACCAAAATCCAAGAAAACACCCACTTATAATGTAGTGGGAAACTTATTTCAAAATAATATGTAACTAGGATTTATATTCAATGGAATGTGGGTCTATTATGATACCATTACCATTAGAATCTGGGTGGGATTCTATCATAGTTCTAGATGAAAAATGAAAACGTTATAGATCCATACACTCCCATTATATTATTAATTACATATATTGATATTTTTTTAATACTCTTCCATATATAATATCATTATGTACACACTTCAATTTCATCAAAATAAGTATAACATTAATCTAATAAAAACATAAAATCCTTGTGGATTCCAGTTGGATGAAATCTATTATCTCAATAATCTTTTGACACTCAATTGGGTAGGATATAAAAAACGGACCACTATAAAATTTAACATCTTTGATTAATTCCGTCACTCATATTTAGAATGGTCTCTTGTTTATAGTGACCCTATTCTCACTGACCCTCAGTTGACTTCCACTTATTAAAATTATGCATTTACTAGAACCGAACAAAATGAACTGTCTAATATTCAATGTATAATCAATAAATTAAATTATATAAATTAGATATTCATTAAATTATAAACTATAAATAGTTATTATATATATAATTAACCTCATTTAATTTATTTTTCTAATACCATTCCATAACAACTTTCATTGAATTCAGTTTTTTCTGACATACCATGACACTAACTAATTCCACCTACAAAATGGAGAAGAATTTATCATGGTGACATAATAGTTTACCCAATTGCCAATTTATAATCTTATGATTAAAGTACATATTATATTCCTTATTTATGATAACATAGTGGTTTACTCAAGTATATTATTATAATCCACACTTAGATTTTAAATATTATTGACAAATAATTTATATATTATTAAAATTATCAATTCATTAAATATTTCATTAAAATCTATTATATATATATTGAAATTGATTTCTACATGAATCAAATCATTCGGATAATTGTACCACACATCCACTTGGTTATTAAATATATTGAATATTCATATGAACACAAATAAGAAATATGGATATTCCTTATAAAATCACTTTTCTTACCCTATTTAAGCCATAATAAAATATGAAAGTAGTATAAAATTTATTTTGATGAAATCCTATCTAGTCAATATAGAATTACTAAAATTATGGTAGAATCATTTAATATTTCATATATGACTACAAACCATATGATTTCTCTTATCATTATTTGTCTACAACGGATCATCAGTGATTATGTCATCACCAAAGTACCATAACTTACACTCTGTTCCAATTTCATCCCAATAAAAAAAACCTCATGAGCCACACACTATTCTAAAATCCCCCATTGATTCTCTATTATACCATAGTTTAACATTACATATGATTTTCCATTACAAAACCAAAATATTTCAGACACATGTGAATCTCAATAAAATCTTTTCACAATAATGATACACTTATATTCCCACATGTGGTGATCTCCACATTGACCTACCGGTTGTCCCTTGATTTATATTAATTTCCCACCTCATACTGGTTATGTAATTATATTTCATTTTAAATAGTTCTTAGTCATATATATCCATTCTATCATATATGTATGTTAATATGACACTTTCTAATTCAAAGAATGATTTAAATAAATCCCATTTTATAAAAAATATAGAAGATGAAAAAAATGCGACTATAATACTCATGATCCCTTAGTAATTTCACATGAAGTCCTTATAGATTACATATATAACATCAATCATATATAATTATAAAAATTCATTGAGGTAAATCTATATTTATTTATTCATATAGAATAATTTAACAAAAGGAATGCATAACATAGTGGTTAAGGGATAAATCTATCTTCTATTTCTATATAAAGGAAGGGTGTTGAAAAAAATTCCATGGGTCATCCCATAAATGGTCATAATTTATATGGATTTTCCGTTAAGTTATTCATTGAAACCCATAGAGTAGATCAATTTAATCAATGTTACTAAATATTCCAAACTCACTCTCTATCTTACATCCCATGTATCATCATCATGAAATTTATATGTATTACATGAGACTTAATCTGATCGCACCTCAACTTGTTCTCTATTATCACAATTTCAATGCCATTCTTCTTCGTTTTTTTCCATAACTCATGTTCTTCATAAAAAATCAATCTATTCTTCTAATATAAGAGGTGATTTATTAAACTGTTATCAATATGGTTCTTAGATGTTATTTCAATTTACTAAATTATATTTTTGATTAGAAATACACTAGTATAATACCTCGAGTCCCAAGAAAAAATATTACTTAATTATTTGTTTTTGATCTATATGTGGAACATATTCCAACACTTCTCTCCATTTATCTTACATTAGTGGTTCAAATTTTTCTCAAAGTACAACCAATTCCATCATTTCGATACATATATAGAGAAATCAAAATTTATAGAACATTCACACAACCTTTCATTTCTAGTGTGTTTTTTCATCATATAGAGAATATTTGTATGCCCCCATGATATAAAAGAATCTACATTACTCAAATAATTCTCTAGATGTATAATAATATATTATAAAATTTATCATGCAAAAGATTTAAAAACACCCTATTAAACGATAAAAAAAATATTCTGATTACATCATGAGTTATACCTAATCATTAAGAGGCTCTCTCATATAACCATTGATCCATAAATCGCATGTAGATCAATTTTCATGAAGAAAAATTGATGTTTATAGACATTAATATATCTTGGAATTCATACATATAAACCTATCCTATGAACTCTATCTATCAAGGTATAAATATACCGATATTGCATAATCATGTCTCACTGTCAAATAAATTTGTATCTAATGTTAACACAAATATCAGGTGATGTGTATCGTAGAATCTGTCACATTCATGTGCATTTAATTGGTGTAATACCAAAAAGTAATTCAAGAAAACACTAGGTTATTTACTGTTGTTGAATTAATTAAACAAAATTCATTTCTATAATTGATTTTTCAATTCTTTAAAAGTATTCTCATATAATGTAAACCTTAATTCCTTGTGTAATAGTTGTATATTCATATCATTCTACCATGATAAAAAGTTAAATCCATAACACAGAACCTAAGAAGGTTCTCAATGAACATGTATATAATCTGTCCAATGTTTCAATTGTTTTTATCCCCTTCCCTGAACATTAATATTAACAAAAAACAATTTTAAAAAGTATTTAATACCATTTTATAACCTCGATGAATTTTCACTAATAATAAATATCATTATATCAGGCTTGGATATACATTAAAATATTTTATTTTATCAAAGAAATTGATCAATATAGATGTTATTGGATTTTCATTGTGATTGGAAAAAGGATTAATGGTATACAGAAGGATGTGGTAGAGGGTTTTGGATTGGTATAACACCAGACACCCAGTGGTTGGGTAAAAGTATATTTACACCAAAAATACCATTCAGAAACATTTTTATTGTATGTGATGATAGTTTATGAAGTGAACTGAAATTATACCACAAAAATAAAACTCAAATTTGTGCCTCCAAAATCTCAAGACATCCTCAGGTGTAAAATGGTAATTTTTTCTATGAAACAACTTTAATTTTTTTTATTGTCTTGTTATTCCTTGAGTTTGGTATTTTCACTTAGTATCAGTCTTCTATACTTACTATATATATATTTCCATTTAGTGGATTTATAATATTTAATTATTAAATAAGTATTTTTTAGGTGATCTTGGTTAATGATATTTTGTTGACCTTGAATTTATAATTTATAACCTTATAAATGATCCTATTTTATTTTTATGGTGGTCATGAATCCATTTTGGAGTCTTGAATAAATAATACAAGAAAAAAAATAAATTTTATTTCTTCCCATTCATTAAAATTTTTAATTAATATGTCATATATTATAAAGGAATAATAAGCAAGGACAACTTTTTTCATGGGTGTGTTCTGAATAAATTATTTTTCCTATGAGTAATAAAATTTTATTTTTTACATACCCCCTTAATACATGTTTCTATCAATCGAATTTATAAATTAATATTAATTTCCTAAGGGATTTTGTGCCCAAGACTTTAATATTCCCCAATAAAATAATAATTAGGGATTCATTTAAGGGTTTTCCACACTGATTCTCAACATATATACTAAATTTTTTATAAAAATGATTTCCTTTGATATAAGTGATGGATATACATAGATTCAGAGTCATTATTTTGATGAAATTGACAATCTTATCCCTTTTTAATGATGAAATAATCCATGTCATCAATGGTAGATTAAAACAATGTCTATTATGACATGATACATGTATTTTTTTAACTTTTATGAATCTACATTATTCATGATTTTGGGTGTGAAATTTCATTCAAGTTCTATTTATAGAAATATATTAATCAAAAAATTAATCTAATTTATTGTTCTAGGATAAAAACCATTATCTTTTTCTACATTTTAACCACTAATCATAAATAGATAGAATCTAACTAATTAAAGATTATTAAACAATCATTATAGACCCAAAAAACAATGTTAAGTATTATCCATGTTAATCTCAAACATTTTTCATAGTTTAACATCTATCAACTATCTTGGTAGATAGTATAATAAATCAAATACATATTTATTAGAGATTGATGTATGTTTATTTCATTCAAATAACTTTTATGGGAATATAGTGATTGGGTTGTGTGAGATCGATGAAAGATGAATAAGAGTCAAATGAATGTGTGTATATATTTTTTATCAAGGTTTAGTGGAATTTTAGGCATCTAGGTAACATGAGAATCTATTGTGAGTCAATATTTTGGAGAGGTAAAATCTAGGATAAACTCTTGGAGGCATAAGAAATATGTGTATGGATTTTTTTTGTTTAATTTTTTATTAGAAGTACCAATGTGATAAATACAAAATTATAGTGTTTTTTTCATGTCAGTATCCATACTATGAAAGAGGGAGACATCGTGCGATGTGGGGGTTGATGCAAGACTATTACACTTTGGCATAAATACAACACGATGGGATAGTTTGGAGTAGTGAGTTGTAAAAATCATATACATTTGTGTCAAAAACAAAATAACTCATCCACATGTATATCCATATATTTTCTAAGAATGAAATGGCCTACATATTGGGTGAAATATTATATTATAAAGTGTCATAAAGGGGTGTATTGTTGTTCTTTCCCATGAATAAGAAGGATCATGAGAAATAGTTGAAGAGGTTGGACCATAAGACCCCCCATTTTACTACCCCATCATGGTGTAAAATACATTAAATCGAAATGATGATATCCTATCATGGTGTGATAGTGTTTTTGTATAATATCATAATGTTATTTTTTATATTTAATTTAATAATGCAGTTGTATTTGGAATTTAAGTTTATACATGAGGTTATTTTTGAAGAATCACCTCATTAATTCCCTGTGTCTCATAATATGGATTAATCATAAGGATTAAATCATTATGGGGTGAGGTACTCACGTATGTATTACTTTCCACTTGGTGATGAATCCCCCTCCCATATTAATGATAGAGTTTCGAACTCCCCTTCATTATTAGTAGATAGATCTTATTTATATGATGTTAGGACCTCCCTCATCTATTACCTACTACGATGGCCATGAGACCTTTATCGATGGATTTAGGTAATTCCTCAACAATTTTGTGACACTAGATGAGAAACATGAACTCAATTTACATATTATTATGAGGAATAATAATTTTTATAAAATATTCAATATGACAGGGGTTATTAATCCCTTAGATGAAACATATCAATGATTTAGGAATGAATTCCCCTATCGGTCTCTATAATTGTAACTTGGTAATATTGGAAATTATAGTTTGGTACTCCCTATTCTATTATGTTCTTCATGACAAATAGTGGGACATCCTTTTATGATTCATATAGTATTATAGAAGATTAATAGGTTTATTAGATCTAATAATTCATGGCATGGGACCTCCAAAACACCCCATAGTTTCATTATATATGAAATGTATAATTGGTTTATCTACTTAACATCTTATTGGTTTGTCAATACTCTTAAAATATCTAGTCTCATAAGAGATACAACCCTCATGAATTAGGGTTGATATGATTGATGATGTTTTATATCTATGGTATTTATTATTGTATATCATAACTACATATTTCATGTCTTAATCCAAAATAAAAGTTTGTTCTATAGTTTGAGTTATGATGTTTATTTTAATTCATTTTTATTTTGGGGAGGCCTTATAAATGAAATTATTCTTACTAATATATGAGCTTATTATCCATAGGTGTTGACTTTTCATATATGATTCATCATTATATGATATTCATATTATAATTGTAGATCGTGTGACTTTTTTACTGATTATTATTGATGAAACATTATAGGTCATGGTTTTTTGATGATGGTGGAAACTGTTGGAAATCTAGATCGATCTGGGATTGAAAACAACAAAGAGTTTATTCCAAGAGTGTTGTGTCTGTCATAATTTGAAGTTGTCAAATTTATAGTTACTTTGAAATTTTTCTATGCGAATTTGTTGTTATTTTTTATATCTAGAGCATTATTTTTATCTATCTATGTTTATTGTATATATATATATATATCTAGTTTTTCTATTTGTTTTATTCATTATAAAATGTGTTTGTTGTAGGTTGATGTAGGATAAGGCCTCTCATATTGTGTGATATGACTACATGGTTCTAGTAACAATTTTATGGTATGTTAGAGGTGAGAATGGGGTTGAAGCTGAGGAAGACTATAACATCAAGTGGGTCCCTGGTGGAAAAGGTCATGTTTGTATAGTATTAAAGATATTGAATCCTAGGGACGGGGATTTGGGTTAGCAGTCCTATGAGTATTATTGTTTTCAATCATTGGTGGTGATGATACTAATGTAGTGGGTTTGGTAAGAAAATAAGGGATACCTGTTTGGGTGAAGTGTCTTATGTATCCTTTTAGCAGTACATTCACATCATGTTAGTTGAATTGTATATCGAGGACATTATTGAAGGGTATATAATATTTGGTGCATCCATAATATTTTTGTCAGTTATATTCTTTCATGTAATTTTTTTCATCTTTATTTTCTCTAATAAGTGTGGATTCCTATCATAAAATGTTGTGTGTTACCCACTAATATAGAGCTTCTATAATTGATTAATGTCTTGAAAATCCCAATATTTTCGTTGGTAATATCATTTGTTTTTATTGAGTGATGTAGATTTTTTTTCATGCCATATTTGAGAAATTTACAAGCCCCATGAACTGAGGTAGCTTCTCTCCCCTTCAGTCTTAGTGTTGACATTCTTATGGAGTGGATTTTTGTTCCTACTAAGTTAGTTGATGCAACACGAAGGCTGGATATGTTGTATTTGATTCAATGATAGAGTTATAATGGGTTTCTAGAAAGAGCCTAATCCAAATATTATATAGGGTTTCATAATGTATGGGAACCTCATTTCCATATGGTAAAGGCCGAAATTGACTAGATGATGATTTATGTGTTCGGATCACAAAATGATATTGTATGAAATTATTGAACTATGTTTACCTTGAAATCATGACAATATTCCATTACTAGGGTTGTGTATTGATCCTCTACTAAGGATAGATTAGTATAAATGGTTGTTGAACCTTGTACAAGGCACTATTATTCTGTTTGACTATGTGATGATTCTGGAAGACTTTTTTGTTGGTGATTACTAACATTTATTATAGAATAATTGTTTATATTAGTGTATTTAGTGGTGGATCATGATGAATTCTTATTATGTGTGGTTTTTTTCACGAGCCACCATTTGTACTAGATACCACCTAGTGATTTTTTTTTTGTTTGGGAATGTTATTACTGATATACATTTAATTTTTAGGAAATATAGAGTTTAAAATAAAGGATCAAAGGGTGGTATTGTTGATAGTACTCCATAAACGATATAACATTGATACTAGATACCTAATTTTAGGAATATTTTCCTACCAAATCTTATTCAGTGTATTAGATAATGTTGTGTGAGTTGTTTGAGATGTATGATCCATCAATCCACTCCAACAAAACCCACCTTTTGTTAGATCATGTAAAACATGTGGTTCTGATAATAAAAGATATTGGATAAAGTTTACAATGGAGAAATATGGTCTTGAATCAAAATATGTAGTCCAGTTTATGATTTTTTTCATCTATCCAGGGACACTAATACTACATGATACAAAAATTATTGTTTATGTAATATCTTATCAATAGATAATGATTCTAATGGAATCCCTAGATATATTCATTATAACTAGTGTGTTTTCACTAATTGTGAAACTCATTAACAAAACCCCTTAGGTAATGTGATTTTACCTATAATAGATAATAATGCATTTTAGGGGAATAATTTTAGGTTGTGATGATATTTACATGTACCTACCATGGTATAGATTGGATATAAACTCCATTACTACATAGTAATTCATTATTGAGTAATTGTGGCAAGGTACATAGCCAATTGTTTGCGGGATCCTCTTATGATTTGTGAGTGGACCCCCCCCCCCCATAAAGTTGTAGATTACTACCCATCGAATGATAAGATTAGATTTATAAAAAATGTGAATATAAGATAATTCACTTTCTATGAACATGTGGAAATGTGTGAATGAATTGGATGGTAAATCATGATAGTCAATCAAGGAAATACTGATGTATAATCATGATACATTCCAAGGATGTAATCAAACTATTTTTAGAGAAATAATATTCTGGATAATTCTATATATCAGTTAACGAGGGGTCATCTTAAGAACTCATTAAATTTACCTTCTATTTCTATGAGAGTGGAAGATATTTAGGATACTCTCATGTTATGGGTTGTAGATTTATTTAATATCCATTAAACATCGTTAATTATCAACAATGGGGAATGATAACTTCAATGTGTCACAACAATCGTGTGGTTATTAACTTTTATAATAGATGACTTCGTGTCTTTCTAGAGGAAGATGAAAATTAAATTCTTTACATAAAGCATTTTATTATTTCATTGAGTAAGATATTTTACTCACCAATTATAGATGGTTGTGGGAAATCACTTTTCACTTCAATGATTGAGTACCTTTGTTGAGATATTGAATTGGTGGTCTTCATTTATTGGATATTCTATGGTGATTATCCGGAACGGTTTTCATAATTGTGGGGAGAACAACACCCACCTCCACAGGAATATAATGGGTCTTAATAGTTTTCATTATAAATATGGATATAAACATATTGATCTAAAAATTCGTTACCGGAACACTTCTATGAGGGTATAATGTAAAATAGATATTTATAGGTACACCCATAAGATGAAAATAAATGTTATGTGGTTTTTGGAGGTTTTATTTGGAAAATGTAGTTTTTGATGATCATGGTTTGGCATGAGTTATCCTGTGGTCTAGAGCATACATAACATGGTTATCTGAAGGGTCAAGATCTTAAGATTTGTATTTTTCTATATTTGACATCTTTGTAGACAATATAATGATGTTATGATGTTTGGGGGTGTTGATGTTGTTATTGATGTATTGGTATGTATTTTTGTATGTGATAAACAAATAGTACCATAATGTCAATAATTGTGATAAATGATTTTTGGGGATCAGAATATGGATGGATGATTCATTTAAATTATTTCAAGAAGTCATGAATGTACTGTTTCCGATTTATTTTATTTGAAAGATACATAATTTCATGTGACTTATGCATAGAAGACAATAGTGAACCTAGACTATGTTCAGAGGATCAGGTAGCATTTCACATCTTATGGGGTTAGTGATAAATCATTAATAATTACTGAGTAGTAGAGTGTAGCATATATTTATTTTTTCCATATGAACATTATCCATGGTTGTAATTAAATTATTCGAAGAGAATCTATCCAATAGTAGGAAACCATGGAATATGACCGTTCATGGGAGGTTTTTGGGATTAATGGTTTTGTATCATACCCAATAGTTTAGATACCTATAAGAATGAAAATTTTTAAGGCTCCAGCAGAGATATTTTATATTCTGTCAAAATTTATGATTCATATTGAGCCTCCGCTGATTCTATTAGTGATCAAAAATTTAATTTTTATAGGTGTTGGTGTATAAATCTCACATGGGTATTAACCCTGAAAGTAAATGTATGTGTGTGCAGAGGTTTGTTTTTTTCATGAGAGGATTATTCCTGACCTTTTATGTTTAGCGGTTCAACATAACTTATTTTGAAGGATGGAATGGTTTAATAGTGTAGTGAATTTATCAAATCAAGTTTCTCCTAGTCAAGAAAATACACAACATTGTTGTATTTGAGTCGTTAGGGATCTCTAATGGTAAATATATAAATTTACTCTATCATATTACCACATTAAATGTTTTTATGATTATATCATTGATCATAGTTTTTGGTTTTCACCAACAAGATAAACCGCTTTCAATTTCAAATAATGATCAGTTTAAATGGTATTTTATATTTATAAATGAAATAAATTTTTACCCCATCAGAATGGAGGGTGATATTTTTGGAAGCCATATATTTGTAATATTATACAAATAAAATATTCATGTAATATTTTTGAGGTGGTATCTGATCTATTTTTATGTTTGGATCACAATATAGTATCTAAAATATATGTTATTTTTATTTAGTTTTTATGTATTATTAATTAATATCTTATATATCCCAAATAGTCTCTGATATTAGAAATATTAAAGTGTACATGTGTCCATATAGAGAGGATATCTCTAAGGGTAGTGTAATTTTCAATCATTTATGGGTTCCCCATGATATTCATTTAAGAGTTGAATTAATTAAATAATATTTGATTATATTGGGGCATGGGTGGTGTAATTCCAAGTGTTCCCTAATGAAACCCCTATTATTAATTTTTTTGGTTAGTTTTACTATTTATCAATAAAAACGCATGATAATGTTGTCGAGGGAGATACTTCCTCGGTAGTAGAGGAGTGACTTCAAATTATAGTAGGTTCTATGATGGAATTAATTATTTTTTCCCATGGAAAATATAAGGGTAACCAAGACAACAATGAAAAATTAATGTGATGAATATTATTAATTGTGGTAATAATTTTTTAATTTGGTGTTGCTCTATTTTTTCAAGATTCTTATTATGGAATTTCATTCTTTTCCTTGTTATAAAAATAATTAAGACATGTGATTTATCTAGATTTAAATTATTTCATACAACCCTTTATCTTCAACTGATTACCATATATTCTTCATCATAGGATTATTTACAACTTATGAATGGTGACTGTACAATCTATCTAGAATAAAAACTCTCATTATTGATTTTCTATGTTGTTACCCTATGTATGTGTCATGCTTTCACCACAAGCCATCAGTATTGATTTTTGGATTGAAAATCCAATCTAGTTGTTTGAGATATGAGCACATGAGTTTTATTATCAATTTCATTAGATGTGAATGAATGGATCGTGGTTATTTTATATGGATCTATGGCCCTATTCATGATGGGGGGATAATATATTTTCAAAATTATTCAAATTATTATGTTTTATCCATGGAAACACCCAATGGTTCACACATAAATAATGGGAAATGAGTCTACCTTCCAAAGAAAAAGTCACTGGGGTTTCTTACTGACAATACTTAGGAACTCACATTGGTCGAAAGGATGAGAGGTCAAGATCATCAAACCCGATTGGGTGGAATTATTACCTACTCCAAGAATATATTATGGATTTAATATTTTTTTTAAAAATCCTTCCATATATTTAATGTGGTACTTCTTTCCCATTTTCAAATGACTATATTGCATCCTTGAGTTGATAAAAAATGGTTCTCTATTATTCTCTAATTTACATTTGATGATTTTATTTATAGTAAATTTAGCTGACATAGAATTAAATTAATGTATAATGAGTAATTTAGTGTTTGGTATAGGGATTTTACCCAAAATATGATTCTTACATATAATTGGATAACATAAATCAAAACACCAATAGTTTTTTATATTTACATTCCATTAAATATATAAATGTATAAGTATTAGTGGGGATAATGAGCATTATATTTCTTAAAGAATTTTCATCTATAATAAGGAACTTTAAAGGAAAACATGATGTAATCATACTTATATATGTAATGACACATTTTTAAGGATACTCTATCATGTCGACGACACCATCATCACCCGCCTCTAAGCCATTCATGCCATTCTATGTGTTAGTAACAATAAATAGGGAAAATTGGACAAATTTCACGAGACAATAAAATAAGAATCATATGGGGATTACATTTGGAGGCTAACATGATGTTTGATAATTGATTATCATCTGAGGTTTCCCTATGCAGCTTCATCAGATTTATGTCTCTTTGACTGTAATGAAATATAGTTCGGGAATACACCTAAAGAAGATTCCCATATTCGATGCATCTCCTCCTCGTGCTGCTGCTGCTGCCGCATACACATGTCTTTATGCTGGTTCTGTAAACTCTCTATAAGCTCAGACTGAGTTCACAACTACTCCTGATACTTTGAGGTAGAAGATGATGCCTCTCCAAGAGCTCCTCTTGAGTTGGATGAGGACATCTCGGTAGTACCATAATAAGTACCAGGTGTCAAATGAGAGATGATACCAACTTCTAGGCCCTTCTCAAATCCATACTGAGTCACCTGCATCCTTGTCGCCTCATCAAAATGGTGGGCACTGGTCTTCTTAGTCATCGCATCCTGACTCTTATCCTATGTCTGAGAGGTCTCAGCCTCATATGACTCCTTCAATTCCAATTTTAAATTAAAATGTTGAAAATATTATATGCAGTTAATTTTCAAACAAAAAAAATACTAACCACAATCTGACACTAGAGATCACCTCTAATCTTTCTAGTGGATGGATCATGGTACATCCTTTGATAAACATTGAACTCTGTAATATCAGGATTCTCTACTGCCTAAGGAAATATAAAATAAACTATTTATATTTAAAGTTATATAAAATATTTAAAAAATATACTTACCAGATGCTCTCTATGAATACTGAATGTACGATTACTAGCTCGATATGTCACATCCTGTCTCCCAAGGTTCTACCATCCCACTAAAGATCTCTTTGTAAATCCACCACCCAACTAGTGTAATCATAATCTATCTCAAACATGAGATTAAATATAGTCTAGTCGGTGGGATCTACACGGCTCATCAAATTCTACCACTCCTTGTTTCTTAATGGTTGTTCTTATCAAATTATGCAAAAACTGATGGAAACAGTCATGCATAGACACGTACCATGCCGCGTGGATAGCGTCACACTTGCTATCATCTATGGTATACCATAAACCCTACAAATAATTTATAATATCAAGTTATTAATAAAATAAATTTCAAAATAAATATTCTTTATTTACATACCAGCCAATGATTGAAAAAGTCATGTCGCACATTAATGGGAATCTGTTCCTATGTGAGCCATGGATGAGAAAAATAATTGTGCAAGATAGCACTCCCTAGTCCAGAAGATACACGTGCAAAACTATGAAAAAGGAATAAATAATCAAACAATTTTCATATTTATAAATAAATTAATTTAAGCTTACTAAAATATACAAGTTACTATACCTCTGTGTGTATAGATCAAAGCCAAGACGTGGACGTCTCTCGGGGATAGGTTTAGGAATCATCATTCACACATGGTCGCGCCCTCTTTGTGTACCCCCTGAACCTTCAGTAAGGTGAGGGTCAGATGGTCCACAATCCCCCTCATCCAAAGGTAGATCAGCCTACTGCAACTCGTGAAATAGATCAGGATCCATCTACAACACAAAATTATTATTCATAGAATATAGTTGAAAATAAATATTATATATATATATTAGTAATTATTTTAACTAGAATTTAACTATGTCAATGTCCATCTTCATCCTCATATCCATAGATGTCAATGTCAATGTCTTTATCTTCCTCCTCAGCATCATTAATATCCATATGAGTTTTAGTTTCATCATCTCTTGTCATTTCAAATTTATTTGTAACATCATTAACATCTTTGTCATCATCAATCCTTAATTATAGAGTGTCAACATCGATATTCACATCTCTTTGTAAAAAAGATAGATTTTGAGAAGTCTCTTGAAAAATTTCAATTCCTTCCACTTCAGTGGAACTACATTCATTTTGAGTAAACTGATTTTCCCAACATTTCATTTTTATTATTCTCCAAAAATAACTCAAGTATCTTAAAGTAGCTTAGTATTTTCCCTAATAAATTTGATTTGCCTGTTGAGCCAGTAAAAAGGGTTCATTTACTGAAATTAGACATTTATATTTAATATCGACGATTCCATTAGTTGGATGAACACACAAGCCTCTCTTAGAATCCAACCACCAACATTTTAACATCATTATGTATTTCTATCCTAGATAAAACATATCAATAATTTCATCCAGAATGCCATAAAAGTCAACTTGAGTTTCTCTTTGATGTGATCCTCTCATAAAAACTACACTGTTTATTTCTTTTTTATTCCCCATATGCACTTGTATGGAATCTAAAACCATTTACCACATATGAATTATATGATTTAACCATTTTGGATGGTGGGTTACTCAATATACACAGTCGATTATCAATTTTATCAGTATGTTGAGTCACGTGGAAATTTTTAAAACAATTAAAAATATGATAAATAATAAACGTAATTGATATTAAACCATCAATAATTTATGTTACCAGTTTTTGAAAACATTAAAAAAAATTTGTCTACGTTCTTCAAGAGAAGCTGTAGTAATTTGTGGAAGTTGTTTCTTGATATTGTTATCATATAACCTACAAACAAAATATTTTTACATATTGTAACATAAATTATAGAATAAGCGATTGAAGCACTCACAATAAAAATGATGTCATTTCTTCAAAGTTGAGTAGAATATATGTATGATCTCTTTGATGTTCATCATATGAAAGACATCGTTCATGAACTCCACTGAAACCATGATTTGGATGATTAAAAACTGATAATTGATGGCCCATTTTATCATTGAAATTTACCTCACTTAGTCCCATACGATTGTGTTTTGAGGGATATTGAGATTCAAAATAATGAGAGTAGAACAAAGAAATTTCCTCTTACAAATAAACGTAAACAATTAAGCCTCCAATTGATGCTTTGTTACATACTTTCTTCTTCAATTTCTGTATGTATCTCTGGAATGGGTAAATCCATCGAAACTGTACTAGACCTCCACATTTAGCATTATGGGGAAAATGTAATATCAGATGTTCCATTGAGTCTAAGAAATCCGGAAGAGGGATTTTCTTCCTATTTACATATAATTACAGCAACATCTTCTTCCAGTTTTCTTATTGCATCATAGTGTGTTTTTTCTACAAAAATGTATCGAAGAAAATATGATATGTCAGTTATTGAATCCCAAATCATATAATTCAACAAACCACTAAATGAAATTTGCAATATTCATTCCATTATAACATGAAAATCATGACTTTTTAATCTGGTAATATAACCATTCTTAACACATCTGCCCAAATTGGAATCATAGCCATCTCGAAGTCTCAAATATGCAATCCACTGAAAAAATAGTAAGCGACTCTCTTTGGATAGTGTATAAGCTGGTTTTGGCTTCATTAATCTCCATGATATAAAATTTGAAAATAGTTTAAGTTCTAGTCGCCTGCATATTTCTGAAAAATCAAATCATGCCTTTACAATATCTTTTGTCATACCTGGTGTATCCAAAACTGTATGAAATAAATTATCAAAATAGTTCGTTTCAAATAAACATCAATATTCTTTTTTTGGATGTCCTGGGATTAATAAGGTCCAAAAGATATAGGGCTCCTTCTTCAATATCTATGGAGGTAAATTTTTCAGAGTTATAAAGAAAAGACAACATGAATACTGACTAACATAAGAACCAAACTGACAAAAAACTGTTAGTATAAAGACCCAATCACATGTTTTGGGCTTCTAAAGAAAAAGATGGATGCAGATAGTCACGATGTTTCCATGAATCACCATCTGATGGATGATTCAAGATTTTATCAGTTTAAATCTTGAGCTTCTTTATAACTTGATTTTTCACATGTGGGACAACTATCCAGAGAAACATTTTCACTAGAGTATAAGATGTAGTCATTTGTACATGCATGAATCTTCTGATAACTACGGCCTAGATTACGAACCCGCCCTTTGATCACATAGTAATTTGAAGGAAACATATTTCTTTCAGGTAACTGTGTTTCGACCAATGAAAATATATGATCAAAATAGTTGTTTGACATTGCATTATCGGATTTAATATCCATAAATTTTTCAACCGCTGTTAATTTTCTTATCTTGCATCCAGGCTATAATGCTTCCTCAACATACCTCAAAAACTCATAAAATTTGGATGGTTCCAACTCACGAGTTAAATCGACATCATCTTGAGTATCGGTTTGTTGAATAGACGAACTTGCAACATCTTGTACTATATTTTGAAACTGTGATGGATCTGGAATCATGTTATTAGTATCTCCTCTACAACTTCATTCATTATGTTGATACCAAAAAAATAATATAGTTGAAAACCAAACAACAATATATGTCCCCCAACCTTGTCAAATGTGTCAAACGTTCTCAGAGCACATTTTTTACAAGGACACTTTATTGTGCCTTCTAAAACATATGATGGTTTTGATGAAGCAAATGATAAGAAATATTCAACACCCTAAATATATTCCAGAATTAAACCAGAACTATTTGGATTTCAACACTGATTTAACCAAGCGTGATCAGTTAATAAAGAGTTTTTTACTTCCTTGTTCCATATTTTTCTACATAATATAAAATCATTACTATTTTTGAATAATTTGAAATTATAATAATAATATCTGAAAAAATGATAAATAATTACAACTACTTCTTAATAATAACCATTTTTTATGGGAGACACAATTTCCAGTGGATTGATGACTACTCTTTTGTCTGACACCTCATGTACTTGCAATATTCTCACATAGAAATCGCAATGAATAATCTTCTAGAAGGTATGAATATTAGTTCTCGTATGCATGAGAATGAATATGGGAACCTCTGAGCGGATTCTTCATTGTGATTTCTGTGTGAGAAAGTTTCATGTAAATGAATCTTCGGACAAAAGAGCCCCCTTTTTGTCGATGAATCATGTTCTTTCATATGTTACTGCCAGAACACATTATGAAAAATGTGGTCGTACGAATGCATATTCAAACTCGTGCATACGAGATTGGATATGCACACATAGAAGCATACTTTTTATAATGTTTTGAGTAAGTGAAAGTTGAAAGGAGTAGAGTCATTAAGAAAAAGGAGTGTCGTCAATCCATTGGAAGTTGTTCCATGTTATTACAAGTTATTACAATTTATTACAATTTATTTTCTTCCTAACTGTTCATATTTATTACTATTTATTACTTTTTATTCTTATTTATTACTAATAAATACTATTTATTACTATTTATAACTAATTATTAATATTTATTACTAATTATTAATAATTATTAATAATTATTACTAATTATTACTAATTATTCCTAATTATTCTTAATTATTACTAATTATTCCTAATTATTCCTAATTATTCCTAATTATTACTAATTATTCGTAATTATAACTAATTATTCCAAATTATTACTAATTTTTCCTAATTATTACAAATTATTCCTATTTATTGCTATTTATTAATAATTATTCGTAATTATTACTAATTATTCATTTTTATTCCTAATTAATATAAATTATTCATTTTTATTCCCAATTATTCCTATTTATTCCTAATTATTACTAAATATTCCCAATTATTCCTAATTATTACTAATTATTACTAATTATTACAAATTATTACAAAATAGTACTAATTATTACTAATTATTACTAATTATTCATAATTATTACTAATTATTACTAATTATTACTAATTATTACTAATTATTACTAATTATTCCTAATTATTACAAATTTTTACGAAGTATTCATATTTATTCACAATTATTACTAATTATTCATAATTATTCATATGTAATCCTACTTATTTCTAATTATTCATATTTATTCCTAATTATTGCTAACTATTCCTAATTATTGTTAATTATTCATATTTATTGATAATTATTCCTATTTATTCCTATTTACTCCTATTTATTCCTATTTATTCTTATTTATTCCTCTTTATTCTTATTTATTACTAATTATTCCTAATTATTCCTAATTATTCCTATTTATTCCTATTTATTCTTATTTATTCCTAATTATTACTATTTATTAATATTTATTACTAATTATTACTATTTATTAATAATTATTTTCTACTTATTCCTAATTATTCCCAGTTTTTCGTAATTATTTTTAATTATACCTAATAATTCCTAATTATTGTTAATTATTTTCACTAATTACTAATTACTCCTATTTATTCCTAATTATTACTAAATATTACAATTTACTATTGATTATTACGAATTATTTCTAATTTTTACTAATATTTACTAATTAATACTAATTATTCATATTTATTCCTAATTATTACTATTTATTCTTAATTATGACTAATTATTCATTTTTATTCCTAATAATTTCAAATTATTCATAATTATTTCTAATTATTTCTAATTATTCATATTTATTCATAATTTTATCTAATTATTCATATTTATTCCTAATTATTGCTAATTATTCTTTAATATTGCTAATTATTCCTTATTATTTCTATTTATTTCTATTAATTCCAATTAATTCCTATTTATTACTACTTATTCCTTTTTATTCCAATTTATTTTATTTATTCCTATTTATTCCTATTTATTCCTATTTATTTCTATTTATTACTAATTATTACTAATTATTCCTAATTATTCATAATTATTCATAATTATTCATAAATGTTCCTAATTATTCCTAATTGTTCCTAATTCTTCCAATTTATTTCTATTTATTCAAAATTATTACTAATTATGTAACGACCTGAATCCGGAGCCCTTCCACTGGTGCCCCGTACCCGGTTCGCCACATAACCTCTGGCGCATTTCCCCAAACGCCAGAGGTTGCCGACTAGCAGCGAGGGCCTTGGTATGTTATTGGGGAAACTATGCCCTCATTTGGTAAGGTATACAAGGCAAGAAACAACCATCAATGGTGGAAGCAGTAAACAACATACAAACACCAGAACTAAACAGTGGAAGCAATGAACATATAATAATGATGACAATGATGCAGTAGGTAAAAGAATCTAAGGAAAGCAGCAAACACAACAACGTGCTGAAATAAAACTGAAAACAAAGTACGAAAGTAACAACAACTCCAGCAGCATCGCATGCCTAAGCTCGGTCCTATGCTCTCCAACTCCAACCAGCAATCACGTACTCGATGTTGACGGGCCACAATCCCTATCCACACCTGTAACCATATAACCTGTTTGGGCCAAAAAGCAAGACCCAAACAGGGTGTGAGACTAATCCCAATAGGCAATCACCATGAGATCCATGCCCTACTATCAGTGAGTAATATAGAAAAAGTAAAGGTAATAAATGCAGTAGAGAAGCAGAAATACACTAAAGTAAACAATCCTACCAATCTCCATTCACATTTATTTAACAGTTCAACACAATCATTTAGCTATCAACCAAGGAACCTAGAAACAAATCTATACTCCCGTGGAAAGCAAGTAATCATAACAGGTAACTCAACAGTCTACCTAAACAGCAAGCAGTACAAACCCAAGATGGTTCTTTGACTTGGTGGACACGTCACAACCAACCAAAAAATAAAGCACTCACTCTCTCGGTGGCTCCTACTAGCAAACCCTTCTAGTCAAGGAGACGTACAAAGGCACAGACACTCTGGGAATCTCCCACTGTCAATTCCCATGTGGTCTTGAAATGAAAGATATATACTCTCTGAGGAATCACTTACATCTAATTCTCCCTATAGTCTCGCTACGTAGCTAAGGAAACTTTGAAGAAGCACAAAGTTTCATTCCGATAGGTCCTGTGATCAATACTAATTATAACAGACTCTCTAGGGAAGCCTTAATCGTCAATTCCCCCTATAGTCTACCACACCAGGATCACTAATCCCTGAGCAGTTTAGTCGTGCATAATCGACTGTTAGTAGCCTAAGTAAGTTCAACAACTACATGGCTAATAGCTACAATGCATCCACAAGAATATAAATAGAAGGCAATACATGCAATCAAGTCAACAGGCATACTCGCAATGTGAAAAAGGGTTGCCTCGTAGGCAAACCATGCCAAACGGCAATCAACATCCAAAACAAGGGGAAACACCTATGGGGTGATCCTCAAACATGCTAACAAGAAATTATTAATCATCTAATAACCTCAAGCATACATGTAATATACAACAGATAACAAAAAAGGATCAATACCCTAACCTGAGATACCCAATACATGGTTATCCGACACTTTTGCACCAAAAACTCAAAGACATTCAACGTAGGGCAACAAACCACCTACCTCGATCCTTGGTGATTGATACTCTTGAACCTCGTCTTGTGAATCGACCTAGAATGGAGTAAATCTGTAAAAACGTATGAAACGTTCAACCTCAGATAACTCTCACAAGAGAAGGAATCAAGAAACATGGAAAAAGAAGAACTGAGAACTCACCGCTATGATTCTATCGCACCCGACGGTGTTCGATTCAGAAAACCGTTGAAGGATCGATGGCTCAGAGAAGAATCAACCTGCTAGGTCACTCTGGTCATAATTAGGCGGAGAAGAAGATGAGAACGGGGATTAGGCATGACCCCGGTCCGATTAATGAAATAAAAAGAAAAGTACACGGCGTGTACTTCTTGAGTACGTGGCGTGTAGTCCCCCTTTCCGTACGCCGTATTAATCGAACTCCACCTCATCACTAGACCCCGTTTGACTGGCCCAGACACTGCCAGCACACAGCCTCAAGCGGAAGAAAAGTACATGACGTGTACTTGTAAAGTACATGGCATGTACTTACAAAATTTCCAGATTCTCCTCTTTTTCTCAAAAATGTCCAGAAAAGGAAAACATACCTGAGAAAGAAGGTCCGGGTTCTTACAAACTTCCCTCCTTAAAGAAATTTGTCCCCGAATTTCCCCAGAAAGGTGGTGAAGAAGAAACCTCGAACAACTTTGGACACTTTGATCACATATCGGCCTCCCTCTCCCAAGTCTCGTCCTGCACATGGCCGTGCTTCCATAGCACCCGTACCAGAGGAACAGACCGGCCATGGAGTACCTTTGTGCTACGATCAACAATTCTGATAGGATGCTCCTCGAACGATGTGTCCTGCTCTAGCACAACATCCTCGTGTTGAAAAACATGAGACGGGTCTAAGAAATAGCGTCGAAGCTGAGAAACATGGAAGACATCGTGCATAGCCTGATATCTCTGAGATAACTGCAGACTATAAGAAACCTGCCCGACTCTTTCCAGAACCCTGAATGAGCCGACGTATCTCGGTGAAAGCTTACCCTGTTTCTTGATCCTCTTGTGTCCCAACCTTGTGGTGACAGGTTGGAAAACCTGGTCTCCGACCCCGAACTGCAGAGGTTGCCTCCGCTAATCAGCATAAAATTTCTGATGAGACTGTGCAGTAGCCATCCTCTTCAGAGTCAACTCTATCTATTCTGAGGTCTCATGAACAAGACAAGGTCCCAGCAAAGCTGCCTCTCCTGCCTTCATCCAACACAAAGGTGATCTACATGGCCTACCGTACAAAGCCTCGTAAGGTGCCATCTAAATAGTTTCCTGGAAACTATTGTTATAGGAAAACTCTATGAGAGGTATATTATTTTCCCAAGAACCTCCAAAGTCTAGAATGCAAGCTCGGAGCATATCCTCAAGCACCTAGATCGTGCGCTCTGACTGACCATCTGTCTGAGGATGATAATCTTTAATCAGAAGCACCAGTGTAGACAAAGCTTTCTATAGCCCATGCCATAAATGTGAAGTAAAGCGGGCATCCCTATCTAAAATGATAGTACTCGGAACCCCATGCAAGCACAAAATCTCACAGACATACAACTATCTAAGATCATCGACACCGAAGGTCTCCTTTATCGGAAAGAAGTGAGAAACCTTCGTAAGCCTGTCAATGACAACCCACACCACATCGTTTCCTCTTGAAGATATCAATAACACTGTCACGAAGTCCATCACAAAATCATTCCACTTCCACTCTAGAATGGGTAGCTGCTGTAAAAGCCCTGCTGGCCGCTGGTGCTCCGCATTCACCTGCTGACAGGTGGAACATCTCATGACAAAACCAGCCACATATCTCTTCATACCTGGCCACCAGTACTGGCAGTGCAAATCACGGTACATTTTGGTGACGCCAGGATGAACTGCCCAGACCGAGGATTGGAAGTCTCGCATCAGCTCATCACGTATATCTGCTGGAACCCATACACGTCCCTGGAAAGGAAAGATCTCATCCTCGCCAACGGTCTACCCTGGAAGACGGTCCTCTCCTGACACGCTTTCTTGTAGTACTAGCCCTTCTGAATATTCTAGCTTCCTCATTCGAAATCAGTCCAAAAGTGCAGAGGTAACAACCATAGAAGATTGGAATGTCTGCCCCTGCCTGTCGTGCACCTCCAAATGCATATCCGAGAACAGATTCATCAGTTTCCACTCACTGCTGGCTTCTTGAACTGCATGTATCTGAGTTCTCCTACTTAGTGCATCAGCCACTGCATTTCCTTTCCCAGGCGTATAGGCAAGCTCGAAATCGAAGGACTGGAGATACTCAACCCACCTCCGTTGTCTCAGATTCAGGTCACGCTGCAAGAAGATGGACTTGAGACTCTTGTGGTCAGTGTATACCACAAAATGTTCTCCTAGAAGGTAATGTCTACAACAGCATAAAGCATGAACTACCGCATCCACCTCCAGGTCATGCGTAGGATAATTCCTCTCATGAGGCCTCAACTACCGAGATCCATATGCAACCACTCGATCATCCTGCATAAGCACTATTTCAATTCTGATGCCAGATGCATCATAGAAAACTGTATAACTCTTTCCCGACTCTGGAAAAACTAGGATTGGTGTTGAAGTAAATATCCCCTTCAGCTCTTGGAAGGCTGAGTCACATGCTTATGACAAAAAAACTTCACCCCCTTCTTAGTAAAGCCTGTTAGCAGTGCTACTAGGTGGGAGAAGTCCTGTATAAACCGCCTGTAGTAACCAGCTAGCCCCCAGAAGCTCTGCACCTCAAATACGTTCTTCAGATGCTCCCAGGTAACCACTGCTCTAACCTTCTCTGAATCTACTGATACTCCTGTCTCTGAGATGACATGACCCAGGAAGTGAATCTCGTCCATCCAAAAGTGGCACTTTAAGAGCTTAGCATAAAGTCGATGCTCCCTCAGTGTACTCAAAATGATCTCAATATGGGTTTCATGGTTGTGTCGAGTGTGAGAGTACACCAAGATATCATCTATAAAGACCAAGATGAAGGAATCCAAGTAAGGATAGAACACTCGGTTCATTAGTTCCATAAAAACTACCGGCGCGTTCATAAGAACAAACGGAATAACCGTATTCTCGTAGAGGCCATACCAGCTCTTGAAGGTTGTAAGAGGTATATCTAAAGGTCTAACGTGTAGCTGATGATAATAGGACCTAAAATAGATCTTCGAGAACAACAGAGCTCCTTGAAGCTGATCGAAGAGATCATCAATTCTCGGTAAGGGTTATCAGTTCTTGACCGTCAACTGGTTCAACTTCCGATAATCCACGCAAAGCCTAAGGGTAATGTCTGCCTTCTTCGCAAACAAGACAGGCGAACCCCAAGGAGAAGTACTGGGTTGGATGAAACCCTTTTCATGCAACTCCTACAACAGCTTCTTGAACTTCTGAAACATAGGTGTAGCTATCCTATAAGGATGAATGGACAACAGTGTTTCTCCTGGCACGAGCTCAATCAAGAAGTCTACCTCACGCTCTAGAGGAAAACATGAAAAGTCTTCTAGACAGACATCTGGAAACCGATCAACCACTGGAGGAAAATATAACTGAGAAGTCCCCTAGTTATCTAGATAAAGACTATCAATATGGGCTGTAACTCCTCCTAGCCCATGATGCTCGAGTCCGGCTCGACTTGCCTGAACATCCCACTCGACTTTATGAAGGAAAGATTCACCCTCTGGTGATACGAAACTCACCCTGCGTCAATAGAAATCGACGAATGCCTATAAGGGAACCAACCAGTCCATACTAATAATGAAGTCTTAGCCCTTCATCTCCAGTAAATAGATATCCCATAAGAAACGATACCCTACACCTTAAAGAGGGAACCTCTTGCACTGACGTACGCTAGATGTCCTCGTTCCCAAGGGCGTGTCGAGATTCAACAAGTCAGCAGATGAAAAGACACAGAGCTCAAGACTTCCCACGATAGAAACAGAGATAAAGCTATGTGAAGCACCAGTATCATAAAGGGATGAAGATAAAACTAAGGCTACTAAGATCATACCTCGAACTGTAGAGGGTCCGGGATCCTCCTCCTGATGAATCTGCTCTACATTAAAAGTCCGGCCTGTCCCACGACCCTGTGCAGCTGCCTGAAAACCCTGACCTGCTCCTCTATGAGCCTGACCACTGCATCCACGACCTCTACCTTGACTTGAACGTCCTTCAGAACTCCAACCCCCAATCTACTGTGGAGCGGGTAATCCTTCTTTTGTACGCGGGGTCGAAAGCGATCCTCCTTCACTAGCTGGTGGAAGGGGAACCTTGCAGAAATGCTACAGGTGACCCATCTTGCCGCAGGATCGACACTCTACTGGGTCCCTCGGGCACTGGGGATTCTTATGCCCGCTCCTACAACACTGATAACACACCACTTGGGTGCCAGAAGGGGAATATCATCTACCAGAAAAAATACCTCGCTTCATCGGGTCGCCTTGGGTAGACTCTCAGTGGCGTTTCCTACTGTCTTTATGGAGGGAATTAGCCTTGGATGCTGTACTGCCCTAGTCCACAGCTATAGTATCCCTTAGGTTCCTCTCTGTGATGAGTGCCCGGTTGACTATAAGAGTAATATAAGTCAGCTAAAAGACATTCACCTGCGATCTGATCTTCGGTCTAAGGCCTTCCTCAAACATCCTCGCTAGAAATAGCTCGTCATTCCCCAGGACGTGAGTGAATCACTGTTACTCCGTGAAGCTAGAGTAATAGTACATAACTGAGAGAGTACCCTACTGTAGGATCATGAACTCCCTAGCTCTGTCATCCCTCAGCGTCGCTGGGTAGAAGTAGTCATAAAACGTACGCCGAAACTCATCCCAAGCCATAGCCTGCTGGCGCCCCTTCTGAGAGACTATGTCCCACCATCTCTTGGCTGAATCTCACAGCATATACATTGCGAGCTTCACCCCACACTCTGGAGGCATCTCCAGATTCTCGAAGATGGACAGCATGGCTTCTAGCCACGACTCTGCCGCCTGAGGTCCTCCATCCCCTGTGAAAGTGGGAGGATGCTGCTGCTGGAAGACCTGCGTCAGCTCTGCCATAGTGGGGGAAGGATGTTGAACTCCCTGGAAGGTCTGCTTGAACCTCACGAAACCCTCTCTGAACTGAGCGTCGACAGCGATGTCTGGAATCACTACAGGTTCCATTTCCGAAATGATGGGCGAAACTACTGGTAGTCCCTGATCGGTCGTATCATGCGTACGATCGCTGCCTAGTTCCTAGCATGCAATGGGAGGATGTCTAGGTTCCATAGTTCTGAAAGACCAAAAAACACCTTCATTAAAGATGAACATTGTTGCAACACAGGATAGTTAAAATGGAACAGGAGGGATAAACCTTTAAATTTGGAAAAAAACATACATACATGGTGTGTAATTCCAATACACAACGTGTTTCCAGAAATCCTACCCTGGGCATGTACCTTGGTCATACCTGGATGTGTAAACTACTCAGCTACACGGAGTGTTCTTAAACTACATGGCATGTACTGACCCTTTTCTACTTGTCCGGTTACTCCAACATGACTAAGTCACATGGAAAATCTGATCCAAAGACTACACGGCGTGCTTTGATGCAGACACGGCATGTGCTGGACATGGCTAACCTGGCCCGTATTGTTAGCAACACGACATGACACATGATCGACACTACACGGAGTGTTCCTACAAGACACGACACGACTTGAAGGGAAACCTCAGCCTGTGTTGTTTGTGACACGGCTGGGTACTCAACTAATCCTTACACGGCGTGTTCCGAACAAACACGACGTGTATAGGAGAAGATAACACCAACCCGTATTTTCCAAGACACGTCCGGGTACCTGGGAAAGGATACACGGCGTGTGCATACCGAACACGACATGTACTAAACATGCATTAACTGGCCCGTGTTTTTATCTACACGTCCGTTCTCCTAGTTAACCTCTACACAACGTGTACCTAGAGTACATGGAGTATTCTTGAAAACCATTTACAGCTCCGTGTCCCTGTCCACACGGTCAGTGACATGGCCAAAAACTACACGGCGTGTATCTATAGAGTACACGCCGTGTATTCTAGATTGTTTTAGATAGTAGCCTCAGAACTACACTGGAGCCCATAAAACACAAAAAACAAGGGTTAAGGTGCCAAATTTCAATCCGTGTGGGCCCATACTCCCCGCGAATCAAAGCTTGGCATCATAACGGTGCATAGAACAAGCCACAGTATAAGACCTCATGACCCACCAAATTCTGATCCTTGAGGGCCCATAACATCTCTAAGATAATAGTTTGGCGTCCGTGATAAGAAAGCTCCAAACAAACATACCCTATCAACATAGAAGGTATTCTATCACAATAGCTATCACAACAGCATGCATTGTCTATCACAAATCCTATCACAACAGCATGCAATATCTAATGCAACCTAGATGGCATGGAAATATGCATGACATGTGATCTTCCAACATGTGCCTATATGATGCATGAGATGGCATACCCTCATCCTATGGGGTTGCAAAAAAATAGAACCACAATCAAATAAACAGTAATAGCACAAAACAAGTGCATCACCCAACAGTGAAATCAATTAAACTGTAATATTCGCAAAACTCAAAACATTCAATATTTGAGGTAATTTGGATTTTCCCTATACATGGGTTATAGAATGCCCGGGCACAGCTATTTACCATTTACCAATTCCGTCATATCGCTGTCTAATGTTTCTAAACAATATTTCAATAGAAAAAGGAAACAAATCCTCTGATACCACTTTATAACGACCCAAATCTGGATCCCTTCCACTGGTTCCCTATACCTGGTTCACCACATAACCTCAGGTGCATTTCCCCAAATTCCAGAGGCTGCCGACTAGCAGCGAGGGCCTTGGTAAGTTATTGGGGGAAACTATTCCCTCATTTGGTAAGGTATACAAGGCAAGAAACAACAGTCAATGGTGGAAGCAGTAAATAGCATTCAAACACTGGAACTAAACAGCGGAAGTAATGAACATATAATAATGATGATAATGATGCAGAAGGTACAAGTATCTAAGGAAAGCAGCAAACACAACAACGTGCTGAAATACAACTGAAAACAAAGTACGAAAGTAACAGCAACTCCAGCAGCATCGCAAGCCTAAGATCGGTCTGATGCTCTCTAGATCCAACCAGCAATCACGTACCCGAAGTAGAAGGTCCACAATCCCTATCCACACCTGCAACCATATAACCTGTTTGGGCCAAAAAGCAGGACCCAAAAAGGGTGTGAGACTAAGACCAGTAGGCAATCACCATGAGATTCGTGCCCTACTGTTAGTGAGTAATATAGCAAAAGTAAAGGTAATAAATACAGTAGATAAGTAGAAATACACTAAAGTAAACAATCCTACCAATCTCCATTCACATTCATTTAATATTTTAGTAAAATCATTTAGCTATCAACCAAGGAACCTAGCAACAACTCTATACTCCCAAGGAAATAAAGTAATCACAACAGGTAACTCTGTAGTCTACCTAAACAGAAAGCAGTACAAACCCAAGCTGGTTCTTTGGCTTGGTGGACTCGTCACAACCAACTAACAAATAAAGCACTGACTATCTGGGTGGATCCTACTAGAAAACCCTTCTAGTCAAGTAGACGTACAAAGGCACATACACTCTGGGAAGCTCTCACCAGCAATTCCCCTATGGTCTTGTAATGAATGATATAGACTCTATGAGGAATCACTTACGTCTAATTCCCCATATAGTTTCTGTATGTAACTAAGGACACTCTGAGGAAGAAAAAATTCCCATTCCCATAGGTCCTGTGATCGATACTAATTATAACAGACTCTCTAGGGAAGCCCTATTCGTCAATTCCCCCTTTATTCTACCACACCAAGTTCACTAAACCCTGAGCAGTTTAGTCATGCGTAATCGACGGTTAGCAGCCCAAGTAAATTCAGCAACTACTTGGCTAATAGCTAAAATGCATCCACAAGAATATAAACATCAGGAAATACATGCAATCAAGTCAACATGCATATTGGAAATGTGAAAAAGGGTTGCCTCGTAGGAAAACCATGCCAAACGACAATCAATAGCCAAAACAAGGGGAAACACCCATGGGGTGATCCTCAAACATGCTAACAAGAAATTATTAATCATCTAATAACCTCAAGCATAGAAGAAATCTAAGGTAGATAATAAAACAGGATCAAAACCCTAACTCGAGATACCCGATATGTGGGTATCCCACACTTTTGCACCAAAAACTCAAATACATTCAACGTAGGGAAACCAACCACCTACCTCGATCCATGGTGATTGATACTCTTGAACCTCGGCCTGTGAATCGGCCTAGAATGGAGTAAATCTGCAAAAAAAAAATATAAAACATTCAACCTCAAATAACTCTCACAAGAGAAAGAATAAGGAAATATGGCCAAGGAAGAACCAAGAAATCACCGCTGCGATTCTATCACACCCAACGATGTTTGATTCGGAAAACTGGTGAAGGATCGGTGGATCAGAGAAGAATTGGCCCTCTAGGTTGCTCTAGTCGTAATTAGGCGGAGAAGAAGATGAAAACAGGGATTAGGCGCGACCCCAGTACGATTAATGAAATAAAAAACAAAATTACACGGCGTGTACTTATTGAGTACAGGACGTGTAGTCCCCTTTTTTATATGTTGTATTAATCGGACTCCACCTTATCGCTACACCCCGTGTGACTGGCCCGGACACGGCCAATACACAGCCTAAAGCGATAGAAAAGTACACGGTGTGTACTTAAAAAATTTCCAGATTCTCCTCTTCTTCTCAAAAAACGTCCAGAAAAGGAAAACATACCTGAAAAAGAAGGTCCAGGTTCTTACAAATTATTACTAATTATTCCTAATTATTCCTAATTATTCATAATTATTACTAATTATTTCTATTTATTACTAGTTATTACTAATTTTTACTAATTGTCACTAATTATTCATATTTATTCCTAATAATTACTAATTATTCATATTCCTTACCATTTTTTAATAATTGTTCATATTTATTCCTAATTATTCTTATTTATTCTTATGTATTGCTAATTATTCTTAATTATTGCTAATTATTCATATTTATTCCTAATTATTCATATTTATTCCTAATTATTACTAATTATTCATAATTATTGATAAGTATTCCTAATTATTCTTATTTATTTCTAATTATTCTTATTTATTCCTAATTATTCCTATTTATTCCCATTTATTCATATTTATTTCTAATTATTACTAATTATTCCTATTTATTCATATTTATTCCTATTTATTCCTAATTATTCCTAATTATTCCTAATTATTACTAATTATTCCTCATTATTCCTAATTATTTTTATTTATTCCTATTTATTCCTAATTATTCCTAATTATTACTAATTATTACAAATTGTTACTAATTATTGCTAATTATTCCTAATTATTCATATTTATTCCTAATTATTACTAATTATTACTATTTATTCGCATTTACTCACATTATTCCTAATTATTACTATTTATTCATAATTATTTCTATTTATTACTCTTTATTATTATTTATTACTCATTATTACTATTTATTACTATTTATTACTATTTATGACTAATTATTACTATTTATTCATATTTATTCGTATTTATTACTATTTATTAAAATTTATTACTACTTATTACTATTTATTCCTATTTATTACTAATTATTCTTATTTATTACTAACTAGTTCTATTTATTACTAATTACATGTAACTATTACTAATAAAACATAACTATTACCAATTAAACGTAACTATTACTTATTAAACATAACTATAACTAATTACCGTTAATTGATATTAATAACTACAATTTACAACTACTAATTACTAATTACTAATTAAAATTAATTATTAATAGGCAATACTAATTTTCGTTAATAATTATTAATTATTACTAATTATTAATTATAAATAAACAATTAAAATCTAATTTAATTACAACTAATAAACAATAATGAAAATTAACATAAAAAAATGAAATAAATAGTAAATTAAATAAAATATAAATACCTTTAGACTTGATCTATTATTGATGTAAGCGACTTCACAACTTCTCCGTAAAAAAACTAACTGAAATAAATTTTTACTCTAAAAATGGGGTTTAGAGAGAGAAAGTGAGAAATGAGAGGTATAGAAAAAAATGGTGGGGGTATATATAGGTTAGATTCGTTGCGACAAAACTATTTGCGACGGTAATCCCATCGCAAAAGTTTCTTTTTGCGATGGGGCCCATCGCAAATACCTTTGCCCACATTAATTGCTGTCGGTGGTTAAAAGGGTATTTGCTATGGGCCCCGTCGCAAAAAGTGACCTGCCCACAAACCTTTTGCGATATGACAACATGCCGTCGCAAAACCCATTTACTACCACCGGTATTTGCGACGGGTCCCGTCGCAAAAAAACATCCTGTGCTTTCGCGTGCATCCCGCGCCAAACAGTGCGTTACCTTTTGCGACGGGAACCCAAAACCCGTCGCAAATAACCTTTGGGATGAATTATTTGTGACAATAATTAATCCCGTCGCAGAAGCTTGTTTTTGCAGTAGTGTCCATATTATTTGAGAGGGGATTACACACTAATGTCTCCCATTGATATGTATGATTACCTGCCTCTTTAGAATATGGCTCCATGATGTAAAAATTATGAGATTTCATAAGGAGTGTTGAGACCCAATAATATTTGTGTAGGTCTTATAGTCTTCATGAACAATATAGCCTCATGGGAATACATGATATTCATATAAGGGAATCATGGGAATCATGGGTAATATTGAAACATTAAATAGTTAATTGGAATAGGATAGATTTAGAGTTAAGGGAATAGGAAGGCATCCAATATATCTCATTTATATCAGAAATTAGGCTCCTCATAGTTTTGTTTGTTTCTCACCTGCAGATAGGTGGGTAATGATAATTAATACTCTTAATGGTTGTGGTATTAGTGTATCAAAATATTTTAATACTTTAGAAAATTACACAATGGTGGTTTGAACGTGTTGTCACGAAACATCTAATTGATTATGATTTTAAGGTTGATTTGTAGTCTAGGGAAGATCTTAGGTCATCTCTCAAAGAGCGATGGTGGATTTAGAGTGTGCATTTTTAATAAGAGGTACTAAAATAGGGGGTGATTTTGAAAATGATATTATGAAAATAATTTAACATAATAAGTTTAATATTTGATAGAATAAGTTGGTGACTAAAAAATTATGAGAGGAGGAGATCAATTCAATTTCACAACACATCTTGGATAGATCATTGTTCTGAAAATTTCACATGTTTTTGTTTAATTCTTTGGTTGATGGTTGTCAAGATATTTATTCCCATCTTGTCTCTAAAAACGTTTCACAAAGAACCAACCCTTGAAACTACAATCGTGTTGTCATGGTTTGGACTTCAAGAACAGATTAATGGATACCAATGAATACTAATATCTTTTGTATGCGTGAGAGAATGATGATCCTTGTGTTGCCCGATTGGAACAAACCTAGTTTCCCACTTGAAATTTCAACCCAATCGGTGTTTAAATGAAAAGTGGTTCACTTAATTAAACCCAAGCAATGAATTCAGAGGAGAAACATGTTTGTATAAAACATAAGTGAATTAATCCACACACAAATTACACAAAACTTGTAGATTATCAAGTGGGGTAACTCCCTCCCAATTATTTGTAGCTCCCACGAAATGATCGTCCAACTTTTAACTCGCCATCGAGAGGAGGAGATGGCTCGGGTGGATCTTTACATTCATCCTTGATCCACCAATGAGGATAGGGGCCTCAAGAACCTCCAAGGTTATGGAATGAATCCTCCAGGACATCAAATTGAATGCACTTCACTTATGGTTCGAACTTACAAATGAGGTTCCCATGGTGCCTTTTTATACCAAAATGGGACATGATTTTGGGCACCCTGTTTTTGAGATACCATTTGTGTCTTGATTTTGGAATAGTAGAAAAAAATATCACGACTTTACCAAAAGAAAAGATTTGTTGAACGGCCTCTTGAAAGTCTCCCTGTCAATGTTGGCTACCATTAGACAATAGGATTGGGAGATATTATCAAAATACCGAAACAACCTTTTGAATTTCAGGCAGATTCGGTCCCTTGGAAAGAATAGTTCATATGGGCCAACAGATGGACAAATTAGGATTTTTTTCATTAGTTATAGTTCTAGAACATAATGTTTTGGAGAGTCCCACATAGTTTCAACCCATATAGATCTACGGAATTCACGTACTATTCAAAACATTGGATATATGTCCAAGGTATTAGATTCAGTTTGGCCCATTTTTGTTCTGGATGATCTTCAGTCCTCCAAATCCCCTCCACCTTCAATGAAAAAAAATCAAAACATGTATAATTTTTCTTTTTAATAATGATAAAAATTAATTCTTTGAATAAAAAAAGATGTAGAATTTATTATTATATTTTTAATATTCATTATAAATCTTGTTTAAAATAGCAGTGTAAGGGTGGAATTGAATACTGAATCGCTATGAGATCACACCCCCACACCTAAACATTTGAACTCCTGGGAAAAGTCACATATAAAAAAATGATGCAAGTATATATTCCCAACATCATGAAGATTTAACATTTGAGTAATTTTAATTCCTTAATGTAATGTGATCAATGCACGGACCACACCATGGAGTTCTTCTTAGTGATAATGGAAAAAGATATCTCATAAATCATATCACAGTGAAATTCAAAGAGATTCATGGAACCAAATTGTGAAAAGAATTCAAAATTCAACCATTCCACTAACTATCCATGTGGGTGTCTTAAAACCATTCCATGCTATTTTTTAACTTTCTATCCAATAAATATGGGTTGCTTTAATATTATTAAGCATTAAATGATTTTTTTCATCGAACCTTCCCTACATTGTTTGCAATAATATTTCAAGACCCACACACTTAAGAATATTTAGAATTCAAACCATAATCTCTAGAACAAGATATCCCCATATATTGCGCATTTCATCACTCCCATCAATTTTGTTTTTGTTTTTTTAGAAGTTTCATTTGGAACAAATGAAACACTCATCTCTCATCCCTTGTTTGATCTCTTCGTATCACTAATTGCAATAGTTATAACAAGATAAAAGGTTGAGGAGGAGTGGTTATTGAACATCCTAAGAAACAAACCAATTTATTTTGGGCATAAAATAGTCAGACATTAGGTACACACACATAGGTCAATCCGGTAGAGTAATTAAAAAGATCAAATAAGGAACGAACGTATGAAAATGTCATTTAAAGCTGAAAATATTAACCTAACATATATTTACATAATATTAAGTAATAAATATTCACACTTTGTGGTTCAGTAAAAAAATGCGTGGAGATATTAGTAACAATATTTTCCCAAAAACTAAACACACAAGGGGCATCAATCATCTAAAATGTTTCACAGTGATACAACAATTTATATCATTGATAGAAAACCAATACATTAAAAATCACTCTTTGATGTTAAATTCATACAAAAATTCATTCCCAAACCAAGATTGATTTTTTATCCAATGTTAAATCAACATGGAATCAAAAATTTCAACATGCACTTTCAGCAAGATCCATGATTTGGTGACAATAAGGTGGGGGGATTAAAAATACAATAAATAATGAAAAAGATAGAAGAGAAAAATAAAATGAAAATTCCTAACTAACCCAGTAATGTTCTCATCCCACCACACATAGAATGTGTAGTGTCCTCACTGTAATAATTGTGAATGTGATAAGGAAAGATAAAACCTGGTGTGTTTCACTGGTATGTTTCTTATTGAACATGGAGTTCCTCCATTGGGAACTCTGGATGGGTTTCGTTGAAGTGCTCCAGTCATTACCCATTGACAGTGAAGGTTTGTATGGTTTCTTCATTTTGAACCTAAAAAACACCAAATGGTGATACATTAATAACTGTGTATGTGCCAAAACAAAGGGAACAAAGCTTACCCGAATGCAACAGAAGCCATGCATTATAAAAGAAGACCTTTGGCCCAATGTGAAACTGACGATGAAGTATAAGACCGTCATGGTCAGCCTTGTTTTCCTCCTTATTGATCATGGATTTTTCATATGCATCTCTTCACATTTCCTCCAACTCCTGAATCTACAAATTCCTTTGAGAACCTGTACCATAAAGATTATAATTGCATTGTTTGATGGCCCTGTAGGCCTGGTGCTCAATCTCAACAGGTAGGTGACAACTCTTTCCAAAAACAAGAAGATAGGGTGACATTCTAATTGGCATTTTGAAATTAGTATGATGGGCCTATAATGAATCTTCAAGTCGAAGATTCCTATCTTTTCTGTTGGTTTGAACCATTTTTCAATAATCTATTTTACCTCTCTATTTGACAACTCGGCTTAACCATTGGCATGTGGGTGATATGTAGTAGACAATCTATGACCGACCCCATACCGATGCAAAATTTATTTCATTGTTCGGTTGCAAAAGTTAGAATCCTGATCAAAAACTATGAACCTAGGTAATCCAAACCTACTAAAGATCTAGTTCTCAAAAATTGCACAACTATTTTGGAATCATCTTTTAGTGTGGATCAGGCCTCTACTAATTATGACACATAATCGACCACAAGAACAACGTAGAAGTTGACAAAGTAATTGGGAAAATGACCCATAATATCAATTCCCCAAAAATAAAAAACATCATGAAAGAGAAATTGTTGTTGTGGCATTAATTTCTTTTATAAACATTACCCATTATTTGAAAATGAAGAGAAGATTTTAAAAAATCATGGGCATCTCGAAAAATTGTTGGCCAAAAGAGATCAGAATCAAGGACCTTGCGAGCAGTCTGTTTGGGACCAATGTGGCCCCTCAAGAAAATGTGGGAAAAATCTAAGGACAGATTGAAACTCACTATCAGGAACACAATGCCTTAAGACATGACCACTACACGTGTGCCAATGGTAGAGATCATCCCAAATGTACCCACAAGACTCATGTTTTATACGACTAGCTTGGTTTTTATTAAAATAAATAGGAATGAAAGATTCTACCCGAATAATTTACAATTTCAGCATACCAAGGAATGATATATTGCACTCGGTATAATTTCTCATCGAGGAACATATCATTTATAGGAATACAGGTGGATGAGTCAATGCTCGAGGATGGGTGGATGCTACTGACATGGTTATACCCCACATTTTCTAATCCTTTTTATCTATAATTTTTGAATTGAATTTTGAAGGAGGAGCGTCAAGTGAATGAGATGTGTTTTTGCTTCTGGTTTCTTAAGAAGATACCGAAGGGTTGTATGGTTTGATAACACAATGACTTTGGACCATAAAAGGTATGAGATGAATTTTTCCAAGGTATAAAAAATGGCAAGGAATTATTTTTCAGTTATGATGTAGTTTTCTTGGCCAAGGTCCAAAGTACGTGAGGCATAGGAAATGATGTGTGGAGCTAGATCGACCATTTGTGAAAAGACTTCCCCAACTGAATAGTTATAGTCATCACAGATGAGCTCAAATTTTAAATTGAGGTGAGGTGGTTAGATTACTTGGGGTTACGCGAGACTCCATTTTAACTTATTAAAAGCTTTCTCAAACTCATTATAAAAAACAAATTCCTTTTATTTTTGGAGTAATCGGGAGAGGGGGAGTGCAATTTTTTTGAAGTCATGAATGAAACAATAGTAAAATCCTGCATGAACGAGGAATGACCGCACATCCAAAACATTTTTAGGGAATGGTAGGGAATAAATGACACCCACTTTTGATATATCTACTTGGATACTATCCCCAGAAATGACATGTTACAAATTTATACCTTGTAGCACCGTGAAATGGAATTTCTCCTCATTTAGTATGATATTCTTTTCAATACAGAAACGTAGAACCGAATAAAGACTACTTAAACATTCATCAAAATATGATCCATAAATAGTGAAATCATCCATGAATACTTCCATGCAATTCTCTGGGTAATATGAAAAAATACTAACCATGCATCGCCGGAAAGTACCTGGAGCATTGTACGGACCAAATGACATCCTTCTTTATGCAAATGTGCTAAAGCTGAATGTAAATGTTGTCTTTTCCTAATCCTCGTAGGAAATATAGATCTAAAAGTTTCCAGAATACCATCAAGGAAATAGTAGTGGTACTTACCCTATTGACTCTCTAGCATTTGGTCAGTGAATGAAACACCAAAATGGTCATTCCTAGTATGTTGGTCTAGTCAGTGATATTCTATGCAAACACGCAAACTATTCCGCAAGCGAGTTAGAACCAATTCATTGTTATCATTTTTAATTACATTACAACCATTTTTTTGAACCAATTGTACTAGACTTACCCATTGGCTGTCAGAGATGGTGTAAATTATTCCAACCTCCAATAATTTTGTTACTTCATTTTCACAACTTCTAAGAGGTTTTGGTTCATTCGATGTTGTGCCTGTCTCACTGGTTTGGCCTCATCATTTAACAAAATATGATGTGTAAAAATTGATGGGCTAATACTAGGAATTTCAGTAAGTGTCCACCCAAAGCACTTTTAAACTCCCTCAAATGTTCTAGTAGTCGCAATTCATGCTCATAAGGGAGTGAACTAGCAATGATAATGAGAAAATCGTTTCCATTCTGAAGATATGAATATTTTAAATCTTGAGGCAGTTGTTTTAGTTCAAATTTAGGTGTATTTTGGATTGATGGGAGCATGTGTGAAAGTGATAGGTCACTAATCTCGTCTAACTGCTCAATGGTATCATCCTCAGTTGAGAAATAAGATTTTATAAACATAGTTGTATCATCGATGGTCATTGGATCCATAGTATTCAAGAAATCATCAATTAATAAACACGAATGGAACTTTTTTAGGCCACTACAACAATTAGTTCCTGATTCATTACAAATAAATTCAATCAAGGATGAAAACCTGAAAAAGGGCATCGAGGGAATGATAAGAATTATTTTCAAAAGAAGGGAGTAACTCAATTGAATTTTCTGAGAGAGGAATGTTCTTCTGAGGGGTGCTTCATGGAATCAAAGATTTGAAATGGATATTGTCACCACCCAATTCCATAAATAATGTACCATTATATACATTAATTATATTTTTGGCGATTTTTAAGAAAGGACTCCCAAATATAATTGGGGAATGTCGATTCATCTTATCATCTTCAATTTTAAGCACATAAATATCAGCTGAAAAAATTAAACTTTACACCATCACAAGAACATCCTCTAACACACCATAGGGGTGTGAGACACTCTGGGTTTCCTATTAAAGAAAATTTCTAGTGGACTTTAGTTCCCATACCTATAATGTTGAGTAAATGGGGGGGACATCACGTGTATAGAAGAACCTAAATCAAGTATAGCATTTGAAAAGGAATACTCCCCTATGGTGAAAAAAATTGATAATGTTCCAGGATCATTTCACTTGATGGGAATTGGTTTCTCTATCAACTATGAAACACTCCTACCCAAGATCTGATTCTGATCACATCAATGTCACCTTCGGTGTGTAAACATATCCTTTAGAAACATGTCATATTGTGGAATTTGCTTCATGACATCAATCAAGGGAATGTTAACCTTCAATTTTTTTAAATTTTCCAATATTTATTTATCATGTCCAGTTTCCTTTTGTTTTCTAGGTTTGATGGACCTTTGGGGAAATGGAAGGTGAATAGTTGGGATATGAGGCTCATCGCCATACACACTCTTTCCTTAGGATGGAATTCTCATAGGACAAGGATTTTCTTCTCCTGGATATTTTTTAAGAGTGGTTGAGATGTTGGTTTCCTCAGGTGGGGTTGACTTTATTAGAGGGGTTGTTTGGTTTTAGAGAAGAGTTCCACTCCTAAGGGCGATGACACTAACATTTCCTTTATCTCTAGGGTTAACTAATGTTTGAGATAGTAGTTTACCGGACCCCTGACTTTGATTTTTACCCCATGCGTTATGTAGTTAGCCTAATTGGGTTTTTAGGTCTTGTATGGATACTTGGGTGGTTTGTTGTAATTGGATATTGTTAGCAGCCATTTGTTTCATCGAATATTCTAGGCTAGGATCAAGTTTTGAAGGGGGTGGTTGGAAAGGCCTTTGGGGTGGTTGAGGATTTATGGGTGGTGGTGGATGACTACTCTTTCCTTCTTGGTAACATGGTTGATGAGGCTAGTTTGAATTCCCTATTTCTATATGCTTGGTTTTCTATCCACCCAGGGTCAGATGGATAGTTAGGTTCTTTTTCTAAAGGGTTGGTTATAGGGGCGTCCTGGAAAGATTGTCTCACAACTCTTAGAAGTTTCTCTCCATTGGGGGAATTGGTTAGAATAATGGGTGTCAGAAGAGTATATTCCAAAATGGATGGGAGGAGGATATTGGGATTTCCCTTGAGAAATAGAATGTTGTCGAAAAGGGTACTTACCTATTCAATCTTTGTGTCCACCTTCTTCTCTAATTTAGTACTTTTCACCACGTAGACACATGGAATGTGTACATTAGACCTTGAAATGAATTGTTGAGTATTTTCACCATGTTCTCAATCAGTTTTATTTCATCAATTGGGATCTTATCTAAAATATTACCACCTGCAACATCATCAATCATGTTATGATCAAATGGAATTAAAACTTCATAAAAATATTGCATTAAAACATGATCTCTTATTTTGGTGGTGTGGAAAAATTGAACATAATATTTTAAATCTTTCCCAATATTCATGAATTATTGCCCCTTGAGATTTTCTTATACAACATATTTCGTTCCTTATTGTTGCAGTTGAAGAGGCTGGGAAATATTTTTCAAGAAAAAGGCTTTTCATGTCCGCCCAGCCTCTTATTGGGGAAGTAACATAATAAAGCCAGTCATTCTCAGTGTCTTCTAATGATAAAGGGAATGCACTTAACATTACTTGTTCTTTATCCATATTTGTAGGTTTTAATGTAGAACACACATTATGAAATTCTTTTAGATACTTTTGTAGATCTTCTCTAGGATTTCCATGGAATCTTGGTAATAAATGAATTAAACTAGATTTTAGTTCAATATTAGATTTCTCTCATTGTAATTGAATGTATGTGGGTTGGATATCGACATCAGGTGAGGTTAGTTATTTTAGAGTTATATTTTTTTCATCCATGTTATTCACATTAATTTTAGTTTTTATGTGGGTTCCTGAATAAGAAGAAGAAGAAAGATTACGATGAGTGTTCATGTTTTGTGTATCTTCCTTCAAAGGATCCTCTTGTGTATCTTGGGGTCGCTGATGTAGGATCCTCTATGGTTCAGGTTCAAAAGTTTTCAAGTCACCCAGTGTAGAACGCATCTTACATAGAACCTACACAAGAAATATATTAGAAAAATAAAATATATGTAAAGGTATAAGATAAAATAAACAAACATTCACAAAAACTTACAAAAATGTTTATAAAAAACACGCACTAAAACCAAAGTGCTCCCCGAAAACGACGCAAAAACTTGAACGTTCTGTCCTGACATGTCGTGTTGATTATGATTTTAAGGTTGATTTTTATACTAGGGAATACCCTAGGTCATCTCTCAAGAAATGTTGGTTCATTTAGAGTGTGCGTTTTTAATAATAAGTATTAAAATACATGGTGATTTTGAAAACAATTTTAAGAAAATAACTTAATGTAACATGTTTAATTATTGATAGAATAAGGTGGCGATTTAAGAATTATGAGAGAAGGTGAACACTTCAAGTTCACTAAATATCTTGAATAGTTCATTGTTCCGAAAATTTCACATAGTTTTGTTTAATTCTTTGGTGGAGTGTTGTCAAGATCTTGATTCCCCTCATGCCTCTAAAAATGTGGCACAAAGTACCAACCCTTGACATAAAAATCGTGTGGTCACAGTTTGGACTTCAAGAACAGATTAAGGGCTACTGAAGAATGCTAATATCTTTTGTATGTGTTAGAGAAAGATGATCCTTGTGTTTCCCAATCGGAATAAACAAAATTTCTTACTTGAATTTTCAACCCAATCAGTGTTGAAATGAAAAAAGGTCACTTAATTAAACCCAAGAAATGAATTCATAGAAGAAACATATTTAGATAAAACAAAAGTGAAATAATATTCACAAAATTTACACAAAAACAGTAGAGTATAATGTGAAATAACTCACTCTCATGTATTTGTATCTCCCTCGAAATGATCGTCCATTGTTTAGCTTGTCATCGAGTGGAGGAGAAGGCTCGGGTGGAACTTCACCTTCATCCTTAATCCCCCTATGAGGGTAGGGGCCTAAAGATCCTCCCAGGTGATTCAATGACTACTCTAGGACTTCCAATTGGCCTAACATCACTTTTGGTTCAAACTTACAAATGAGTGACCATGGTGCCTTTTTATAAATAAAATGTGACACGGTTTTGGGAAACCAATTTTTGAGATACCACATGTTTCTCAGTTTTGGAATAGTCTAAAGCCATATCACGACATTAAGAAAAGCTTATAGTTGTTGGATGGGCTCTTTAATACCTCCCTGTTGAATTTGGAGGCCATTAGACAACTGGATTGGGGGATATGGTCAAAATTCTGAAACAAATTTTTGAATTCATTCATATTCTGTCACCAGGAATGAATGGCTTGGATGGGAAAAGGACAGCCTAATTTGGCATCAGTTCCTTAATAAGAGTTTTATATTATAATATTTTGGAGAGTACCACAATGTTTCATCCGATTTGGATGCATGTAATTTTCTTACTATTCAAAATAGTGCACATATGTCCATGGGATGCCATGCAGTTTGGCCCATTTTACTTCTGGATGATCTCCGGGCCTCCAAATCACCACCACCTTAAATGAAAAATCAAAACAAGTATAATGTACAATTTTAATAGTAAAAAAATTAATACATCGAATAAAACATGAATTTACATTTATTTTTATATTTTTAATATTTATTACAATACATGTTTAAAACAGTGGTGTAAGGGTGAAATTGAATAGTGAATCACTCTGCGATCATGGTTGCAAACAATGGATTATCCTATAACGAACATCACAGTTTGAACTCATGATTAACGAGATGACTGAGTGTATATATCTCAACTTAATTTTATTGAGGTAATGGTCATGGTGTACACCAAATAGGATTTCCATATATAAACCCACTTCTCATTCAATGATATATGACGAAGGATGACATGCTCATAAGTGAATTTGGTCCAATTAGCTTGGATTTGTGTAATATTGAATGAATTTAACCAATGAGATTCCCATGTAACATATACATCCTTTAACATTATATTGGAGAAGATATAGGACCATAATTGGTCTATTGGATATGTTTTTATGATATGGAGGCCCTTTTTAGGGAATATGTTAACAAACACTACCCTCTTTTCCACAATGTGTTATTTGATTATGTTACTAGTTCCGGGCCATGTGATAAAATTTCCTTAAGTCGAACATGTAGTTATAAATAGGAAAATGATATTTAGTGCATTATTGGGGTTCTCCAGGGAAAATTGTTCACATGTCGTGGTTGGTATATTTTTTTCTTCTGAATTCCACTAGATGAAGCAAGCAAGCATATTAGGACAATCTAAAGCCACCATCAAACTCTAAAGAGAATTCCAAGAATGCCAAGGAAGGAACTCACAATTTTTGAGGTTTACATGAAATATTGAAATATGTGTGTAAGACCCTTCACACTAAATATGATTTCAATTCATTTCCCTTTCTCAAAGTCCACTCAAATGGATATTTCAATTGCACACAAGTTGATGATGTTGTGCACAAGAAACCTCATCCACACACAACCATCTTGCATAGTAGAGATGACGTCAAAACATCCCTTGCATGTATGAAATCCAGGAAAAAGGAATGAGCTATGTAGAAGACATATTTTGTGACCTGAATCTTATGCATCATCATTGATGATTTTTCCTACATATAGAAGTTAACCCTCCCCCTTTTATGGTGATTCTTGAGAAGTAAAAAAACATCTCCTTTATGTGTAAGACCAATATACTGTAACAACATGATATAATAGAACCCTCAAGGTAGATATATTTCATTAAATGTTCCATCCAGTTTCTTCCTTTATTTGGCCCATAGTTGTTTAATCCTTTCCCAACTTCATTCAACCCAATTTGGGTGTCCTTGAAGACTCCTCCTACTTTTATCCCTAACTTTGTGCCAAAACCCCAATCTTGTACACAGCCTCGTCTATGTGCGCATTCCTCGATCATGTGAGAAACCCTAATTTGAAGCTCAATTTTTTTCGTTTATATCATATCAACATGTTTGATTACCTTTTATATAAAACCCCATCCCTTAAGTGCACCTCTGGAAAGATTCCCTCCAAACATGTGAGCAACGATTTAATAGTCCCATTTTGATATATTGTGCAATAATTCCCATAAATTTTTTCTCAAAATATGTAAAATAATGACATTTTATTATTAGAATAGGAATGATAAGGTGGAACATCTAATCTTCCACTCATCCCCACAATGGAGTCCTTGAATTTCTAAATCTCATCGCCTCATAAATGTGCATGAGATATAACTATTTAATCCCAAGGTTTATGGTGTGAGTACCACAGGTCCACGTTCCGTGATGTAAAACTATCTTCCACTAACATCCTCATAACATGATGTAATGTTTTAATCTTACCCTATGAAATGAAAAAAATAATCCATTTTTATGGCCATCAAGGGGTTCCTCCATCTCCACTCTCTGGGATGAGACCCCAACCTAGGGGCGATTTCCACACGTATTCCTCACACCTTCTTATCCACTATGGGATGCTTCATTAACACTAGAAAGGCATTCATGCATAAGCCACAAAAAATACCGTCCACAAGTATAATATTATCCCTGTATGAATCACATTTAATGATACCCTCCTCACATGGAATGATAACCTCATCATAGGGAAGGACATCTACCTCAAGAATATTTCATGCCTAATCCCCACACAATCTATTGTTGGCATGTCTTGCATAACATGAGCACCAGGTCTCAAGGTTTCCCTTGTTTCATACAAATTTAATGACTCACGTGGTCTTGGAGGTTGGTGAGGATCGTGAAATCCTCTAAACCTCTTCATAAGTATCCCTCTTGGGGTAGGCCCTAGTTTCCATCTTCAAATGAGAAACATCTATGTGTAAGAAACAACCTTGTATGGTCAATGGGACACTTCTATGCATAATACCCAATCATATCCCATAAAATGGGACTCCTCTTGTAAAACACCAAACCATACATACCCAATGGGAGTACTCCTCCTGAATAATCCCCATAACCTTTTTGAACAACATGAGATTTCATTCAAATTAAATGGGGATACATTTGAGGTCTCCAAAAGGTTCAAACCCATCACTCCATCCACATACATTCAGATTTTACTCAGGCTACCATGTTTTTGTAATATCATTCCACTTACCTATGTGGAAACAATGCTTCTGTATCCCTCCAGGATCTCAATACTTATTCCCCACATCAACTCCATCTAATAATAACCCTCTTCTATGTGAAGATTCCATGTGTATTCCCAATACTACCCCACCTCGATGCTTCTTTTTTGAAGTGATAATCCTATGAGAATGATGTTAAACTACATGGACCTCTTCAATTATACAATTTTAAACAAAAAAATCATACTACATGAGTTTTAATACCTATATTCTAAATATGATACATAATATGCCTCTTTTTTGTTCAATAGTAACAAATGGTAAACCAAAGAACTCATTTTTAGGGGTGAACATCATTGATCCACCACCATTGGTGTCAACATTCATGTTGTGAAATCTTTCATTTATGTGAAACACCTCCTAGGTACCCCTCCATGGGTGGGGTGGTCCATCCTTCAGTAAACATTACAGGTGATCCTCCCTAGTGATAGACCTCCTTGATCTACCTCTTTAGAGCATTATCAAAATTTTCATTCTATCTCATCTATATGTTAAACTCATGATCTTTCCCAAAATACATGACTCATGATAATAATGGGATTCATGATTGGAAATCCCTCTAAGATATGCACCCATGGTATGAACTACCTCATGCTAAACATGGGATGCCTTGGGTGAAATCCTTGGAAGATATAGACCTATAGCATTATATACCTCATGATTTCTAGGGGTGTCGGGGGTTACATGACTATGTTACATCCATGAGATTCTCTCCTTTGAGGAAGAATATAAGTAACCACTGTTCCAATGATATAGTCATGTCATTTATGACAAACATGACTACTCTCCCAACTGTATGTCTCGTCCCTTTAAACACCCATTGCAATTTATAGACTTAAGAAGAATTATTAGCCAATGTACATAATGATATGGAATACAGAATGAGTTCCAGAAGAAAAACATATGTTTATGACAGAGAATTTTTCTAGGAGAAAAGTTCCAATTAGGAATCCATTGAAGAAGGAATTGGCATCCCATCACCTTTTTTTGATTAGGTGTCATACATTTCGATTGAATGTGATGAAAGATGACCACCTATGGGGAGTGAAAATGTGGGGAATCAAAAATGTGATGCCACTGTACGTTAACACATGGAGGAAACATGCCATTTGTGAAATTTTCAGAGACAGAAATGGTGAACCGAACATAAAACTGTTCTCCTCAGCATGGGGACATATAGTTTTCGAGACTTTTTAAATTTATCATGTCACCATATCTAGAATTCTAGTTACAAACCCCACTAAAAATATAGTGGGACCAACATGGAACTCACCAAAAATTGGGTTACTTAATTGTTGGGAATTTTGATTTATGAAATCTGAAATTTAGGCCAAATCTCCCTAAAATGGATTATTGGAAGATGGAAGGGAATTTGGAATTTAATTCCCTATATCCATGATGACATATGAATCTTCCTGATTTTCAGAACCAAAGATTCCAGAAACCATTAACACAATGGATGTTGATAAAGGGTTGGGAGGAAATTCAATGTAGAAATCCATCATGACACCACCATTGACACAATCTCAATCGTGACTATAGCCACTAGGTGCCTACACACCATGTCAACCTTAGACATCATTCAAAGGAGTGTGATGGACACCCTCATATGTTGGTATGAGTATGATAGTGTCATTACCACTAGGGATATGACTCTCCAAGACCAAGAGGCTACAGTGTGTCATCAATAACACCAAACCCATGGGCAGCATAGAGAGTCCCTACTCCCTAATTGAATAGAGATTCACTTCAGGATACTCTCCCTGAAGTGGTGATATGACTCTATCTCCTACTATGAGGCGGGGGGGAGGCCTCAATCACCCTAGTAGAGAATTATATCGAGTATCCATTAATAAGGGCTCCTACTAGGCCTCGTTAGAGCCAACAAAGACTGGTATTTAAGGACAAAGAATGGGTGGACTATACACCTGATCGGGCGGCTTGGTATGGAGACCCAATGCCAATGTATTTCACAAGATCATGATAATTTCTATTAAGGGGAATTATATTCAATAGATCCAATGGTTACTTTAACCAATGAATCATTATGATTTTTCCCATTAATTGATGATCAACGGTCCATGTCCACATGATTGGGACCGAGACCTCAGTTGGGCCACTTGTAGGGTTGGATTGCTCTATTAATCACTATCACCATGAGATGTCGTTACATGGTTGCTCAAAACAATATAATTTATTAGGTAGGACTTCCCAACTCTATGACCAACCAAATCGATTGTCCTCCCACACTCACAATCAACTTGGAGGTCCTCCCTTTGTTCCTATTATCAGTTAATGTTCAGGACCTCCTCACTTTTTCAATATCTTTCATGGATGTCATCCCAATACCGCTACCTCCATTGAACCCATAGGCTCTCCCAATGCTGAAGGAAATCTATGATAAGGTCATACTCATGTAATTCTAGGCTCAAGAGAAGGTACTACCCATTTCATCACCAATCAGTACAGAGGTCCTCCCCATGCCACATTCGACTAGAGTGGAGGTCTTCCCTTCTCTTCCAGTAGTCATCATTGATGTCCTCATTGTGTTTCAACCTTCCCACACAGATTTCCTTTTCACTACATCATCGACCATCATAGAGCTCCACCAAATACACATTTTTATCAGTGCAAAAATCCTCCTTCCACTCCATACTAGATGTATGGAGGTCATCCCCATTCCCACATCACCTATCAGAAAGGGTTCCCTCTATATTTACCTATAACCCAAAGCTGAGGTATTGTCGGTTTCATAAACAACTAGAGTGGGTGCCCTACCCAATCCTATAATAGTGTTATAGGAATTTCTCCTCTCTCCAACATCAACTGATATAGAGGCCATACCTGTATCCCATCCAATAAAAAAGGAGATTCTCCCAATGATAACACCCATCAGAATAGACTTACTCCACATACTAATGAAAGTCTCTCCCCAGAATAACCATCCCAAGGTAGAAGGGTGAAATGCCATTATTGAAGGAAAGATTCATGGAAGTTAGAAGTCTTTGTCAATATTGTTCACTTATTTTATTGTGTGGTAGAATGTGATTCTGTTATGGATACATCATCCCAGTCCTCATCAATAAATTCTAGGACAAGAACTCGGTATGTGAATTTATTCATCCTTGAAGGTTAGATTCACTGAATCCAAAAAAATCCCAAGAGGTACATGCCGATAGAGGAATATTTGGATCCCCTCAATGGGATCATGGTGAATTCATCTTTATCAAAACCGGTTCCTCTCTCTACCTATACATGAGATCATAAAGAATTATTCTAAAATGGGATAGATAATGAATATCCAGTTGAGTTATCAATGAGAGCGGATGCCCTTACACAGGTGGTTGTTGTGAACACCCATTAATATGAGGAAGTAATGATGTGATTTGTACCACTCTCAATAGATGAGTCACCATGTAGTAACTAGCTTGATTTTGCAAAGAATCATCTACAAGAAAAAGAACCACTACACCAATGAACATTTGTTTTACCACCAATATCATTTTAAGTATTGATTGATGCATGGGCAAACTAGAAGAAGAACACCACTTCATAGTAGGATATTCTACGGGAGACTCTGGATACTAAATAGTTTTCCATTGTATTTTGGCACAAAAACATCTGAAACTGATTGATTGAAATACCTCACTGACGACCATGTCGTGTTCTTACACCAAACGATCTAGATGAAATTATTTCTCCTATATGATCATCATTTGGTCTACACAAGATGGTGGGATCCTTTAGAACACATTGATCAGCAATGAAACATTGTTGAGTTAGCATAACTCCCATTGGCTCAACACCTTTAATCACCCATCCACCATATTACCCTATAATAGAGTGTCATCAAGATATTTATTGTGCATCAATGAGTCTCCAAAGTGTCATATCTACACATATATATTATTGTATGCATAAAGTATGCTACTATCTAGTTCATCCCTATTATGCCTTATCTAGATCTACTAATTTATATTGGGTATATTCATCTAGGTATCAATATTTTAAATATTAATTTACCTAATATTTACAAATATAGGGGTGCTAATGAAAGGTTACACTGAGATAACCCACCCGTCGAGGTATCACAATATGTGGTAGACCATAATAAAGGGGTTTACACCCTTCTACAAAGGAAAACACTCAGTGTTGGGGATTATTATGGATCATTGCGTACCAGTTGAAATTAAAAAAAAAGATAAATATTATAATGGGACCTCTAAGATAACTGATTCATACGATATTTCATTGAATATAGAGTCTGATCCCATGATCACTACATTGGTCCATCATTTCCCTGATTAAGTGAGGATATTTGATAATATAAATGCTGAGTGGAACCTATAATATGGTTCTCCAAGATATGACCCTATTCCTCCTCCATTAGGGATTCCGAGGAATTCACATCTCATCCTCTTACATTTTCTACCAAATCAAGTGTCATAATAACATGCATCCCGACGGAGAATAGGTGATAGTGCATGGTAAGGGACCTTGATATGAGTCCTCAAATTTTGGAGAGTGTGATTACATTCCTTGGGATCCAGATCAAGTTGATCCATGTGATTCTAAGAATGAATACCATGTTGATGATATTATTAATGAATTGTTGTTTAGGGATACTCACAAAGATATGGACCCCCTCCATGATGATTTTATAGAATCTATCACTGTTCACCTCAAAAAACTCTTTACGTGATGGGTAAAGATCCCAACAGACATAAATCCATATCTATGATGGGTAGATGATATTCAAGAACCACTATATTTTATGAATCCTAGATTTTCCAAAATTTATAGGGTGGGATAACCATTACAACATCTGGACCACATCATCTCAAGGTGAGGTCTCATATTGGGAATTCCAAATCAACAAGAGGTGGATAAGATGTGATTTTTTTGTTTATAAATTAGAAGGTACAATTTTTTTGGTATTTACAATTACCCATAGGGACTATCACTGGTTGGGAAGATGTTCATGTGCAGTTTATCAGGTATTTTAGCTTCAATATGTGAAAGAAAAGCATTGTAAACCTCTACAAGTGAATCAAGTTCTAGATAAACTCATCGCAGAAATTTTCTCCTAGTAGAAGGGACTTAAATATTCACTACTTATTCCACTTTAGCAAGATAAGATATAAATTATGTGCATGGTAAATTCCAATACTGAACTGGTCCCCAACCACATCACTCCAAACATACAGATCCAGTTATGGGATAAATATAATAAGGCTTAATTTTTGGAGGAATCCTTGATGTAGGCTGTGCAAGAAGATCTATTACCTCTTCTTTCTCATGAAGGAAGAACCATGAGGGAAACAAATGAAGCCATGGTATAGGTATTTCCCACAATCCACTAGAGATTTTGTTGGGATATCCCTACCAGGAACAACTTCAGAGAGTGAAACATCATCATCAAGCTCATCCTTCCCTTTTTTTGAATCAGAAGGAAAATCCCCATCGAGAACAACCACCTAGGAAATAGAATATGGATCCATACCCTCATCAGCCTCTATACCCCCATCAAGATTCATCATTTCATTAGGGAGAAACTCCCAAAGTTCTATTATTAGATAAGAGAAGTCAAAAATGTTCATTCAATGATGAATATATTCCTGGTTACTTTCACTATTCCTTGTAATAAAGGATTTCAAAGCTACTAGAATGCATGATTCCCCAAGAATCCAAGATCACTAATCACCCTAACCGCATCCCTGAGCACATGATCCTTGTAAATAAAATAAAAAAATTCAATGCATTCAAGGAATGTCTTCAAGACCCAGTAGATAATGGTCTAATCAATTTGGTATATTTTTTGGCATAGGTGGAATACTTATCCACCAAGACTAAAAGTTACTAAGAAGGTGAATGAAATAATCTTTATAACTATTAAAATAATATGTTTGATGTCTGGTTGGATTATAGAGAAGTCGATCACTCCCATGGTGTCATTCGTCCATGTTTTAGCTATCTCGAACCTCAGGATGCTTTCTCTCCTTATTTGGATATCTCCTCTATTTGAACATAACAACCTTCATCATCTTAGAACAGTAGGAATTTTAGGCCCATGGGAAGGAAAAGTACATACTGATCTCGAAGAAATCTCGCACATACAGTGATTACATTCCCCATGTAATGGGGATCTCCCCTATGGTCTACACAACAATGCAAGACTCCTCTTATAATTAACAGGGGTATGTCTCCATGAATAAAATTTATTTTTTGGATCATTTAATGGTATATGATGACGATGAGTAATACTAAATATCTATGAGTGTATTTGGTTTACACTATTGAAGAAGATGTTGAGGACATGTAAACCATCAGATGACTCAAGTGAGTGATTCACGACACATTGTGCATGATACCGAGACCATCCAATAACTTCAATGAAAAACTAAATAGGTATAGTCTTTTAAGACCGCTCCATTAGACATGCCACCATAGATGATTTTACAAACTAACTAGGGATGACTGCCACAACTGCATCAATATTAGATGAGTCTAGATACAACTAGTTCTCATCCATCTGATAGTCAGCCAGAAATGGTTCTGGGTGAGTTTTTTGATGTGTGGTAAGACATTTTCAGCACCATCCATAATCTATTGGATCAACAAGTAGGACATGTTAAGCCTCACACTAAAGAGAAACCCAAAGGGGGTAGAAATATGAATATGTCATGGAAGTACAATGTGTTAAAAAACCTAACCCACATACCTACACATATTATGATCCTTGATTCCCTCTATCCATGAGAAGAGATGCATGAGGACCGTGCAGAGGTATGGAGATGCCCCCTCCATTTTGAAGAAGAGAAAGCCACCAAGGAATAATTCTATGAAGAGGAGGTCAAGAGACCAGATTGTGAATACATCATATCATTCTTCAGAGAAGACGAGGGATCTCGGGTGTAGGGTCACATCCTCTCGTTGTACGTCATCGTCCAGTTCAATGGCATCGATGTCCATCACTGTCTAGTCGAAACAGGATTCAACATAAATTGCATCCTGACCTGAACACTCTTTTAGTTGGGACAAACTAAGTTAAACTTTATCCCATAGGACATTAATATTTAGTTTTATGACAATAATGAGTAGAGACTATGTGGTAGAATTTGGTTGACAATCCAATTCACTGGATTGATAGAAAATTCTAAATTCATGGTTATCTCACATGATGTTGTGACAACTAAAAACTATTAACAATAAATTTCCCTTATTATAATTATTTTATATGATATAAATACATAATATAACATGATAAAAAATCTATAAATGATGAATGAATGATATAAGAAGTCTTTTAAGAAGTTAAGTAACCTATATCGATGAAATAATAACATGAAATTTAGTATAGTAATGAGACCCTTATTAATAGTAAACCATCCAATTGAATATTAACCTCACCAATGAAATTATGAATAAAATTTATTCATGTTATATGTAAAAATATGAAGATTTTATATCATAGTACATATAAATTAATATTTTAAAAAATACTAATTAAGTGTTTGTATTTATGTAAGTCACAAATATTTGATTAAAATTTTTTGATTGATTTAATAATTTATAAGAAAATTTATTTTCATAAAATGTATTTTTATGTATTATAAATATAAAAAAATTTATGAGACCTTAGTTAAATTTTCAATTTTAAATTAAATCTGTTATAATTTAAAAAAACAGTATTTTTCCAGTAAATTATGATTTTAATTAAAAATAAATTTTCTCATATTTATAAAATTATATTCATAAAATGGTGTTGATTTTTCAATTCTACACATCAAAAAATGTTTAGGGTGAATTTTTGGGATTTTCCTAAAATATTTGAATTTATGGTGAATGGTGAAATATAGTAATTTATGGTAGACATTCATTATAAGTTAAATACACTATTAATTGATTCATGTCTAATGTAATGAAAATTGTTTCAAAATGAAATGGTCTAATTTAATTATTTAGTCTCAATAATCAACACCATTTCTTATATTGAGAAAAATAATATATTAATGATTTAAATAATTAGAAAACACCCCTCTCCTCCACTATAAAATCCACCACTCACCACCCCTTCTCCTCACATCTCTCAAGACATGGGCCTTGTTCAAATTCTGTCGAATACACTCCCAAAACCTCTCCACCAAGTCTATGAGCTTTTTTCCTAAACAAATTCTAAAACCAATCCCTTGAGGAGGTTCTCAAGAATAAGGAATCAAGAGGTAAATCCCTCTTCCGTTTTCATTCAATTTTTTTTCAAGTTCCTTTTTTTTGCATCTTCTCCCCAAATCCACTTGTACATATAGCCTGAAAACTCATGCATCTGATATATGATTTAATTTCACCATCTTTATGGAATAATTATTCATTAAAGATCTTATCTTCCCTCTTTTGTTTTATGAATGAAAACATTTCCCGTGAGGTTCTAATTTACCAACTTCATGAGCAATGTGATTTCATATTTCAATTACATCTTAGAGGATGGTATTGAAACCATTTTTATAGTCAAAACAGGTTATAATATATTTATTATATCATATTTATAGTTTTTTAATCAATTTTTTCACAGGATATTAATTTATAAAAGAAGATGATTTTTTGTGATAGAAAAACACTACAATAATCTAAATAATTATAATCAAAAATTTCTCAAATTAATCATACTAAAATCAGAAAAAATAGTATTTTAATTTTATATAATTTTATTAATAACATATAATTTCAGTTATAGAAATATATCCTCATTATATGTGATTTTCCACACACATATACTAGTAAAACGATCTTAAAAATCAAGGAAACTAATTATCCTAAAAGATAACATCGAACCTTTTAACCCATCAAAAAGGTCATAAAATGAACTGAATAATTTTATATTAACAAAATACAAGGATAAATGGTTATATTCATGTTAATTAATGAATCTATTTTTTATCTTGGACTTTAACATCAAGTGAAGAGTACCTTTTGACTTAAGGTATGTGTTTCTACCCGAACCTCCATTATTCCTTCTAGTTATTCTTTTTCTCTTTTTACCAAAATGAAATTATATTTTTTAGTTATTTACATATTCTAAATGATGTTTATATCTTACAAAAAAATTTATCAATACCCATTCATCTTTGTTTTTTGGGGGTATACTTGTTTTTAAAAGGTTCCCTACTCAATTCTTTTCGAAAACAAAACCTGATTTAAGTGAACTTCCCGAATTCATACACATTTTCATGTGTGATCCATAATCAGTTTTAAGACACCATTGTTTTTTCAAAATAACTATTTTTTTATCATGATTTACCTTGTTTCAATTATTTTTTTTTAAAATAATTATTCCTTCTACATTTTAATGAATCTTGAAGGTTTTCTATTGAATCCTTTAAAAATATTTTATCTCAAATGTATCTTAAACACTATTTTCACTTCAGGTTGACATCAATTATCAGGATATATCCCTATATTTCCTTATTAATTTCCATTTTTATTTGAATAAATCATGTCAAGGAGACCACTATGGTATTCCCTTTTGATATTCCATTTGACAAAATCATGATTCCTTATTTATTCCATGTGTAACCCTTATGTTTGTGTTTGATTTTTTATGTATGATTCTTTACATGTAAAACATATTCATGAACATATTATTATAGGTTCATCCAAATAGTCCTTCATTTCATTAGGTAATTTTTTTTTCTCAAGAGACATTACATGTAATGGTCTTGGTGTTTTTCCTTGACACATTCTCCTCTATGTGCAATGAGCCTTGACTCATTCTCCTCTTTGTTCAATGAGACTTAATTCATGATAAATTCATGTTTTATGTTTCTAGAACATTACTATAAATACAGGATTATATGATCCCATATTGTATATTTTATTATTCCTTATGTTTAGTCATGTTTCATTCCTTTCAAGGTTATTATATTATTCCTTATAACTCGTCTTCTATGATTTATTTTAATGTTTATTAATTAATGGGAAATTTATCTCATCCATTTGTTCATGTTATACCCATGTTATCCTAAAAATATGTAAGGGATCAATGGAATATAAGAGATCATAATGCATTATAAATAAATAAATGTTATATTTAGTTCCTTGTTTTCAGTTTTTTATACATATTCTTCCAAGGCGCTAGATTTTAGGATTCATGGATTCAAATTTTTTGTTTAATTTTGATTATAATCATGTAATGATAAGTGTAGAAGACTTTTTTTTCAATAGATATTTTCATCCACACACATATGGGTAGGCCATCATTCCATTTTCATGTATCATTTCCTTCCTCGTATAACCAAAGTCTCAAGTACTCTCTCAATGGTAATGTATGCATGATCCATAGTGATATATCTACATTAGAGTCCTTGGATACATTATATAGATTGTGACTTTTAAAGAGAGCATGGATAAGTAGGTTCTGTCCAACAAGGTTGTGTATACCAATGATTCAGCCAGCTCATGGATGGACTTTGCCGATGCTTTTTTTCTCCTAAATCACAAAGTGAAGTCCATGACTCTAGACATGGGAAATTTATTATGTTATTTTTGTGATGAAAGGATGTCACATCCCCATGTATAAGAAAAAATTGAATGATACATCATATTCCTACATAGGCACGGACTAGGTGATATTGGAAACCCTTATCCTTGTAAGTTATCAAGATGTTTTACCCAATGGATACCATTGTCAGTCAAACATGCATCTTTTTCTATTACAGGTTGAATAAATAGAAACTGACCCATGACCATTAATTTCACATCATTCAAGGAACTCATGTTTGAAGGATTGATGTAATCAGTTTGATAGTTTTTTTTCATGGGTTTACTAGAGTAGGATCCTACCATTGAGGAACTCACCTCCTTCCAAGTAGGCACCAGTGTACCCCCAGAATTAGTCGGCCTAGATGAACTATATCCTCCCACTTATTCCCCTGTCCAGTACCCATAGAAGAAATACTACATCATCCTAATCAAGAAAGAGGGCATGAATATCAGAGTTATTTTCAGCTTTCGGGATCTCAACTATAATTTTTTAATGATGATTTTCCACTTCCAGTGACAGATTTGTTGATCGATTCCACAAATGGGTTCTAGGATCTCTCATTTATGGATGTATATTACATATACAGTAACACTTATATGTTCATATAAGATGGGGATTCTTCCTCTTTTCAGAGTTTCAGAAGGGCCATTTTCAATCTATTAATTCATTTATGTCTGAACAATTTAGGAGCCACTTTTCAGTGACCCATGCACCACATATTTTAAAAAATCCTTGAGAAGCTAGTGTAATGATATATCGATGACTTTGTGGTCTCATACAACTAGAATCGGGACTATATCCGAGATTATGATAGTGTGTCTAGATTCTTCTATTATAAGAATCGGAGGATGATCCCCTTTAATGTGGACCTTTAGGATTACCTCAGGAAACATTATTAGATTAGTTTTTAGATATATAGGAATCAATATAAACATAGGTAAGATCATGAAAATATGCCAGATTCCTCGTCTAAGAAACCTCTAGGAGCTTTGAGACCTTCAAATCCACCTGGTTAACATATATCGATATACCTTGAATTTTGTAAGCATGTTTAAGACCTTTTATATGGTCATGAAGAACATAACCATATACTAGAGGTCTAAAGAGATAAAACCCTCCTTTGAGGTAATTAGGTAGTATATTCTACAACCTATAATTCTAATGCCACCCATTTTAGGGAAGCCTTTGGTCTTCTATGTGGCCGCCCTGAGTGATCAATCAGCACCCATCTAACCGATAAGAATGATGGAGGGCTAAAGAATATTTTATACTATTTCAATTGAATGCTCCTCAAAATGTAGTCTAGATACTCTCTCATCGAGAAGATATTCCTCACATTAGTTATTTTAAGTGAAGAAGTTGTGTCATTATCTGAAATATCACTAGATACAGCTGGTGTCCCATGCAGATTCATTAAATTTTACCTTGAATCTATTAATGTTTATAGGGTTACTCGAAATCTGGGTAGTGATCCTTTATTAGTTTTACATCAGTTTCATCACATAGAAGGCCGTCAAAGATCAGTCATTGGGAGAATTTCTCATATCCCATCCAACTCATAAATAGAAGCCTATGGATATCTATTTCCTCAATGAAGCCTTCCTTTTTGTGGACCATCCATTAACAATTTGGATGATTCATTTACATAGTGCCTCCCAGAGACTGACCATAAGATTTCTTAATGACCCAATGTTCAATAGAGTATTCATGTGTATTATCATCATTATCCCTATGAATGCTATCAAACCTTACTCATTCCTTCTTTTAGAAGGCTACACCAATAACCTAGATGATTATAAAACTCCCATTAATGGTCTTGGTCTAGGTATATAGAATTATTCCCCTTCATACATGTGAAGGGAGACTTCTATTTAGTCATAATGTATATCATAGTTGATTATATCATTAGGAAGCATGTTTTCATGATCCTACGGGAACACACTCACCGACTGATGATCCATTTACCTTCTCAATTATAGGAAACTCATGTTCCCTGATCACAGAATGGTGGAGCTGGTGCCTTGGATATTCTAGTTTCCTATACTGTAGAACTGTATTATGATTATATATTCATTCATATGGATAATCATAGGGTCATGGATCCTGTTATTTTAGATGATGAGGAAAATACAGTAAACCAGCTAACTGATGCAAGCACAATTTCCAGAAAATAAGAACCCACACTGTATGGGAAGAAATAACCGATTGGAATAACCCTTTTTGTGCATCTCCATCATGGTATCCTCATTCCAGATAAGGATGAACTTAAAATATATTGATGACATGTAGGAAGAATCAACCTATAGAGTGGGAATATCCTCGAGAAAAATATCAATAGATGTGGTTTTGATGGAATTATCCTCTATTGTATTAAAGGAGATGATATTCACTGGGTTATATAGGAAGTTAATGTATGGTCTTGGGGACCTCATCATGTAGGGTTAAGGATCTCTAAAAAGATCCTACTTTTAGGATATTTCTATCCCACAATGCCCCATGACTATATTGAGCTCATTGGGTGTTGTAACACATGTCTGATCCATGAAAACTATGTGAATAGACCACCAGAGCCCCTCCAAGCCATAATTCATTCTTATACCATTACAGTATGGGGACTCAATTTTTTAGGTTACTATTTACTTGAAATAGATTCCAAATTTAGGTTTCTTATGACCATAATATATTTAATTTCCATGTGGGAAGAGTAAATTTATCTGGTTTAATTCAAGGAAAATTCAGAGGTTGAATTATTGATCTCTCACATCATCTATCAGTTCTAATCCCTCATTCCATTTCATATGAAAAGTTAACTAATTAATGTTATTTTGATAAGAAGAAAATTTATTCCATTTACAATATCTGATCCAACCATATATACCATTATTACACACATGTGAATTCACATATTTAGGCATTTAAGAAACCCTCTCCATCATTTAGTAGATGATAGTGGTCCTAGACAAGAATATTTAGGTCGGAAAAATCCCAATGCTCTCTTTCCCTATCAGATATTGACATTATATTCCACACAAATGACTCAATATTCCATAGTTAATGGAACAAAATTTGTACTACCCATTGATATTTATCTTACATCACCTCGAACAACTCTCTATAATCCGAAGAAGCTAGAAATAATAGAAGATGTTTATATGGAATAGTTTTAGGGATTCAAATAGAATAAGATCTAGGGATCGAACAATCTATAAAAGCACATGAATAAGATTGAGAGATATTTCGACAATAATATTTTAATCTTATCCTTATTCTAGGGAGACATAGTTATGTCTCTTAGAATGAAAATGATACACATTAAGAATCCCCTAAAGTTGGATCCCATGTTGGAAGGGACTTATATCATTCATAAGGTATATTACAAATTTACATACTCAAAGATCACTCTGAGAAGAGGGTGCATCACCCATACTAATAATGACACGTTCTTCAAGCCTTAAAATTCATAAGGATTTTGTGTCATAGACACACAATGTTTAATTGGACACCTAGACCAAGATATAAAACCATGAACTAGAGGTTTAATTTTATGAATCAAAACATCAAACTATGATCATGTATTCCTTGTAATTTTATTATGTATATCAGGCCTCCTTGTTCCTAATGAATGATAAATTATAGCTGCCACACCCTGAACATCACATTAAGAACACTTTTTCCCTCCAATGTTCTAGATGATTTATGATAAACTACATAACAAACTACTTCAAAGTTTCATGGTATTAAAATTCATAACAACCATTATCCAGATTATATGAAGTTAAACATTGTAATTATTATCATTCTAGCTACACAATGAGAAACATCATAGCATCATAATGTTCTCACCTGAGAGGAAATTTCCCTCAGAATCACTCATATACAATGCCATGTTCCTGAACAAAACAATGTTTGATTTTTGTCCACATAAGATACATAGAGACTCATATATTCTACATATTGGTCTAGCCACCCAAATATCAAAAAATGAAATTCCCACTCCCTATGTACGATTAAAAACAATAGAGAGATACATCCATAAAGAACTATTTGTGGCTTGATTCTTTCTAACATATGATAGGCAATGACACCTGGACATCTCAACACCAAGAAAAAAATAAATTCATCAACACTCTTTTCTCTCAGACCCAATTAATGGCACACTAGGACTGTTTAGTCCTTTCCCACATTGAATATTTCTTCTACCCATGTTTTATAGGTTCTTGTGATCCCACCCAAAATAAAATAATTGTGAATCAAAATCATGTGAAAATATCCTCTAAATTATGTGGTGTGGAATTGTTGATCCTAGACCCTATTTTATGTCTATCTTCTCAATCTATCACATGAAAAAAAAATCATGAGAACACCAATCTATTAATTATATAACCCTAAACTAAGATACATTTGTTATGAACTCTCTGAAATTAAAATGAGTTCTCATAGTACAAAAATCATGATAATAAACAATATGTATGCCTTATTGGGATTTTTGTGTGTGTCATTGTTGCTCCATGGTCCTTATTCATGCCATGTTTATATGTCCAACATGATAACTTACCTTTTTATTGAATCCCTTTCATCATCATATTGGTAACATAACTATAGATAGTTTATAAGAAGTCCCAGAATCAAGACTTTAAACTATTTGAAACCCACATCAGGAATGAATATGTAGAATGGGGACCCCATGGCCCTATTTCACACTAGGTTTTTCATGCCACCGTATAAAGAATATCCCTTTTGAAGTGTTTCCCTATCTTCTGAGCTTCATGACCTTAAACTGATAGCCACACTGCGTTTGAGGAACGCAGAATTAAATTGGTTGGATGGACTAAACTCCATGACCATAAACTAAGTTTCAACATGATCAATGAATTATATTACACTACATTCAAGACCTTACCTTGTTTAGGATTCCTCATGATAACCATGGGATGATTTAGTTCCCTCACGAGCGAGGATTTCCCCTAGTAGTGTTGGTCTCTAACCACACTGTGTTTCTGAATTCTATGACCCTTAACTACATATCCCAATTTCTTCAATTCATGATGTTAAAAAATTACTATACCCAATTTTTAGATATGATACTATATATTCCCTCATATGACAGGATCATGTTCATTGATATTGGTGTTCCACCATGCCATGCTCTATGACTATGTATGGCTTGATTCTAATCCTTCAGGGAAATTCAGTGATGCGTGAACTTCTCATTTCTGGGAGAGGATGCTAGTTAATCAACCTTTTTCCCATTGGCCTTAGTTATGGTCTAGGAATTATGACCGTAAATCATATGGAGTTCATATTAGGTGGGTTTTTAGAACATGATTCTCCTTGTCTCATTCATGTTGTCTCATATACAGTCCTAGGGTATCATCTTGGTAGACATTATATGACATTATGGGACAAGTTCCCTTTTTCAAACATGGTTAGTGTTGACCATGTTTGTTTTTCCCATTTAAGGATGACAACACGAATGTTATTTTTCTAAATATGGTCTGTAGTTATCCCATATCACCATGACACTCTTCATGTGTTCTTTATTTTTTTCATTGTGATTCACATTCCTATTCCCCTTTGTTCTGATAGAATTCATCACCCCCAGAATTTTCACTTTTTGTAACAAACACACTCTAGAAAATGATGTTTTCTATTCTATGTGCCTTATTATCAGGTCAAAGCCTCTCTTGTAATGACCCGAAATTTTGAATAAATCTTGTTTCCTAATTTTTTGTGTTATTTTATTTTAACTTTTTATATATACTTGGATAACATGAGTATAATTAAAATGAAACTGTTGGGTTTAGACTGTTATATGATCATTGGTCAATATGACCGCTGGAAACTAAACATTTCGATATTTATCTCTAAATACAAGTGACCTTGGTTAATTAATATAGAAAGAATATTCGATGGACTCACCCAGTAGTCTTGGACCGATCGAAGCCCATCTAACAGAACATGGGAAGGAGGTAGCACCACTGGGCTTTGCTCTGGACCAAACCCAAGCTGAACTTCATCATGTGAAGCTAGAATGAGATCTCCTTCGCAAGAAGTTTAAACTGATAGAAATTACTACTTGTGCGATGTTGGCCGAGCCTCCCTCGGATTCTCTCACCTTAGCACACCTTACACTTAGGTCCTATGCTGGTGTGATAAGGGGCTATGTAAGGAGACCATAACTACCTTGTGTAATCCTTTGTTTTAAATAAAAATGGGGATTTATTATTATGAAGTTTATGAATTTTCAAATGTCCGGATAAATATAATATGCATATTTTTGGTGAATTTTAGAGAATGGATATTAAAAAAAATGTTTATTTAAACCTTAAATAATTAAAAATGTGCAATGATTTTCAAAAAAATGGTCTTCTACAATTATGTTCATTACGGAATTTAGAGTCTAATAAGATCAACTTGATTTTTGATGAATAGTACATTATGAATAGTGATTTTATGATTAGGATTACCAATATGACCAAATGGATTAGTAATCTCACATAAATAAAGTTTTAAAATAATCTCAGCACCTTGATTAAGTAATGTGATTCAATAAAATGGTTAAATAATGGTTTCATAAATTATTATTCAAGTATTAGTTTTTTCAGGTGAATAATGTCTTTTAACTAAAAATTAAATTAAAAATATTTACAAAATTATTTTTATAAAATGGATATCATTTTTGAACTCACAGCATCGATATTATGTTAAGGTAATTTTTGGGGTTTTTCTGAAAAAAATGAATTTTCGGTGAATAATGTATTTATTTAAAATTAAAATTAAAATTATTTAAAAAATTATTTTTTATAAAATTTAGTTCATTTTTGAAATCAGAGCATTGATATTTGGTTAATATGAAATTTTTGGATTTTTCTGAGAAAGTTGAATTTTCAGTGAATATTAAAAATACAGTTTTAGGGTTTCGGTATGTTTAATGACATCATAACTGTGTCATGGTGATTTCATGAGATATTTTAAGGTTTGGCCGACCTAAGGTGATGGATATTTGTATTGGGGGACTCATGTGGCCTATCATAATGGGAAATATCATGGGAGAGCACATGGTTTTGAGAAAAGCACATGTGAGGTGTCCCTTGGCCATTAATGACTTGTCCCCTCACATTCCCTATAAATACCAAGCCCTCATCTCATCCATTCGACTCCAAACTCATCCTCAACGAAGTTCTGGTCTCTTTTCCTCCCAAGGAGTCCTCCCAAGGTTCCCCCAAGCCCTCAAGGTCCAAACCTTGAGTTTTAAGAGTTACATTTTAAGGTAAGGGATCCGACAGCTCTCTTTCTTTTCAAGAAATATCTTTTATGTCATTTATTTTATGCTCCATGTTCTTATGTTGAAGGGTGTTCTTTTATACCCCTCTTATTTCCCTTTTCATGTTAGCATAATGAGATATCCCCTCTTACTCTCATTATTTCGTTTTATTATGTTTTAAGTGGCGCCGTTAGGCTGCTGAAATATTTGTAACAGATTCTTTCTCCCTTCTCATTTTTCAAGATCTATTTTCATGTAAAGTATTTAAAGTTCATTTTTATTATGTTGGGGTATGATCTATAAATTTTACATACTGATATTTTATGATCATATGATGAGAGACCCCATTTTGTCTCTTCAATTCTGTATTTTGATGTTTTAAGTGGCGCTGTTAGGCTGCCGGATTTTTAAGTGGTTCTTCACCCTTCTCGTTTTGAAGTTCTACTTTCATGTCAATTATTTCAAGAAACTTTTTGTTATGTTGGGGTATTATTTATATATCTATCATACTGATATTTTATGACCATATGATGAGATACCCCATGTGATCTCTTAAATTCAGTATTTTAACGTTTTAAGTGGCGCCGTTAGGCTGCCGAATTTTTAAGTGGTTCTTCAACCTTCTCGTTTTGAAGTTCTACTTTCATGTCAATTCTTTCAAGTTACTTTTTATTATGTTGGGTTATGATCTCTATATCTATCATACTGATCTTTTATAACCATATTATGAGAGACCCCATTTGATCTCTTCAATTCAGTATTTTGATGTTTAAGTGGCGTCGTTAGGCTGCTGAATTTTTAAGTGGTCCTTGCACCTTTCTCCCTTTTCAAAGTTCTAATTCCATGTCAAGTATTGCACGTTCCTTTTTATTATGTTGGTGTATGATATCTATATCTATCATACTGATATTTTATGTTCATATGATGAGATACCCTATTTTATCTCATCAATTCATTTTTGGTTGAAGTTTAAGTGACGCCGTTAGGCTGCCGAATTTTCATAAGATAAATCTTATTTTCGTCTCACTTCCATGTTCTTCATTTAATATTGTATATCTTTAAAATTTCATTAACAAGTTCTAAAATCCCATATATTCTGTCCCCCTACTGTTTTATGGATCATTTATGAGTGTGTGACTCATGTCCCCTCTCTTTTAAATGTTTTCTAAAACCGTGTAACATAGCCGTTATGCTGCAGAATTTTCGTCTCAAAATGTCTCTCTCTTTTCTAAAAATTATTTTATGTTATAAAGTGAATACTCAAAGCTCTTATTTCTACAAGGGTATTCACATATATATCAAAATGTTCTATTTTAAATTCTTGTATTTACATACATGAAACCCGCTTTCCCTTTCTGTGGTTTTAAAGTGCCATAAAGATCATGTCTTTAAAGCAGTTTTTAAAACATTATGATTATGAAATGAATCCCATTTATTTTGTGCTATATGGGTTCTTTATGAAATGTTTGATGATTATATATGTGTCTCACATGATAATAAAGGAAAATTTAAGGGTGCGCCCTGATAGCGTTCCAATGCATTGGGTAATGATGTAACCACTAGAGATTACAATTTTCCTGATATCTTGGTGAATAACCTTGGTAATTTTCAAATGACACATTGGGGATGGAACTTGGTGATATGTTCATGATTTTCTATGTTAAATGTTGTATCCACATCTTCAAGTTATGAAAAATGTTATTTTTATTATGATATGCCTCATGATTTCGTTCTCATGCCTTAGAGTTCTTTTCACGACTTTATTGATGTATCTCAAGTTCATATGTAAAATGTTTCACTTGTTTCCCTTACTGGGCCTTCTGGTCACCCATTCTTTTGATGTATATCCCTAGGTTATGATATGCAGTAATGAACCTAGGATGAACTTAAGGAGAAGCCTTTCAAGTGTTTAGGAATAATTTTTTTTGTTGTTTTTGTGTATTATGTTCTTTGTTTCCAAGACACTAAACCTTAAATATCCTCAGTTTTGTGTAATGTAATGAAAGTTTATGTTATACAAAGGCGTGATTCTATAGTTGGTATTAAAGGATGGTTTAGTTATTTGTGGAAATTAGGATATGAAAACATTATGATGAATCCTATAGATATGTTTATATTTAGGAAATCTTCCTGGTATTTTGGTGAGTATTGAGTAATGGGTTGCCAAGAAAATACATCCCTGTCTGGATACGAGCAGGTAAAGGTGGCTCTGGCACAGATGTACATAGGGGTAAAACCCGAAAACACCGCTTTGAGCTAGACTCGAATGAGAACTGGTACACGACAACGGGCCTTGCTGCACTCTTGGTTACTACACTCCCGGGGGATATACTTTGGTAAATTCATAAGCTTAGTATGAACCATTATTAAAGGAACAAGGATAAAACAAAATAGAGATTCACATAAGAATATATGATCATGGATAACCTAGTTTGGAACATAGGGGATCACAAGTTAGGATATACTTTTATTCTACATGTTTATCCTTTTATGCTTAAAGTTTCCTTTTCATGATTATTAGCTAAGTATTTAATCCCCTAATTATAGTTTCTTTTCTTAGTTAATGGAGGGAAATGGAAGAACATGTCCCAACAACCATTGTGATAGGAAATGTGATGATTGTCGTATTAATATGACAGAGGTGATTAGGGGATTAAAGGATGATTATTATTTTGGAAGACGTTCACTATTTTGGGGACCCAATATGATCGAGGTAAATATATTACTACGGTATTTTCATTGAGGAGTAAGGTTGACTTATATTTTGATGAATCGATGGATTTCAGGTGAACTTATGGTAATATAGGTTACTTATAGAAATTATTGACCTATCTTGGGGAAAATATGTTAAGGTTTTTTACTTTTGTTTTAAGATGTTAGGAGTGGTTCATGTTGTTTGGAGATGAACGATAAAGTTTATCTTAGAATAATATGTTATCAAGTTCTTCTTGTATTTGGGTTTCAATATTAGTTTAGTTTATTTTGAGGAATTTTAAGGACTATTATTTATGGAATGGTCTATGATGAACTTTGGGTAGTACCATGGATCTATGAAGATTTAAAAGTAGTTTCCATTCCTATGGGATTCTTTTTATTTGAAGAGTTGTTTTACCTTACCCTTTCTGTTTTTGGGATAATGTTTAAAGATAGAATAAATAAATAGTTAATATTTTGTGGATTATGTGATTCTCTAGAAAATGATTCTTGTGCTTTTTATGAGACCAAGTAGTTTTGAATGCTCATCATTTGGAGAAAAGATTATTTTTGGTAGAAACCTATTAAAGGATGAAACTCTTCTTGAAGGTAGGTATATTTTCTTATGTTTTTGTTCTATTTAGTAAATGAATTCCTCAAAATTATGAAAAGGAATGTAAAACAAAAACGTTGTTGGTTTACGTTTCCTACTAGGTAATCCAAGACCGTTTACACACATCATAAGTTTGGGATTTTCTTATGGTTAACTTTCTCCTAATCATGTTCTCTATCACTCTCCCTCAGAACTTGACCCCTTGTTTTTCTTCCATGTCCAGGTTTTCCTATATGGAATCCTAGAGTGGGTTAACTCGGGTGACCTTTATACTTCCCTTTCTTTCTTTTAAAGTAACAGTTTTACTGAGTCCTTTTCCGGTGTGGGACTTTCAATGAAATTTCAAAACCCAGTTTTAAAAATTGCAAGGACGCAATTTCTTAAGGGGGGAAGATTGTAACGACCAGAAATTTTGAATAAATCTTATTTCCTAATTTTGTGTGTTATTTTATTTTATTTTTTTATATATACTTGGATAACATGAGTATAATTAAAATGAAGTTGTTGGGTTTTGACTATTACATGACCATTGGTCAATATGATAGCTGGAAACTAAACATTTCGATATTTGTCTCTAAATACAAGTGACCTTGGTTAATTAATTTAGAAAGAAGATTAGACGGCCTCACCCAGTAGTCTTGGACCGATCGAAGCCCATCTAACAGAACTTGGGAAGGAGGTAGCACACTGGGCTTTGCTCTGGACCAAACCCAAGCCGAACTTTATCATGTGAAGCTAAAACGGGATCGCCTTCGCGAGAAGTTCAAACTGATATAAATTACTACTCGTGCGATGTTGGCCGAGCCTCCCTCAGATTCTCTCACCTTAGCACACCATACACTTAGGTCCTATGCTGGTGTGATAAGGGGCTATGTAAGGAGACCATAACTGCCTTATGTAATCCTTTGTTTTAAATAAAAATTGGGATTTCTTATTATGAAGTTTATGAATTTTCAAATGTCCGGATAATTATAGTATGCATATTTTTGGTGAATTTTTGAGAAAGGATATTTTAAAAAAAAATGTTTATGTAAACCTTAAATAATTAAAAATGTGTAATGATTTTCAAAAAATGGTCTTGTACAATTATGTTCATTATGGAATTTAGAGTCTAATAAGATCAACTTGATTTTTGATGAATAGTAAATTATGAATAGTGATTTTATGATTAGGATTAGCAATATGACCAAATGGATTAGTAATCTCACTTAAAGAAAGTTTTAAAATAATCTAGGCACCTTGATTAAGTAATGTGATTCAATAAAATGGTTAAATAACGGTTTCATAAATTATTATTCAAGTATTTTTTTTCAGGTGAATAGTGTTTTTTAACTAAAAATTAAATTTAAAATATTTATAAAATTATTTTTATAAAATGGATTTCATTTTTGAACTCAGAGCATCGATATTATGTTATGGTAATTTTTGGGGTTTTTTCTGAAAAAAATGAATTTTCAGTGAATAGTGTATTTATTTAAAATTAAGATTAAAAATATTTAGAAAATTATATTTATAAAACGGAGTTCATTTTTGAAATCAGAGCATTGATATTTGGTTAATGTGAAATTTTCGGATTTTTCTGAGAAAGTTGAATTTTCAGTGAATAGTAAAAATACAGTTTTAGGGTTTCAGTATGCTTAATGACATCATAACTGTTTCATGGTGATGTCATGAGATATTTTAAGGGTTTTCCGACCTAAGGTGATGGATATTTGTATTGGGGGCATCATGTGGCCTAACTTAATGGGAAATATAATGGGAGAGCACATGGTTTTGAGAAAAGCAACTGTGAGGTGTCCCTTGGCCATTAATGCCTTCTCCCCTCACTTTCCCTATAATTACCAAGCCATCCTCTCATCCATTCGACTCCAAAACGATCCTCAATGAAGTTCGGGTCTCTTTACCTCCCAAGGAGTCCTCCCAAGGAGCCCCCAAGCCCTCAAGGTCCAAACTTTTGAGTTTTAAGAGTTACATTTTAAGGTAAGGGATCCGACCTCTCTCTTTCTTTTCAAGAAATCTCTTTTATGTCATTTCTTTTATGCTTCATGTTCTTATGTTGAAGGGTGTTCTTTTATACTCCTATTACTCCCCTTTTAATGTTCACATAATGAGAGATCCCCTCTTACTCTCATTATTTCGTTTTATTAAGTTTTAAGTGGCACCGTTAGGCTGCTGAAATTTTTGTAACGGATTTTTTCTCTCTTCTCATTTTTCAAGAACTATTTTCATGTAAAGTATTTCAAGTTCCTTTTTATTATGTTGGGGTATGATCTCTAAATTTTTCATACTGATCTTTTATGATCATATGATGAGAGACCTTATTTTATCTCTTTAATTCAGTATTTTTATGTTTTAAGTGGCGCCGTTAGGCTGCCGAATTTTTAAGTGGTTCTTCACCCTTCTCGTTTTGAAGTTCTACTTTCATGTCAATTCTTTCAAGTTTATTTTTGTTATGTTGGGGTATGATTTCTATATCTATCATACTGATATTTTATGACCATATGATGAGAGACCCCATTTGATCTCTTCAATTCAGTATTTTGACGTTTTAAGTGGCGCCGTTAGGCTGCCAAATTTATAAGTGGTTCTTCACCCTTCTCATTTTGAAGTTCTACTTTCATGTAAATTATTTCAAGTTCCTCATTTGTTATGTTGGGGTATTATCTCTATATCTATCATACTAATATTTTATGACCATATTATGAGAGACCCCATTTGATCTCTTCAATTCAGTATTTTGATGTTGAAGTGGCGTCGTTAGGTTGCTGAATTTTTAAGTGGTCCTTGCACCTTTCTCCCTTTTCAAAGTTCTAATTCCATGTCAAGTCTTGCAAGTTACTTTTTATTATGTTGGGGTATGATATATATATCTATCATACTGATATTTTATGTTTATATGATGATATAAACTATTTGATCTCACCAATTCATTTTTGGTTGAAGTTTAAGTGACGCCGTTAGGCTGCCGAATTTTCATAAGAGAAATCTTATTTTTGTCTCACTTCCATGTTCTTAATTTCATAAGGTATATCTTTCAAATTTCATTACCATGTTCTTAAATCCCATATATTTTGTCCCCCTACTGTTTTATGGATCATTTATGAGTGGGTGACCCATGTCCCCTCTCTTTTAAATGTTTTCGAAAACCTTGTAACATAGCCGTTATGCTGCAGAATTTTCGTCTCAAAATGCCTCTCTCTTTTCTCAAAATTATTTTATGTTATAAAGTGAATACTCAAAGCTCTTATTTCAACAAGGGTATTCACATATATATCAAAATGTTTTGTTTTAAATTCTGGTATTTACATACATGAAACCCTCTTTCCCTTTCTGTGGGTTTAAAGTGACATAAAGATCATGTCTTTAAAGTAGTTTTTAAAACATTATGATTATGAAATGAAACCCATTTATTTTGGGCTATATGGGTTCTTTATGAAATGTTTGATGATGATATATGTGGCTCACATGATAATAAAGGCAAATTTAAAGGTGCGCCCTGATAGCGCTCCAATGAATTGGGTAATGATGTAACCACTAGAGATTACAATTTTCACGATATCTTGGTGAATAACCTTGGTAATTTTCAAATGACACCTTGGGGATGGACCTTGGTGATATGTTCATGATTTTATATGTTAAATTTTGTAGCCACAACTTCAAGTTATGAAAAATGTTATTTTTATTATGATATGCCTCATTATTTCATTCTCATGCCTTAAAGTTCTTTTCATGACTTTATTGATGTATCTCAAGTTCATATGTAAAATGTTTCGCTTGTTTCCCTTACTGGGCCTTATGCTCACCCTTTCTTTTGATGTATGTCCCCAGGTTATGAGATGCAGTAATGAACCTAGGATTAACTTAAGGAGAAGACTTTCAAGTGTTTAAGAAGAAATTTTGTTGTTTTTTTCATGTATTATGTTCCCGGTTTCCAAGACACTAAACCTTAAAGATCCTCAGTTTTGTGTATTGTAATGAATGTTTATGTTATAAAAAGGGAGGATGCTATATCTCTTACCCCATGTACCCTTGATTTCTAGTAAGAAATAACATACCACATGTGTTCAATGATTATATGACTTTCTCATTTAGGTGAGAAGTTGTATTGTCATCCCTTGGTTCTCACAACGAGTGTGACTCACTTGAGATTAGGGATCCCATTGTGGTTGATTGATGGATATGATAAAAGTGAAATAGTTTAGAACAGTAGGAAAAATAATGTGTCCTGACACATAGAACAATTTTTAAAATCAAACAATCATATTATGGAATAATCAAGTGTCATCCACATGCTGGAGACTCTCTTGAGTTATAGATCACATTCCCCTATGAATACAATTTGTGGATCGAGTGGAGAAGCTCCACCATCCACTATCATGTGGTATTCAAGGTTTATTACTCCTTTTAGCTCATTTTCTTTCTCATCATCCATGGGGAAGATCTAGTCAACATGATATCTTCTCGATTCTTCTCATCTAGTATACTAGCTACTTGAAATTCTGCATGACTGATCTTCCACTTGACCTCCTCCAACTCAGACAAAAAAATGTTGATGGTATCCAATTATGTGTCAATAAAGGATTCACACCCATTAATTTATTCATCCGTACACTAAATCTCATGGGTGACCTCCTAAGGATTCTAGATGTTGTTAGACTTATCTTAATTCTATATGACATCTAGATGTTTTCTTCCTTCACACATCTTCTTGGTGAGGCACTTGTAGAACAATACATGAATACCATGAGTATTAGCCCCTCTGACACACATATTGTGAAGACAATGGAGGAGAGACCCCATCTAGGCTACTAGTTTTAGTTCTGAAGTCTAATAGATGAACCATTTTATGAGTTTCTGTTCCATACACCAGATGATGTTGTTCACTCTTACTATGTTAGATCTAGAGTCATCCAGCTCATCAATCAGGGCTGGATAATACTCATAAAGTGTGCATGAAGTTCAGTAGTAGGGTCCTTCATCGTCCTCCTCTCATATGGATGATATCAAGGTAGAGAGGCCAGTCATCTTCACTTTACTTAATGTAAAAAATTTCATGTCTACCAAGTTTGAGTTCTTACATACAAGTGATGTCACACACAACCATGTTGTACTATTCACCTACCACTGAGGATGGATTAGCTTGGATTACTAGTTTTGAATAAAATGAATTATCCAATATAGGATTCACCCATATGTTCCAACGTCACCTACATTTCGATCATGAAATCCTAAAAGAACTCTTTTGGAAGAGACCACATAACTCAACTAGATCAATAGATGATTAGTTAAATTGATGTAGTGGTAGAAGACATTATAAGGATTAGTGTTGATAGATTAAGTCCCCATTAAATGTCAAGGATTTCCATAATAGGATACCCCAGTATATTAATGGGTGGTTCAATGATGGACACATATTCCATTTTCATTGGTCGGGAAGACGATTCCTGAGACAAGAAAACACCTTGATGAGAATGAATCCTAACATATGGTTATATCCAAATTATTCATGTTTTTCTCATACCTTGAAGAGGATGAATTTTGATGTCTTGTCATCTGGGGCACAATGCCTCTCTAGCTATGTGCGCCTCCATTTGAATGCGAGGGCATATCCGCAATAGACAATAGGGATAACTTAAGGCTCTATGGTTTCCTCCCCGACCTCCGTAACTATCCCACCACCTACCAAATCCGCATGCATGGGTCATGGAACAAGGTCATATGAATTCACAATTTTAAATTTTCACCTTCAACTAGGGACCCCTGCACAGTATTGAGAAGGTTTTTTACAAGACAAGTTATAGTTATTAAATCTAGATAGTTGAAATAGGAAAAGATTGATGTGACTAAGTTAACGTTTATATCATGATACTCAGTCAAGACTTCTTCGTAGTTATCAAATTTACCACTTTCTTAGGGGATCCCTTGATGAAAATCCATCCTCAAAATTCATCATTATCTTACCCCTTCACTTCTTCATCAGATGATGCCTCCTTGCTTGAATCATTGACTGGTAGTATATCTAAAGTACCCAGTTTACCGCCAATCATCACTGAAACCAGTGTGGAAGATTTGATAGATGCCATTTAATAGAATAAAAATTAATACATTGAATACATGCATGTGTTCCTCTATTAAAAGACCACTTTGACTGTGACATGCACCAACCCAACCTCTAGAATCTCAACCCCACTTCAGGTCAGCTTCAGTCACAGGTCCTCTTGCAATATTGTTGTCTGCAATGTCCTACAGGAAGACCAAAGATAAGGAGAGAGATCATTAACAAATGGTTTTATGAGGCACTAAAACTTCATCCCCTAATTCTCCCTTGTTGGCCCCTGAGGAAGATTTTGAGACCCTTACCCTTTATAAGGAGGGGGCATGGCACACATTGCGACATCTCTACAACTACGGTTCCAGCTTTAGCTACCCCAATCGACTTTTTTTCCTATCGAGGAGGAGCCCATTTACTTTCTTACAACTCTAGCTCATCGATCTTTGGTTAAATCACCCAAATATTCTTCCACAAGATTTCATATGGATATACATGAACCTAGTTTCCAGCATATTTAATCAACATACCAACATCATCATTAGATGGAGAAATCATGATGGTTTCTCCAAATTCCACATTTACCATCATGAACCATAGTTATAAAATGATAAATGGGTGTCAATATTCTGAAACCCCATGTAGACTTTCTTATCTACTCAATCATGGAAAAAATTTGTCTAGGGATATGAGATTGGTATACAGCTCATGTTAAACATTACCATCGACCCAGGGTATGAGAACCCAACCTCTGATGCTTCCAAGATACACCCTTCAGTCCCAAAATAAATGGAGGTTGTTAACCGTTGGACCAAATAGTGTTATGGAGGGGTGGAAGTTGATGTTTCTATGGTTGAAAATCTAAACTAAAATCCCAACTTCGTAATATTTCGTTGGACAAACCCAAGAAATTAAAAAATGTGATGGTCAAAGACCAATGTTTGGAAGAAAGATAGTGCTCGAGAATTTATACCCCCCCAAGATGGGTTTTGATCTTGCCATGCATGAACTGGACTGGTCTTTAGATCTTTTTAGGCATGTTTCATCTTGCAATGTGCACTAGTATGCTATAGGGTCTTGCCAGCATGGGTAAACCCAAGTAGACCATGTTACATGCTCTTGGGTATGCCTCCATCAAAATTATCCATAGAGGTATTACCATCAATATATCTCTCATTTGTAGAAGCCACCCACTCAGAAATATGTAATGGAAATTAGTATAACTTGCCAGTTGTTCCTAACCTAGAACTATTATATACCTACACTTATAAATTTTTTCTTCTTCTAGGGAAAACCAGTATGATCCTACCTTCCCCCTACATGAAGTGAGTGGACACTGTTTTCCTCAACCCATTATCCTCACTTTCTATTCCTTATTGAGGAATAAGTAATTCCATGTTTAGAAAAGGATGTCCTTTTAAGAAAAGAGTGTGAGTTTCATCTTCTTCTTTAGCACTATCAAAAGATGTTTCACAAAATATCAGTTCACTCTCTATTCCTCCATGTGTTCCCTGATAGAAGGAACTCATCATACTAGGATTACTCTAGGGGAATAGAACGAATGGAATGAACATCCCAAATAAGGATGTTGACTTACCAATAATAGAGATGGAATGTTTTCATATTCAGGGACCATCGGCTAAGGTGAACTGGAACTAGCTCCCACCAGCGGTAAAAGTGGAACTACGACATCCACTGCACTTTATACAGACCAATGCTGTGAAGCTCTATACTACAATCATAGAACATGTATCACACCCAGTACGATCATTCCCATTCACTAGTGAATTTTCCACTAGAACATAAATCCTAGTCCAGGATTAATCCTATGCTGTTGTCCCTCAAACTACTCTATAATTTAGTGGTGTAGTGTTGAGGGATGTTTTCAGTGTCTAGGTGATCCCCTGTGACCTTCCGTGTCTAATCATTCCTCACATAATTAGTAATGGAATTTTTATCCCTAGAATCATGACCGTAAATAGTTGTGTTCTAGCATTGGAGATAAATTCACATTTGAACCACTATTGTGATGAATCATCACCAAAATTCAAATAATCATGTCTTCTTGTAGTCTGATGTTTTACAATGGGAGGTATTTTCTAATAGAAAATATCTTCTATTATTATGTTAGATTGACCAAAAGTATTTAATTTTCTGATAAAACCCTCCTGGATTGAATAATTGTTTGGTTTACAGTCATTTTAACTATTTGAGTCGTAGTATCTGCTTTTATATCATAATTGAGTTTTATCAACCATTTTAAATGATTCATAAAAATATAACGATGAAGCATGCAAGGTTTAAGATTCATAGTGTAAGAGGGGATATTTCAAGAATGATCGGGTATCATAAGTGTAAAATTACAATATTTTTAGAAAGATTGATGCCTGGAAAATGGTGAAGATGAAACAAAGAAGTGGCAGAAGCTCAGTTTTTTACATAGAAAGGGAAGGCTTATGCACATGATTGAATAGTGGATTATCCGATTGAAATTTAAATGTATAATATAGGGGACCCTCTACTTATCTATAAGCATTCTCCATGTCTTTCTTGCACACATAAATATATTACATAACGACTGGGGAGTTTTCCCACACCCATAGGAATTGACTCATGTCATCATTGTTTGGCTCAAAACCCAAAATTTCGTTTCCCCTTCAACACAGATGCCATGGGCTAGATTTTTGGTGCTAAATTCGACTTGAAGATGTAAATGGACATCTTGGGAAAATTCATAGCCAACATCCAACTCAATAGAGCATTCTGAGAAATACATGGAAGGCACGTACAAGTTTCTATGTTTACGGGAATGATTGAAATCCATGTGAAGACCCAATAATTGAAAATATGATGTCAATTTATATCGATTATATTAAGGATAATCATCCAACTAATGAAAACATGTTCCAGATGTCCACTTTTCATGAATGAAACCCTATCCATGTACAACACTATTGTGTTCCCGATACAATATGAAAACCCACACTATCACACATTCCCTCCAAAGAAAATGAAGAATAAATTTAGAAGACAAATTTTTTGACTGGAATCTTGCACACCATCACTGAAGATTTCATCTATATATAGAACATCATCCCATTGTTCAGGGTGATCCTACAGAAATCAAAATACCTCTCTTATGTGCATAAGACTAATCTTTTATGAAATCTCAAAATCATAGAGACCTCAAGGTAGATATATTTTACATCATGTCCCCTATGTGTCTTCTATTGAGTGGGCCCACAGTTGTATAATCCTTACCCAACCTCCTTCAACCCATGTCAGCTGATTTTAAAGACTCCACTTGGGATTCCCCAGACCTTGGGTTCAAACCCCAATCTTCCGCGCACACTCAACCATGGTGTAAGACTCAAATATTTCATGAAATAATTATTTGATGCTTCATTCATTGACCTTATTCCATAGTACCATTATTGATAACCTTTTTTATGAAAACCCCATGACTTATAGGCACGTCTTGCGTGCATACCTCCAATATTGTTTGCAGTGATTTTATGGTCCCTCCTGAGATGTCTCATGCCTGAATTTCCATTCCTTTTTTATCATAGGTATGATAATTATTTTTATAATTTCGATAGGCATGCTAACATGGACCTTGTGATCGAACAATCCTCCAAACCATTGAAACCTAGAATTTCAAAAGACATGCCCCTGTCAATGGTACATGAGCTACATCTACATAATCTAAAGGGGTGAAGAGTGAGTCCTCCACATTCGTGCTACATGACATAAAAGTACAATGCATCAAATTCATATAAAAATTAAATAACACTATAGTCTTATCCAGTGAAATTGACATGATATTCCAAATGTACTCTCATCATTGGATGTTACCCTATCAACTTCATTGGATGAAACCCCAACACCTATGTGGCTTCCAAGCATAAGACCTACACCTTCACCCTCACTTACCAACACCACAATAAATTTCATGTGTAATACCCACAATCTATATTCTAAAAAAAGGATTATCATTATATGAATAAAAGGTAATTAGATCCTAAAAAAATGTAATGTGGTCTTCCTCACATAAAATAACATCTTCATTGGTCACATTTCATGCATAAACCCCACACCATCTTTCATTGGTGCATCTTGCGTGACAGGAGAAATAGGTATCCCTATTCCTCTTGTTTCTCATACTAGGCATAACTCACAGGGGCCTAAATGTTGGTGGGGATCATGATATCCTATATAAATTTTCATGGGAATATTTCCTATAGTAAGCCCCATTCTCCATCATCCAATGGACAAATTCTACGTTTAATAACTAACCATGTGTGCTCTATTGTTCGCTCATACGTATAAGACCTAATCATGTCCCACACAAAGGGACTCCTCCTACTGTGTAAGCCCCAACCATACTCACCCAACAGGCCTCCTCCTACGGTATAACCCCAATAGTTTTCTAAACAACATGATCTCTGATTCAAAATTATATATGATATGTAGGAAGCCACCAAGAGGTTAAAACCAAGAAATCAATATAGATTAATCCTAATTTTCTTGGGCCACCACATCTTTGTAAGATACTACCACTTACCTAGGAGACAAACAACCTTTTTGGTCCATTAAGAAGATCAAATAATAATCCCACACCAACTCCGACCAAGATAGATCCTCTTGTAAGGGTGGATTCCACGTGTAAGCCCCATTACGTCCCTCACTAACACTCCATTTAAGATGCTAGCATCCTTACCACATGATGTTAAACTAAATGGATAGGTAATTTCATATGACCTTAAATGAGTACATCAAAATATGTGGGTTTTGATCCATATCTTCTAAATAGGGTATGTAGGGTGCCTTCTCATGGTTCAATCCCGACCATTTGTAAACCTAGGTGACCCTTATATGGGTACACCTACATGATCCACCACCAATGGTGTCCAGATAGACCATCAAAGTTACATATTTCCATTATGGGAAACAACACATGGTTTATCATCCATTGGAATTCAAATCCAGTTATAAGTAAACCAACCAAGTGTTCCCTCCCAGGGACACAAATCCTCGATCTACCTTCGCATGGCGTTCTGATCAACCTCATTCCATCTATAGAAGATGTTAAAATGGAGACCTATTTCATTATTCTACCTCATTCTAATTATGATATGCCTATGGTGAATGTTGTGGAATATATAAACACATCACACCAACTACCACATGAAAAATATGGGATGACTGTGGTGAAAGACATGGAAGATGTGTACCTTTTGTGTTAGATACCTCTTGATCAGCATGGGATGCCTTGTGTTCCAAATATAAGATTACTCCATGATATCCCATCTTATGAGGAAGAATACATGTGACTAATGTTCTTAGAGTCTAGACATTATAGTTACTACCAATGCGACTACTATCCTGACGGAAGGATACTTCCCAATCAAGACACATTTGAATGTCTAGAATGAAGAAACCTAATTAAACAGTGTGTATAAAGAGATGTCACTTGTAATGAGATCCATTAACATAACATAAATATATGAGGGATATGAAGACTGTGCGATGAGTTCCAAGGGGGAATCCATGGAAGCAGGAACTGAAATCCTATCATCCTATTTCGATCAAGGATAATAAATCTCTATTGAAAGTGATGAAAGGCGCCCACCATTAGAACGTGGGAATAGAGGGGAATAAAAGCGTGATGCCTGAACACCTTAACACACGATAGAGATGCACCCTGACTGTAACGACCCAAAATTTGGAATAAATCTTGTTTCCTAATTTTTTGTGTTATTCTATTTTTCATACTCAACAATGCTATTTCATTTGATAACATGAGTATAATTAAAATGAGACCGTTCGGTTTTGACTGTTAAATGACCATTGGTCAATATGACCACTAGAAACTAAACATTTTGATTATTGTCTCTAAATACAAGTAATCTTGGTTAATTAATATAGAAAGGAGATTCGATGGCCTCATCCAGTAGTCTTCGACCGATCGAAGCCCATCTAACAGAACTTGGGAAGGAGGTAGCACCACTGGGCTTTGCTCTGGACCAAACCCAAGCCGAACTTCATCGTGTGAAGCTAGAATGGAATCACCTTTGTGAGAAGTTTAAAATGATAGAAATTACTACTCATGCGATGTTATCCGAGCCTCCCTCAGATTCTCTCACCTTAGCACACCTTACACTTAGGTCCTATGCTGGTATGATAAGGGGCTATGTAAGGAGACCATAACTGCCTTGTATAATCCTTTTCTTAAATAAAAATTGGGATTTCTTATAATGATGAAGTTTATGAATTTTCAAATGTCTGGATAAATATAGTATGTATATTTTTGATGAATTTTAGAGAAAGGATATTTTATAATTTTTTATGTAAACCTTAAATAATTAAAAATGTGTAATGATTTTCAAAAAATGGTCTTCTACAATTATGTTCAGTATGAAATTTAGAGTCTAATAAGATCATCTTAATTTTTGATGAATAATAATTATGAATAGTGATTTTATGATTAGTATTAGTAATGTCTCCAAATGGATTATTAATCTCACTTAAAGAAAGTATTAATATAATCTAGGCACCCTGATTAAGTAATGTGATTCAATAAAATGGTTAAATAACGGTTTCATAAATTATTATTCAAGTATTAGTTTTTTCGAGTGAATAGTGTTTTTTTAATTAAAAATTAAATTAAAAATACTTAGAAAATTATTTTTATAAAATGGATTTCATTTTTGAACTCAGAGCATCGATATTATGTTATGGTAATTTTTGGGGTTTTTTCTGAAAAAAATGAATTTTCGGTGAATAGTGTTTTTATTTAAAAATTAAAGTAAAAATATTTAGAAAAATATTTTTATAAAATTGATTTCATTTTTGAAATCAGAGCATCGATATTTGGTTAAGGTGAAATTTTGGTATTTTTCTGAGAATGTTGAATTTTCGAGGAATAGTGAAAATACAGTTTTTAAGTTACGGGTGTTTAATGACATCAATAAATGATGTATTAAGTATGTAATCAATATGGACGACTTATGAATAGTAATATAAGGTATGAGGTGTACCAAGTGGCCCATACCATGGGAAAATACCATGGGCATGCCCATGGTTTGGCCAAAACCACCAATGAGGTGTCCCTTGGCCATTAATGCCTTGTCCCCTCACTTTCACTATAAATACCAAGCCATTCTCTCATCCTTTGGACTCCAAAATCATTATCAACGATTTTATGGTCTCCTTACCTCCCAAGTAGTCCTCCCAGGGGTCCCTCAATCCTCTCAAGGTCCAAACCATTGAGTTTTAAGAGTTACATTTTAAGGTAAGGGATCCGACTCTCTCTCTTTCTTTTCAAGAAATCTCTTTTAAGTCATTTCTTTTATGATCCATGTTCTTATGTTGGAGGATGTTCTTTAATATAACTCTTACTTCCCTTTTCATGTTCATATAATTATAGATCGCCTCTTACTATCATTATTTCTTTTTATGAATGTTTAAGTGGCGTCCTTAGGCTGCCGAAATTTTTGTAACAGATTCTTTCTCCCTTCTCATTTTTCAAGATCTATATTCATGTAAAGTACTTCAAGTTACTTTTTATTATGTTGGGGTATGATATCTATATCTATCATACTGATCTTTTATCATCATATGATTAGAGACCCCATTTTATCTCTTCAATTCAGTATTTTGATGTTTTAAGTGGTGTTGTTAGGCTGTCGAATTTATTAGTGGTTCTTTCACCCTTCTCGTTTTCAAGTTCTACTTTCATGTCAAGTCTTTCAAGTTTCTTTTTACTATGGTGGGGTATGATCTCTATATCTATCATACTGATTTTCTATGTTCATATGATGAGAGACCCTATTTTATCTCTTCAATTCATTTTGTTGAAGTTTAAGTGACGTCGTTAGGCTGCCGAATTTTCATAAGAGAAATGTTATTTTTGTCTTCCCTCCATGTTTTTCATTTCATATGGAATGTCTTTAAAATCTCATTACCATGTGCTATATCCATTATATTTTGTCCATATACTGTTCTTTGGATCATTTATGAGTGGGTGAACTATTTCCCCTCTATTTTCAATGTTTTCTAAAACCCCGAAGCATAGCCGTTATGCTACAGAATTTCCGTCTCAAATGTCTCTTTATTTATCTCAAATTATTGTATTTTATTAAGTGAACACTCAAAGATCTTCCTTATAAATGGGTATTCACATATATACCAAAATGTTCTATTTTAAATTCTAGGATTTACACACATGAGACCCTATTTCCTTTTCCGTGGTTTTAAAGTGACATAAAGATCATGTCTTTAAAGAAGTTTTTAAAACGTTATGATTATGAAATGAAACCCATTTATTTTATTCTATATGAGTTGTTTATGAAATGATTGATCATTATATATGTGTCTCACATGATAATAAATTAAAATTTAAGGGTGCGCCCTGATAGCGCTCCAATGCACTGGGTAATGATGTAACCACTAGAGATTACAATTGTCACGATATCTTGGTGAATAACCATGGTAATTTTCAAATTACACCTTGGGGATAGACCATGGTGATATGTTCATGATTTTCTATGTTAAATTATGTAGCCACATCTTAAAGTTATGAAAAATTTTATTTTTATTATGATATGCCACATGATTTCTTTCTCATGCCTTAAAGTTCTTTTTCATGACTTTATTGATGTATCTCAAGTTCACATGTTAAATGTTTCACTTGTTTCACATATTGGGCCTTCTACTCACCCTTTCTTTTGATGTATGTCCCCAGGTTATGAGATGCTGTAATGAACCTATGATGAACATGAGGAGAATCCTTTCATGTGTTTAAGAAGAATGTTTTATGTTTTCATGTTTTATGTTCCTGGTTTCCAAGACACTAAACCTTAAAGATCCTCGGTTTTGTAAAATGTAATGAAAGTTTATGTGATAAAAATGCGGGATGCTATAGTTGGTATCAAAGGATGGTTTAGTTATTTGTGAAAATTAGGATATGAAAACATTAGGAAGAATCCTATAGAAAAGTTTAAATATTGGAAATCTTCCTGGTATTTTGGTGAGTATTGAGTAAGGGGTTGCCAAGCAAATACATCCCTATCTTGATACGAGCAGGTAGAGGTGGCTCTGGCACAGATGTACATAGGGGTAAAACGTGAAAACACCGCTTTGAGCTAGACTCGAACGAGAACTCGTACACGACAAAGGGCCTTGCTGCACTCTTCGTTACGACACTCACGGGGGATATGCTTTGGTAAATTCATAAGATTAGTATGAAACATTATTAAAGGAACAAAGATAAAATAAAATAAAGATTCCCATCAGAATATATGATCATGGATAACCTAGTTTAGAACCTAGGGGATCACAAGTTATGGTATAATTTTCTTCTACAAGTTATTCTTCTATGCTTTAAGCTCCTTTTCATGATTATTGGATAAGTATTTAAGCACCTAATTGTACTTTATTTTCTTAGTTAATGGCAGTAAATAGAATAACATGTCCCAGAAACCAATGAGATAGGAAATGTGACTATTTCCGTATTAATATGACAGAGATGATTAAGGGATTAAAAGATGATTATTATTTTGGAAGACGTTCACTATTTTGGGGACCCTATATGATCGAGGGAAATATATTACTACGATATTTTCTTTGAGGAGTAAAGGTTGACTTATATTTCGGTGAATCAATGAATTTAAAGCGAACTTATAGTAATTTAGGTTACTTAAGGAAATGATTAACCTATCTTGGGTAAAATATTATTAGGTTAGCTACTTTTGTTATAAGATGTTTGGATTGGTTGATGTTGTTTGGATATGAACAATGAAGTTTATTTTGGAAGACTGTGTTATCAAATCCTTCATTTATTTGGGTTTCAATCTTAGTTTGGTTTATTTTGAGTAATTTTAAGAACCTTTATTTAAGGAATGGTCAATGATGAACATTGGGTAGTACCATGGATCCTTGAAGATTTAAAATTAGTTTCCCTTCCTATGGGATTCTTTCTTTTTGAAGAGTTGTTTTATCTTACCCTTTATGTTTTTGGGAAAATGTTTAAAGATAGAAGAAATTGATAGTTAATCTTTTGTGGATTAAGTGACTCTCAAGAAGATGATTCTTGTGTTTTGATGAGACCAAGTAGTTTTGAATGCTCATCATTTGGGGAAAAGATTAGTTTTGGTAGAAACATATTAAAGGATGAAACTCTACTGGAAGGTAGGTATATTTACTTATGTTTTTATTCTATGTAGTAAATGAATTCCTCAAAATTATTAAAAGGAACGTAAAAAAACGTTGTTGGTTTAAGATTTCTACTGGGTAATCAAAGACCGTTTATACACATCATAAGTTTGGGATTTTCTTATTGTTAACTTTCTCCTAATCATGTGTTCTATCACTCTCCCTCAGAACTTGACCCCTTGTTTTTTCTTCCATATCATTGTTTTCCTCCATGGAATCCTAGTATGGGTTAACTCGGGTGACCTTTGTACTTCCCTTTCTTTCTTTTAAAGTAATAGTGTTACCGGCTCTTTCTCCGATGTGGGACATTCAATGATATTTCAAAACCCAATTTTAAAAATTACGAGGATGCAATTTCTTAAGGGGGGAAGATTGTAACGACCCAAAATTTTGAATAAATCTTATTTCCTAATTTTGTGTGTTATTTTATTTTTCACACTCAACAAAACTATTTCATTTGATAACATGAGTATAAATAAAATGACACCGTTTGGTTTTGACTGTTATATGACCATTGGTCAATATGACCACTAGAAACTAAACGTTTTGATTATTGTCTCTAAATACAAGTAATCTTGGTTAATTAATATAGAAAGAAGATTCGATGGCCTCACCCAGTAGTCTTGGACTGATCAAAGCCCATCTAACAGAACTTGGGAAGGAGGTAGCACCACTAGGCTTTGCTCTGGATCAAACCCAAGCCTAACTTCATCGTGTGAAGCTAGAACGGAATCGTCTTCGCGAGAAGTTCAAACTGATAGAAATTAATACTCGTGCGATGTTAGCCGAGCCTCCCTCAGATTCTCTCACCTTAGCACACCTTACACTTAGGTCCTATGCTGGTGTGCTAAGGGGCTATGTAAGGAGACTGTATCTTCCTTGTGTAATCCTTTTTTTAAATAAAAATTGGGATTTCATATTATGATGAAGTTTATAAATTTTCAAATGTATGGATAAATATAGTATTCATATTTTTGATGAATTTTAGAGAAAGGATATTTTCAAAATGTTCATGTAAACCTTAAATAATTAAAAATGTGTAATGATTTTCAAAAAATGGTCTTCTACAATTATGTTCAGTACGAAATTTAGAGTCTAATAAGATCAACTTAATTTTTGATGAATAGTAAATTATGAATAGTGATTTTATGATTAGGATTAGTAATGAATCCAAATGGATTTTTAATCTCACTTAAAGAAAGTATTAATATAATCTAGGCACCTTGATTAAGTAATGTGATTCAATAAAATTCTTAAATAATGGTTTCATAAATTATTATTCAAGTATTAGTTTTTTCGAGTGAATAGTTTTTTTAATTAAAAATTAAATTAAAAATATTTTGAAAAATATTTTTATAAAATTGATTTCATTTTTGAACTCAGAGCATCGATATTATGTTATGGTAATTTTTGGGGTTTTTTCTGAAAAAATGAATTTTATGTGAATAGTGTTTTTATTTAAAAATTAAATTAAAAATATTTAGAAAATTATTTTTATAAAATGGATTTCATTTTTGAAATCAGAACATCGATATTTGGTTAAGGTGAAATTTTGGGATTTTTCTGAGAAAGTTGAATTTTCGATGAATAGTGAAAATACAGTTTTTAAGTTACGTGTGTTTAATGACATCATTAAATGATCTATTAAGTATGTAATAAATATGGTAGACTTATGAATAGTAATATAAGGTATGAGGTGTCTCATGTGGCCAATACCATGGGAAAATACCATAGGCAATCCCATGGTTTTTCCAAAACCACCAATGAGGTGTCCCTTGACCATTAATGCCTTGTCCCCTCAATTTCCCTATAAATACCAAGCCATTCTCTCATCCTTTGGACTCCAAAATCATTGTCAACGAAGTTCTGGTCTCCTTACCTCCCAATGAGTCCTCCCAAGGTTACCTCAAGCCTCTCAAGGTCCAAACCTTTGAGTTTTAAGAGTTACGTTTTAAGGTAAGAGATCCGACCTCTCTCTCTTTCTTTTCAAGAAATCTCTTTTAAGTCATTTATTTTATGCTCCATGTTATTATGTTGGAGGATGTTATTTTATATTCCTCTTAATTCCCTTTTCATGTTAATATAATGAGATATCCCATCATACTCTCATTATTTCGTTTTATGATTGTTTAAGTGGCACAGTTAGGCTGCCGAAATTTTTGTAACGGATTCTTTCTCCCTTCTCATTTTTCAAGATCTATTTTCATGTAAAGTCTTTCAGGTTCCTCTTAATTATTTTGGGGTATGATCTCTATATCTATCATACATATCTTTTATGATCATATGATGAGAGACCCCATTTTATCTCTTCAATTCATTATTTTGAAGTTTTAAGTGGTGACGTTTGGCTACCGAATTTATAAGTGGTTCATTCACCCTTCACGTTTTCAAGTTCTACTTTCATGTCAAGACTTTGATGTTAATTTTTATTATGGTGGGGTATGATCTCTATATCTATCATACTGATCTTTTATGTTCATATGATGAGAGACCCTATTTGATCTCTTCAATTCATTTTGTTGAAGTTTAAGTGACGCCGTTAGGCTGTCGAATTTTCATAAGAGAAATCTTATTTTTGTCTTCCCTCCATGTTTTTCATTTCATATGGTATGTCTTTCAAATATCATTACCATGTTCTTATATCCATTATATTCTATCCATATACTATTCTTTGGATCATTTATTAGTGGGTGACCTATGTCCTCTATCTTATCAATGTTTTCTAAAACCCCGAAGCATAGCCGTTATGCTGCAGAATTTCCGTCTCAAATGTCTATTTCTTTCCATCAAATAATTGTATTTTATTAAGTGAACACCCAAAGCTCTTCCTTCTAAACAGGTATTCACATATATACCAAAATTTTCTATTTTAAATTCTGGGATTTACATACATGAGACCCGCTTTCCTTTTCTGTGGTTTTAAAGTGACATAAAGATCATGTCTTTAAAGAAGTTTTTAAAACGTTATGATTATGAAATGAACCCCATTTATTTTATTCTATATGGGTTGTTTATGAAATGATTGATGATGATATATGTGGCTCACAAGATAATAAAGGCAAATTTAAGGGTGCGCCCTGATAGCGCTCCAATGCATTGGGTAATGATGTAACCACTAGAGATTACAATTTTCATGATATCTTGGTGAATAACATTGGTAATTTTCAAATGACACCTTGGGGATGGACCTTGGGGATATGTTCATGATTGTCTATGTTAAATGATGTAGCCATATCCTAAATTTATGAAAAATGTTATTTTTATTATGATATGCCACATTATTTCTTTCTCATGCCTTAAAGTTCTTTTTCATGACTTTATTGATGCATCTCAAGTTCACATGTTAAATGTTTCCCTTGTTTCCCATACTGGGCCTTCTGCTCACCCTTTCTTTTGATATAAGTTCCCAGGTTATGAGATGCAGTAACGAACCTAGGATGAACATGAGGAGAATCCTTTCAAGTGTTTCAGAAGAATGTTTTATGTTTTCATGTTTTAAGTTCCTGGTTTCCAAGACACTAAACCTTAAAGATCCTCGGTTTGGAAAATTTAATGAAAGTTTATTTGATAAAAAGGCGGGATGCTATACTGACAAAAGAGTTAGGAACAAAATTCATGGATTATGTGGAAATTATTTCATGTCCATGGGGCTGTGTGGAACGGTTGAATGCCCACAGGTTTAGATGTCAGGGTGTCATGTCCTATGGGATATTGGACAAATATGACATACCTAAGGGTTCATAAGTTATGTAAACTTATCCAAGATTTCACATGTCATGGATTAATGTTTATGGGTTCTCATGTCAAGGATTATATGTACACAAGATCTCATCATAAGGATAACATATCAATGATTGTTTCATGATAAATGGAATGTGCTTGAGGCCATATGATCAAATTTAAAAGGGGCTATTTCATAACCATGTATGTTGATCTAGGAAGAAGGAATTGATTTTTAAACCGGTGAGGGGTTATGTGATCACATCAATCCATCACATGAATTCTTCGCACAAAGAGGGCTCCCTTTCAAATATCACATCCCTTATGTCTAGGGATTAACATATTTGTGTTACATGAATACATGAATTGTTAAAGTGACCCATGTAAGTGGTTGTATGATCCTAAAACATAGAAAATATAACCCAACTATACTAGACACATGTTATCTTCATGTATTTTTTGGTTTACATTAATACTTCCCTATGATATGAGGTTTATATGATAGGTATTCCAGACTAGGAGACACAAGGTTAACCCATGGAAGTTCATATTAGTACAAGTGTTCATAGGTTCCCTGACACAATCATTTTCCCGATATAATTACATAATGTTCAAATAAAAATATTCACATATAAAGGGTTTAGATGATAGAGTCAGACGATGAGGTGTTGTGACTACCTAGTGAATTTCTCTTATGTAGTTCTCACTCCTTTTAGGTTTTTTACCCACTCTCCATCATTCATCCCCTTTTCTACCGCAATATACAATTGATTCCCCATATCTCTTTTATATTTCATGTAGGAGGGTTCATTTTAAATAGAAATATAGGGGATAGTATTCTACCACTCCTCCTGGTGAGTATGTTGTTTGTTCCAACTTGAGGTAGTGGGAAGATTATCTTTGAAGCAATAAAACTCATGGAGATATTCAAACTCATGTGATCTCAAGGTGGATACATCCTGACATGATAAAATAATAATGTATCATTTCATGATATCATATTTAAATTATGTCTTTTCATGATGGAGTCACAACATCATGCAACAAATGTGTTGGTAGACACTCAAAACCTATCATAGGATTTATATAAGGAATAGTGTCCACGATGTGATCATTATGTGATGGAAGATATGTATTTCTTAATTTGAATATGATACACAATTCATTTGATTTATTTTGATCAATAATGTGATTCCTCAGTTTAAAAATGAGTGAGAAAATCTGAATGATTCATAGTGTGAAATGTTTCTATGATGGAATCCTTACTTGGAGTAAGATGCAATTTTCTCCTTGTTAAGGATTAAAGATTTTCCCTATGGATTCAACAAATCATATTCTTCATAAAATGTCAAGAAATTGTGTAATAAATAGTACCTCACATGATGGGGGATCATTCTTGTGAGTGATTCACGAAATAACTTCTTTTTATTCATTTGATTCATCTTGATGTATCACTAACTTTGAATAATTACATGAATGTATTCATGAAATAAGTATATTCATAGCTTGGAATTAGGATGATTGATGAATTATCATTCTCATGGTTTGATTACTGGATATGGTTGGGGTTGGAATTCGATTATGTTGATAATTACATTAAATAATTGGATAGTTAATGGTCAAATATTGTGAATGATGGTGGTCAAATGGAACATATCATATTGGTCTAGTGGTTGAGGTTATGTCCAAAAATTATTTAGTGTATGGACAATACCCTGATTATATGATCCCTTATTAAACTCTCATTTGTTTAAGAACATCTATATAATCCTTTCCATTTCAACCATATGTCAATTTTTCAGAATGGTTCATCACTGGAAACACATGAATAAACACCCTCACTGAGATACACCACACCTGCATGATCTACTTGTGAACCTCTTGAGTCCCCAACACATGCCATACACACTAAGGGAGTACAGTCCTCACCCACATCCTTCATTCTAATGTAGGAGATCCACTACTGCAATTCATGTCCAGGTAGGATGGCTCTACCATGTTGTTGATCCCATCTACCATAAGTGTGTGATTGTTTTGGATGTCATTGATGGATTTTTTTTTAAAAATACTAATGAAACTTATGATAAAACATATAAATAAAATGTGGATAAAAATAGAGCCAAATTACATTACATTATAAAATGAATCCTTATCCTACATTCTCAATGAATCCACTTAATATTGTTTCATGTAATGTAAACATATATTTTCTATGGTCATCCACATTTTGGAAGTCCGTGAAGAGTAAATGAATAATAAACTTTTATGGGTTCTAAAAAAATACCCCCTTAGAATAGGATTAATTAATAATGACATGAATTTTATTTTATGGTTAACATAGTTTACATTGATATATACTTAATCAATTAAATGTATCTCATACCCAAAAACATGAGAGAATTTTTCAAGAGGAGTATATCAAATTATGTCTTTGAGGTGCTATCAAAAGGGGATTCATGACCATAATTAGTTGGATAAATCCAAGATTAAGTTTGGTTTGGGACTCATATATATCCTAAATCTAGAAAAATTATAAATTTTAGGATAGAAAATTGATTTTTATGGAATGAAATTTGTAGACAGATCCAAGATAAGAGAACTAAATTTCATTACATATCAAAATTTAATGGGATTTAATCCTTACATAGAAATAAAAAAACAATAATTTAAAAATAAATTTCATGTATAGGTTGCGTTGTTTCACAGATAAAGAGATATATTTTTAGAGCTATTAGTTTTATCTAGATCATACATAATAGTGGGTATATAATAACTCTATGATAGGATCTTGGGTTGGGACTATTGTTGTAATGACCCAAATTATTTCAATAGAAAATTACCTTCTTATACTTATTTCATAAAAACACAAAATAATGAACTACTAAGTGATAAGTGACCTTTAAACATAATTTTGTCACCCCTATGTCTGGAATTTTAAAAATCCGACATACACGGTTGTGTTCAAGACAGTTTTTGGAGTCTAATGAAACAAAAATAATTTTTGGTGAATAGTAACCTACCCTTATTAATAGTAACCTACCCTTATGAATAGTAATATTACCCTTATGAATAGTAAATAAGAGTAACATTACCTATGAATAATAAAATAAAATTTAGACGTCATAGAAAGTGATAATTTGACCTTAGTAAACGTTTTCGGTATTTTATAAGTCATAAATAATTAATTATAATTAATTAATTAATTTAAATGAATATTTATTTTCCTGAATAATATTCTTAAATTATTGAATCAATGTCTTTTAGATAATTTTATAAGACCCTACGTGATTTTTGAAAGAACAATAAAATCAGTTTTAATCTTAAAACTGTTTTTTATGTAAATTATGATTTTAATTAAATATTAAATTAATAATATTTAGAAAATTATTTTTGAAAAATGGACTTCATTTTTGGATTCTAAACGTCGAAAAATGGTTGGGGTAAAGTTTTGGGATTTTTCTGAGAGACTTGAATGTTTGATGAATAGTTGAATCCGATAATTCACGATAAAAGCTAAATAATGTATTATTTGAGTCATCGATGATGTTCTGCTGATGTAAGCCCACTTGGTTCGGGATTTCATTATAAAATTACTTTTATTGGTCATCCAATACTCACTATTCCTTGTATTTGGTGAAATTAATAAACTAATCAATTTTATATTACTGAACCCCCTCTCCCCTCCACTATAAAAGCCACCTTCACTTCCTCTTTTCCTCACACCTCTCAAGCTCCAAGCCTTATCTAAATTCTGCCCAAAAACCTTCCCTAGCTCATCCCCCATGTCAAAAAGCTTCTGGTCTTATCAAAAGACCAAGCATAGATTTCTTAAAGAGGATCTCAAGAGGAGGACTCTAAAGGTAATTTCTCTCTCTCTTCTCCTTTAATTTCCTTTCAAGTTCTAGTTCCTTTCTTGATCTCTCTATATATATCTTCATCCAAATTGTTCTGTAAATCTAGTATTATATATATACTATAATATTATGATTCTAATGTTATATTATATCACCCCACACCCTTCCCCTCTTCCATTTATTTTATTAAAGAGAACGTTGTTAATGAGGTGTTAAATTTACCACCTTCAAAAATGACATGTTCTCTTCTTCCATTTTTACCTTCAATCTGGTCATGAAACCATTTTATGGTTGAACCAGAATATTTTATATGTATTCTTTTCTATTTTAAGTTCTGTAAATAACCTAGGTCCATATTACTAAGTGAAAAGTTAAAATGAGTTTGTTGTGATCCAAAACCGCTCAAATTAACCCAAATAATCTTCATTTAATTCTTATATAATGATTCGTCCACATGGATCTAATATAACTCATTATAAAATCATTAAAGATTCTGTAATATCATTAATAAAATGCAATATAAGTTCTGGATGTTTACCCATGATCTACCCAAACATCAAATTAAGAATACAGGTGGACCGCTCAAGAAAACCATGAAAACGAACATCCACGAACAATGTTTTTAAACTCTATAAGTCATCCAAAGGAACATAATATGAAATAATGAAACCAGAATGAACCATATTAATGTATAAATGGTTCTGGAATTTCTAATTAATGAATATAATGTCATTATACAGGACATTAAAGAGAAGGAGGCATTCGAGTACAAAGTAAGGGGAAATCTCGAACCCAATTTTCTTCCTTCGGGTTCTCCCTCTTTCACTCCATTTATGATATGGTTACTCCTCAAAGATCATTTTTTCATCATTTACTTTACTTTTCTGGGATATACATGTTTTTCACTGGTTTTTATGTCCATCAAAATGTTTTCCAAAAGAACTCTTCTTTCAAGATCTCACATTTTACCTCTCATTCATGGTTGATGGTTCTTGTATCAAGTATGTTGTTCCCTCTTTATTTTGGGAACCCAAAGCTTATGAATGTGTTATTATGAGACGAAGCTCATTAATTTCCATGGGTTATTTATGTACATGTTTGATATGTTTTCTATGTGGCAATCTTGATAATGATAATGTTATGATGTGACGGGTGCACCCAGAATTATATAGCGCAATATGAATGTTTAAATGTGACGGGTGCGCCCAGAATTATATAGCGCTACAATGCATTGGGTAAAGTGATGAATCTCATGAGTAAATGTGTAATGATGTGTGAACATGATTCTAGCTTTGTTCACAAGTATGTGTGGTAGTTAACCACTAAGACATGATGTTTCATTTTTATGCATTGCCACATTTCAAGTTTATTATTTATGCTCCTCTCATGTTCATGATCTTCTTCCTATGTCATGATTATGCTCACCCCATGAGATATTGTTCTTATCTATCCTCTTACTGGGATTTTATCTCACCCCTTTTCATGTATATCCTCAGGTGGCTACATGTACTAAGGAGAGGACAAGTTCCACTAAGAAGATAGCGAAGAAGAAATTAAATAAATGTTTATGGTTGATGTTGTACTTGTTACGTGTGGTCCTAGTTTTCCCAAGACACTAAACCTCTAGATACTCCATGTGTAATACTATTATGTTGTTTATCTTTGAAATGATGTAATAGTAATGTATGAAAAGGCCGGGTCGCTATAGTTGGTATCAGAGGAACGGTTTAGTTAATTTGGGAATTAGGATTAGTAAACCCTAGAGAAAACCTCTAGCATAAGAATAAGTACAGAAAAATACACAACAACATTTACCTAGGGATCCCATATGTTATGTTTTTGGTATAATTGTTTCAATGGAGAAGTTATTCATGAATTGTTACTTATGTTTTGTTCTAACCTTTTCTATTTTAGAAAATGGTGGGAACCAGGAGAAATCATGCCAACAACTCTTGCGAGGACCAATGAAACGATTGCCCGAACAACATCCCCAATGATTTGGGAGGTGGAGTTCAAAACAACATGGCGATGCTTACCCAAATATCTCGGGTTATGAATAATAACCATAATAATGGTGAACGTCCTCCTTCACCAAAGAGGGAGCAACTAGCTATCGAATGTTTTATGCGGCAACGACCACCGACGTTTTGTGGATCTTCTGATCCACTAGTTGAAGAACAATGGGTCAACTCCATGGAGAAGATATTTTATGTTCTTCACTGTTCCGAGATGGAGAAGGTGACTCTAGCCGTTTATCGTATAGATGGAGAAGCCGATCAATGGTGGGATTTGATTAAGAACACCAAGCCAAGGGAGAAAATTGAAGAGATGGAATGAGAAGACATTAAGATAATGTTTCTTAATAAGTACTTCCCAAGAACTCTTCGCATGAAGATGGAGAGAGAATTCATAGAGCTCAAGAAAAAAAAGTAGAATCTGTCACAACCTATGAAGAAAATTTCACAAGGTTCGCAAGGTATGCTTTGGGTTTTGTTATCAACAATGATAGAAAAATTGATAGATTCTTTAGTGGATTAAAACCACATCTTCGAAAGGCTCTTGAAAATTGAGACTTTGGGAGTTATGAAGAAGTTTTTCGGTGTGATCTCAAAGTGGAGATGGAGTTTGGATAATGGTCCCATGGCTATGGTGATATGAAAAGAAAGATGGATTTTCAAGCTAGTGGATCTAGTGATAAAGATGGGAAGAAAACACAACGACCCACATGCCAAAAATGTGGGAAGTTGCACCATGGGAACTGCCTCAAAGGTACGGCGAAATGCTTTAAGTGTGGGAAGGAAGGACAACAAGATCACGAGTGTCGAAAAGACATGAAAAGGAAGGATAATGTAGCCGATGAAAGGAGATAACCACACGTGGTTCAATGCTACAACTGTAGGGAGCAAGGACACTATTCAAACCAGTGCACTAAACCTAGAGCTCTCGAGGGTAATCAGCGCCAAAAACCACCAAATCCAAAGGAACAAGGGAAGGCTTATGCCATCACTACTGCGGAGGTGGAACATGATAATGAAGTCGTACAAGGTACACTTACTATTCACTCAAGAATGGAAAAAGTCTTATTTGATTCTGGTTCTACACATTCCTTTATATCTTACAAGTTTGCTAGAACTATAGAATCGATGCCCCGAAACCTTGAAGTAGAGATATCTGTAAAAACACCAAGTGGTGAAATCATTGCAACCCAAGTGTTTGACTCTTCTCCTGTTGACGTATGTGGGAGGATTATTCTGGAAAATATCGTAATACTTCCCTTGGTGGAATTTGATGTTATAATGGGAATGGATTGGCTCTCGCTATATAGAGCACATATCAACTGTCAGGAAAAGGAAATATATTTTCATATTCCGAACCATCCCATGCTCCTCTAAAAATGAAAGGAAGATCATGAATATCCTTTGAAAAATCTTTCAATGGTGTGGGTGTTGATTTCCTATGAAGAAGCATACCTCGCCCAAATGTTTGAGTCAAAGGAAAGTTCCAACCTTGAGGAAATTCCCATCGTAAGGGAATACATCGATGTATTTCCCAAAGAGTTACCCGGAATTCCCCCGGATCGTGAGGTAGAGTTCTCAATTGAACTCATACCCAGAGATACTCCTATCTCGAAGTGCCCCTGTAGGATGGCTCCTATGGAACTGGAGGAGTTAAAGAAGCAGCTGCAAGAGAATCTGGACAAAGGGTTCATACGCCCTAGTGCATCACCTTGGGGTGCGCCAGTGCTCTTTGTGAAGAAGAAGGATGGTACCATGCGGTTGTGTATCGATTATCGGGAACTCAACAAGATCACCATAAAGAACAAGTATCCTCTCCCAAGGATTGATGACTTGTTCGACCAGTTAAGAGAAGCTCAATATTTCTCAAAGGTGGATCTTAGTTCTGGATATCGTCAAGTAAAGCTGAAGAAGGAAGATATTCAGAAGACTGCCTTCCATACAAGGTATGGGCACTATGAGTTTTTGGTGATGCCCTTCGGACTTACTAATGCCCCTGCAATCTTCATGGATTTGATGAATAGAGTCTTTAGACATTATCTCGACAAATTTGTGGTAGTGTTTATCGATGATATTCTCATCTACTCCAAGAGAAAGGAGGAACATGAAGAACATCTAAGACTTGTATTGGCTACATTGAGAAAGGAGAAGTTGTACGCCAAGTTCAGCAAGTGTGACTTTTGGATGAATCAAGTCACGTTCTTGGGACATGTGATCACAAGCGAGGGAATTTCTATGGACCCTTCAAAGACAAAGGCGATTGAGGAATGGCCCAGGCCCTCTAGAGTCACAGAAATCCGTAGTTTTCTTGGATTAGCTGGGTATTATCGACGTTTTGTGAGAAACTTCTCACAATTGTCAAGCCCGCTAACTAAGTTAACAAGGAAAGGGGTAAAGTATGTATAGACAGAAGAATGTGAGGGAAGCTTCAAGGAGCTAAAGAGAAGGCTGATCACTGCACCTGTACTCACACTACCGAAAAGTGGAGAAAGTTTTGTGATATATAGTGATGATTCAAAGAAAGGATTGGGTTGTGTACTCATGCAAAATGATAATGTGATAGCCTACGCCTCATGATAGTTGAATATCCATGAGCAGAACTACCTGACGCATGATCTAGAGTTGGCAGCCGTGATTTTTTCCTTTAAAATCTGGTGGCACTACATTTATGGCGATAAGTGTGACATATACACCGACCACATAAGCCTAAAGTATATATTCACATAAATGGAGCTAAACATGCGTCAAAGGAGATGGTTAGAGCTAATCAACGATTACGATTTCTCTATTCACTATAATCCTAGAAAGGCGAACAAGGTAGCTGATGCTCTAAGTAGAAAAGAACCTTCTACTCTATCCATGTTGAGGATTGAGAAAGACCCTATCTTCTTGGATATGCAAAGGATGGATTTGGGAATCGTAAGGGAAGGGGATACATCCTACCTTGCCCAAATGATTGCGCAACCATCCATCCAACAAAAGATTATGGAAGAACAAAGGGATGATGTGGAGATACAAAAGAGGGTGAATGCAGTAAAGGAAGGGAAGATGCAAGAGTTCCATATCGACAATGATGGTGTGATTCGGTTTGGAATGCGACTTTGTGTGCCATCATCACCCGGGATAAAGAAGGATCTGTTGGATGATTCACATAGCTCAACATTCTCTATCCATCCTGGAAGTACCAAGATGCATCGTGATCTCCGAGAACACTTCTGGTGGGATAACATGAAGAAGGAGATTGCAGAATATATATCAAGGTGCTTGGTATGTCAGCAAGTTAAAGGTGAGAGACAAAAGTCCAAAGGTATGATGCAGCCATTGCCTATACCCATGTGGAAATGGGAAAATGTTACTATGGACATTGTCACGGGTCTCCCGAAGACGTCAAAGGGGAATAATGCAATATGGGTTGTGGTTGAACAACTCACCAAGACTGCCCATTTTATCACAATTCGAGAAGACCTATCACTTGAACAACTTGCAAGAATATATGTGAAGGAAGTAGTGAGGTTGCACGGTGTTCCACTCTCGATTGTCTATGACCGTGATCCGAGGTTCACATTTAAATTCTGGAGGAGCCTTCAACATGCTTTGAGTACTGAATTAAATTTCAGCATGGCCTATCACCCCAAACCGATGGCCAGTCTGAAAGGACTATTCAGACGCTCGATGATATGCTAAGAGCATGCTCTCTAGAATTCAATGGTGGATGGGATCATCACCTTCCATTGGTTGAGTTCTCATACAACAATAACTTCCACTCGAGTATTCAGATGGCTCCGTATGAATCTCTTTATGGGAAGCGATGTAGAACTCCAACCTGTTGGGATGAAGTTGGAGAAAGAAAGCTACTTGGACCCGATATTGTGCAGGAGATGACCGAGAAGGTTCAAGTCATCCAGAAACACATCAAAGCTGCTCAAAGTTGGCAAAAGAGCTATGCTGACAATCTTCGAAGGGTCTTGGAGTTCGATGTTGGAGATAATGTCTTCCTTCGAATATCTCCATGGAAGAGAGTCATGAGATTTGGGAAGAAAGGGAAACTAATCCCAAGGTACATTGGCCCCTTTGAGATCCTTGATCGTATATGAGCTGTGGCCTATCGTCTGGCACTTCCACCGAATATGGCTCAAGTTCATGATGTGTTTCATGTATCACTACTGAGGAAGTACATACCAGACCCCTCACATGTACGAAACTCAGAGGTGGTACACCTGGATGATGATATCTCCTATGAGGAGCAGCCGGTAAAAATTTTGGACCGAAGTGATAAGGTTCTACGCAACAAGACAACCCGCCTTGTCAAAGTGTTGTGGAGGAACCATAAGTTTGAGGAAGCAACTTGGGAACTAGAAGAGGCAATGAAGGAGAAGTACCCTCACCTGTTCGTGTAAAGTGAAATTTCAGGGGCGAAATTTTTTAAGGGGGGAAGAATGTAACGACCCAAATTATTTCAATAGGAAATTACCTTCTTATAATTATGTCATAAAAACACAAAATAATGAACTACTAAGTGATAAGTGACCTTTGAACATAATTTTGTCACCCATATGGTTGGAATTTTAAAAATCTGACATACACGGTTATGTTCAAGAAAGTTTTTGGAGTCTAATGAAACAAAAATAATTTTTGGTGAATAGTAACCTACCCTTATGAATAGTAACCTACCCTTATGAATAGTAATATGACCCTTATGAATAGTAAATAAGAGTAACATTACCTATGAATAATAAAATAAAATTTAGACATCATAGAAAGTGATAATTTGACCTTAGTAAACGTTTTTGGTATTTTATAAGTAATAATTAATTAATTATAATTAAGTAATTAATTTAAATGAATACTTATTTTCCTGAATAATATTCTTAAATTATTGAATCAATGTCTAATAGTTTTTAGATAATTTTATAATACCCTATGTAATTTTTGAAAGAACTATAAAATTAGTTTTAATCTTAAAACTGTTTTTTTTGTAAATTATGATTTTAATTAAATATTAAATTAATAATATTTAGAAAATTATTTTTGAAAAATGGACTTCATTTTTGGATTCTACACGTCAAAAAATGGTTGGGGTAAATTTTTGGGATTTTACTGAGATACTTGAATTTTTGATGAATAGTGGAATACGATAATGCACAAGAAAAGCTAAATAATGGATTAATTGAGTCATCGATGATGTTCTGATGATGTAAGCCCACTTTGTTCGGGATTAAATTATAAAATTACTATTATTGGTCATCCAAGACTCACTATTCCATGTATTTGGTGAAATTAATAAACTGGTCAATTTTATATTAAGGAAACCCCTCTCCCCTCCACTATAAAAGCCACCTTCACTCCCTCTTTTCCTCACACCTCTCAAGCTCCAATAATTCTCTAAATTCTGCCCAAACACCTTCCCTAGCTCATCCCCCATGTAGAAAAGCTGCTGGTCTTATCAAAAGACCAAGCCTCGCTTCCTTAAAGAGGATCTCAAGAGGAAGATTCTAAAGGTAATTTCTCTCTCTCTTCTCCTTTAATTTCCTTTCAAGTTCAAGTTCCTTTCTTGATCTCTCTCTATCTATCTTCATCCAAATTGTTCTGTAAATCCATTATTATATATATACTTTAATATTATGATTCTAATGTTATATTATATCACCCCACACCCTTTCCCTCTTCCATTTATTTTATTAAAGAGAACATTGTTCATGAGGTGATAAATTTATCACCTTCAAAAACAACATGTTCTCTTCTTCCATTTTTAACTTCAATCTGGTCATGAAACCATTTTATGGTTGAACCAGAATATTTTATATGTATTATGTTCTATTTTATGTTTTGGAAATAACCTAGGTCCATATTACTAAGTGAAAAGTAAAAATGAGTTCGTTGTGATCCAAAACCGCTCAAATTAACCCAAATAATCTTCATTTAATTCTTATCTAATGATTCGTCCACATGGATCTAATATAACTCATTATAAAATCATTCAAGCTTCTGAAATATCATTAATAACATGTAATATCAGTTCTAGATGTTTACCCATGATCTACCCAAACATCAAATTAAGAATACAAGTGGACCGCTCAAGAAAACCATGAAAACGAACATCCCTGAACAATGTTTTTAAACTCTATAAGTCATCCAAAGGAACATAATATGAAATAATGAAACCATAATGAACCCTATTAATGTATAAAAGGTTCTGTAATTTCTAATTAATTAATATAATGTCATTATATAGGACATTAAAGAGAAGGAGGCATTCGAGTACAAGGTAAGGGGAAATCTCAAACCCAATTTTCTTCCTTCGGGTTCTCTCTCTTTCACTCCATTTTTGATATGGTTACTCCTCAAAGATCATTTGTTTATCATTTCCTTTACTTTTCTGGGATATACATGTTTTCACTGGTTTTTATGTCCATCAAAAAGTTTTTCCAAAAGAACTCTTCTTTCCAGATCTCACATTTTACCTCTCATTCAAGGTTGATGGTTCTTGTATCATGTATGTTGTTCCCTCTTTATTTTGGGAACCCAAAGCTTATTAATGTGTTATTATGAGATTAAACCCATTCCTTTCCATGGGTTATTTATGTACATGTTTGATATGTTTTCTATGTGGCAATAATGATAATGATAATGTTATGATGTGAGGGGTGCGCCCAGAATTATATAGCGCAATATGAATGATTAAATGTGATGGGTGGGCCCAGAATTATATAGCGCTCCAATGCATTGGGTAAAATGATGAATCTCATGAGTAAATGTGAAATGATTTTTGAACATTATTCTATCTTTGTTCACAAGTATGTGGGGTAGTTAACCACTAAGACAGGATGTTTCATTTTTATGCATTGCCACATTTCATGTTTATTATTTATGCTCCTCTCATGTTCATGATCTTCTTCCTATGTCATGATTATGCTCACCCCATGCTATATTGTTCTTATCTATCCTCTTACTGGGCTTTTAGCTCACCCCTTTTGATGTATATCCTCAGGTGGCTACATGTACTAAGGAGAGGACAAGTGCCACTAAGAAGCTAGCGAAGAAGAAATTAAATAAATGTTTATGGTTGATGTTGTACTTGTTACGCGTTGTCCTAGTTTTCCCAAGACAATAAACCTCTGGATCCTCCATGTGTAATACTATTACGTTGTTTATCTTTGAAATGATGTAATAGTAATGTAAGAAAAGGCCGGGTCACTATAATTGTTTCTTACATAGATCATGATATCATGCCACATTTCAAGCCATAGAGAGTATGTCACTCTATGATGTTTATAGTATTTTAGGATATCGAAAATCTCATGTAATTACATGATTGATAATAGTAGGTAACCTCCGACATTTCTTAAGTAATATAGATTCTCTTTAATTTTTTCCTGGGTCAACGATACTAGGGTGAAATACTTGATTTTTTCTTGGTCTAAATGATGGTCCCAAAAAGAATTACATATTTTATTTTTAACCTTATCAATTTCCTATAATGATTAGGGATATGATATGTGGGTTTAGACGAAGATTTGGTAATACCTTCCATTATTTTATTTTTACCTAACAATATTTGTGCCTTTTCTATTTAATAAATTCTCAATTTTGTCAAGTCATGAAAAATATCTATCAAATGAGCAGAGACTCAACTTCTTACTAGGGTTTTGTTTTTAGGTTCTCAACCCAGAGAGTATTTTTTCTCTCTAAATTTTCTATTTTAGGACCTACAAGATGGAAAATAATGTTGCTATTGTTTTAGTCCAAATAGCTTAAAGACTGCATTCCTATTGTTTAAGGTTATATATCATATATAAATAATCTACTACTAGATTAGATTAATCCTCTTAGACAATATTTTTTATATCTTATGTTAATATTTCTTGAACATTATTTTTCTATATTTTAGGTCTATAGATCATGGACCTTAAATTTATAAAATTTATTGTCTTATATCTTATATAATGTTTTTTATTTTGGGTTTTTAATGATTGGACTTTATTTAGTTCTACATACCTATGACATAGAATGGGTTTTGAATGATATATATTAAAAATAGATTATATAACATTACATCCTCACTAGAAATATTAGGGTTTTATATTTATGATGGGTTCTAACATCCATCATTATTACTGACATTATAATATATTAATATTCATGATGTGTTCTGACACCTGCATCCATGTAGAGTTTATAATGGATGAATATGATGGATTTTTTATCCCAGGAAAAACTATTTTTACTATTATTAAATTTATATCCGATCTATATAATATAAATATAACTTACAATTACACATTTTTAATTATTATAAATGAGTCTTATATAATAATGTTCTTGAGTATATGTGTCAATGACAACGTCCTAGATGTTCCCCTATATTATGAGAAACATGATGTTCTTTAACGATATTCTTAAATGTAGTTTCATGGTTGAATAATATAATATGATGGGAAACATTGTATATAGACTATAATATGTGAGTACACATAGGATGATGAGTCTACATCTAACTATGCTTTTACTTTGTAATCTCAAGATGGTAAATTATGTGAATAGACCCTCTAGTAGTAATTCATCATGTTTTATTTTCAACATACATAGTTATCTGCGACAATGTGTAATGGTTATTTTACTTTACGATTATTATTAATTCATTTCATGACTCACACACAATGATTTTATTATGAAAACCATGATAACATATGTTCATAGAAACGTATAGTGAATTGGGTGTGTCATGACTAACATGACATTAATGGATAAATTGAGGAAATAATTATTGCTTTTGTATTTGTGGAATCAGTTATTTCATTCCATTTATTTGGGTAGAACCATCTCCCTAAATTCCATGGACATGGTGCAATAACATGTCTATTTCAGATAATTAATGAAATACGTATCACAAATATAGTTTGGTAGAATTGATGTGAAACCCTAATTAATTTGATGTTGTGGAAAACAGATTATATTACATAGTGATAATTAATATGCAGTTTCCATCTATGTGACATTAAGTTGTTTATATTGGGTTATTTAACTAATATATATAAATTAGTCATGGTATTTAGGCATGTCTTCCAAATTAAACTAAGAAAGAATCCAAGAGGGTCACATGTTATGTGTTTCTGATGGTCTGGATAAAATTATATTTTGATTTTATTAATTGAATTAATATAATTATAAACACCGAGGGATTCCCTTTTTGTAATTAATAATTATTTATTATTAAATTTAATATTTAAATTAAAATTTTATATTGGAATTCAATAAATGTTGGAGGATTTCGAATAGAAAAAGACTCTGTCTGGAGACCAATATTAACTAACAAGCTAATTAAATAATATTTTTTTAATGTTAGCACATTCCATTGAATAATAATCATAATATAATTATAATTATGTAATGGAAGGGGTTTTATTAATATTTATAATATTATTAAAGGGATGGATGTAATTAAATAAAAAATTTATCCTAACCACTAGCTCAATAAATAGACAATTATGTCTATTATGTAGGGTGTGTCATAAAATATAGGGATTTATTCCACATAGTGAATTATCTATTAAATAAACCTTACCTTTACCTATCAATAATGAGAAAACAATAGATATTCTTTCTTGATATAAAGAATATAGATCATTCTGAATAACACAAAAAAAATATCTTCACCACACTATCACCCAAATATTGATTGGTGTTAATCCATGATCAATGGAGTGCCTGGGGATCACCTCTAGAGAGATTCCATATTTAAAACCTCACAACATGATAAAGGAAAAATGAAAGGTTCTTTTCAAAAATAGACATCTACATCAATTAAATAATTCTTATATTAGATATTCATTTCTTTTGATCAAAATGAATTTATTATGAATTTGATGTGAATGATCCGCAATCATGGTTTTGAGAAACTCGTTATTATAATAAATTTTAATATATCTCCCGCCAATGAACACTTTTATTTTTCTCTGAACCAATAGAATATACTTTAAGGGTTCTAACAACCTTCAACATTAATCATATTTTGAAGGATGAATATTCAGGAAGGGTTGTAACAATCTACATCCTTACATAGATTATGATTGAAGATTTTCCTTGATGTGTTGAAACAACCAATATCAACTATTGTATTATGAAGGATATATACTCATGAAGGTTTTTGACACACTAAATACTTATAATAATTATGAAACATATATATTAAAGAATTTTTTTGAAAACCCACATCCTCGATTAGGTTTTGATGGATGGGTACTCAAAAGGAATCTGACACCCTTCATGATTGTCTGGTTATGAATAAAAAATACTAATGAAGGGTTTTGACAACCTCTATCATATTAAATATGAATATTAATAAAGGGTTATGACACACTCCTTCCAAGATGAAGTTATTAAGGATGAATATTTCTAAATGGTTCAAACACCTTGCATCATTGATGAATGTTATGGAAGATGATTATTAATGAAGGGTTATAACACCCATTGTCATTATTGAGATCATTGATATTGAATATTCAGAAGGGTTCTAATTCCCAACATCATTTTGAAGGTTATGAAGAAGGAATATTAATTAAGGGTTATAAAATCCAAAAAACATAATTTGGTTTCAATGGATAAATATTTTTATTGGATATCACACCATATTTTCTTACATATGGTTATAGTTAGAAAGTGAAATTTTATAGGGATCAAATATCAACTTGGATATTCTGATTTTTGGTTTTTAAATCAAATACCAAAGAGTTTGAACTGAAGATGGTAATATGGGGTATACTAATTAGGTATTATCATAAAATATGGATGTTTCATGTTCCACTACAGAATTTCCAGGGATCATAAGACTCATAGTTTCTTTCATTAATGTAATATATTCTTCTTTTTGATTTGTATTGGTCCCTTATTTGTGGTCTAATATGGATTTACATGACTGGTCCATCATAGGATCTTCACTCCTTTCATAGGTCTACGGAGAAATTTATGATGATTCAAACACTTGTACAATGCAGCACAATATGGGGAAAAAATATGCAAGGAGGGATCTAGTACCATAGGGGTAGTTTAATTTACATTCATAAATATCAGGACTAATATGAAATTATATTGGATAATATAGTGAGGATCATCAATAATATTTTGAATGAAGCACCACATTACTACTTCATGAATCTGTATAATACCCACGGATGTAACATCAAGGATGTTGAATTCATAAGAATATTTTGGAAATAAGATGTGTAAGCAATGATTGAAGAATATCTAAGTCAGTGGGAAGTGGAGATCATTTGGTAATTTTTGACCATTAATAGTGGAATAAACTAGTATCATAAATATTTAGGTCAATAGATAACGAGTTTAATGGGGATCATTATTCCATGAAAAAAATATCCTTAGTCACAAGCACTAAGGAATGATTTTATTCACTGAAGAAACCTTGTGGGGTCCCTTTAGATCACCCATTCATTATTGTAAATACAGTACATGTAAGATCTAATTGAAAAGACACAAGGATATGGCATTCTAGGAGATGTATAACAACAAAAGGAAGTAGTGGATAATTAGTCATACCACAAATAAATGATTTCTTTTATACAATAAATAATATTCAAGAATGTTTTAAACACCCTAATAGTTGTGTAACCACAAAATGATCTTGTTATCATAGTGAAAATATTTGATATATCTTGTCTATAAAATTTTCATACATATAATAGGCCAAGAGACCATGGATTTACATTTATTGGGATCAAAATGAAAGACCAAAAAACTTTTTGAGTTTTTATTTATGATATCACATCTTCCTAAAGACAAATATATATAGAATTCTAATACGGGGAATGATATTTTCTAGAATTTAATTTGTGGGTTTTCCATAGATATGATTTTTGTCTCTTTGACTTGAAATTACTTGTTTTGGAATCTATACTATTAGGGGCTAGATATTAATTATTTACATCCTTAATAAATTGGTACCTAATTTTAATGTCATGGTCTATTAACCTTTTTTGAGGGCTGTGTTACAAAATAAACTATTTAGGAACCCCAAGGTCAATAGTTCATGATAGACCATTTGAACAGATGCTAAATGTGATATAAATCATAGATGTTTGTCATTTAATTTGGGGTTATGGTATGATATAGTAATGTGGATGATGATTGTGAATCATGTAGTAGTGATGAGTTCTACTGTTGTTTCTCTAGGGATCGAAATAATCATATGACCATTTTCAAAGGCAAAGACACACCTAGAATACATTCTAGGTGATCATTCATAGGTGCCAAGGGAGACAAGCATTGTCAGAAAAAGTTTTGGTTGAATATGAGTGTTCATTTTTAAGGTCTATATAAACACATGTGGTAACGCATGATTTTGAAGGAACAAAGTGTGATTTATGGATTGAGGTTCCTAGAATGATGATAGAAGCACCCTAAACCTTAGTTTTCCTTGGATAATAACCTGTTTTCTTTTGATATGGATTAATGATGAGGGATGGTTTATAGATTTTGTAATAGTGCATAGGGATCCACTTTAAAATTAATTTAACATCATGTGAGAAGGACAAAGGTTTTTTACAGTTTATTATAATTTCATCAGGAGATTATTCTATATTGTTCAACATCTTGTGACTGTGACATTACAAACTAATGTAAAAATTATATAATTCTTCCCAAGATACACCTTGTATTAATTTGAGTCATTCATAAGCGAGAGGATTTTTTTCTATGCATAGGAATATTTGTTGATAGAAATATTTTAGGTCTCAATTCAAATAGTTATAGCACAAACACAAGAATTTTAAATTCTTATCAGACTCGTATAAGTTAAAATTAATTCTTTATATCTCTATCATTATCATATAGTTTAATATCTTTAATGTTGGATCAGAGCTTGGGATATGTGAAATTTCTATGCTGGGGCTTACCTAGGGAATCTTTTTCATATCATGTTTATGGGAAACAAGACATAGTCATCTCACTCAAATAGGGCAATATATTTAGATTTTTCTCTTTCCCAAGAGGGGGAAGTCATTTTTAGTCTTATTTTCCCCCATAGAGCAGGATATGATGGTATGGGTGTCACAATTTGTCATGTGACAACATGAATAAATCCAAACATTATTCTCAAATGGCTAACCGTATAGATCAAATTAATATATGGATATGGGATGTTTTTGATTTTTTTGGGATTGATGATAGATGACCTTACATAACAACATATCCTATATGGAAATGAATCAAGGAATACATATTTATTGAGAATGTAAAGCCCTCTTATAAGGATTTGAATCATATATGGTGGAAGAGGCCTTTTATTTTTATTATATGTTCTCATATTGGGAAACCCATGACCAAAAATCCTTTTTTATTCTAACAAATATACCGTAAATTGGGAATATTCACTTTATAATGAATAGTAACCAACTATTATTTAGATTGATGATATCTAACTATCAAAAACCCCATTAAGGATAAGGGATCCTATATTGAAATTTGATTTCAATAGTGGGGGAATATTTGCATCCCAAAAAACCAATGAATTTTGAAAACAATCAATATAGATCAAGAAATAGGGAAGGTGATGATACTATAAATCACATAATATGGCCAATGTAAATATACCTAGACATCAATATATATCATGATATTTTATTAATCAAGTCACTCAATGATCTCATATAAAAATTTTATATGTTTAGATCATACTCATGCACAGTGAATAAGGGAATTATTGGTTAAAATATTACATATTATCCCAGGATTGAAGGATCATGGTTCCTCTACATATCTTAAAAGGTTAGGAATCATAACACACATTGTATATAAAGAAATATTCCCTCACTCATAGCATACTTATATATAAAGTAATATGAATTATAATTTCAATTGGAAATGATTCAGTTCCCAGAATGGAGAATTATTATATAACTACCTATCTTCTCATTGTATAGATAAAGTCACACATAGTTCTTCTGGGGAATAATGTTTGAAAAATTCGAGCCCAAATTTACGGAGAGGCTATTTTTATCCTTATATTTAGGAAATGGATTTCGGTTTTTTGGATTGTTATGTATCCCTTATGTATGGTAATCAAGACACAAATTTTTTTTAAAGAAAACTCTTAGTAATGACCTGGATCACATGTGAAGAATATAGGGTATTGATTCTGTTAGGAATAGTTGGTCCATGTGTTGAATATAACTAAATGGATCTTGCATGTATATATGGGTAATGGTCTCCCAATATTGTTTTCACTACAAAAAGTTTAGAGTCATTAATTATGGAATTTCACCTCATAGTTTACCTTTATAAAGATGGGATGATGACCATATAGTTTAAAATCATTGGTTAAGGATTTGTGTTTTCTCATGGGTATGAAAAAAATGCGATCTTTTAGAATCTTGTCTCTATCAAGTTAATAGTCATGCATCATGAAAAGGTTAGGGAATTTTCAATTTTGATGTGAATAATAAGAGAGATATTGATTATATATTCCCTTGTAAATAGTTGTCTTGGTATATTAAAGATGATGTTGATGTCAAAACGTATCTCACAGAAATGATAATCAATCCAAAATATGGTCTTGGAAAATAAGGTCCCCATACTGATCTATCTCTTATATTGGGAGGTGAAATATCTTTTCCATATACATAGATCTCATGTTTTTCCTAGACCCATAGGCTGTTCCATTATAATTATTTTATTATCTTATTGGATGGACTATAATTTTTTTATTTTAACATCATGTGACTAGGATGTTGGTGTTCTATAGTTTTAGGTCATGCGATGAGGAACTCGGTCTGGTATTAATTGAATCACTTGGTTGGGTCCATGATATGTGACGCTAGAAATCACTATGTATCTCATAAAACAAATTGTAATTGATATGTATTATCCATTCATAGAACTAGATAATATATACAGAGGAATAATTGTTATCATTTCATGTGTTATCTTTGATAACATAGCTTGCTAAAGGGCCCTCTACATATATTGAGCACATTCCTAGGGGAAGGGAATTCTAATATTCAATTATGTTATGGGGATTAATCATTCAACTATATAATAGAATTATGTAAATGGGAGGAATATATTCTCATTGACCATTTTATCATATTTTAAATGGATCTCATATGATGGAAATCTTTATGAGGATTTAGGTTTTATAGGATAGACAAAATATTATAAAATTTAATGTCATAGGACAAGTATTGTACATGTAAGGGATGATGTTTAATAGTTGCGTAGATTTGAAAATATGTGATTAAAATGATGAATGACTATCATATATATTTTTATTCTTCACAGGAGATGAATATATATAAATGAAAGGCTATGAGAACGCAATGTTATAAAATCTACTTGAAAATGGGTATGCTTCAATGATGTGTAACTTCAATGGTATTTTCATCCGCATAAATAGTTGGGTTGTGGGAAGTATAAATCATAACCTATGAATATTGAAGTCAATATATGGTGTATACTAGTGATAATGTATTTCCATCAGTAATGGTAGAAGCCAATATCACACATAGTTTGTACAATAACACCTAGGTTTAAGGGGGAAATATCCTTTTAAAAATAAAATTTACCATAGTGTCAAGATCTAAGTAATTTTTTTATTCAATAAAACCCCATTTAGGGTTCATTCCAACCATTATATCCCATTAAACAATATTATATAGGGTTTAACCAAGAGTATGTGTACTCAAGGATCTTGGAATCATTAGAGAATATGAACTCCAACCACCAATTGTTCTTAACTCAGATTCTATTAGAATGATATAATTTCAATGTAAACGTAAAAGAAAGAAGTTTTAAATGACCCTAATTATTAGGAAAATATGTATTGACCACATTTTTAAGGTGTGGGGATGAAAAAATTATACATTGACTATAAAATCATCATAGAGGATGATATGTTTAGTGTGAAAACCTCATATCATGCAACATAATGTCATTAAAAAAGACATGTTTCCCGGTCCTTGTGTAGAATGAATCTCTATAAATATAGATAGAGTTAATTTATGTTTTTCAAAATATTTCATTATCCATAGTGTGTGTGAGAAACAAAAGTCTACTATGATGTCAATTGAACTGCATGATTGTGCATGAAATGTAACATTTTGGAGAATTTTGATTTTTTTCCAAGAAGGAATCTGAAAATTTTGGTTCACATCATGAAACATAATTAAATGTAACATTGAAAAATATAATTTACTAAAATAAATGTTTAAATGTCACTAAGTATACCATAATTATGGGAATCAATCTACACATTGGACTTTTATGTGGAACTTATGTATATCTAGGTATTAATGATGGATTAAGAAACTCATATTCTATATTTATCTAGCTCATGAATAATGAATATTCGGGGAAAATTTATCCTATACTGAGAAGGAATGAAACTAGATGTGGATGATATTTTAGTGCTATTATGATGTAGTGACCAATTTTTTTCATATGTGATGTTGTTGGAGAAAACAAAGATTGAGATGATAAACCCCAACAAAAAAAAAACATAAAAAAAAATCATGACTATACGTAAAATGGGTGGTAGGGCACAAAAACTAAGCACATGTTTTATAGTTTATGGTCATGAAAAAAGGGTCATTATAGAGGTTAAATTAATGAATAATGGACTTATTAATTCACAAAATTTAATTTCATATCACCAGGATGTGTTCCATATAGATTAAGATCATCTAGTAACAATGTATTATATATGGTTTAACATCTTGTTTTAAGGGTATTTCTTGTGCAGTTTAATGACATATGATAACGATGTGAATGAGATGTAGTATAAAGTCCTTCCTCCCAGATGTGAGTATGGATGGGTAAATCTCCAAATAATTATTTTTACCTATTTTAAATTGTAATAAAAATTAAATAAATATGTTTTTTAAATACTTATATAATGTAAACTTGTTTAATTAATAGAGGTACCGATGTCACACAATTAGAAAAATAGATTGTTGGGTTTTAGGGGGGTAATTCCTCCATGACTGAAACATAAATATTTACATGCTCTGAGGTCTTGGGTTATTCACATGAAAATAATAGTAAGTTACCTTCAAGCCTTTCAATCCTTATTACCAATAGTTCATAAGGTATAACCAAGTGGAGACGAGATTCCGGTCAATGAAATTATAATAGGACTTGTGCTTAATAATTAGGAGATTGAAAAATAAAAAGAGGGCATAATATTTTTTTTGGGGAAAAGTGAAGTTTAAAGGGATTTGTAACATTTCATGGATATTATTTCGCATGTTAGATATATATGTCTTTTACAAAAGGATCATTGTAATTTAGAGTATGAAATTTCTCCATGTGGTATTATTGTGTGGGATTATCAATGAAATGATGTTTGATCATTACAGGAGATTCAATCTCTACATTGAATATGTACCAGAATATGATGATATGATTTTAAATAGAATATTTGTTATAAATAAAGCTATGAAAAATTTATGTTATTCATATGAAAAATAATTTATTTATTGTAAGGATAAATAATAAACTATGATGATCTGATTCAATTGAAATTGGATACCAATGGGCACATGTTCAATTCCTCTAATAGAAGAATCATGAAACACATTTATTTAGGACAATAAATATTGGTTTTATGGGTGACCTATATTATCAAACCAAAACAACCACTTTGAAAAAGATTCAAGTAATTATTTTATTCCTATACAGATATTATAAAATACCCTCTAGATCTATATGTCCCTATTACCAATATGATACATGGGATAACCATGAGTTTTTGGGCTCATGGTCCAGGGAATGCTAATAGAATGTGAACTGAATGTAATAGTAATTATTAACTCATATTCCGTAGGTATGATGATGCTCCGTGGAAAATGAGATACTCATGAAGGATTCATGAACCCTAAAATTTTCACCAATATGTATTGAGTAAATTTTTTGGGGTGATGGAAAAGGTAATGTAACTATTTAGTACATAATCTTCTGAGGGGATGACATCTTCGTCGTGAAGACCTCCCATTATGAAATATAGTGTCATTTATCAAGTATTTGTTCTACGTAGTTTAAAATCACGTTGTGAGGATGTATTACATGTAATTTAATATCATTCATTGAGTATTTATTCCATACATCTTATTTTCATGCCGTTATTACATCTTCTACATCGTTTAATGTCACGGGGTTAAGATGTGTAGGTGTACTCCTCCACCTAGAAAGATGATAAATTTCATATTTCTATTTCACTTAACTAACATGGTGAAATTTTTTCTAAGGGTTGTTGTGTATCTTTATAGAGTTAACCTTAGTGCATTTAATACCTCTCAATACAAATTTTATTTCCAAGGGGGGATTTCTTGGTCTGGGTGAGATATCAACTATTGGAGGTCATCCATGATGGATGGTGGGGTAGGATCCCAATAATCCATATCAATGTCATAAATAGGAGTAATATCATGTTATTTTCCCCATACTATTTACTTTAAGTGTTAGAAGACCCTTGAGTTTCTACATATATGAGTCTTATTGCCCCATCTATACTATCATCGATCTGGGGATGAATACGAGCTCTCTTTTATGACATGGTCAGGATATGTCTACATTCCTTTTACAATTGATCAGGAGAATGTAAATTGTATATTGAGGTAGCTAAAACATATCGATGTCTATATGATGTTGTGGGAATATTATCCCACTACTGTGAAGATTCTATAGTCCGTCAGTGAAATTATTTATTTTTGTCAGGAATATGAACATTCCATTGGGTGGTTTCTGTAATATTTTTTCCAACCCTAGTTGAAGTAGGTGTATGATCTTAATTCAAATATGAATTACACATAACAATATAATGAAAAAACATTATTTTTAGGGATGTAATTTGTGTATCCTCTTATATATCCCATAAAGGATTATGGTGCAATATGTTTCTTACTGGAGCAGGAATATGCACCCGACTTATTTAAGCGGCTGGAATATTCTTAGTTATTTTTATTGTTATGATATAATCCATCCCTAAAGAGACTATTGAGATATGTTGAAGAACCCACATTGAAGTGTATTTATTTTCTTGATCCAAGATGTCCATAAGAAAAAGCATCATGAATTCTTTCAAGAATATGTGGATGTATAGAGGTGATTTCCAAACTCGGTTAATAAACCAAAGATGAAATAAGAATGTGATATTGATCTCATTTGACCATTAGAATATATCACTATATCTATTTGATAGGAATGTGTTCCTATCCAAAGGTGATTTCCAAACCAGTTTGATAATCCATTGTCATAATGAGAATATTATCCTTGTGTTACACATTATCTTTTATTCAAATATACTGATAATTCTTTATTATATGAGAAATAATATGGTCTTTTTTCAGAGTATAAATCTACTCATTTTAGACAAGTTTATATATTAATATGGATATTAGTATAGGAATATTTTTTTATTATAGAATCATCAATGGAATATATTAGTGTAGCCCAGTCATCATTGATAGAATGAACAAGAACATCAGAATAATATGTGTAGAAATATGGTCTTGAAAATTCTCATTTGATGGGATATATTGGAAGATATCATTGATTGAACTAAAAATATACTCCTTATCATTCCCTCAATGTTCTATTAGAATATTCAATTATGAATTTTTTTAGGGGTGGTAATATGTGTATACCACATTCATATTGACTGGATATACATGTCGCTTTGGTTTGGTTTAGCAGGGGTCTGGTCCAGGTCATTATTTTACAATAGAATATATGTCACGAACCGAATCTGGTCACCACCAAAACTGGCACCAAACCCAGCCCGTGACATGACCCGAAGGGTGTTCCCTATCCCCACGGGCTGGCACAAGTTCCTGGGTATCATTAATTTAGGTTTGGGAACGATTTACACGAGTATGAAAGCATAAAACATTAAAAAAAATCCATAATATAAATCTGAAATTTTTGAGTCAAACAAGACTTAAGTAAAAACCAGAACATAGTAAATTGGTTTAAAGATAATAATAGTTGTCCAAATAAAAATAATTATAGCATTAAGACAGCCCTAAGGACTCCACACGACTAGGGGTCATCGCCCCTAAGCTATCTCCACAACTCCGCACCAAGAATTGGAACTAACACCATGAACCGCCATCAACCTTAGCCATTCCTTTACCTAAATCAAACATAACCAAGTCTACTTACACCAAAGGGATGTAAGTATGGTGTGAGCCTAAGCCTAGTAGGATACCACCCAATTATTCCAAAGAGAAAGAAATACAATGTGAAAAAGCAAGCAGTTTTCAAACGCAAGGAAAAGTAGTGTTAAAATTTCAAGAAATGAAACCTGTAATTGAAAATAGTTTTCAATCCAAAATTTTCAGAATATTAACACATTAAAATAGAAATGTTAGATACTTTAATTTCCTTCCAAACACACCCTAATACATGGGTAGATACTACAAATCCAATGAGCAACAACATTGGGAACACCCCTAGGCACTAGGTTGTCTTGGGCCCTATGTACCTCGTACCTTGGTGTAAAGTAACCATAGAAAAATCCTTTTTAGTGCACAAGCCAATAGTAGGGAACACACCCATAACCTAGCGGTACCCAATAATCATCCACATAGTTTAGTTAGAGTTGTCGCTATCCAAATGCTATGTGAAACAAGGACAAAACCCATCTGCTCCACTAGTCGTACTAGTACAAATCCGCCCCACCTAGGTTCCCGGGCTTCCCCTTTTGTTATCAATCAATTCCAGCATGCATCTTAATGAAATTTTCATATAAAACACCATTACTGGTCAAAAACAACCAATACAGTAGCTATCACATTTTATACCACTTAAAACACGGAACAAAACACTTAGATTTTTCATACAACAATTCCTCAAAATCTCGTAGTGTTTCGGACACAAAACTCCTTATAGACCTCACTTGCATACTATGTGCACATATTTAAGCTTCTAAAACATAAAGGGAATCCTACTACATTTCAGTGAAAACACAAAATCATTTTTATGGAAACCCCATATGGTTCAAGAAACGACATCATTTCAAAGTCTCCATTTTGACACAACACAACTCTTAGAATTTCATGTGGTTCACAAACACCTTTAAAACCAGATTTTTCAGTAACAAACACAAGGTACAGTAATTAAAAACAGTATTTTTATCCCTATTATAATTCAATAAAATCAACTAGATACTTTTAGGGTAGCCCCAATTAAACTAATAAAACATTTCTATGAAAAACCCCCAATTTCACATGAAATTGGCCTTTAGGATTCATTTTAAATACAAACACCACTAAAACTATATTTTTCAGAAATAATAAAATTGAATAAGCATGAAAATACCATAAAAACAGTATCCAATTCACAAAGAGTTTATACACAGTGGAATCACCTACCAAAAACAAGGAAACCCTTGAATCCTTTGTGCGAAAACTCAAACGCACCACCGCCGCACCTCAAGGATGGTAAACCAGACCTAAAACCAGAATTTCAGACCATAAAACACAACATAAAACCTTAATTTTTAATCCCTACTTCTTGGACATAAGGAACCTAAATGATAATGGAAGAAACCCTAAGTAAATTGGAGGTAATCCTAAACAAATTGAAAGAAGAAAGGAGGAGAACAACATACTTAAAATATCTTTTAGAAATCCCCCCCAAAATACCAGTAGATTATTTCAAAAATACTCAAACATTCAAGGGAGGTTCGAACAAAATAGGTAGATTATTTAGGAATTTGAATGGAGGAAAAAGATTAAGAATCGAATGAGTTATGAAGGAAACAAATTATCTTTATAAATCTGCCCTAAATTTGAGTTATTCAGAAGTTTCGACCTAACCCACGATTCAAATGAGCTGAAAAGAGTGTGGGAGGATATTGGACGCGCGTCTGGGTTCAAGGGGCGTGTTTGGGGCTTGGAATCACCGACAAAACCTTAAAAATGAATAAGTTATTAATTAATCAACATTTATTTTTAAAACTGGAATTGGGCTTTCGGGCAGGCCCAATCCATTAAATGAAAACCCATATACACCTTGGTTATGGATTTCCAAAGGCTCCAAATTTTAATTGTGGTATTAATATATCAGGGTAGGACATTTAGGAGTTGGAATGAGTGAAAAATATAAAAAATTGAATATGTTATAAGAGAAACAAAATTTCTTTTTAAATATGGAATTGGGCTCACGGTTTGGCTCAATTAATGAAAACTCACCTATTTTCCATAAAAACATTGGAAACCCCCCAAAACAAAGCATTAATTTAAATTAAAATAAAAATACATTTAAAATAAGCTATTTATTTGACAATTCTCCCCACCATGAAAACTTTCCGCCCCGGAATGTCACAGTAAGGCCAAAGCAACAACCAAACCCAACTGAGAAACCAAGAGGTACTCTCTTGCCAGGTTTCTCCCCCAAAGGCCATAAAACCTCCAATGATCAATAAACGGAGGAATACTGTCACAAAACTGACTTACACCACTTTCCCAAAAGAATCAAGCACATTCAGGCTTTATCCCAAATGAAAACTCCTCTAACACAATCTGAACAACACTCAATAAATTTACCCAAATAAACAACAACATCGAACAAGGTTACACTTGCCCAACTATAACTAAACCATTGGTCACTCTCCAATATCAATTTTTACCAAAGAAAGATGTAGGTAGTTAGATATCTCTAAATGATAATACCCACTTACCATACAAAACCAAGGAAAAATATGAGTTACTCGTATGAAGAGACACAAATGGGCTCCCCATCGTAAGAGACAACTTAATTTTTTTCCCGAGATAGAATCAAGACACTAATAGGGGGAGGCCCAAACAGACTCCCTAGTACAAGGGGTATACATAAATTATAAATTTACAAAATAATATACATGATACCCAAAGTGGGTCTTCCCACCACAAGAACCAACCATCTTAACCGACCGGCATGGGCCGACACGAAAAGATCCCAAAATTATGGAGTTGGGACGGTCGCACGGTTAGTCTGCACAGTTTGGAAAATTGTGCGATACTATGTGGATCCTTATATGTACATGGTTATTTTTTTGTTCCTGGTTAGTAATAACCATGTGAAAACCGTGTTCTCAACTTGTCTAGCCAAATTTCCAACCATTCTCCAAAGACTCAATGGAAACCAAAGGGGGAGGGAATAGCATTGTGTGAAGACATGGGTACAAGACCCTCCACCTATTTCCACCAAATGGGAACAATAGAAGAAATATGATGACACCATAGGTTTAAACTGTTCCTATATTTCATACCGGGGATAGGACTTTGTACAAGTGTTTAAACGACACTGTTGTTTCCCCTGAATACGCGCCAGCTTCTCTCCGGGACCTATGGCTGGAGCTCAAAATATTGAAGCATCTTCGGCCGTGCAGTCAGGCTGTTCGAACCCCTATGTGGAACTTCTTCTTTCGGTGCCACAAACAACTACACTTCATACCCTGATGGGTTTATCAAGACATAACACACTCCATAACCCACTTTACCAAAACCAGACATTTCATTGAAACAAGGGATCAGAAGATTCACACACATCGCACCTTGTTTCTTTGGGTGAGAAACAACAAAAGGGAAAGACACGTATAAACACCTTCCTCTAAGATAGAGGATTTGATTTTTTTCCCAAGGGAGACACAATCCCAACATAACATAGAACCTTAGAGGATTGTGTGACCTTCACCATTATGGTCAAAAGAGCACACAACATCACAATGCGTCACCGAACATGACCATGGCGATTGATAGAAACAATACATGGAACATGACCATATTCAAAGTCCCTAAACAACAGATAAGTCCAAAAAGTGGACACAATATCATATCATGAACTAAATCTAAAAATTGGTTGTTTAATAATAACTCTTTCTTCAAAGAAACTATAAAGAACCCAGAGGCCCTCTTAAACACCATCAAGACACTCATCCGTACTAACAATGAAAGAACACTCGCACCTTTGATGAATCAGGAAACTTAAGAAACTAAGGTCTCTTTCAACCTTCCACAAGCACTATCCCACAACAAGAGGATCCACAAATCAGTGAAATGAATGGGTGTAGACTCAATAAAAATAATGTTCGATAAAATATTCTTTATATTGATCAACTGGAGGATTTTACAATGGCGAAACAAAACGAGTTACACTTCAGTTGTGCATTAACCCTTAATGGGGGCGTACCTTATCCACTGAGAGAACCCAAGGACCCAACCAAGCTAGTCTATTGGTCAAAACATGCCACAAACCAGATCCAAACCCATTAAGGGAACCACCGTAAAGGCATCCCAATTTTGTTTTTCAAAAGAGACCACTAACCGTCCCTACAACAAAGCTTACCGACCAAACACAAACCAAAAACCCAGTTCAAACAAAAGGGGTTCTTGAACTCAAAACCTCCCACAACATCAACATTTTAAAAAACCCATAATACAAACCATACCAAACTATTCATCAAGACATCATGTTTTTCTTCAAAACCAATTCTTTGAAAACAAATGGTTTAGCAGTAAGCGTATCCACCAATGGTACCCCATGGGCCTCACACATGCATGTTTTTGTGCCACACCAGGCACCCTCCTCATATCCATCCCAGCACTCATCCAGTCGTGCCATAAACTATCCATCATCCCATATAACCCCATGCATGTGGTCACTCATGGAAATACCAAAGGGTAAAACAAAACTTCCTTCCACTTTTAAAAAACAAAATGGTCAACTAACCCAACCTTTTTCTCAAAACTGCTAACAATGAGATCGAAATCCCAATTCACATCTTACAAAACATTTCATAAGGACACAACCATTTAGAAAAGAACTCACTTTCAAGTTATTCACATCAATTTTGATACATATCATCCGATTAAAACACACTCTAATTGTTTAGAAAACTCTATTAGAAATGCTTTTCAAAACCAAATTCAATATAGTTCCTGATTTCAAAGAGGTGTAAGCACACCATTTTACATTTCAAAACAATTATGAAAATTAAGTTCCGCCATTTCATAATCCAACCCATTCCCTCTTTATTTGAAAATCATTTCATAAAAACTTTATGCTTCTTAAAACCAATTCACCTTAAAACCAAAGTGCTAAGATTTCAAAACTAAAGCACGAAACAATGCAAGAGGAAACTAGTTTCGGTGGGTGACTTGGACATATGGTTGGCAGCCATATACCAATCACTTCGCCATCACAGAGAGTATTCTAGGGAAATATCCATGGCTCCACATGGCTTGCCAGGCCCTGCAAGCTCACTGAGATTATTCTCCCAACTCTCTTTTCATTTCCCATAATCATCATTAAACCAAGAAAACTAAAGGACTCAGATAAATCCATACTTCCCATGGTGACTTGAATCCCTTCATGAGGTGTGCTGTCCAGGCACACTACCCATGACTAAAATTTCAAGTCCCAAAAATCCTAGCTCCAGACTATGCTGACTCATCCCCAAATAACATGACCCAAGGAGCGAACCTCCTTTGATACCATTTTGTCACGAACCGAATCTGGTCACCGCCAAAACCAGCACCAACCCAACTCGTGACATGAATCGAAGGGCGTTACCTATCACCACGGTCTGGAAAAAGTGCCAGGGTATCATTAATTTAGGTTTGGGAATGATTTACCCGAGTATGAAAGCATAAAACATTAAAAAAAATCCCTAATATAAATCTGAAATTTTTGAGTCAAACAAGACTTAAGTAAAAAACCAGAACTGAGTACATTGGTTTAAAGATAATAAAAGTGGTCCAAATAAAAATAATTATAGCATTAATACATCCCCAAGGACTCCACACGACTAGGGGTCATTTCCCCCAAGCTATCTCCACAACTCCGCACCAAGAACGGGAACTAACACCATAAATCGCCATCACCCTTAGCCTTTACTTTACCTGAATCAAACATAACCAAGTCTACTTACACCCAAGGGGTGTAAGTAGGGTTTGAGCATAAGACCAGTAGGATACCACCCAATGATTACAAAGAGTAAGAAATACAATGTGAAAAAGCAAGCAGTTTTCAAACGCAAGGAAAAGTAGTGTTAAAATTTCAAGAAATGAAACCTCTAATTGAAAATAGTTTTCAATCCAAAATTTTCAGAATATTAACACATTAAAATAGAAATGTTTGATACTGTAATTTAATTCCAAAACACACCCTAATACATGGGTAGATACTACAAATCCAATGAGAAACAACATTGGGAACACCCCTAGGCACTAGGTTGTCTTTGCCCTATGTACCTCGTACCTTGGTGTAAAGTAACCATAGAAAAATCATTTCTCGTCCACGAGCCACTAGTAGGGAAAACACCCATAACCTAGTGGTCCCCAATAATCATCCACATAGTTTAGTTAGAGTTGACGTTATCCAAATGCCAAGTGAAACAGGGACAAAACCCATCCGGTCCACCAGTCGTACTAGTACAAATCCGCCACACCTAGGTACCCGGGCTTCCCCTTTTGTGCTCAATCAATTCTAGCATGCATCATAAATAAATTTTCATATAAAACACCATCACTGTTCAAACACAACCAATACAGTAGCTATCACATTTTATACCACTTAAAACACGCAACAAAACACTTATATTTTTCATAAAACAATTCCTCAAAATCTCGTAGTGTTTCGGACACAAAACTCCTTATAGACCTCACTGGAATACTATGTGCACATATTTAAGCTTCCAAAACATAAAGGTAATCCTACTGAATTTCAGTGAAAACACAAAATCATTTTTAGGGAAACCCCATATGGTTCAAGAAACGACATCATTGCAAAGTCTCCATTTTTACACAACACAACTCTTAGAATTTCATGTGGTTCACAAACACCATTAAAACCAGATTTTTCAGTAACAAAGACAAGGTACAATCATTAAAAACAGTATTTTTATCCCTATTATAGTTCAATAAAATCAACTAGTTACTTTTAGGGTATCCCCAATTAAACTAATAAAACATTTCTATGAAAAACCCCCAATTTCACATGAAATTGGACTTTAGGATTCATTTTAAATACAAACACCACTAAACTATATTTTTCAGAAATAATAAAATTTAATAACCATGAAAACACCATAAAAAAAGTATCCAATTAACAAAGATTTTATACACAATGGAATCACCTACCAAAACCAAGGAACCCCTTGAATCCTTTGTGGGAAAACTCTAACGCACCACCGCCGCACCTCAAGGAAGGTACACCAGACCTAAAACCAGAATTTCATACCATAAAACACAAGATAAAACCTTAATTTTTAAACCCTACTTTCTGGACATAAGGAACCTCAATGATATTGGAAGAAACCCTAAGTAAATTGGATGCATCCCTAAACAAATTGAAAGAAGAAAGGAGGAGAACAACTTACTTAAAATATCTTGTAGAAATCTTCCCCCAAAATACTAGTATCTGATTTCAAAAATACTCAACCATTCAAGGGAGGTTCTAACAAGAATAGTTAGATCATTTAGGAATTCTAATGGGGGAAAAGAGTAATAATCTAAGGAGTTATGAAGGAAACAAATTGCCTTTATAAATCTGCCCTAAATTTGAGTTCTTCAGACGTTTCGACCTAAACCACGATTCAAATGAGCTGAAAAGAGTGTGGGATTATATTGGACGCGCGGCTGGGTTTAAGGGGCGTGTTTGGGGCTTGGAATCACCGAATCACCCTTAAAAATGAATAAGTTATTAATTAATCAAGATTTATTTTTAAAACTGGAATTGGGATTTCGGGCAGGCCCAATCCCTTAAATACAAACCCATATACACCTTGGTTATGGATTTCCAAAGGCACAAAATTTTAATTGTGGTGTTAATATATCAGGGTAGGAGATTTAGGAGTTGGAATGAGTGAAAAATATAAAAAATTGAGTAAGTTAGAAGAGAAACAAAATTTATTTTTAAATCTGGAATTAGGCTCACGGTTTGGCTCAATTCATGAAAACTCACCTATTTTCCATAAAAACTTGGGAAACCCCCCAAAACAAAGCATTAATGGAAATTAAAATAAAAATACATTTAAAATAATCTATGTATGTGACAATATATAATCACACTACAATAGTTGAAGAACTAATATGTAATCTCAACCATTGTTTTTCAACTCTCCACACCCATAGATATCTCTTTGGTGATTGTAATTATGGATTCACGGAGGTGGCATATCAATTAGTTCCCAATGTAAGAAAATTAGGTGTGGTATTTATGTTAGCTTTTTTGGTTGAGATTGTGTTATATTAGTGGAATTCCATAACAATCATTTTTTCCCTGAGGTTAATGATATATCCCTTATGTTGGAGTAATATAATTCTATTGATGTCTATGTGAGAACAAATAATGATGAATTGAATCTATGGTTCAATTGAATTATGGTTGGAAGATATAGAAATTCCCCTAGCCCAATGGTATGGGAACTCAAAAATATGAAAATGATTATAGACCTATTGGAAAGGGTGAGGTGGAACATCATCTGGAATTGACTAGATAAGGGAGTGATGAATATAAAAATATTCCCAACCCTATGGGCTAGGCCACTTCACTACAAGGAGTATCTTTGTGGGAGAGTGATGACATATCATCTTAGTTAAACGGCTTTCGAAGCATTCCAACAACTATTTAAGGGATATCATTATTCTCTCACTATATATATAAAATATATTCTTCCAAAAATATTTTCTTATCACCATTAATGGCTTGATAGATAAATTTTCTAATGAAACCATTTCCTCTAATAATGGTATTATTGTTGTATGATGATGGGAGTCTCAATGTAGACCCTAGTGACCAAATATGTTGTCTCCATTAGAAACAAAATCTATTAATATTTCACTATGAAACCTAAAAAAGTTATAAATTACTAATATATATTCATTCAGGGTATCATTGAGAGATTATTTTTTGATGTTGGGGGTGGAATATGATCAACCAATTGGGTATTAAGAGATAGTTAAAAGTTATATCATAGTCAAAATGAATGAAATCGTCTGAATATGAGGGAATTTCAGCTAATATGTTTGATATCATGATGATGAAGACATATGTGGGTTGGTTTTCATCTTCATTTCATCGTCTCATTTGATCGGATAGTTCTTGATGTACAATTTTATGTGATGAAACCCATTGTTCCATTTGGTGGGAACAAACCCATTATACCATTATTTTGGATGAAAAACATTGTGATATTTTGTTGTATGGTTCCCATATCAATCATGAATTCATTATAAAAAAGGATAAAAATAACCCATTCCTATAGGTTTGAGTTCTCACTAGGATTGAAAATTCATGGATGCTATCCATGTGGCAATTTAAGCCTTCCAGAAGGTGATGATCAAGGATTTTTTTGGTAAACATAAGGAATATGTTTAAGGAACTCAGATGCATTGATATGAAAAGGGAAATCATTCATACATTGAGTTTCATTATTTTGATACCTAAAGTTGGTTCTTTAACTGAATTACATTGTTAGGATAGTTGGGGTATGGACACATTCTTTTATGGAAACTTCTAGACTTGATGACACATATCAATCATGAGAAACAAAGTAGGTTATAGCTCTCCTAGGAATATCCTATGTAGTTGTGTTATCATGGATATTTTCATCATCAACCTCTTTTAAATAAGGAAGGTATATATTTCTTCTCACAATGGATAATCTCTTTTTTTTGAATGTTGCAAAAACGATAACCTTACCCTCTATTTCATATCTTGGGAAATATGGACAATATGGCTTTATCCTATAGGGGATTTCATATGTTTCCTGAAACATTGGGATTGCGATATTTAAATAGTACTCCATAATAATGTTATTCACCAGCTAAAATTATAGAGTACTATTTAAAACCCATATAGGACTTACAATATAATTTTTAAATGTTTTTAGGAGGTTTTACACCCTGAGGTTTCCCTATGCTTATTTATCTGAATTGTATCACATTGAGGTAAATGAAACATATTAAGGGATTTCACCTTAGGAGGATGCCCATATTTTAGTTGTTTTGGTCTTGGTATTACACAATGAGGTCAATATAAAATATGTTTATGGATGAAAAAAATGTTCACCCTTATATAGGTATTATTGCTAGTCACATAGAGAATTGTATCTACAAGATAAGAGTTTTGATCATCTATAAAGAATACAGTGACATGAAAATATATTTTCATGTGTTCTTGTCTTGAAGATGAATATTTCCTCCTGGGGACACATGATATAAATATAATGTAATTATGGCCTTAATGGGGAATATAGATGTGTGAAATATCTAATGATAATAAGATGAATATGGAGCTCGAGCCTTGGTATGGAATTCTATGTATATTGTTTATAATAGGATTTAAAATCCTTATATTTCAGTTTGAACCTTACCTACTATTAGATAATGAATTATAATTGATAATATTGAGGATTATTTCCTCAATTTTTATACATAATAAAATATATTTTGGAATTAAAACAAATTATATATTTACATAGGATTAACCTACAAATAGAATATGATTTTGGACACATGATGCATGAGAAAAAAGGAAATAGACACATTAGCTTAACATGTGTGAGGAAATGGTCGAGTCTTACACCAAATAGGAATCCAATGCATGAACCTATTTCTCAACAGCTGATAAGTGATTAAGTGTGATATAATAATAAAATTATTTATCCCTATGATTATTGAAAATTGGTATATTAAAAGACATACGACAATTTTGAGTCCCATGACAAATATACACTCTTTATTATATAATGAATATTGTGAGGGGACACATATAGGTCAATTTCAAGTGGATTTACGATACATAGACCCTTTTTGAGTTCACATAAAAAATAGACCCCCTATCACAAGGTATAGTTAATCACATGACTAGTTCTTGGTCATGTGATCGTGTGACCTCTTGGTGTCAGATGTAACATCCAAAATTTAAATGGGTTTTCATATCATGGATTCATGCCCATCATTTTTCATGAAAAGGATATATGTATACATGATTACAAGTTAGGGAATACTTGAACGAGGTACATTAGGTCAATTCTGAAATGTCTGAGGGTTCACATTACAAGGCCCTAAGTCCATGGTTTTTCATCTCAAGGCCACATGTTCTGAGTTTTCATGTCAAGGAAAAAATTTCCACAGGTTCCCATAAAACAAGTCACATGGTCAAGGGAGTGAGGTGATAAATTAGATTTGTATGAGGTCATATGATCAAAGACACATAAATACATTTCATGACATGATGTGCATGTCCAATCAACAATAATGTGTTTCGTGATTAGTGAGGAGTCATCTGATCATGTAAGTCCACCTAATGAATGCCTCTCATGAAAAAAAATCTTAAAAATGGAGTGAATACATTATCATAGGGGATTTTCTATCAAGGATTCATGAATAAATCTCATGTAAATATATTTCATGTACATGGTCCAATGGTGAGGCCACATAGACAATATACTATAACCAGATCAGCCACATTACAATGTCATGTAACCATGGGTTTCCATGAATTATTTACATGAACATACGCTAATATGATTGGGATTCTTGATAAGGATTCATGAGTGTGTCAAATTATATGTATGACATGTATAGTATTTCAGAATTTCATTAAAATCCATATCTAAATTATGGAGTAATATGATGTTGAAATCATCATGTGATCACATTAGGGATTCGAGTGACTTATTTAAACATAGGGGTTTCACAATTGATATTATAATTTCTTCAAATTAATTTCTTTTTCCCTCTCTTATATATCCCCCTCTATATACTTATCAATTTTGTTTACAAATTTCTATGAATTTTTATCTCTCTCCTTTTCCATTTTCAAGGAGTTAAAAGCAGTTTCTATTGTTAATGGGGAACGAGTATACCATCACATTTAACACTGAGTATACTGTGCATACCATCTTCAGGTGGTAGGGGGATAATATTTTACAATCCATAAATATAATATTTCTTCAAACTCATGTAATTTTATGGAGGATGATTGATCACATGATCTCTTAATATTTTATCTTTACATGAGGTTGGCCTCCTAATATATATTCACACGATGGATTATCTTCATCAAACATCACCAAAATGGTAAAATTCTAAACACCTACTATAGGTTTAATGAGAATAAGGTTTCCTATATTGGGACCTTTACCCTATAGAAGATATGTTATACTTCTTGTGAAGATGATATACTATTCTCATGATCAAATTAACTTTATCACATGATACCTTGTTTGAAAAATGAATGAAAATTATATAATTTTTGATGAAATGTTGGATATTTATAATGATATAATTAAATTATTTAAGACACACTATTCTTCATGAAGGGTAATAAAGATTGTATCCATGGATTTCTAGATCACAATCATCATGCGACGCCACATGATCATGTGATACATAATACCTCACATTATAGGGTCTTGTTGTCATGATGAATTTACATGATCACTACTTTGTATTAATAATTTTCATTTGATAGTATCACTGAAATAGAATAATATCTTGAAATCATGCAAGGAAGAAGAACATTTCATACATTTCATTGGGATGATTGTTTGGGAAGAATTCTCATTGTTTATTTTTGGATATGGTTAGGGTTAGACATCAGTTTTCTAGAGAGATATCAAAAATCCTATGAAGGCCTATGGTTGAAGATGGTTTTTTGTGGGGATTGAACGGTGAAAATAACATCGATCTAGTTAATGGGGACCTAGAACACATGAATACAGAGCCTCGTTAGGCCACACCACACCCATATTCGATACACGATCAATCACCACTTCCACGTATTGTAAGCATAGAACATGTTCACATAGAGGGGTATATTCTTTACCACATAATACCTATTTATTAAAGAAATCATCTTATTCCATGCCTATCATTTTTGTTTTCCCTGCAATGTCATAGTGTCAAGATCCAACAACTTTGTGTTTGGTTTTGTTGTCATGGTTTTTTTATTTTTTTTAAAACTAAAAATAATTTGAATATAAAATCGTAGATAAATGAAAAAAAAGCTCAAAAATATATTACATTATAAAATGATTCAACATACATTATTCTGAATAAAACCACATAAATATACTTCATCGAACATATATTCATATATACCATGGTGTTCCACCTTCTAAAAATCATCAATGTAAAATTTTAAAGACACATTTATTAGTTCCAACATGGGATTACAAGATCTATGGAACATGATAATGGATAATTATAATGACTAAGGAGATAATTTCATGATTTTAACTTGTACATTGGAAATATGTATTAATATGAATAAATGGTGAGATATATTGATTTTTGAGGTAGGGATAATGAATAAATGAAGGAGGCACAACAGTGGTGGATGATGCCTTCAATAGTATCTCCGATCTGATTAGATGAAAGTATTAAAATGGTAGAATACTTTTGTGGTTTTGACATTGGAAATATCATCATTTTTTAGTGAAGGTAGAAATGTATTTATAATTTGGTCAATATAGGATCACTATTTCATATACTAGGTATATGATGAAGAGATAGTTTATGGTGTAAAAAATGGATATTCCATCTATGTAAGGGACTCCTAAGAAATAGTTTACCCTTATATATAGCCAAAATGTGGCCATGGATTCCATAATATGAAGTCTCAGTGAAGGATGAGAGGACAAAATGTGGAATATTTGTAGAATGAAAATTAATGACTACCAATGAGGATGCTAGAAGGTGATAAGGGAATTGGTCATGTTGTCATAACTCCACCACAATATCCTATCATGATGCAACCAACTCAATAAAACATTTATTATTCTTCATATGGTGTTAATGTGATTTTTAGGGGGATTATTCCATTATACATGGAATTTGATGGTGCGGTTCTCTTTTAAATGGTTGAATGAGACAATGGGTTATACAACACTCTTATACACCTTTGCACTACAGATCCCATGATCGGTATCAAGTATATGTCCTAGTAATAAATGATTCAGGTACTCCCACATTTTGTGTGTGCCACTAGATGAGTTGTGGTCCCCATATTACTGATAAAATTCAAAAATACCACACATTTTAGGGGTTTAGGACCTCTTTTTATAATGCTTGGTAATACCTTATATAGTTTATGTGTGGTGTGATTCCTCTATCTGAGAAGTAAGGTACTCAATGTTCTATTGTTGGATTCTTGATAAAGATCATGTCCACTATTTAATACTTTTTGATGTGATGAAGTTTTGATAAGAATTTGATTTCTATGATATTAGGGTTTAGTACACCACATTCTATCACCTTTCCAAGGATAAGGCATGGGTTACACTATATGTTACTAGAGGGGTTACTCATTAATGGTGGATATTAAGGAGAAGTAATATATTAATGGATATTTTCTAGAATATGTGGTGGATATACTAGTTGTGATTCTTATGTATATTTTAATGTAGAATGAGATTATAAAAAAATATAGTACATGAATCGTATCTTCTTAGGACCCCCTTTTCTACCTTCGATACGAAACATACAATTGGTCAATCGACTTCTTAATTTATTGTGCATTTAGTACATTGATCATCCTTACTTTCTGATAATATAGGTCAATTAATGATTGGTAATGAGTTGGCTAACACATATTAATATCCCAGTTACTTCTAGATATAGAGTTTATCTCGATCTTTCCATATATTACTCTTAGATACCTTCTTTTTCTAATATTCAAGATGACAGATTTCATGTAACTCTGTAGCTTTTTTGATTCATTCTACAACTTAGGTTTGTTGTCACCACTTAATAGGTGGTGTTCCAACATCTATTGAGTTAATAAAGGTAATGAACAGTTGATAGATAGTCTTGGTTAACTTGGAGGTAGTTATTCTTGTATGGAGTTGATGCTCAACATTGTTTGTTGGTTGATACTGTTGAATGGTTGTACATAATGGATTTGGTTACCATTTTTTATATTCATCGATCTGAGAGTATAAACAACAAGGTGGTGCTTCCAAGAGTCACGTGTTTCCAAAACATGGAGTCTTGATAGAGTTATTGTAACTTAGGTATTCTCTTTTGTAGTGTTGTCCTTGAATTTGATGACTTATAAATGTATTTTGTACAATTTGGATTCTTATAATTATATGTCTATATGACTGGTGTTTTTAGTTCTTATATGATTTCTCAATATGTGTGTGTTGTCGGATGATATAGGTTGAGGGCTTATATATTGTGTGATATGGATACATAGTTCTAGTAACCAGCCCATTTCCTTGTAAAGGTGGTTTTGGGGTGGAATAATTTTCTTAATTGTTACCCACGTTGTCCCTATTAGGTGGGGTCGTTTATATTAAAACATCTATGTAATCCCACATCATAAATTATTTTGTGTCACTTTAAAAGCATTAAATGATTTATTTCATGATTTACTTCTAGCATCAATTTTAAAGTGTTTATGTGGATTTTATATTTTTTTTAAAAAACTGTTCTTAAGGAAAATAGAAGTGTTGGGCCGAATTGGCCCTAACCATGTTCATGCATGCCTCCTCAAAGTCCACATGGCTCGTATTGACTCCAAAGAACCTTAAACCACCCCGACTAGGCCCTGTTCCACCCACCCTCAATCCACCATTCCCATGTCAACCACACCATATTCCATTAACATCCTCCCATCCTATCGAAGAAAAGGATGTCTATATAAGTGTGATGATTAATTTGAACCACATACCACTTTTTATTATGAAATTCCACTACAACTTCATTATTCCCTAGAAGTGGTTACTAAAATGAATTTAATATTTTTATATATAGACAAAAAAGAAAATGTAAACACATATATATACAGACATATAATTAATCATAATTGATAAAAACACACATATAATAATGAAATTTTCTACAAATTTTTATAAATATAGTTTTACCGAAAATTATTAATATATTAATATATATATATATATATTGAATATAAATAAATATAAATAAATCACATAAATGTATATAAATAAACACATAAATATATGAGCATAATTATAAATAAATAAATAAATAAATATATCTATATATAATAACTTATAAATACAGATACACACATATATATTCATAATAGTGAAATTTATATAAATGTATTAAAATATTGTTAAATATAGATAAATATATAAAATATATATATAACTATAAATAAATTTTCATTTATAAATATATATAATTAAATGTAAATGTGTATGTATATATCAGAACAAGATATAAAAAAATATATTCATATACATATATATTCTCCCGTATAATAAACATAAATATTCAAAAATATACCAATAAATATATATATATATATATATATATATATATATATATATTTCCATTAATATATATATAATTACAAACATAAACATATATATAAAATTGTGTATATATATATCTTTTAAAATATAAATATTCACATATAAATATAAACATATAAATGTAATATATATTAATTAATATAAATTCATATAAAAACATATAAATATTAATATATAGACATAAATTCATAAAAATACATAAAAAATCTATAAGTATAAAAAATAAGTAATTTTTTAAAAAATATTTAAAAACACACACATATATAATTATAAATAATTACATATATATACACACATATATGTATTTATATTCACACACTATGATATATATTAATGGATATATATATATATATATATTCACACATATAGAGATAAAAAAATACAGACACACATACATACAATTCGTAACCTTGAACATCCTAATAATTGGAATGTCCAAGACCAGTAATGTAATCATTGACACATAAGAGAGATCAGTGAATGAAATCAATAAAATTGTTAAACCCATAAATTATAAAAATCATAATATAAATATAAATGTATACCTAGTGAATAAATTTACATCTCACCAAAAATGATAATAAGGTTATAATTAATAAAATATAAAACCATCAAAGATCTAAAATAAGGAGAAAAAAACCTAAAAACCAACCTTCGAGGATTTTCAACCCGCTCAATGAAAGATAAAATAAGGTATGATATTAATCTTGTAACATATATCATTGATCTAATTAAATCATAATTTTGATAGATTTTTTAACTGAAATTAATACCAACATCAAATGTTATGGTCGACTAAATTTGAAGTCCATTTTTAACATCTCATAGAACATGTATAAATTATTAATTATCAATTATTGAAAAATTATAATTAATGTTGATCGTAGTTCTTTTCATATTATTTTATATTTTAGGCCACATAGAATAATAAGATACATGGATTTAAAGTCATGGTCATTTGAACCTAATGTCCAATTTCGAGCTTCACTTAGAGCATTAGTTATGTGAGGAATTTTCTACAACTTTAGTATATATATATATATATATCATTATGTATATATATATGCTTCGATTAGTGTTTTTTTATATGTACATATATAAATATATGAATTATTAAAAATTATTAATTATGTAATAATAATAAATAATTAGTTAATAAATAATAATTACTAAATAATTCGTAATTTAAAATTAGTTTAATTTTATATTATTATAAATTAATAATTAGTAATAAAAAAATAATTATTTATAAATATAATTAGTTAATAATAAAATATTATAAATAATAATTAACAAATTTTACTTAATAACTAATTTAGAATTAATTTGAAAATAATTTCAATTGAGTAAAATTTTAAATAATTACTAATTATGAATAATTTTGTTGAGGGGTTTTAGAAACTATCATTAAAATGAAATAAAAAATTAAAATTAAAATTTAATCTTTTACAACAGTCTTCATAGTTACTAAAGAACACTAGAATGGATTTCGTTTTTAATAAACCACCATGAAATATCCACGGGTTTCTCATGCCACCACTAAATATGTGAGGAAAAAACATTTGGTAACATTTTTCAAGGGTGAAGTTAAAAACTACGGGTAAATGTGCTTTCCAAATAATATATGTCATGATAGTTGATGTTCTGTAGTGTCTATTGGTGTGTCCATTACACATACAATTCCCTTTTATCAAATACATGATAAAAAAACATATGAGTATATTTTAATTGGTGTTATTTTGGTAATATTCCATTATATATTTTGATCCATATAATCCCTTCAGTTTTTCTCATTTCTCTAACATTATCTCCCTTAAGATCTTCTCCTTCATCCATTTACATCTCATTTTTTTCATACCTTTGATTCTTGTATGGATTTATCTTCAACGTACTATAGGAACTATGTCATGATGATTCATAGTTATAATATCTTTTCATTATATTCTTTTTCCTATTAAATCATGAAGTCAAATTAAAAATTAAATCCACCCTTTGATTATATTTTTACCCATATTCATCAATTATTATTCATTCATTGATCTATAATAGATATCCTATTTTTTAAATATATGTAACACTATTTTCCTCACTCTATATATTTATTTTATAATGGTATCAGATTAAATTAATTTAATTCCATTAACACAGATTTATTACGTATATCAATTGGAATGTAGATATGTTTCAATGACTTCTTATTTGGGATTAAAAAAAATTGGTAGGTAAAACCTATACTTTCAATCATAATTTTATAGTGGAAATAAAGGAATAGGAACTGTGAAGAATTTCATGTTTCATATTAGACATCCGAATCCTTTTTATTTTTATAAAATTTATATGAAATTATTGTAGGAATTGATGATAGAGGATATAAACTCATATATGTGTATGAGTTATACTTAGGTATGTATGTAAATTTGATTATGTATATCTCAATGAAGTGATAGGACTTCTTAGTGATGATATAAAAATTGATAGAAAGATATTGACTCATATATTTATATATTCTGTCCTATGTGATGATAGATCTAAAATATAATGTTGTTTATAAAAATATACACATAGAAACGTAATAATATACACAACTCGAAAACTTTTTTAACTATGAAGTCTTTTGTTAAATTTAGTGAAAATTTGTAAATATTGGTGGAGATGGATGGATGTGAGGGATTATTATTTAACTAAGAAGTGGTGTGTTACTAATGGTTTATGAGATTAATTGGTTGACATAAACTAATGGTTAGATTTTTTGACAACACGATTAGAGTATCAGTAGAAATTTAATACTTGGCGATAGTTATATTATATTGGCATATATGTCATTTGAGTTTCTGGATGATCATGGTTGACCTAGATAAGTGGTTCTCAAGAAAAATATAGTTGTGATATTCCAAGAGAAACCTAGAACTCTCTAAATAACATGGACATTGCTTCATAAGACTATGGTTGAGGTTTTATGTGATTTCTAGGTTAAAGAGACGTTTGATGATGTTATATGTTCTTTACTATGTGACTTCATTATTTGTAAATATTTGGATCTCACAAGAAATTACTGATATATTAGTGGAATAATTTTATGGAAGGGAGAGCTCACAAGGACCAAGTGTTAATTTCTTTGCTATGTCGAATAAATAATTGAATAGTCATAGAATTTGGTGATATTTTATAATAAAATTTAAACTGGATGAATTTCTATTTAAAATGGACATTCTTTACATGATATGGTTAACACATTTTCTATAAAAAAAATAGTTTTATATATATTGTAAATATGATGATGTCTATAACATGAATTCTAGAATTCAATTTATATCTCACATGATATTAAATTTACTCAATATAATAATAATTAGAATTATGGATAAGTAACAAAATATTAACTTAAATAAGTAACTGAAGGGTAACCATGAGTGGATAAAGACATTTTGAGTGTTGAAATTTTTGGGGGTTATTCATAAATTGGTAGGAATGATCGGGGAAATACAATTTGAATAGTTAATTAGAGAATCACTATGTTGTAGTTGTTTTTATACTTTCCCATAGTCAGACTGATGTGGACCCCAAAATGGGAATTTTGAGTAGAGGTCATGCCATGGATATAACAACCCTGATATTTATTTCACATTAATAGTTAATTTATTACTTAAGACTAAAATTAATAAAAGATTAATTATTAAAATTTATAGTGTATTTTGGAATTAGGTACATTACACAAAAATATAAAATTAGTAATACAACATTTTTATTAAAAAAATTCTTACCTACTTGAAATTAACATTCAAATATAAAACAGCTGGTGATAAACTTGGGATATAGAGAAGAAATTGGAATGCTATAAATCTCAATAAGGGAATATATTTGATGTAATTGATACATGTTAGAAAATATTCTTACAAATTATTAATAAAAGAAACATGAATTATATGACATGATATAGCATGATCATCATAACATGAGAAATGTGGAAACAACATAGAAAAAAAATCATAAACATTGTTCATGGCTATCCCCATCAAGTAACCATGGTTGAAAAAGTATTATAAAAGAATTAGGTTTAGTACCTATACCAATATGACGTATCTTGATATTAACTATTACCCAATTTATTAGAGTACTAAATTGGCACACCCATCTTATTCATTTCATTCTCATGCTTATGTGTTCCACAGAGGTCACACAAAAATGATTAATTCATCATTATAATCTATTCCACGATCAAGGAATGTGAAATACATACATTTATGTCTGAAATAAAAAATTAAATGTTCAGATTGAGGAATTATCTTGAAAAATATTGGGTATATTATTCACTACATAGTTGTTTTGGTAAGGAAAACTGCAATTAAATTTTAGTAGCATTACGATAATACTTAAAAATTCATAAAAATAGTTGATAAGAGAAAAAAGGGTGGATAAATTTTTTAAAATAAAATTGTAAGTAATAGTGACATAGAAATACATGTTCCCACTTCAGGAAAAATCAATATGATCAATAATTTCACTTATAAACTTGAATAAAGAAAAGAAGGTGAGGATCCCATACAAAAATTCGGTATAGTAATAGCATTGGCCAGGTTGCAAATGAGTGAGGATAAATGATAACCCTCTCAAATTTCGTAAATATTATAGTAAGGGAATGATTATAAATGAATTAAAATATAACTAATTGATTATAAAATAACCAATTTCAAAGAAGGTACATTACTTTGAAAGGAAGAGAGGAAGGTGAGGATTCATTACTTGAGTTTGAGACCCCCAAAGACTGTGGGAGGATTATTATGAGGTTGGGGTAACCTAAGGAGGACTCTAGAGAGTGATGTGAGGATTATGGATATGGTAAAAGTATTTTTTGTGAAGATAAATTGGATCATGGGTTGGTTTACATTGGATATTGGGCGGATTTCATTATAATTTATGTTTTGGACTCAACATAATAAAATATCTAAAACGACAAACCAACAAATGGATTTTTCACATAGATTCATCCTAATGGGAGTGGAATTTATTATTGTATACGTCAAAGGGCCTAATATATTGAAATAATTTATTTTTTATGTGTAGTTGAGTCACACTCATAAGGAATTCATTTTAAAACCTTAAAATATAATATTGGTTTTTGAGGATTCCTAATGGCTTTGAAAATAAATAAAATAATCATAAAATCACATTATTTTAAAGGGTAAAAATATATTTGTTCATGTATACCATTTATAGTAATTGTTACATCACTTTTGGGACATTATGATGCTAAAAAGCACAATGTATATTTAGATGACATTGAGTTTTTAGGATAAAATTTAACTATCTAAAAAAATTATGAAAAATTAACCGTAGGATAATTCGACATTCTTATTGAAAAAATAACTTCATTTTATACAAATAATTTTCAGAATATGTGAATTTTATCTTTCAAAATAACAACTATAATTTTCAATAAATGATAGCTTTTTTAGAATAACATATGTTTGAAACCACATAAAAATTTTATTTGACATCAAAAAATTATATGACCCTTTATATAAGAAAAATTATTTAATAATAATATTTAACTAAAATATTATTTACTTCAAAAATATGTCGATTGATCAAAATATATTCCTTGATTGAATTTTAATATTAATAAAAAATACTCTTTGTGCTTTATTAAATCACAATACAAACAACATATAAAGTAACAAAAATTTGATAAAAATATATTCATTACTCTATATAAAAAAATTACATATTCATATTTTTAGGGTCTTGATACATATCACTTTAAAACACTAGAAAACGCCCTATGAGAAAAGTGCAGGTGGTGGCACTTTCATGGGGAGGATCAACGAACATGGTTTGGATCATGATCTCTATGATCTTGAACATCCCCCATGAACAGTTTTGGTCATGCTTAAGTTATTGTATTTCAGCTTGGGATTGGATATGAAAAAATACCTAAAATTCTATCTCATTTTGAGGATATGATAAATGGGAGTTATAGGGTACCATCATACTAGTTGGGGCCATCACTTCCTTTCTCTACATCAATTGGATTTGATAAAACCAGATATTTATACAAATCACATTATCTGTGTTAAATGGATATATTATCAAGGTTAATGATTTTCAATTGTCTTTTAAATACAATATTATATAATTAAAAAAAATAAGTGCAAATTATTTCTATAACCATATTTAATTATGATACATATAATTAAATAAATAAAAAATATTTTATTTATAATAGTTTATATCATTGAAATATCCCCCCTTAAGAAATTTAGGCTTAAAAAAGACTGAGGAAACTTTTTTTCATCACCTCATCTAGTTACCATATTGATTTGTAAAACTTTTGGTTTCTCCCCAACACTTTGACCAGATGCATTATCTTATTTCATTGAAATTTTTCATTATGATCTCATATCATCATTGGCTACTCCTTAGTGGTATGGTAGCTCTCTAACAATACCACCTCTGGATTGATTACATGTAAAGTGTCTAGTATGTATATCCTAAATAGGAATACATTGAATATATCAGGTACTTGAGATAGGTTTAGCCGGAGTGCTATTTGAGAGGAATCCACTCTGATGCAATCAAGGATCTACAAGGTGATGATGTATATTTTAATAAGAATTCCTTAATCCCAAATATCATCACTTTCTCACATAGAGATATGAAGAGTAATATAATTTATCCATCTTCAAACTCTAGGTATGGTGGATTATTGTTTGCGTAGCTCTTCTATCTACTCTGAGAATCCCAGATTTTCTTGTAAATGGTGTTAAAATTTTCCACCATTTCCTAGATTATTTACAGACCTAGTAGTTTTTGTTCCCTAATGTCATCCCAACATGCATGTGTTTTACACCTTTATCAATAAATGGATTCATAGGGAGAATTTTTTATTATTGGGTGGAAACTATTGTTGTATTGGAACTCGACTAGAGGAAGATGTAGGTCCCAAACTCAATTGATGTCTATAAAACATTTTTGAAACAAGTATTCTAGTCTCTAAATAGTATGATCTGATTGGCCATCAGTTTGCGAATGATTGGACATACTGAAGTTGAAATCAATATTTAGAGATTGTTAGAGACTTCTCTAGAACATGGACGTGAATATAGAATCTCAATTAGATAAAAATAGAAGTGTTAATCATTGATGCCTTAACACTTCCCTGATGTATATTCGTGCAAGTTGATCCAATGAGAATTCTTCTCAAATTTAGATAAAGTGAGATGTCTTTGTAAGAAAATCCACAATAACCCATATATCATTTTTCCTATAGATATCTTCAGATGTATGGTTTCAGATTCCATAGTGATGTTCTCCCATTTCCATGTTGGTATGGGTAATGGTTGCATCAACCCCTTAGAATTTTACCTTTCATCATTCAAATTCTCGAATAAAATGAAACTTTATGTACATTTAGTGATCTCATTCTTCATATTGTCCCACCGATAGAGATCATAGAGATCTTGATACATCCTTTTGATTCTTTGGGGAGTGTATAATGTTGAACATTGTGCATCATCCAACAATTCCTTCCTAAACTCAAGTTTTTATGGAACTCATAGTCCAGAACAAAACCTCACAATTCATTCTTCATAAATTTCAAACTATATGGACACACCCTTTATCATGGCTTCCACATTCTTCTTAAATTTCCACACCTTTTATTTGAGCATCCTTTAACCTTTTTGAAGGATACAGTTGAGTAATAAATTGTGAAAGTATTTATGATGTTCCCCCATTTACGTTTCCATTCCCCATCATTTATAGGTCTAATAGGACAGAATCCTTCCTAATTATCATCATCGATAAAGATGCACCATCCTTTATACATTGTACATACATCACATTATTCAGTTTCCCAATATGGCAGTGTATTGAGCATCCATAGTTACTAATCAGCTCTAACCATCTTCAATGGTTCATAATCAGCTCTTTCTATGTGAATATATACTTGTGTCTTGATCGGTATATATTTTATTATAACCCCCAAATTGATAATGCCTCCATATTTTCATAGATATGTTCACTACAGCCAAATCTAGATAATGCCTTTGGTAGTTCTGTTGGTGAACCATAAATGGTCTTGAATCATAGGCTATGACTTTTTCATTTTGCAGAAAAGCATAGCACAATACCATATTTGAAGCGTTAATGAACACCAGAAAAAGTTATCCACTTCTGTGTAGTGTGATCAAATGTTTAGCGATAAGCCTATTTTTCAACTCCTTGAAGCTATCCTCACATTGATTATTCCAGGAAAAAATTACTCCCTTCCGATTTTTCTTGTTATGAGGCTTTCAAAATCACGATAAATTTCGTAAAAATCTAAAGTAATACCGAGATAAACCCAGAAAACTAAATATATCTTTCATATATGTTGGCCTTGAAAGTAATTGAATTTCTTCAATCTTTTAAGGTTCCACAGATTTCCCATTTCTTGTGATGATATACCGCAAGAAAAAGACTTCGTTCTACAAGAACTCACATTTTTAGTACTCGGTTTAAAGATTCTCATTTTATAGGTAATTTAGAATTGTGCTCAAATACTCCCTAGGATCCTTCTTTATTTGGGAGTATATTCAAATATCTTCTATAAAGACTACCAAATTTTATTGAGGGTAATATCTAGATACTATATTTCTCAAGTCCATGAAGATTACTAGAGCATTACTGAGTTTGAATTACATCACTATGAACTCATAGTGACCATACATTGTATGAAAAGTGTTATTGGGGGATTTATTCTTTATTCACCCTTACTTGATAAAATCTTTACTGTAGGTCCATCATGGAGAAGTATTATGATAAATATATATGATAAAAAATAATTAATCTAGGGCATAAGTTAATTTTTATTTATCATGATGTTTTTGGGATCACGATGATCAACGAAAATATGCATTAACCCATCTGTCCTCTTTATGATGTGTATTGGTGTATCCCATGGTTAATAAATTTAGATAATAAACCATTTATTCATATTATCATATAGATATTTTATTATCTCCTCAATTTTCAGAAAAAAAAATCTATATGGAGTATTGGATAATGGAAATGCCCCGTGTATATTTTGGATTGAAAGGTCAACCTCTCATCTACATAGAAATACATGTAATACCTCAAGAAACACATCAATGTATTGCCAAATAATATGTATGTATTTGAGGATTGTTCTTTATTTATACGCGATAATTTGATCTAGAAAATATATCACATTTGGAAATAATATCCATTCTTGTGATGATGGTGCAAAATGACATTATTCCTTTTCATTTCACTTTTTTTAAATTAGGGGTTTATTCCGAATATATAGAGTAATTTCCTTATCTCAAAAATTTATGTTGTCTCTATATAGGGAAATTAAATCTATTCACACAACTTCATCAAATTCCACTAAAGGAATTATGAAAAGGTTCAATAGGTTGTTCAACCAACAAAAATTAATTGAGGATGAGTTATATACTTCGAATAAAATAATTTCCCCAATTTTCATTTTCACAGATAAATATACCTCCATGATTTGTGGTGGTTCTTGAATAGTTATACTAAACGTTTCTGATATGAATTAATTATTATAACTAGAAAAAAGTATGTTCTCTATAATTCAAAGCATAATTAGTGTACTTGTAAACAGTTCGTTGTAGGGATCCACCTCAGTGATTATGATAGATAATCTCACACTTTTTACCTTATAGGTTTTTAGTTGTCTCAAAAAACCCTTGACTAGGGGCATTGGTTTTAAAATTACCGTAGTTCCTTATAGTTTAACTAACAAACAATGCACTGAGTTTTTAATGATGATTTCCTTTCATATATCTATTTAGATGATTTCTCATGTCATCAATTTCTTGCTAGTGGACATTACTTCCCACACCATAATCATTTAATTGTTCCTATTAGGTAATTTTGTTAATTATTCTTCCCAAACAATTGAAAATTGGAATTTTTGAAATTTCATGGAACCATTAATTTTCTCCATCGGACTGCAAGAATTAAATTACACTTTACCCTTCATATCCCTATGATAACCATGAGATTCACTGATCTCGGTTTCGAATTTGAGCACACATTTTTCAATTTACTCAGAACAATCAATGTCATAAATCACTATGTATTTTCAAAGAATAGTTTTTATCCAAATAAATAAGCAAAAAACAATGCATTCGAAGTTAATAAAAATGATTGAGGAATATGGTGAATATCTTATGATGTCTTCATTTTACACCAAAATAGACTCATCATCCTTTTTCATGAGTTTAAGGAAATACCATTCCATTTTATGTTTGATATTGGAAGGAAACTATTTATTGAAAAACATTTTCCATATGTCTTTCCCCTCCATCACTTCTATCTATTATTTTGGTTTTTTTAATTTCGATCAATTTTCACCATCAATCAGTTTCTCCCTTCAAACAACAAAAAAGAAATAGAACCTTCTCATTCTCATAACATTGAAGGATGAAAAATATTTTTTGAATAGAGTACATCCATTTTTCAATGATTATGGTATCAGATGATCCTTTGAATATAGAAGGCCTTTGTCGCTTGATGATTTTCAGTGTAGCTTGTTCTATCTTATGGGTGTTGAGTGATCCTCTTGATTCAGGTCTATATTTATAACGTGATTTAGGTGAAATAGTATCTCCATAAAGTTCATGATTCTTGCTCCCATCAGGTTGGGAATCTCTTTGGGGTAGTCATCACATTTCACATTGTATCGATTGTTTACTAAATTCAAAATATTTTAATCCATCAGCTAAAATAAATTTATAATTTGGGAAGAATTTTTGTAAACTATTGAAAATATAAAGGAAAATATAATTAAAATATAGAGACATCTTATAAATTATATTTATTTACTTAAATTATGAAACACTAGGATTTAATTTTATGTTATTCATCATCTATTTCGTTAAATATATTATTATGGATTTTTTTTGTAAACATGGTTCATAATGAGCTTATGAATTTACTAATGAATATCCATAGGGAGTGTCAAACTCGGTGTGAAGTAAGGCCTATTTCCGTGTAACAGGTTATCTTGAGTTAGGTCCGAAATACCATGTCATAGTTGTTACTCCTCAATTCATCTTTTCCTTAATGACATCCACTTTTTTTATCTAGAGATGGATGTATTTTCATGATAGACCACATAATATATACAAACCAAAATTTAGGGATGTTTTATTGTAATTAGTATTATCCCTAATTATTTCTCTAGATTTTTCTAATCCCAATCCAAAATATAACTAATGGATTCCTCTAATACCAGCTATAACAACAATTCTCTTCATGTCACATTAATAATTGATTTATTAAATAAGAAAACACTTGATACAGTCAAAATGATTGATAAGTATAGTTTATTTTAAAATTAGGTACATTACATAAAAATATATAATATATAATACAACATCTTTATTAAAAATTTATTTTTCATGATCAAAATACTCAATAGAACATAAAATTTGATGGGATAACCTAGGGCCATACATAATAAAGAGGTGATATATAATCCTTGGTAAGGGAATAAACATGGATTAATTGATACAGTTTATAATATAATAATATTAATGAGAAATAAAATGATCAATAATAATAATAATTCATGATATAACATGATTATCATAACATGTGAAATGTTGCAACAACTTAAAACACTAAATCATAAACATAGGTCAAGTATAAACCCACCAGAGCATCATTATGGAAAAAATCTCAAAGAAGGACATAGATTCACTCCAAATCCCAACATGATGTCTCATGATACTAAACATTTCTCAATGCATTAGAGTGATATCACAACACAACCATAATATTTTTTTTCATTCTCATGCTTATGTGTGCCACATAGATAATACAACAATGATTCATTCATCATAAAAATTTATTAAATGATTAATGAATGAAGATTAAACACATTTAATCCCCAAATAAAAAATTATATGTCCAAAAAGGATAATACCATTGATAGAATAATGGGTATGGTATTCATGACACAATATTTTTGTAATATAAAATCATAGTGAAATTTCGGCAGGAATTACAATGTTACTTAAAAAATTCATAAAAATGGTTGATTAGTGGGAAAGGGGTATATCATTATTTTCTAATAAAATGGATAGTAAAATGGAAATTGAAGTATATGTTTAATCTTTATGAAATGGAAATAGTATGGATAAGTTCAAAAATAAACATGAATAAATAAGAGAAGGTGAAGATCCCTTATAGAATTTTTGCACAGTAATAGATTGGGTAAGGGTAAAAATGAAGAAGGATAAATGAACCATTATTAAAATAACTTCAATTGGATATTAAGTTAATGTTTATAAATACAAAACAATATAAACAATTGAAATTAAAACAATTAATTTCAAAGAAAGAGCCTCAATTTGAAAGGAGGAGAAGAACGTGATCATCCCTTACCTAAGATTGTGACTTCAAAAGCATCACAGGGGATTCATTGGAACTAGGTGATGACGTAGCAAGACTATATAGTGTTAGGGTAGAGTATTGGCATTCTTCAAGAACATTTAATGTAGAGAAATTTGATAATATGTGGTTTTATATAGGGGAAGATAGGGATTTCATTATTATTTTGGTTTTGGAATCTACATAATAAAAAACAAAAGCCCAAAAAAATCCCATAGTTTTTCCCAAGGTTTTGTCCAAATATGAGTGGTTATTATTATTTTTTAATTCAAAGGGATAAAAATATTAAAATAAATCTCTTTCTTGTGTGGAGGTGATTCACACTCTTAAATAAATGGTTTTAAAATCATGAAATATATTATTGGTTTTAGATGATTCATAATGGATTTAATAAATAAATAAAATAAAAATAAAATAAGATTATTTTAAATGGATAGTATTGATTTGGAAATGGATTCCATTTATATTTATTATTACTTAACATTAGCGTTATTATGATTTCAAAAAATAGAATTCATATTTTTATAATATTTAATATTTACCAGAATTTTAGAATGTCTCATAAAATTATGAACAATTCAACATTGGATAATATAAGATTTATGATTCAATTCGTTTTCGTTTCATCTAATAAATTTTCTAAATTTTTGAATTTTTTCTTTCGAAATAATAATTAACATTTATTAATGATTTTTCTGGAAAATTATAGTTTTCAATCCCGTATTAAATTTATATTTGACTCTATAAAAATTATATGGTCAATTATATTTGAAAAATATTATTTAATAATAATTTTTCTGTTTAAATATTATTTATTTAGAATAAACATTTATTCACCAAAATTTATTCTTTAATTTATTTTTAATATTATCCAAAATGACAATTCGTATTTTATTGAATCAAAATAAAAATAATTTATAAATACCAATAATTGGTGAAAATATATTCATTATTACATAAAAAATGTATATATTCATATTTCTATGGTATTATTAAATATACCATTAATAAACTAGTGAAATCCTTATGAGTAATGCGTGTGATGGTTGGACTTTCTTTTGGTAGTTCGACAAGAATTATTTCGATTGTGATCTAGAAAAGAACAAACTTTTCCCACAGACAGTTTCACTCATGTTTATGTTATTGGATCTCGACAAGCACAAACTTCTCCCATAAACAGTTTCACTCATGTTTATGTTGATGAATATCGACATGGTATTGGTCAAGGGAAAATCCAAAAAATTATATCTCTTTTAGATGCTATGATATATGGGCTTCATAGTGTAAAATCATAATGGTTGAGTCCATCACTTTTTTTATCTATTGCAATTAGATTTTATAATACCCTATATATATACTAATCATGTAATCACTGTTCAATAATTTTTTTATCGATAGTAATGAATATAAATGGTACTTGAAAAATAATAGGCTAAAATAAAACAAAATAAACTCATGTGTTTTCTATAACCATATTATATGACGAGAAATTTAAATAAACTATAAAGGGGTATTTTATTTATAAAAGTTTGGGTCATTACAATAGATTTTAAGGAACTGCAGTTTTTATGGGGTTTTAATATTTTTTAATTAATTATGTATTTTTGGTTATGGGGAAAACATTATTATCCTAAATAGAGGTCAATAATAGAGATATTTATAATTTTTTTATAAGAGAAAAATATAAAACAATGGCAAATCAAAGTAGTTAATTTCTTGAATTAGAATTTTAAATTTATATATCTTTTCTTGATGATAGATAGAAATGTATAGAATTATTAAAATATGAATGTTAATAATGGAACTGCAATCATGGGGTATAGTGAGTCACAACAAGAGTTAAGAGGAATATTTTGGGGAAAATGATAGATGTGCCCTATAATGGGAATCAGTTAATTTCCTAATATTTTATTGAGGAATTTATCATTATTTATAAATTATTACAATTGAAAGATATTTTCAAATATAGGAATTAGTGATTACATAAAATTGGTAATTAAGTATGTTTATAATTAGTGAAATACAAGACTCAATAAATTTATCTAATCATGAATATATCCATTTTCTCTATAGAAGAAGATATATCATGAAATAAATAATTATGAAATAGAAATATTCTTCACTAAGAATAGATTTATATTAGATATTTTTTAAAAGAATATATTATAAATTCATCCTCAAATGAGTTATTAATATATATTATAGAATATGATAAATATTGGAATCCAACACTGCATCACATTAGAAATTATTATGTATTTTTCATCCTCTATTAATGTTGATCATGGAGTGACCCACATGTCAATAAATTTAAAAGCTACCTGCAATTATATAAATTGAAATCTTTTTAGGAATTGTATGATAGAGTATAATTGGTTACCCCTTGGTGGTTGGGGATAACTATATAGAACATTATATATGCAATGATACTTTTATAAGAGTGACCATGTTCTATTTTTAAATAAACTATTCCAGGGTGATGAGTGAATTGAATAAAATATTACATCATATGAAATATGAATTTTATAGTTTAATTTCAATAAACAAACACAAAATAGAGTATGTTCATTGTTGATGTATCCTAGTGAGGTTGAACCATGTAAAACCTCTATGTGTTGTGTGTTTTATATTTTTTATATCCTTCTTTAGATGAAAAAGTGGGGTGTGAATGTAATTGATCAACAAGTTGAACAGTATATCATTTTTTATATGTGAAAATGATATACTAAAGATTGGTTCTTGTGAAAAATAATTATTGGTATAATATCCTGATTCATTCCCTCTAAAATTCACTGCTAGGATATTCAATATGATTTATGAACAAATATGTTATTTTGTGGATTCAAGCTAAAAACGTTTCCCAGGAATATTTCAATATTATAAATTATATGGGTTCAATAGTTAAATATAATGTACTTGATGGATGTTAACGTTCAAAATAGGAAAAATAATTACTGATAAACATTGAAGTATATTTTTAAATCACTTATGATATCATTATAATTATATTGTTTCGAATATTTAATGGAATTAAATTTCATAGTGATATAAGCAATTTAATAATTTTTTATTCATCTGTGATGTCCTTAAATGATTTTTTAAAATGGTATTCATTAAATGACATGGATAATTTAATGAATTATTTAGAAAATGTGGATGGAATTGGAATATCTGAATATTAGTGGACTTTTTTATAAAATATTTGAATCTTCCTATCATCACAAGTTAAGAAAATTTATTATTTAAAATAGGGTACTATTTGAATAAAAAAATGAGAAATAAAAATAATTGGAAAAATAAATTTCATAGATGGAGGATGATCACAATTTTATGGTTTCTGATAATATTATATAATCTAGAGGATTATATTATTTTGAATGATTACTACAAATCCAGATATATCTACTCTCTACCAGATAGTGAGAAAAGGATCTTTTCTAGTGGTTTCATGACTACAAAATCATGTTTTTAAACCACAAAAGTATTCTTGTAGTGATTATGTAGAGCCCTATACCATAGAAAATAATGTACATCAACATTAGATCATGTGTTGTACTATGTATATATAAATAGTAGACAATTATTTAAAGAATAAAATATTAATGGAAGTAGATATGTTTTTAAATATAGGTATTTTAGGAATGTATATTAAATTAAAAGGTCAAAGTGATCAACATGAAGAACTTACTCATGATATTAGAGAATATAATGCCTTAAAGAAATAACTTAACATGAAATTATCACTTCAAAATAAATTATAAGAAGCAAGTATAAAATTGTGATGTCATTCTAGAAAAAAATCAAGGAAAATAAATTTCTTATTGAAAGAGATATATGGGAATTCTATTCATCATGAAGGGAGGATGAGAAAATATATTGAAAACTAGATGATCACTATCATAGTGGTATTTAAAAGTGGGCTTTAAAATTTTTAAAATTTAGAATAAATAACTATATTTAGGATTAATGAATAATATTGTAGGGTATAATATAAAGGAATGAAATATATGAATAAATATTTATATAAATTTATTCAATATGATATAATGTTTTTTTAGTTAATAAAGTTGAATAGAAGAAAATATTTAAAAAAAAGATCTCAATATAACAATGATTAAATGAATCTTGATATTTTAAGTAGATGAATCGTTTTTTAAGAACATGGTACAAGGGAATGATATTGAAATAATAAAAAAGTTAAGAGATTTCATGAATAAAAACCCCATTATATTGTAAATGGAGAGACAAGTATGAATTTAATAAATATCATTTGTATTGAAAGTGACCATCTAGGTTGATGAAAAGTGTCACTGGAGTAAAATAGAGGTTGTATCATGAACCAATAATGGATTATAAACATAATAAATCATAAAATGAATACAATAATGATAGAGGTTGTTGAAAAAAATATCTTAGTATAACAAATGAATATTAATGGATACCAAATTAAATTTTAAATGATATATATGTTCAATGTATACTTGATAGCCATATGTGAATAAAAATATAAAGGATGACTATGTGGTCACAAAAATAACACCGCAAGGAAATAGTTGACTGTTAGTGGAGGAGACATACTATGGGAGTAGAATAAAGATGAAGAATGTAATGAAATTATATAATATAATAAAACATGTACATGTGGGATTACTCTCATAATTATAGTAGAGAGAAATCCATGAAAACAATATTTTTAAAAAATACAATATAATATTTTTTTAGTAGTTTCACACAAACAAGAATAACTACAATGGTTTGGTGGAAAATATTTATACACGTGATGTTTCATAAGGAATTATAAAATCCAATAATTATAGATGTTATGCGTACCCTTATCCCATTGTACATAATTATTATATTTTATTTTTTGAAGTGGTATTATATTTTTAGGAAAAATATTCCATGTGGTGCATTTATATTAAAATACATACCTAGTGATGAGTGAGTTATATGAAATTACTATTTTTGAAAAGGATAAAGATAAAACAATAAGTGATATTAACTAGCCCCATTTATAAATAAAATATAATATTTTCCTTCATGTTAAAATGAGGGTTATCAAGTGACATAAATAATGATTTTAAATGAAAAAAATTTCAATACCATAAATGAGATTTCATTTCATTAAACTGATGTGATACCATATTACCCTGATACATGTGTTAGAACTGATATAGCCTAAATGGGATTTATAATCCCCACAAGTTGGAAAATAGCACATGACACCGTATGAGATCAACGTGGGAATTATTATTTTCTAGAAAATCATAGATTATAAAATATATAAGTCAGTATTATCAATACTCTAAATATAGGAAATAAAAAAACGAGCAAAAACTCTACTGAACAGAATGATTGAAACACCCAAAATTTTTTATAAAATATTTTATTTAAATAAATTTTATTCTTTAGTAGATTGATTTGCACGAAATAATGAGTTTAAATGGAGCATGAGATTATCTTAATATAAAATTACCATTATATCCTCACTATAAGGTTAGAGGGAATAATTATAACTAACTTATGAAAATGTATTATGAATTAATTGGCTATTGATTATTTATGAAAAATATAAATCAAGTAGATTTTTTTTTATTTTTCAAGGAATTACTTTTGTTAATGAAATTAATGAGATATATGTGTTATATACTTAGTAAAATATTTTTGATATACATCCAATGGATATTTTAGTCAAGGGTATGAATAAAACCCTATTCTATATATAAGAACCTATTTTTTTAAAAGGTTAATTTTACACCCTTGAATGGAGAACCCATTTTAAATTAAAATTTTGACACATTAATAATTTATAATTATGACAACATAAGATTGTTATTTTGAATCTGGATATAAAAATTTACTTTGGATAAATTTTGGATATTTTTCTGATAAATTTCATGTTTTGATAAAAAGTAAAAATACACAAAATTTTAATTAAAAACAACTTTTGTCATTGAGATAATTTATATGGTTAAATTATAATATTGAATGGTTTTAAAGTAAAAATATAATACATTTTTACTATTTAATATAATTCATTTCATGAGAATTAATTTTACATTGAATTCATAGGTAAAAACATTTCTATCTTTTGCAATGTTATAACTTTTAAAACCCCTTTCCCATTTCAAAAACGAGAAAAATTTTAAATTTTTTAATGAAAAATCTATCTTTTGAATTTGGAAAATTTTATTCCATATTTGGAATTAGATGGTCAAAATTTTGTGCATATGTATCTTTTATTTTTTGACATTATGAATAGTAAATTCAGTAATTATTTTATTTACCATCGTTAAAGGGTAAATTTGGTAAATAAGGGTAAGAAAATTTGTTTAATAATATAAAAATACCTTAAAATGTTTCCTAATACTATTGTATGAGATATTTCAGACCATGGGCATCCATGGGTCTATTTTGTGACCCTTGGATTCAATTTCATTTGAAAATGAAAATTTATAAGAATTAATTTAAAGTAAAATTATTATACCCTAAGCATATATGTTTTTCTAAATCGATTTTTACATAAAGTTATATAACTGATACCTATGTCTATAAATATTTATTAGAAACATAAATATATTTCCTTAATCAAATTATTTTATTAAAATTTTTTACAGAGTAGAGAAAATATATTTATTTATAACACAATTATGATGTAGTGATTACCTCATTAAGGAATGATTCAAATAAATGAATTAAAAAATATTAAAACAATTGTAATTTGGTTATTTTGATGTCATACACTAATTTATGGATGATATTGACATATTAACTTTGATTTAATTCCTTAGTGTTGAAGGAATCATGTTGTTATGCATTTCCAAAAAACTTCAAGTACGAATAATCTCTAAAATTGACACAATTCATAACTTAAAAAAATAGTATATTAAATGATATGAAACTTATAAAAATATATGATTCATCTAAATAGTTAATATATGTACTAATATTCCATAAATAAATTTTTATGTGTTGTTTGACATGATATGGTAATTACATTAACCAAAAATATATAAATAACAGGACATCACCGTGTGATTAAAAATGGTAAAATAAGTGTTAAAAAAAATATAATGATAAAAATAATAATAATAACAGGTCTAAAAATTATTTTATGATTGGGATTGGAACCAATATCATCTTATATTTTAATAAAATAAGTTTTAGACAATTTTTAGTTGAAATTTAATTTATAATAAATTAATATTTTGATAGTTTCCTAAAGTGACCCTCTCCTCTATTATAAAAGGGAACCTCCTCCCTCTCATCATCACTCCATTTTGAGCATTCATGATCGGCCAAACCCTACCCATTTCTCTTATCAACATCCTTAGTTAAATTATAGTGGTTATTGTCTTTTCAAAAGACAATGTCTAATTCTGTAAGTGGAAATTTAATGGAGGCACATCGCGGTAGAGGTAGTCTCTTCTACTGATTCTTTCAAATTTCATTCTTCGTATACATTCTCTTCATTAATTGTTTCATTATAAAGTAATAAAATAAGTATCAATAATATAACTGATGTGTTATTAAATTTATGAAATGACCCTATTTCACATTCGATCGATGCTACAAAAAACAAAATCATCGCGCGTGCGTACGTATGACTTACCATCTTTACACTATGGTGTAATCTATTTTTTCACCACCACATTACTTGGATGAATAAAATGGTGTAAGTAATAAATATATATTATGATAACATTATATTAATTCTTAGATACTATAAACCATCTACTTCCATACCATCCAACAATTCTGGGAATGATACAGTCGCTCGGGCGCACAGATGGACAACCGTCTCCACGGTGTGATGTGATCTATTCTACATAATCATCATTAATCCCTGATTATATAAATTAATTTAATGTATAAATATGATATATATTATTCTAATACCTTTTTGTAAATTATATAACAATATCATAAATTTTTTAATAATAACATATCAGAAAAATCATACATAAGAACATAAAGAAATTAATACCTGAATAACGTGTAATAATGAAATTTTACTAATAGAGGGATGAAAATGTGATCATAAATGTTATCATAAAAAAGATGATGATTTAATAATAAATCAGTAACTTTATTTAGATCATTATAAAGGAGTTTTGGATACATACAAAGCATATCATACTTATGGTAAGGGATAATTTAGTAAAACTCCTTTTTATCTGGGATTGTTTATATGTAAGTATTTACTGGGGGTATATTTATCATCCATTTTATGTTTTATAAAAATATTTTCATAAATTTTTTACTATTCTTCTCTGTATTTTTAAATTCATTTTTACCCATTTTGAATTTTAAAACATGGTTTGGATGGAATCTTTCTTATGTTTACTATACGAGGTAATGTTTGATATTTCCAAAAAAAGTATGAGAAGAATGTTTTTTAAATAATATTGAATGAACATATTTTTACATTTTATGGACAACTTATTTACATGAAGCATCCTATATATGGTTTCAAGTTTATTTTCAGAAAAAGTATTTTCTTTTAAAAATGCGTGGAATTTTCATAAAAAAATGATTTCTGAAAAAAGTAAAGAAATTTTCTTCAAGAATAAAGGTTCAAGTGTTTTATCTAAATTATTTTCCTTCTAATATGACATCGGGATATGTTTACATCCCTATTTTTACTGTTATTTGATTATTTTTATGAGGGAATTATTTTTATAATGTGTATTTATATTATATAGATTATTTTATGATGTCATGATGTCTAAGAATCCCATTTTATTATATGGGTTATGCTGTAATAAAAGATTTATATTTTTATGGAACATGGAAGAATGGTTTCATTATGAGATGGGTGGGAACTATATATCCCACCATTGCATTTGGTATAGATTTATATTTCATGAGATTGGCAAGGATGGAAAAGAATGTTAATTTGGTTCAGTGATAGAGGGTTGTAACGAGGAGAGAACTCGGTTCATTAATGAACATTATCTGATATGATGGTCTTGTAAATGAGCCATGACTAATATGGAATGATTTTATATGATTATGTGTATATGACACAAAATTCCATGCCTTATGTCATGACTATTGATATTACATTTTACTTTAATTATTTATCCCATGAAATGGTATTGTGATCATTTATATGGAGGATAAGATTTTCAAAGGTTATGATATGATGAATATGAAATGATTGGTATTTTTTTTATTTACCCCTACTATGAATTTGAGATCACCCTTTTATATGTTTTTTTTCCAAGGACAATATTAAGGGTAATAAGTATGATATTCCAAAAAGGAGTCCAGATATGATGAAATAAATGGGAGACAATGTAGATGTTTTATGAACCAATTATTTATTATTACATGTTTCTAAAGAAAATATACCTATACAGTACTATAATGGTTTTTTATATGTTGTAATAAATATAATTCAATTCTGAAGTGATATCAATGTATGTATAGAAGGGGTCTCTATAGTTGGTATCAGAGGATAGGTATAGTAAACGTTTATAAACTAGGATGAGAAATCCTTAAAGATATGTCTAAGTATATGATACAACCCTAGTGTTTTATAAATTACCATGAATTACCTAGGAAAAACCTATAGGGTCCTAAATTATAATTTTATTCTTGATTATGTGGTTTTTGTTATGAGTAGTGTTTATCACACTATGTTTCTTGGTTTTAGTTTATTGATGGAACTCGAAGGAATCATGTTAATGCTGAATGCAATGGGCAATGCAATGATTGTCCCACTGGGCAGACAAATGGTATAGGATTTGGAATGAAAAATATAATTTCCAAGCTCACACAACTATCTCAATCTAATAATCATGCCATTCATAAAAATGAGAAAAGGGGGGAGCGATATTCTTTTGAATACTTTGTGTGGTAGAGTCCACATTCATTCAGTGGGTATTCTAATCTATTAGTGGATGGAAAATGGATCAGTACCATTGAAAATATATTTTTAGTTCTACGATGTTCTGAACATGATAAATTCATATTTGAAGTATATCATTTGGAAGGTGAAGCTAACTGATGGTGGAATATTATCAAGAATATGAGGCAAAGATATAAAATTGAGTCCATAAAATGGGACAAGTTCAAGAAATTGTTTTCCAATAAGTACTTTACTCATATAATTCGATGTAAATGGAATTAAATAAACATGTGAAAAATGACGATGAATCTATTGGTAACTACGAAGAAAATTTTAAAATACTTGCATGGTACGCTTCTAGAAATATTATTCAACCTGAGTTTAAGATTGATTGATTATGTAGTGGATTACAGCCAAGTCTCCGAAGGGAATTGGCCATGAAGGAATTCAATAGCTACGAGGAAATTTTTCGATGTCCTCTCAAGGATGGGATGGATATTTGAGAAACCCATTAGTCATATGGGTATCATAAGAAGAGGAAAATGGAATTCAAAGGAAAATCTAAAGGACACACTGAATATAAGATGAGTTTTCCCTTTTGATCGATGTGTGGAAAGAAACATGGAGGAAATAGTCTTAAATGGACTAGTAAATGTTTTAAGTGTGGAAAATAAGTTCATTGGAAAATTGAATGCCGAAGTGAGGGGAAAAAATTCCTATTTATGTGGAAAAATAAAAGGCTAAATAGAATCCACCTCCTACACTTAAATGTTAAATTGGAAGGAAATGAGGTATTATTCCAATCAATTCCCTAATCCAAGGGTTATTGATGATGATCAACATCAAAAATATCATAAGGCCAAATTAAAAGGAAAGAAACTTAAAATTACTATCAGTGATGTGGATTTGGATAATGAAGTGGTTAAAGGTATACTAACCGTCCACTCTAAAGTAGAATTTTTTTTATTTGATTCATGATCCACCCACTCTATTATTTCTAAAGAATTTTATATGGGTATCGTTGTATTACCTCAGCAATTAGAGGTTGAGTTAGCAGTGAAAAATCCTAATGGCACTACAGTCACATAAAAAGTTTACAATTCTTATCCAATTAAAGTTTGTGGGAATATGCTTCCTGAAAATACTGTGATCCGTACTATAGTGGAATTTGATGTGATTTATGGCATGTATTGGATTTCTTTTTATGGATATCATGTCAATTTCCAAATAAGGGATGTCAAATTTCATATTCTAGGTCAATTTGTGATCATATAGCGATGCAAGGATTAATAAAACATTCCAGTAGAAATTTCATCCATCTTATGGGTCTTGATTCTAATAAATGAAGGTTATTTACCTCAAATGGTAGTGGAGAAAATTATGATTAAGAATATGCCTATTGTACGGGAGTTTGATGAATATATTTATAGAGGAATTTCTAGGTCTTGAACCAAATTGTGAAGGTTAGTATTCAATAGAACTCATACCGGGTGCTATGCATATTTCAAAGACACCTTATATAATATCCCCAATTTGGTTGCAGGATTTGAAGAAGCAACTCCATGAGAATTTGGATAAGGGAATCATATTCCCTAGTGAACCACCTTAGGGAGCACCTATTCTATTTCATAAAAAGAAATATGGATTATTGAGACTTTATATTGATTATAAATAACATATAAATATCTCTATCCATAACAAATATCCCCTCCAATGCACTGATGACTTATTTTACCAACTACACAGAGATCAATAATTTTCCAATGTTGATCTTCATTCAATATATCATCAATTAAGGGTAAAAAAGGTGGATATACCAATGACGACATAGTGTTCAAGGTATGGACACTATGAATTTATAGTGATGCATTTTGGTCTTACTAATTCTCCTTCTATATTAAAGGATCTAATGAATAGAGTATTTAAAGACTATATTGATCAGTTTGTGGTAGTCTTTATAGATTATATTATTATCTATTCAAAGATAAAGGATGAAAATGATGATCACTTGAGAATTTACTGACGACCCTAAGAAAGGATATTTATACCAAATTATTCAATGGTGAATTTTTGCTGCAAAAAGTTTCATTTTGTGGTCATAGAATCTCAAGGTAGGTGATATATGTAGATCCAGCAAAAATAGAGGTTATTGAAAGATTGTCGAGACGAACAATAGTAACTTAAATCTGATTTTTTATTGGTTTGGATTGATATTATCAATGTTTTGTGAAATATTTTTCATGATTATCTAACCCATTCACCATGATGACTCGAAAATTACATATGTTCTTTTGGACGGAGGAATGTGAACATAATTTTAGAGATCTAAAAAGAAGGCTTGTTTGTGGACCTATGCTCGCACTGCCTTATAATGGTGAAATGTTTGTGATCTATAGTGTTGCATAAAATGAGGTTTTGGGGTGTGTTCGCATGAAAAATGATATAGTGATAGCTTATTCCACATAGTAGTTGAAAATCCATGAGCAAAATTACCCAACTCATGATTTGGAGTTAACTACGGTAATATTTGCATTAAAAATATAGTGGCATTATCTTCATGGTGAAAGGTGTGATATTTATACTTGTCATAAAATTATAAAGTATATTTTCACAAAAAAGAATCTGAATATTCTTCAAAGAAGATGGTTGGAGTGAATTATAGATTACGACAAATCAATACATTACCACCTTGGGAAAGCGATACAAGGTGGTAGATGCTTTGAGTCAAAATTTCCACACTAGCTTATCCATGAATAGGATCATAAAACATCCAATATTGATGGATTTTAAAAGGATGTATCTTGAAATTTTAATAGAATGGGAGAAATATTTTCTTTCTCAAATGAATGTTCAACCATCTATATAAGTGAATATTAAAGAGGAAAATAATGAAGATGTAGAGTTATAAAAGAATGTAGGAAATGTTCCTGAATTCAACAGTGATTGTTATGAAATAATAAGGTTCAAGAACCGATTTTGTGTTCCTGACATACCAGAATTAAATGGGGACCTATTGGATGAGACTTATAGTTCTTCATTCTTTATTAACCCTAGAATCACAAGGATGTACTAGGAACTGATAGATTACTTCTGGTGGGATGGCCTAAAAAGAGACGTCACTGAATATGTCTCTTGATTTGTTTCTTGTCAGCAAGTTAAGACTGAGAGACAGAATTATAAGAGGATGTTACAACCATTACCCATACTAGAATGGAAATTGAAAAACATCACTATGGTCTTTATCATTGGACTTATCAAAAAATCTAAAGGCAATAATGAGATATGGGTTATATTTGATCATCATATGAAGTCGGCACACTTCATTTCCATTATAGAGGATTCCCCTCTTGATCATATTTCTAGGATATATGTTACGAAAGTGGTAATATTGCATGGAGTACCAATTCCCATTATATCTGATCGGAATTCAAGGATTACCATTATGTTTTTAGAGAAGTCTTTAGCATGCATTGGATATAGAGTAAAGTCTCATAACTGCTTATCATCCTCATATTGATGTCCAGTGTTGGAGGATGATTCTACGTCAGGAAGAAATTTTTATAGCTTTCTCTTTGGATTTCAAAGGTGGTTGGGATCAACACCTACCCTTAGTGTAATTTTCTTACACTAATAACTTTCACTCTTTTATTTATATGGATCCTTATAAATCCCTCTATAGATATAAGTTCATAACTCCAACTTTCTGGGATGATGTTGTGGAATTAAATCTATTAGGAGCTAATGTTTTTAATGAAATGGAAGAAAAGGTCAGATCTATTCAACAACACATAAGAGAAGCTCAGAGTCAAAAAAAAGTTTTGGTGATATCCAAACAAAAGACATAGAGTTTGAAGTTGGTGATAAGGTGTTCTTACAAATATCTCCATGTAAGAGAGGAATGAGATTTTGAAAGAAGGGAAACCTGAGCCATATCTATATCGGTCATCTTGATATATTGGATCATGTTGGGAAGGTAGCATACCAATTGGAGATTCCACCAAATATCCCTCAAGTACAGGATGTAATCCATGTTTCTATCCTGAGAAATTACATACCCAATCCATAATATGATCTAGGGTCAGAAGTCGTACCACTAGATCAAGATATTTCTTATGAAGAACAACTGATAGAGATTAATGGTCATAGTGAAACATTTTTATGAAACAAGACCAGTAGCTTTGTTAATGTTTTATTGAGGAACCACCAATTTGAAGAAGCTACATGTAAACTCGAGGATATGATGAGAAAGGGGTATCCTCATTTTTTTATTTCTATGTGAAAAATTTCGAGGGAGAAATCCACTTTAAGGTGGGTAGAATGTAACACTCATATGTTTTTATGAAATATTTTCGATAAATAATTTTTATTCTTTAGTATATTACTTTACACACAATCTTGAGTTTTAAAAAAACATGAGATGCCCTTAATATAATATTATAGTTATATCCTAGCCATTAGGTTAGTTGGAATAATTATAACTAATTTATGAAAATGCATTATGAATTCATTGTCTATTAATTATTTATAAAAAATATAAATCGAATAGATATTTTTATTATTGTGTGAATGAATTTTGGTAATGAAATTAATGACATATATGTGTTATATACTTAATAAAATAGTTTTTTATATTCATTCGATGGATATTTTAGTCATAGGGTATGAACAAAACCCTATTTTATGTATAAGAACCTATTTTCTAAAGGTTTATTTTACACATTTGAATGGGGAACCCATTTTAAATTAGTATTTTAACACATTAATAATTTCTATATGACAACATAAACATGTTATTTTGAATCGGGATAAAAAATATACTATTAGATAAATTTCTGATAAATTTCTGATAACTTTCATGCCACGATGAATTGTAAAAATACGCTATATTTTAATTATAAACATGTTTTTCTCATCAAAGGTAATTTAAATTGTTAAATTAGAATATTGTATGGTATTGATGTATTAATAGAATACATTTTTACCATTTAATATATTTTAAGTCATTAACCTTAATTTTACATTGAATTCATAGGTAATAACATTTCAATCTTTTACAATGTTTTATTTTTTAAAACCCATTTTCTCATTTCATCAACGTGAGTAATTTTAAATAAATTACTACAAATTCTATGATTTGAAATTATAAAAATGGATTCAATATTAGGAATCATAACATCCATATTGTATGAATAGGTACCTTTTATTTTTGGACATTATGAATAGTAACTTTAGTAATTATTTTATTTACCATGGTTAAAGGGTAAATATGGAAAATAAAGGTAAGAAAATAATTTATTTATATAAAAATATTATAAAACGTTTCATAATTCTAATGGATGATATGTTTCAGACCATGGGCATCCTTGGGTCGATTTTAGGACCCAATGGATTCGCTTGGATGTGAAAATGTCCTTTTATATGAATTAATTTGAAGTAATGATAATTATAACCTAAACATATATCTTTTTCTAAATTTATATTAATATAGGGTTATATAAATAATACCTATGTCTATAAATAGTCATTAAAATATAAAAATATTTCCTACATCTTGGAATTTTTTTTATAAATTTTAGACAATAGATAAATATATTTATTTATGACACAATTATGATGTAGTGATTACGTCATTAATGAAGGATCCAAATAATTGATTTTATAAATATTAAATCAAATTTAATATTGTTATTTTGATGTCATCTATGATTTTTTTTAAGATATTTACATATTTTATTTCATTTAATTATTTTTTTAGAAAGATTCAGATTGTTATGAATTTTTTTAAAAAGTCATGTATAAATAGTGTCCAAAATTGAAACAATTCATAAATTAATACGTATAATAGTTTGTTAAATGTTATTAAATTACTAAATATATTTGATTCGTCCAAATGGTTAATATAAGTCAAAATATGTTATAAATCACTTTTTTTGGGTCGTCTGACATGGTATGATAATTACATTAACCCACAATGTGTAAATAACTTGATATCATGGTAGGATTAAAAAGGTTAAAATAAGGATTAAACCAAAAATACCAGGATAAAAAAATATTCTTAACATGTATAAAAATTATTGGCTGATGGGAATTTGAACCAAAATCATCTAAGCTATAATTAAATGTGTTTTGGACCTTTTTTAGTCAAAATTGAAATTATAATAAATTAATAAATTTAGAGTTTCATAAAGTGCCCCTCTCCTCTCTTGTAAATGGAAACCCCCTCCCCACCCTCTTCACTCTATTTTGAGCCTTCAAGCTCAGCCAACCCCAAGAAATTTATCTTTCCAAATTTCTAAGATACATTCTAGATGTTCTTGTGTTCTCAAAATACAATTTCTAGTTCCGTAAGAGAATATTTAATGGAGGCACTTCGAGGAAGAGGTAATTTCTTCTATCGATTCCTTCAATTTTTTCTTCTTCTACTTTATCTTCATTACTTGTTTAATTATAACATAATAACATAAGTATCACGAATTTAACTTATATTTTATTATAAATAGGAAACAAACCTATTTCACTTACTATCCATCTTACAAAAAATGAAATCACCAATTGTGCGTACATACGACTTACCATCTCTATGCCGCGATGTAATATGTTTTTCACCACCACCTTGCATGGATGTGTAAAATAGTGGAAATAAAAACTATATATGATTTTTATAACATTATACTAATTATTAGAAAATATAAACCATCCAAATCAATAACATCCAAAAAATATGGTAACGATATCGTCGGTCGTGCATACATATGACTTACCGTCTCCACAGTGCGATGTGATTTGTTCTATAAAATAATCACTAAACCATGATTATATAAATGAATTTAATGAATAAATATGATATGTATTATAATAATACCATGAATTAAATGTTATAACTATAACCTAAAAATAGAAATATGATATTATCCGACAAAACAGACATAAGAACATAAAACAGTTAATACATGAATAACAAGTAACAATGAAATGTCCCTAAAACCAGATGATAATATGATCCTCAATGATATCATAAAATTGATTATGATTCTATAATAAATCACTAACATTATTTAAATCATTATACATGTTGTTAGAATACATATGAATAATATCGGAACTAAGGTAAGAGATAACATTGCAAATCACATTTTTACCTGAGATTGTTTATATACAAGTATTTACTCGGTGTATATTTATCATCAATTTAATGTTTTATAAGAATATTCTCATAAAATTTTTATTATTATTCTATGTATTTTTAAATTAATTTTTACAAATTTTTACTTTTACAAGATGTTTTAAAAGGAATCTTTAATAGGTTTACTATACGAGAGACTTTTTGACTTTTTCAGCAAAAGTACGATAAGAATGTTTTTTTAAATTATAAAGAATGAACACATTTTTAATATTTTCATGATTCCTTATTTCTAGAAATCTTTTTTATATGTGGTTCCATTTTTTTTCATCAAAATTCAATAATTGTAAAATTTCGTGACATCTTGAGAAGAGAAAATGTTTTGTAAAAAAGAAAGGATATTTTCCTCAAGAATTAAGTTCCAGTGTATTATCAAATTTATTTTCCATCTAAGATGACATATGGTTATTTTTATACCCCTATTATTACATTTAATTTATTATGTTTATGGTGAAATTATTTTTATGATTTACATTCATCTTATATGGATTATGTTATAATGGCATGATGTATAAGAATCCCATTTTATTACATGGGTTATGCTTCGATGAAAGATTTATGTTTTTGTGGAACATGTAAGAATAGTTTCCTTATGAAATGGGTGGGACATATATCTCCATATAATGTGTCGGTTAATTATTTTTATCTCATTAGAATGACATGGATGGAATGAAAAGTTAATCCAGTTCAATGATATAAGGACGGAACGAGGAGATAACTCTATTCAGTAATGGACTCTTTCCACTATGATGGTCTTGGAAATGAGCCTTGACTAATATGAAATTATTTTCTATTCTTATGTGTGTATGATACAAAATTTCTTTTGTTATGTTATGACTATAGGGATTAAAATTTACTTTTATAGTTTATCCCATGACATGATATTGTGGTCTTTCTTATGCATGATAAGATTTTCAAATTTTTTTTCTTATGAATATAATATGATTGATATTTCATTTGTTTACCCTAACTGAGTATTTGAGATCACCCTTTTATAGGTTTCTTTTCCCCCAGACATGAAGAATGGTATTACGTTTGATATTCCAAAAAGGATTATAGTTATGATGAAATAAATGGGAAATAATATTGATGTTTTATGAACTAGTTGGTTATGTTTCATAGTTTATAAAGAATCTATAACTATACTGTCCTATTGTTGATTTGTTATATGTCATAATAAGTATACATCAATTATGATGTGATATAAATGTATGTAAATAAGGGGTCACTATGAAGACAAACATCTCAAAGGACAATTAATTATTTACCAGACAAAAGCCATATAACCTTAGTGTAACTTTGGGAAAATATCTCCAACAATTACCATCACCACTCCAAAATAAAATGGGTCTGTAACATCTAACACCTCTAAGTGGTGGTTTCTTTTTCTCATATTTTGAATAATAATTTCAAAAAGTACCTTAATAAATTTTTATGGTGTGATATATAAATTTCAATAGGGTGTCACCATGTGTTCTATAATCAATACCCTAATAATTTTCCACTTAATATGACAGTATAAATAAAACATGACAAAGAATTTAATTTTTCATAATTTTAACCAAAACATGGTTTCATTAAAAAGGATGGAATATATTTCTAAACAAATTTTGAGATGGAATAAATGAAAAAGTTTATAAAAATCATTTTATATAAATTATTTTTCATTCATAAAATAGTTCGAAAATTAATGGATTTCATATCACAGAAAATAACTCATAAAACTATAGTGAAACATTGTATGGTATTTTAGTTACTAGATATAGGATCCTAAAAAATATCATTAGTGATCACAGATCATAAAAAGAGTGCTTAGAAGATCAACACCCCAATATGTTAACCCAACACAGGCAGTCAATCTAATCCCAAATAGGGAAACATGTCATGAGTGTTCGGAGGAGACTTGTTTTATTTAGTGTTTTCATTGTAAATCTAGTGCTTGGGGATCAATATAGTATCATGTTTTTCTAAAAAACCTACTAAAAAACAATATACCACGTTATTCAATCAATCAATTAGTCAATAAATTATATTGAAAACTAATCATTTTAAAAAATTAATATACAATATTTCAATTTCAGTTTTCATCATGAATTTTCCATTTCAATAAAAATCACATGATTTCATCATTTTATAACAGTTAAAATCACATTTCAATATAATATATTTTCTTAATATCAATAATTAATTCATTTCCTAAAAAAAATATCCAAAATCAAGCCATTATTATTAAAAAATTCACCCCAAAATTTCAATTAAATTCAAATTGGAGTATTCACAATTTTCTAACCCATTTCACATTAATAGTAAAATTAATAAAACTCTATTATTTTTTAATAAATTAAAAAATCATTTATTTTTAATCAACAAATTTAAGGTTTCAATTTTATGGAAGAGGATTATGGAATCACTTACATTTTAGTCAATGATCCACGAATCAACACCCTCAAAAGGACTCATTAATGAATAATGAAGGCATGAATGATATAAGAACATAACCTAGAATCAATATCCAAGTTGAATGATGTTTAGATTCATAAATTAAATGACAACATATCAAATTATATGGGTGATATAAATGGATACATTGTGAACAAATATTCAAGGAGATTCACTTACAATTATGATATTGATTGAGATTTTCATTGCTTCTATCTCCCAAAAAAATGGATTAGAGGGAACAAAATAACCTATTGTGAACTACCAATGATGAAAAAAATCATGTGAGGGATGAATGGAAGGATTAAGAAACTTAAACAGGGGGATCATGTATTTTAAAATAATTTTTGGGTGATTAGGAAAATATGTGAATGGTTTTTTATGGAAGGACTCATGGTTATGTAACAAGTGTTCCCTTATTGGATTTCTATTTGGGTTGTATACACTTAATTAAACTAACCGTGGGGTAAACATATATAAAAAAATTACATGGGGTTTATAGTTTTGATAAATTGATCCCCCTTCCAGTGGATCTCAACTAGGTGCACCATTTTCTTGGACAAACACATAGTTTTCCCTAACCATTTCCCAACTGTGGGAAACACAATGGACTTCCAAATTTCCTGAATTTCATCTAAAATTAACTAAAGAAAGACCCAAATAAAATAATATCAAAACTGGGGTCAAGAAAAATTAAAACATGGAATCGGATGATACATCCTCCGCACTATAAAAAAATTATTTCCCAATAAATCTCATAAATAATTGCCAACGTCAAAGAGATAATGAAAATACCCTCCCATAAGTGCCTTATGAGCCCATGTCCCATGAAAATTAGAACTCAGGTTCCATAGTATGCAAACCAAAGTTATCATTCTACCATGATGTAACTTTGTATTGGATTAAAATATATTTACAAGATACTCCATCTTAGATAAATATTGATCAACATTATGATCCACCCATATGAAGACATGATATTAGTAAGAAAGATACTTTTGAAGTTATGATACATGGAATTTTTTATAGATGTCAAATGTTGTGGATGTGAATAATGGTAATACACTTTCACCACCATCTCAACAACCATAAAATGACCCATAAATTAAGGAGTGATCTTCCCTTACCTCCTAATAAATTATTCACCCAGCCAAGGTGAAACAATAAAAAACACCTGGTCACTAACTAAAAACACCAACAGTCAGCAATAATAGTAAACATAAGGTTTGTACCTACATTGTTCCATCAAAATTCACATAAAAATAAACTAAAACATTCATATCATCTCTTTGACGATGTTTTTTTTTTGAATAAGGAACTTTCACCAACCTACAACCAAGTATACATATATTAAATAGGCCGACCATAGAAGGCTGCAAATAGTGCCATATGAATTCAATATTGGTAACTATTGATATAAGATAACTCAATGGAGTCCCAAATAAAAGTCTGAAGATCCAAGAAAATCAAGTATTCATGCATTAATAGTGTCTCACAGAATCTACATAGCTCTCTATGTCTAGACATCCACATACATATGGTATTTCATACACAAAAAGACATGATGTCTCATTGACTCTTGATTTCATTACCAAAAAATTAGAGGTATAAAATGAATCTCTATAAAATAATATGACATATGAAAATTGATACAAATGATCAATCTCATTCTCTTAGATTTCTCACAACTCTTTAACACTGGTTGTGCTACGAATTGGATTGAAGTAAGACAATTTCATCCAATGATTGATCACAACTCATATCAAATTATTTCCTTGAGGATACATGGAAAACCAACTATAATGTCTATATACATCTCATCCCATTTCTAAAAGAGAAATATCATCCCATTTCTAGGATAGAAATATCATCCCATTTCAATAAAAATATCATCCCATTTCCAAGATTACTAGAATGTCTCTAGTGCTTATCCTAGACCTACTGATAAATTTTACTATGTGAGACAATGTCAGTTATGTTACATATCATGCATGGAAAAAAGAATCATCACCGAATATCATAAAATATATTTCAATTACCCGAGTGCATTTCCCACTGAGTATTATAGAAATTCCTATCACATTTATCCTTATGAGAAATTCCACATCAAACAGATACTAAAAATATTGGATTCCCACTTAAAAGAATGTACTCTTCCTGATTGTCACCCCACCACATATAGTGGCAATAATTTCAAAAAATTAATATTAAAGATATTTTTCCTAAAAAATCATCCTGTAAAGAGTTCAGGTTATTTGAACATGTTCCCAAAATACCTTGGAATCGTCCTCATAAGCTCCTAAATGAATCTGTGAAGAAATGATCCATCACAATTCATTATTATGAAGCCTCCTTTATGTGCTTATTGGGTTATTTTCTACATAAATAATCAGCATTGAAATTTCAGTTCCTCATGATATAAGATATGTAAAAATAATAGAATTGTAGGTTCTCCACCCAAAACCCTTGAGAGCAGTTTAAATTTTTTAGAGATAATATAAAACTCACGATTTTATTTTCGTAAGACTCTGTAAACCTTCATACAAAATGATAATACATCTATCACTTAAACAACAACGAGTTGAGGGTCATAGGTCTGATAATTCATCTTGGGTGTTTTAATCTATTGAAAAACATTGGTTATCATGATATTAACTTGTATAATAGCACATCCAAACCCATACATGATGTATCAAATTTTTTTACATAAATAGGACCTTCCATGAGAAGAGTAAATACTTGCATAGAAGCCATAATATTCACCCACTAATGAAAAGAACATCGATTTTTTTTTCTGAAGTGGATGTCAGCAAAATTCTAGTGAGAATGGTCATCATAGAAGATAGATTTGAGAAGTTATTTAAAAAATTTAAAAAATACAACACTAAACCAAGGAATATGCGATTCTTGAAAACATTCCTTTGTTTCTGTAATATCATAATAGATTTTACCTTATTTGGATCAACTAAAATACCATTTTTTAGAACAAATATCCCAATAATTTTAGATATCAAATCATAAAATAACATGTTGATCAATTAGAATAAAGTAAACAATTTCTCATCATTTCCAAAACATCTCTTAAGCGATGCACATGACCCTACTAGAACTGAGATTGAACCTAGAATTCAACCCATAAACGACCATGAAAAGTCATTGTAATAATGAAAATTCAGGTTCTTAAAATACATAAAATCTATAATATATTTTGTTAAACCAAATTCATGAAAATATACACAAAATTTTCATTCCGTCTCTTAATGTTAGTCTTATTAATTTAAGATTCATTTTTCACAATTGGTGATAACTAGATGAAAGATAATTCCTGGAGAACCACATTTCCACATTCAACATATCAAATATATCATATATTCCTGGTAACATATACCAATTATTCACCATAACAATATTTTTTCTGTTAATGACCACATATTGAAAGTGTTACATTACCTTTATTAGCAAAAAGGATAAAAACTTCCAAAGGAGACAAACATGGGATAATAAATCCTTTATCTGATTAAATCATCTCTTCGAGTCATCATCTTTATATACACTTTCGGTGCCATGCTGTATGAAGGAATATAAATTTTTTGAGTAGTATGCACTAAATCAATAAAAATATCTACCTCTCATAGAATGTTAAAACTAGAGTAACCATAAATATTAATATCTAGAAACTAGATGGAAATAGAGGTAGAAAATATTCAAATATCACTACTCTATATCAAAAGAAAATTGTATTATTAAATTCACCAAATCTGGATAAAAAGGTAAAATAATTCTCAAACTCAGCTCCCATTCTAGCTGAAATAAATGAAACATCGCACCGGCTGAATAATGGAGGGATGTTGATGTTATCAGTCAATTCTGGCCTTATTAGTAATAATCAAATCTCTCTTGAGAATGATGTGAAGAGTTTTTATGTCATATAAGAAAAAATTATAGTCATGATCAAACATTGATAAAGAGAGCACACAAAGAAGACAATAAAGGACCTATACACTTTTAATTCTAAGGGGCATAGTAATACACATTACAAAAGGAAATAGGTCTATAGAAATAATTAGTAGTTTCACTATTTGAGTCATTATAAATGAGTGTGATACACCACTATAAAATAAATAAGTCACTAAAAAAAATTAATTGTGATGGGTCCTCTCATGATAAATAGCCATATATTATTATTCTTTAGACACTCATACAATATGTAAATAAGCATCATTTTAGATTACTTTGGTTGGATTTAGTTAGATGTTGAAGCATATGATTTCACCACAGTACTTGTTTGTGATGATGACCTGGTTCCACTGTGTGATGTTGATAACAAATGGAAGAATTTATATTGGTGTCCTGAGTGACTAGAACTAATACAGATGCTTGGATCCTTATTAAAAACCCATCTCAAATGCCTATCATTTCCACACTAGAAGTATGTTATAGGGACACTATTAGACAGTGCATGTAACAACCCACACTTTTTGAATAATATTGTTTCCTAAAAATGTGTGTTCTATTATTTTGTACTAAAAAATACTATACCTCTAAAAAAATTTAGTGAGTATAATTTGAAATTTGAGCATAGGTATTCTATCATTATATGACCGTTGGTAAATGTTACCATTGGTCAATATGATCTTGGGAAACAACACTCGAAATAATAATTTTAATGTTATAATTATTGTTTATATATAAATAAAAATGGGAAATTAATGTAGAAAGAGGAGTTGATGGACTCATCAAATAGAATTATTATACATGAATCACAATTTTTTGGGTCTTGAGATGTAGGAAGATTCCATGGGAGTTTTTCTCTACCATGTCCAAGAAGAGCTTCAACATGTTATGCATTATAAAATCTGACAACATGATAAGTTCAAGATAGTGAAAATTACCACTCGATAGATGGTATCCAAGCTGACCCAAGTGTTAATAACCATTTAACACATTTCCCTTAGGTCATATGTGGGTGTTATAAGGTATTATGTTCTAATTCCTTAGTTTCTTATTCTATAATCCCTTGGTATAAAAAAAATTATTGTTCCACCAATTCTATCCTGAGTTTATTTTTTCCTAAAAAATATAACTAAAAACATAAATTTATTTTAGGTAGAAATTGTAGTTTTCAGAAAATATATAATCATTTTAATGAACTATTTTATTATTAAAATCTATTATTTTAAGGAAATTATGTGATTAAAACACTCTTATTTAAAATTTAAATGATAATATAATTTTATTTTTTCAAGTGTCATAAACTTTACAATGCCTTTTCTATCCGCTATTATTTTTAGTAAATAATGATTTTTATATTAAAATTTTACATTTCTCATATATAGATAATTATTATGATAAAATAGAAATCATTTTGGATATCAGCATGTAAATATTTTGTCAGGGGGAATTTATGTAAATTTTCTAAAATATTTTTCTTTTCAGTGAATAGTGAAAATATAGTTATCAGTTTTCTATATGTTTAATGAAATCCTAATCATGTAATAAGTAATATAAAATTGTATCTGAATATTAGGTATTTCAATAAATTAATAGGTGTTCCAATGGGCCAATACCATAGACAAATACCATGAAGAATCCCATGGTTTTCCATATACCACTACGAAGGTGTCTAAAAAAATTAATAAAAAATTTCTCTATTTTTCTATAAATACCCACCCATTTATTACATTACATTCATTATAAATTTATCTTTTATGAATATCTAATAGTATTACCTAACATGGAGTCCTACCAAGGTGTCCTCAAGACCCCAAAGTCCAAATCATCGAGTTTTACGAGCTACTTTTCAAGGTAAGGGAAATCTCAACATCACTTTTCCTATCGAGTTCTCCATTATGTGGTTTGTCTTTCAAATTTCCATACCATGTTCTTATGTGAATCCTATTATATCCCATTAATATATGAATATTATTATATGAATGTGTGACCGTTTTCCACTCTCTTTTTAATTTTGTTTTTCTAAAACCATGTTTATAACCTATGATGCTGGTAGTTTTTCTTCTCAAAATCTCTATTTTTATAAATAAATTATATTATTTAATTTTTCAAATACCCAAACCTATTTAATTTCTTAATTTATTCACACATATATAAAAATGTTTTATTTTATTCTTTTATTTAAATAAATGAGATGTTATTTCCCTTTTCTTAGGTTAAAAAGGCATAATGAACGTGTCTTTAAGAACTTTCAAAAATGACTTGATTTTAATATGAAACATGTTTATTTTATTATCCATGGGTTATTTATAAAATGTTTTATTATGATCTATATGGATCAAAATAATTAATACATATATATGGTGATCCCTGATAGCACTTGTATACATTGGGTAAGGAATTTAATCTCTAGAGATGACATGTTTTACGATACATTGGATAATAACCTTGGTAATTTTTATGACACCTCAAAGAAAAACCATGGTGATATTCTTATGAAAGTCTAAAATAAATTTTTTTGCCACATTTCCAAGTTATTATTCATGTTATACACTTTATGATATTCCTCGTGTTCTTTTTTTCATTCCATAATGATATTCTTCAAGTTCTTATCAATATTTCACAAGATCACATGTAAATGGTTTCAATTGATTTTCGTTACTAGGACCGATTCTCACCCTTTTCATTGATATATGTCCCCATGTTATTATATGAAATAAATATACATTTTTTTACCAAGAATAAGCCATTCAAGTGGAATATAATATTGTTTTATGTTTTCATGTATTATGTACCTTATTTCCAAGACACTAAACATTAAAAGATTTTCTATTTTTAAAATGATATGTAAAGATATGTAATAAAAATGTTGGGTTCCATATTTGGTATCAAAAGAAGATTTAGGAATTTTTGGAAATAATAATTTGACTAAATTAGGATGAACATTAGGAAAAATATAAAATATTTTAAAACATCCTAGTATTTTGGTGAAATATTAAGTAAGTGGTCAATGAGCAAAAAAATCCCTAGATACGAACAAGTGGATGTGGCTCTGTAATAGATATATCAATGGGTAAAACCAAAAACAACACTTTGATCTTAATCTAATGGGATATATTTCATAATAATGGGCCTTACTTCAAACTTATTTTGGCACTCTCATGGGGTATGATTTATTAATCAGATGCTTATTATGAACTATTTTAAAGTATTTATAGAAAATGTAATTATTGTTAAGGAATTATATTTTATGATATGAAATTATTTTAAAATTACAATATTATTATATTAATCACTCTTCTCACTATGGTATTTTCTTTTAGAAAATGATGGAAAATAGGAGAACCCATGTAATTGGTTAGTGAGATGGACTAGGCAATGGCTGCCTTTTGATGTAGGCATGACTTTAAAACTATAAGGGAATAATGAATCAACTCAGTGGAGTTATAAGAAACAACGTGAATTAATCGGGGAGACCAGGTTCACCATAATGGGAAAAAATTTCTGTCGAGTCCTTCATGCATAATCAAATCCAACATTTAAGTAGATCTACAACCCCATTGATTAATGAAGAATGGATAATATCTATAAAATATATAATTTCTGTACTCGGTTCTTTAGAACAATATAAATTCACCTTGGATGTTTTCCACATAAAGGGATAATCCGATCAACGGTGAGCACTGATCAAAAATATGATGCTATGAGGGGAGATTGAAGATATAGAGTGACATGAGTTTAGGGGAACCTTTTTAAAAAAATATTTCCTCTATTTGATTCATGAAAAATGAATAATTAATTCTTAGAAATGAAGAATAAGAAGAATAAATTTCTAGGTAGCTATGATATGAAAATCACATAACTTTCTCCCTGCACCTGGATGATTTTAATTGATCCTAATGGAATGGTTGATAGATTATTAGGTGTACTACGACCCCATTTATTGAAGAATCTTTACAATCGAGGCTATGATATATACAAAAAGATAGTATAATGTGAAATAAATGATGGAGTAGAGTTAGGTGAGATTCTATGGTCTCACAAATGAAATTAAAATAATAGATGTTTGGAGACAAACTTATTGAAGAGCATTGATCAATAAATGGGAGGAAATATAGTAAAAACTCCCACCTGCAATTAGTGTAGGAAGAAGAATTCAAGGAACTGCATTTTAGAGAGGGAGAACTGTCACATGTGTGGAAGAAATTGACCTATCACTCAAAACTACCTTAGTGAGGTGAATCATCACCATCTCAACAAAAATAACAAAGGGAAGATGGTGCATGCTTTTCCTAATGTCTAATGCTTCAAGTCTAGAAATCCTGGACACTTTTAAAATTTGTGTCTAAATCCAAATGTAGTGGAGGGGAATCTCCAAAAACTATAGCATAGGCCTAGGGATAGGGAGAATTCTTTTTCTATCCTGATGGATGAAGTTTCAACTCCAAATGATGTGTTGTCATGTACTATCATTGTTATCTCAAAGAAAGAAAATACATTGTTTGATTATTTTTCTACACATTCCATTATTTAATCCAAGTATGAGAAGAATATATAATCAATACAGAAACTGCAAGATATAGAGTTATCTGTGAAGAAAAATGGAGGTATTATCCTAGAAGCAATTATTTATAGAAACTCTAGTATTCACTTTGGAGAGCACAATCTCATTAAAAATATTTTAGTAATTCCCATGATGGAATTCGACATTATACAAGGGATGGAATGTCTCTCAAAGTATAAATCTATGATCAACTTCCAAATAAATGAAACCTTAGTTTTCTTGAATGGGAAGTGTATATTTTATTTAAAAGAAAATATATGTCAAACTGAGATTTGTTTATGAGAACCACCCATAGCCTTCATTATGAAAATGATTAGTGAATATTAAGAAGGAAATGAATGTATACAAATAGAGAATGTCCCAATAATTTTGGAATACATTTATGTATTTCTTAAATAGTAGCCTAAACCTCTCCCAGAAAGAGATGAAGAGTTCTCTATTGAACTTTTTCCTGGATCCAAAATGATATCAAAAATCACAATTAGAATGGTAAATGTGAAGCTAGAGGGATTAAAGAAACTAGTCCAAAATATTTTTGAGAAGGGTATTATCTAGATAAGTGTGTCTCCTTGAATATGACGTGTTCTATTATTAAAGAAGAAAGATGGATCAGTTTGGGCATGCATTGATTATAGAGAACATAATGAGATCATAATGATGAACAATTTCCTTATGACAAGAATTGATAAGTTATTTCAGAAACTCCAACGGGCACAATACTCCTCCAAGAATAATATTTGATCTTTTTATCATCAATTGAGTGTGAAGAAAGAAGATATTCCAAAGGCATCTTACTATTAATGATATGTTCACTATGATTTTGTTGTTATTCCCTTCCTCTTGACTACTGCTCCAACTATTTTTATGTATTTGATGAATTTGGACATTACTGACTACCTTTCATACTTTTTGGTAGTTTTTAAATCGAAAAGGGTTCATGTTCCTTTGGACAATGGACTGTTAAGAATGTTACCATGAGGTGAATAAGATACTGGTTACTAAACCTGCATTAACTCAACCCTCTATCATAGAATAATTCATTATTTTTTTCAATGCATCTCTAAAAGTTCTGGGGTGTGTCCTCATGAATAATTAAAAGGAGATTACATATGAATATCAACAATTGAGGCCTCATGAATAGAACTATCATATGTATGACCTGGAGAAAGATGCAATTTCTCTTTCCCTAATGATATGGAGGCACCTTAATTATGGGTAGAAATTGGATATTTAGAAAAATCATCAATGTTTGTAGTATATATTCAAGAAAAATGGAATAAAATTGAGACAAAAGATATTGTTTTATCTTTATAAAGACTATTATTATTCAATTCATAATCACTGTGGAAGAGAAAAAAAATTCACTAATGCATTAAGTAGGACTGAAAATATTTTGCTAAAAATGATGAGTATTCAAGGAGATACTTTGATCCAACACCTATAAAAATTGGACATTGTATTTTTAAGGGAAGGGAAATAACGAACCCTACCCTAAATTATTTATCATCCTTCATTACTAGAAAATATAATGAAATCTCAGTGGGGTTATCGTTCATTACAGTTGATTATAGAAGATGTGAATAATGGGATGTATTTTGAGTTTATTATTGATCAATAAGGTTTAATGAAAATTCATAAAAGGATGTGCATTCCACCTTTTTTGGAAATATAGAAGGACCTCATATAAGATGCTCATGGTTCTACCTTTTCTAGGAATCTATCATATAGAAAAATGTATAGGGACCTCCGAGATCATTATTTCTGGGATAACATGAAAAAGGATATATACAGCTACACTACAAGGCTCCAGGTCTGTCAACATGTTATGGAAGAGTAATCACTTCCCAACGGGGTTTTATAACCACTACCCATACCAGCATGGATGTGGGATGATATCACTATAGACTTTGTCACTCGTCTTCCGAAAATAGGAAAAGGAAATATTGAGATATGAGTTATTGTGGATTTTCCCACCAAGACTATGAATTTTATCTCTAATAGATAAGATTACTCTAATAATCGAGTATCCATGATTTATATAAAGGATGTGGGGAGGTTTCATGGAGTTCTACATTATATCATTTTTTATCATGATCCACATTTTCCATAAAAATTTTGGTGAAGTCTTCAACATGATATGAATATAGAATTGAAATTCATTATGGCTTATCACCATCAAACTAAAGTCCAATCTGAAAGGACTATTCAGACATTCAAGGGAATGCTGAGAACATGCTCGATGGAATTTAAATGGGGATGTGATCAACATATGTCATTGGTTTAGTTATCATACATTAAAATATTCTATTTTTGTATTCAAATGGAACCATATAAATATATATATAGAATTATATATAGAAATCAAAATTCGTGGGAGGATGCTGGTGAGATAAAGCTTCGTGGGCCTGATCTTATGCAAGAGATTAGGGAAAAGGTCAACATCGTCCAACAACACATAAAGGCTGGACAGAGTTAGTAAAATATATATTTTGACAACCGTCGAAGGGACTTAGAGTTTGTGTTGGCAGAAAAGTATTCCATCACTTTTCACCTTGGAAGAGAGTCATGCGGTTTGAAATAATGCAAATCATATCCCTATGTACATTTCCCCCTATGAAATCGTTGATCATATAGGTTTAGTGTCATACTTGCTTTCACTTCCTCCAAAAATATCAAATGCTTATGTTGTTTTCCACGTATCTCTTTTGAAGAAGTACATATCAGAACCTTATCATGTACTAAATTCCGAGGCAGTATAACTAGAACATGAAATTTCTTATGTGGAACAGTCAGTGGAGATCTTGGACAATAGAGACATAGTTTCACATAATAAGAATAACCACCACGTTGAAGTGTGGTAGAGGAACCACACCAATGAATAATACATGTGGGAAACAAAGGTTATTATTAAGAAAAAGTTCCCCACACCATTTCTAAATAGAGGGAATGAGTTGAAATTTTTAGGATTAATTTTATTAAGGGGGGAGAATGTATTGACTCAGTCCTTTTGAATAATTTTGTTTCATTGAAATGTGTGTTATATTATTTTTTACCGAAGAAAACTATTTCTATTAAATAATGAATTGTGAACAATTTGCAATGTGAGATTCAGGTTTTGATTTTTATATGTCTGTTGGTCAGTATGACCATTTTAAGCAATACTCTTAATAATTATTTTAATGTTATAATTAATATTTTGAAGTAGAAATGACCAAGGAAAATTAATGCAGAAAGAAGTGTTGACGGCCTCATCCCGAAGAGCATTTCTTATAAATCCTATTTTTTGGAGCTTGGTAAGGATGTATCATCACTGAACTTTTCTATCGACCAAGCCCAATCTAAGCCTCAACCCATTAAGCTTGATCAAAATCTCATATATGTTAAGTTGAAGTTAATAGTAATTACCACTCAGGAGATGTTATCAAAGAAACCCCAAGAGTCTATCGTTATCACAGAGAATATCATTAGGATTTATGTGGGTGTTATAATGGGTTATTATTCAAGTCCTTAGTTACTTAATTTACAATTACTCTATATAAATAATATTTTTTCCATCAATTCCATTTTGATTTTAGTTTTTCTTAAAAAAATGAAAAAAATGAAAAATTTATATTATGGATAAAAATAATAATTTTTAGAAAATATATAATTATTATAATAAACTAAGATATTATTAATAATGATTATTTTAATTAAATATTTTGTTTGAAAAACTATTATTTAAATTTAAATGACAAAAATAATTTTTTTTCATGTGTTAGAAATTTTAATACACATTCTCTGTCTAATATTATTTTAAATAAATAAGGATTTTTATATTTACAATTAAAATTTCTCAGACATAGATAATTAATATTATAAAATAAACATCAATTTTAAAATTAGCAAGTAAAAATTAGGTTAGGGTAAATTTATGAAAATATTTGAAAATATTTTTTTTTTCAATTAATAGTAAAAATATTTTTTTTCTGTTTTCAGTTTGTTTAAAGAAATATTAATGATGTAATAATGAATATAAAATTAATTCCCAATCTATTGGATTAAAATAATGAAATCAGTGTCCTCAATGGAAAATAGAATGGGAAAATACCATGGTCAATCCCATGGTTTTACATATACCAATACTGAGGTGTCCAAGGAAGTTAATTAAAAACTCCATCCCCTTTTCTAAAAATACCCCACCCTTTCTTCATTTAAATTAATTCCAAATTAATCCTCCATGATTATCTTATTATATTACCTCCAATGGTGTCCTCCCTAGGTGTTTTTAAGAACCCAAGGTCCCAATAATTTATTTTTTGGAGTTACTCTTTAAGGTAAGGAAAATCTCAACTTTTTTTCCTTTCTAGATCTCTTTTATGTGGTTTTTCTTTAAAATTTCCACCACATCTTCTTCTAAAAATTTTATTTTATATATTTATTTTATTAATACTATATTATGAATTTAAGACCCCTGTCCCTTATATTTTTATTTTTTTCTAAAACCATGCTTAATACCTATTATGCTGCCGAATTTTATTCTCAAAACACTTATCTTTTTCTCATGAAATTCTATTATTTTATTAAGGGATTACCCAAAATATTTATTTTTTTATGGTATTCCGATAAATATGATAATATTAAATTTTATTAATGGATCAACATATATGAGACAATACTTCCATTTTCTTGGGATTTAAAATACATATTGAACTTTTCTTTATGAACTTATTAAAAAACATCATGATTTGATATGAAACCCGTGTAATTTATTCTCCACATCTTATTTATGAGTAGTTTTTTATCTATGTGGGTAAAATTAATTAATACATATGAATAGTGATTCATGAAATTGCTCTAATTCATTGGGTAAATAAATTAATCTATATAGATGACCAGTTTTACTATACCTTGGTTAAAAACCATGGTAATTTTAATGACACCTCGGTAAAAAAACATGGTGACATGCTTTTGAATGTAAAAAATAATTTTTTTGACACATTTACATGTTTTTACTCATTTTATTTTCTTTATTATATGCCTCATTTTCTATTTTCATTCCATAATGACATTCCTTCAGTTATTATCAATATTTCTCAAGATCCCATTTAAATGATTTCATTTGTTTTCCCTTACTGGGCATAATTATCACCCTTTCCATTGATGTATGTACAAAATCTATGACATTCAATAAATATAATAAGTCTGAAACTTTAATAAAATTTTTAAATGTAATAGAATATATTTTAATGTTTTCATGTATTATTTACCTTATTTCCAAGTCATTAAAATTTAAATATCCTCCCCTTGTAAAATGACTTGAAAAGATATGTTATAAAAAGGCAGGATTCCATAGCGTAGGATTTCAAGTGGACTCATACATTCAATAACCACGATTAGGCTCATCACAAATCCTATTTTATTTAATGGAACTCAAAGAACTACCCTTGAGAGAAAAAATAAATAACACCATAATTATGATACTATATAGGTCATGTTCAACCACCAATTCCCTATCATGTACATGAGAATACATGGTGATATTTTTTATGAAAACCTATGAATGGATATCAGGTATATCACCCATATTTAATCAATGATTCTTCATCTTCTCATTAAATTCTATCTTAGATTAAAAATATACAATCCCAAAAAACTGTCTCATATAGTGTGTCATAATCCTATTGTCTTTATTGAAGTTAATTAAAACAATAAAGATAGCCAACCCCATAGATTTTGGATAGAAATAATCAGTGAAAAAACACTAGAGTTATTCATCTCCAAACACTCATGTTTTTTTTCTATCACCATCAATTCCCACCATCTCATTCTAGTAACTTCTTGGTGAAATGTGGTATACTTCTCCATAATATCTTCAGTTTCTTCCAATAAATCAATATGTTGATCTATATTGTTTAGCCAATCATCATTCTCTTGGGAATAATTAGTTCCTTGAAAACCAGGTGGCTATTAATGAAGAAAATATTTTTCATGATCCTTTGATTCACCCATTTTAGATTCCATAATTGGAGAAAGAACTAGTATTGATGTAGTTTCCTATCTAAGAGCTTAGATATCACACACAACAATTTCAACAAGATTATGGTCAATGAGAGGATCCCCATTCTATGGTTCCCTAGAAGCTTCCTCTTGGGACCTATTGATACCTTGTATGTTTTCCCTAATTCTTAAGGTGTAAGAAAATTTATAAACTTAACACCCCAATCCCAAAAACGACTAAACTAAAAGGTATTATAGGATAATCATGTTTTAGGATGAACCCATCGAGACACAGTTGGAGAAAATATTGATTCAATAAAAAATATCTTGACTAATTTAAAAAATTTTAAATTTTATCCATGATATTGAGAATGTTATTTTTGAGTAAAACGAGATAAGAAAATATAAAAATGGTGTCGGGGAATAATTAATCTAGGTTTGAGGGATACTAAGGAATGAGATAATTAATTAAAAATCATGCAATTATTATAGAAAGTTTATAGTGAGTAAAATTGAACAGGTAAATGTTTTCCATCCTGGAAGCTAATTTTCTCAATTTTATGTAATTCATATTGAATATAATTCGTTAAAAAACATATTTATACATTGGGTAAGACTGAACCAATAGACATGGAGGAATTATAATCCCTAGATATGTTATTAATGGATTTCATTCAATCATCCTAGGAAATTGTCACGATAAAAGAAACAAATGAAGAAAATATATTTTCATAACCTACATAAAATTTTAACGATAAAATAATATAGGTATAGTAAGAAATAAATAACAGATATAAAATCCCAATAATAATTTCAGTCTAAAATGAAATTCCTTAGATAATAAATCCCCATTTGTAAGAAACTGGTTTTTATATGAGGTACAAATCGTTTAAATATTTGTCTTTTTTTTATTTTGTGGAAATATGAATGAATAATTATTAAATGGATAAAAACAGGGTTTGTGAGAATTTTTTAAATCCTAGATACATTCTTTTTAGAATAAATTAATTGACCACATGGTTAGTAGAAACTACTCCTCCCATGCCACATGGTTTCTTCTAAATAATGGGGAAAATTTCAAAGTGAAAAGTTAGGAAACCAACTTATCTTAACCGTATGGCAAGGTCCACACTCCCATTTGAGATGATTGAATTATATTTAAAGGCTTATGGAACTGTTGAAACACAATTTTTCAGACCATGTTGGTACCCTTCTTGGAGAGTGAATTGGGAATGGTTGGTGCACGGTTCGGAAAAACTTGCAACTGAACCTTGTGAATATTTTTTGGATATTTCTTTCATTTTTCCCTTAATGAGTTAAAATATCAACCACCTTTCTTTATTATCCAATTTTCAGTGGAAAGAAATATATTATCACCCATTTGAGCTCTAGGCCTTCAACACTTAGTTTATTGGATAAAACTATATTCTGGAATATAATTCATAATCATTCATCTCAGTAGATACATGCAGATAAGATCCCTATTCATCATTCACCTTTCAAATTTTTTTTTCTTTCCCTAGATGGAGTAATTTTTTTGAACGATCATATGCCCTATTTTCCAGGTTTTTGTCTATATTTGTGATTTCTTCTGATATTGAAAAAACCAAAGTCCAATACTGGATGATTCCTCCTCTACATGTAAAAGGCTTTTCTTTTAGTATTTTATCCTAAAATTTGAGATTATTTATAATATGTTCCTTTGTGAAGCATTCCATAATCACCATTTCTTTCCCCTAAATTGAATGTAACATAATTTGGATGCCTTTTTATGTACTTAATTGATATATTAGATTCCAAGTCATAGGTGAGGTCATCAACATCAATGTATGACACCCCTATGGCAGTTACTATTTCATTCATAATTACATTCCATTGTCATATAGCTAAAACACATTTTCGTTTGATTGGATTTACTTATAAAAGGTGATATCCTTATTTGAAGTGAACTAACATAGTTGTATAGAATGGATAAAACACTTATAAATTTTGGATTTATTTAATAGAGCTGAGTGGTATGACCACTTCATGAAATAAATCAGAAAATGGTTATGCTCTCATTTTTATTAAATGTTAGTGAGTTTTAAATAAACCATTGGACGTTATCATAGATAGAGAATATTTATAATTGACATAATCAATCATGGAGACCCTTATTTTATAAATTTTTCATTGAGACCATTATGAATATTGTATACAGGCACGACGACCCCAATGTTTATTTGAGATATAGGCATGGAATCACCTTATATTGACTCTTGGGAATGAAGACCATTATTATTATTATAAATTGGCATGGATAACCTTATGAGATATTAGATATGATCATGGATACCCTGACGATATTATACTGGGAATGATGACCCTATTGATATAATATTGGGAACATATACCTTAGTGATGTTGGGAATGGAGACCTGATTTATAAATGGGAATAATGTCCCTTACTGTGATATATGTGAATGAAAACCCTTTTTTTATGATATTTAAAATGGAAATCCTACTACGGTGATACCAGTCGTGGTGTCCCCTACCCAGTTTATACAAGGAATGTCATCCCCTACTACTATGATATTGGGAATGGCGTGCCCTCCACTTGTGATAACTAACATTATATAACTTGATACCTATGATACTCCTTCAACAACCTTTTGATGTATAATTTATTCCAAGGGTCCATGATAGAGGAAGTATCTATATGAATGGTTGTATACAAAACTACATATTAAATCCATATATTTTTATATATATAGTTACTTGGTCAAATATTATCTAGGTTCGGTTAAAGCTGATACTATCAGCATGGTGTCTTTTTATAAACAAATATGACCCTTTTTAGATTTCAATACTGCCTACCATATTTCCTATACAATGCCATATTATATGAACTCACTAGATATTTATAGACCACATTGTTGGGTGCCCAATGAGTTTATCTCCCACACTTTCAAGGAAATATATAATACCTTAACAGATTATGTGGATATAGGTAGGGAATATGGAAAGAGCCTAGTGGTTAATTCATGAGTTTCTTATAAAATGGGAGAGGGGGGAATATGACCAAGATATAGATCATTGTATTATTAGATATAACAATTTTTTTTGTTTTCTTCCAATTCATACATGTTTTATATAGATTTTATTCTATTATTTTTTTTCTAGAAATATGACATTTCATCATGATTTATATGATTGTGTATATTTTAGATAGAGGTTAATATGCCTTTTGTATACCTTAACTCAAACAATTTATCTGTTATTTATTATTATCCATCTATTTATCTATATATTTTACCATTGTTCTTCTCAAATCATGAGGAACAATATCCCCACCATACAAACTTATACATACACTCTTAGTCAGATACCTATGGCGTATGGGGAGGCATGTTAAGGCCATGTGTCCATCTAGGATCGCAAAACCATTCTGTAGCATTCATGTTTGGTATTTTTAACAATTCATCACAATATCCATGAAAAAAGTAAATAACCCCCTCATTCCATCCCTGAGAGTAAGATAGAAAATAATGAATAAAACCTATAGAGAAATAGCAACAATATTTTTTTATCATAGACTTTGTCGTTCGACCTCTCTCTGATCCCGCAAAAGTGGTGCCTGAAGACATGGATAAATTGTGTTTTAAATCAAATCCTTGAAGCCAAAACATTAATGTATAATTATTTTTAGGGTTCATGATGTGTAAATTTTAAACTTCATGTAATTTAAGATAATGTATTATCCATAACTATCTCGATAATGTCATGTCATGTGTTGGTTACACAGTGTGTACAACACTAATTTTCAATATGTGAGTAGGTTCTAAGATCTTCAAAATATCACGTCAAAAATTATTTCTCCAAAAAAACACATGTCATTAAAATCTTACAAAATTTAAAAATTCCACATATAAAATTCTCCATATCCACCTTCATGAGGTATTAACCTCCAAATTCAATATTATGGTGTCATAGTGTTCTGCATTAGGACATGGAATGCTATTTTTTACCACCAATACTATTCCCTTTTTGTTTATTTTCCAAATATCTATTGTATCCTACCATAAAACATAAAACTAGTAAAATTCCCAACATAGGCAAGAATAACTAAATTAATACATATATCAAAATATTTAAACACCATTAAAAACGTGTATGATATACACTTATCAAATAACATCATATTAAAACATTATTTCTATGGAATGATGGAATACCAAATTAATGGAATACACTAAAGGCAACAGAATATTACCTAGATAAACAAATCCAAAAATAGAAACAAGAATATCAAACTCATCAAATAATATTTCTAGATTTTAATTCTAACATTCCCAAATCAAAATTTGGGAAAAGACTTGAATCATATTAATACATTTCTAAAAGACTATTTTCCCAAACACCCATATAGTGACCTAATGATTAATATGATGAGAGATTTAAAGAAACTCACTTGAAATTAAATCATATGTCCCTTAAAGACGCCACAAGAAGTATACTAACTACAAGAAAATATACTTATCATATAAATCTGATACAACTTTTTCATGAAACCTATATAAAACTATGGTACCCTAATACCCAAGTTGGAACTAGCATAGTATGAAGGGCATTCTGGATGCCCAAGTTAGTTTTATCAATACTCAAAAAGTATAAATTAACAAAAATAAAAAGTTAATATATTACCTAGAAGTAATATAAACATCCCAATGGAAACTAAAATGTTAGCATGACAAAAAACACAAAGTCACAGTATAATAAGTTGACAACTGTTCGATCGGCAACCATCATATCTCCACAATAAAAAAGATCAAGAACATCCAACACCAACAAAGTGGTTATTCATTTTTTCATGTACTTTGTATAATGAAATTCAATGGAAAATGTTGGGGGTGATCTATGAATCCCTACAGGGTCTCACCATGTCTTCTATCACCATTACCATAACAATTTACGATTTATATCATCAATTTAAATGAAATAGGGCTTGTAATTTCATCTTGTATATTTTAAAAAAACACTATTTTATTTAAATAGATTAAATATATAAGAAAAAAAATTTCATGTATAGTTAATTGAATATTTTTTTATAAAATATTATATATAAATCAATTTGAATGAATAAAATAATTAAAATAATAATTAGGATGTATAACAAGTTAAAAAACTCATCTCACCATTATCAATTGCCCTAAGGGTATTAAGTTAGTGGCTATAGGATCCTAAAACATCTTATCAGTGACCACATCTAATAATATGTGAATACAAACACTCATTACTCCAATAGACGAACCCAACACATGCAATAATTCTACATCCTAATAGAAGAATTCATCACGATTATCCTAAGTTGAATTTATTTAGTTTGTATTTTCATTATAAATCCAATGTTAGGGGTTCCAGAACATAGAAACATTTTCACAATCAACTACTAAATAATCATTCTCCTATATTATTTAATATTACTAATAATAAATAAATAAAAATAGATATCAATCATTTTAAATAATTTTTTAATAATGTTTCAAAATTTCAGTTTTCAAAATTACATTTTCATTTCAAATCCAAATGATAGTTTTTCATTATTTCATGAAATTTAAATTTTTTTTTTCAATTTATGAAATTTTCTCATAATCAATCGTCATGTCATTTAATCAAAACTATTTCCAAAATCAACCCATTATTTCTCAGATGTTCACCCCAAAATTTAAATTCCATTGAAATTGGTGGTTTTTTTAAATTTCCATAAGCATTTCACATCAAAGATAAACTCATCAAAATTACAGGTCTTTAAATCAATTAAAAATAATTAAATTTTAGTAAATACATTAAATGATTAAATTATATGGAAATTAATTATCAAACCACATACCTTTTAATCATTAATACAAAATCCAATACAAAAAATGGCACTCCCCAAAGAAGAATGAATTCTATGAAGATCTATGAACATGACCTAGAATCACAATCCAAATAAAGTAGTGTTTTTATTAATAAATTATAAGATGGAATATCAAAATAAAAGTATAAAAGAATGAGATACTATAATTAAACACATGAGATGAGAAAAACATACCCAAAAGAAAATGAACAATATCAATACTGATTTTATCATCCAAGACATGGGTTTTGAGGTACCACAATCACCTCATGGGAGAATCGTAGGATGAAAAAATCATATTAAGGATAAAAGGATGGAACATAAAAATTAAACCAAGGTCTCATGAATTATTAAATAATTTTACAGAACATACAAATCACAACTACTGTTTTTTGGGGAGGGCCACAAGGGTTGACAACTTATGATCCCTAACTGTGTTCCCCTACAAGTCTCTGGATTAGAGTGCACTATTTGGAATGTATTTAAAATAACATTTCACCAAACCTGAATTACTTAATGTCCTTAGGGTACTTGGTTTGGATGGGTTGAAACATGGTTTAGAAAAACCTAGTGCCTCTTTCTAGTGGATCTCAACTGGGCGCATGATTTATTAGGCCAAACTGGATGGTTTTCTCCAATTGTTCCCAAACTATGTACTTCCCAAAGAGCATCCAAAATTTTATTTATTTCACCTAGAAAGCCCCAAAAAGGACAAAACCAAATGAGTATCAGATATAGTTTTAAATAATACCTAAAAAAAGAACGAGATATTATATTTCATAATAAAATCAAAAATATTTTAGAATAAAAAAATTATTTTACACCTTTTCAAAATAGTGGGAGACCATAAACAAGTTGGAACATTTATTTATAGTAAATGATATATATATTCATAAAATAATACATTTTCTATTTTCTTATTAACAAAAATACTATATGATTATGATGTTTTCATGGATAAAGAAACCATTTTAAAAAATGAAGTGTTAGGACTAAAAATTGGTATAACCTTGATAAAGATTATTATAATATTTGGGATTAAGAAGTTAATAAATTAAAGGTATTTTTTTGAAGATTATTAATTTAAATATTATCCTTATTTGAAAAGGATAAGTCCTATTATGAATTAAATATCTGTGATATCATTGGGTGTCAAATTTTATAAAGAACATGTGGTATCAAGTGGATCAACAATTGAAAGTAGGATATTGATGTTAGCTCATGTTTTATATGATTTTATAATTTAATGAGTGAATGTAATAATTTTGATGTTATTGATATTGAGAATCTTTTCATAAAATAAATTTAATATTAGTTAGCTTAGTAATTTTATAGATGTGTTATTATGAACTAGTAAATTTTCTTAATGAAATATCATTGATAAAAATTAATCTAAATGTGAACATGAATTGTATTTAAATATTAAATGAATAATTAATAAAAAATGTAAAAGGAAATGATGTTAATTATAATGAAGAAAAATTATACTAAAGTTTAAATGTTCAAACATATTGGATCAAGGCTTTTAATATGTTGGTTAAAAAAGGTTGAGTTTTAAGTCTTATAATATAGACATCCCAATAAACTAGTAATAGGATATTGGATTTTGTTTATAATTATTGTTTTTTTCTATATAATCTCTGTAAATATATTAATTTCCTGGAGTAATTTTGATAAAATGAAATCTTTGATAAATATAGTTCAAGAAGGATATTGGAAAGGGGCTCTGTAGCCAACAATTATTCCTTGGTACTAAATATAGAAGAAGGGTATAATGAATGAAGTATAATATTATATAAAAGAAATTACATTTTACTGAAATGGATATAGAAAACCATATTAAATCTGTAATCTTGGGGAGACATGGATTTATTGAGATAATGGAAGTGATTTTCACCGATTATTGGTTGTTCATTGATTTTATATAATCTTTTTCAAATAAATAAAATCAGTGATATTTTTATAACCAAGATGATATGTGTTATATTTTTTCACAATCCTCTAGGATTGAAAATTATATATGTTTTTCAGATATGATAACTACAACAATGATTTTTCATCTTAACAAAGGGTTTTGAGAAGGATTGATTGAAAATAATTACTTCTTGTATTTTTTAGAGACATGTTTATAATATATTTTGTCATTGAAGATATGGTTACAATGTTATGGAAACTAATTATATTAAAATACATGGTATTGTATAGTCAAGATGTTCAATGAATATCTAGATAAGAGGTACAAATATATGTGTTATTCATCATATAAAAATAAACACCTTCATATCTCTTTTTGTAAAAGGCATAGAATCCATGGATTAAGAATGACGAGGAATGTGAAATCATTCCCAAATATAAATTTCGTGGAATGGGTTCTTCCCTTTTACCTTGATTTTGTATTGAATTTATATTTTGTGTGTATCCATTTTTAAGATGGCTTCCCCAACATTAGTTTCATCTCAATAGTCTTGGTTAGTGATTATATATCACCACTAATGATTATATGAATCATGTTCCATGAATCAACAAAATATTCATTTAATTTCCCTTTCCATAGATAGTAGATATGAAATTCTGATAAACTTTATTTTTGTGATATTCAGTACGTGGTTATTGTGGCCCTCTATTGTTGGGGTATAGACCCTTCTAGCATAAAATAGTAATGGCCATTCACCATTATTCAATGATGAACCAATGATTATTTGAAATCATTTTTTTAATTGAAAAAGTTTGTGTGATGGATTATGTGATTAGTTCCTTTTGAAGAGAGTGTGGTTAATGATTTCTTTTTTTATTACCTGTTAAATGATTTTTATTTATGATTCCCTCTAAAATATGATGGTTCTCATGATAGTTGACGTTTTATGATTGATATAATTTCTCATTGTTGATGACAATGCTATGTCGATGAGTTATAATTTCTGAGGTTTTAGTGTTTCTATGAAATTCAAAAATTATGGTGGTGATGAAGGATAAAAAGAATTTTTTATGTCTAGTATTGATGTTGATTTGTTTTTTTGTGTTCATATGGTGTTCAATATTTTTGGTATTTTGATGATATCAATTTTTTCATTAGTGAATAGGTATAATGATTATTATTGTTTTGGTGGTTGGTTTTTTGTTGATGATTGATGGTTAAAGGAAATTGGCTGGCATGTAAGGTGTGAGGATCTAGGTTACCTCAGTTTTAATTCTATAAGATTCTCCAACTCTAACAGTTTCCCTTTTGAATTTTTATTTTTAGTTTTTATTGATTAGTAATCCCACATTCATTCCATACTAATTTTTTTAGTGTTTTAGATACCTCTCTATAATAATTGGACTATATTGAAAACTTTAAAAAATATATATTGTGACTGATTAAGGAGGGGATTACAAAATCCTATTGTGATTGACCACACCATTCTTCCAATTTAATGGTTTCTAGGTTTAATAATATTTTTAAATGATGATTTAAATACTTGGGTGTTTAATTTTAATGGTGATTTTAGTGGTTAATATGGTCAATGAAAATTAAGAAGGTTGTGGTTGGATTACAAATGGGGATAAGGGGTCACATAACTCTGGATGACCCATGTAGTAGGAGTCACAATTTCTCTTTAGTTTCTATGCTATACGATTCTCTATCAACTTTAGTTTCCCTTATTAATTTCAAATTTCAGTTCCTATAAAATTTTGAGTCTCCCTTCACAATATCTATTATTTTTTGTATTTATTTAGATTATACGTCAATAATAATGTTTCTATCATGAAAATAAAAAAATATATCATGTTTGGGACTGAGTGAGGAAGAACCCAGTACACCATTAGGAGATTCACATTAATATGTTAAACTCAAAAATAGAGAGTCAAAGAAGTGAATTTTTTTTAAGTGATTGAAATATTATAAAATGTTGGTTTTAAATTTATGAACTACCCTATGAACAATATAATATTTTAAATAGAATATATTTTCCAGTTATTTTGAAAAAAATATAAAGAGTATTAGTGTTTGAAGTTGTATAAAATCATATTCATAAAGAGTTTTTTATCCTATTGGTCGATGCATAAATGGAAAAGTACAGATAATTTATTAAATTCAATGTCACAGTTTTTTTGTGTGAAAAAATACTTAAGAAAATCTTAGAGGCCGAAAACATTAATTTTGGAAGTCTGTTTGTATCTTGTTTTAGAAAATTTGGAATGCATGTAAGAATAAATAAAACCATTGGAAACACATTTAAGATTAACCTAAGGTAGAAAATTTAATGTGGAGGATGTTATGTTAAGGTATTATTTTTTTATGTTAGTTAAAATCCTGGAAGGAATCCGTGGATAAATAAATGATAAAGGGAATAATCCATGTATAGTGTTGTATTGAGGTTGTTGGTATATCAAATTATGGTTGATTTGATACAGATAATAATGTAGGTTTTTTTAATTAGGCCTATATAGAAGTTTTTGAATAACTATTGGATATTATAAGTCTATATGAGTTAGAGTTACAAAACTAGTATGATGTTTAAAAAAAACCTAAATTTCCAAATTGTTGCTCAATGTTGGAGATCTATTATAATATAATCTAAGATATTAATTTGTATTTAATGAAGTTTTAGGTAGTTAATTTATTGAATTTGAGAATTATATAGATATTTACTATCTAGATAGTGTAAGGAGAGTCCTAGAATAATTAAAAATGAATGATTTTAATTGAATTTTGAACACATAGAGTAGAGATTCACCTCATGAGTTGAGAGGAATATAAATTGATAAATGATCCATGCATAGAGAATCATAGATAGATTTGGATTTTTATAGTGGAAGGTCTCATTATTTTGGAAGTATTTATATTCCTATATGATATCCTATATATGAATTAGAGAGTGAAAAAATTTGAAGGTTAATTTATATTGGTAGAGTGATGATGAATATTTTTAGCATATTAGTTATAATGAATATATTCTCTTCTTTTTGTAGAAACTAATCTAGGGAGACGTGGAAATAATTCAACACTATAATGATTTTTCCTCATAGGAATCATTATATTAGTACCCATGTTAAATTAGTTTTTTGACCTATTCTAAAAATGAATTCTTTAACTATATTTATGAATAAGTTAGAACATACATAGCCACATCACACAATATTTAGAATTATGTTTTAATTTAATATCACTATAAATACTGATAAATTAGGGACATTCATTTTGATAAAATAAGAAGTTATATAATTATTAGAACATTAATATCATCTATATTAGTTCAAGAATATGAATAAGGTAGTGTCCCCAGGGTTGTAGTAATATATTCAAAAAATCAATTTTTCAAGTAGTGAGCCTTGTTTTGGAATGAAATCTCCTAAAATGTATAGGAGTTGATCCCTGGGGATGATTGACTCACCTAAATCACATATCAACCAAAAAGATGAGTTTTATTGGATTTTATATCAATGGTACAATTATGGGTTTATTATTTTGGAATGTATACTGGTACTAGTGAACCATGTAAAACATAGGTGTTTTATTTGTTTTAAATCATTGACTTTATGTTTGGGATTGGGAGACATTGTGTGAGAAAATAATATATCAACACATTGAAAAATATTTCCTTATAACATGTGAAATAAATACAATGATATGAAGATATAATGAAAGAATAATTCAACTTGGTAAAATCATTGATGAAACACTCTCATGACGTCTCTTAGGTTACAATACACACACACATATAAACATAAAATATTTTTTTTCTTCCTATGGGAAGAGGGGCCTCGTGGGTTAGGATGGATATGAATACATATAATATATATATATATATATATATATATATATATATTAGTGTGTGTTTTTGTGAGTGTGTGTCTAAAAATCCACACATAAAGGATGATTCTATAAAAATATCCATTTAAAATAAATTCATTAGGATATATTGGATTTTAAACACATCTCAAAGTAGGTTATTGGTCATATTTGTAGACTTATGTGTATGTGACCAGAGAAAAATTACATCACTTATTTATAATGTACTTGACAGATTTATTGTTTTTATATAATAAAAATCTCAAACTTTATACTGTTTCATTATACACATAATTATATTAGAAATTTTTAGGTAATTAAGGGAAACATTCTATTTGGTATGGTGTACTCACACCATATATATATATTGATTTAGATTGTGTATATAAATTATTATAAAAGAACCAAGAAATCAAAAAAAATTACACAGGAGTGTTGATGATGATACGAGTTACGATTCTTGGTGTTTAGTTCTGTATGCATATCAAATTATATAGATTTAGTTTAGGAAGTATTTTATTATCGCATTAAATTTCATTCCTTGGAATTCATACCACAATGATTTAGTGGTTGTTTTATCTTTTTGTAGATTATGTATTATGATTTTTTATTTGAGCTATTTTAATATTGGTAAAAAATATTCACATATTCTCATACATATAAAAAAGAATTTTTTTTCAGAAGATGGACATGTATATCCTTTAGCATATTTATTTTTTCCATTAGTGGAAATTTTTTTCATTTAACGAGTAAACTTATATTTCATGATGTGTATTTATATAATTTATTTATGATTTAATTACTAAACTTATAGGGAATTGAAATTACCAAAATTCCCAAGTGATCCATTAGTTTTATACATGTTTTTAATAATCATCAAGTTCACCATAGACCCTATGGTAGTTTTAATCATTTATGTGGGTTATCCAGGTGAGTTTTTAATAAAATGATTAAGAGAACTATCTAATTGGGAGATGGGTTTCATTATTAAACAAACAATAAGACTATCTAGACTCAAGATTTAATCAATACATAATACTGACTATTGTAGTTATAGTCAAATCATCAGTGATTATTTGTAGTTTATGATCAAATATGATTTATTCCTGACCATGGAAATTTTTTTGAATGTTATATATCATGAATTGGTCTTTTTAAACATGAACTTGTGACAGATTTTCATATTATTTGATTTTGAATATTTTATTTGGATATTTTTGAATTTTTTTAATGATTATATTAATTAAATTTGAATAATTTGTAGAACATATGTTTTTACTTATTTATGAGGGATGAATATGATAATTTAATACAAAATGTGATTTTTTATTCTCTTTTACATCTGGATATTAATTTTTATGGTTGATTTTTTTTTTATAAAATCTATTTAGTTAATGTTTTTATTTAATAATAACTTGAAAAATAACTAAAATAAAATATTTAAGAGTGTATTTGAAAATCTATTATTACAATGCACCTAAATATGAAAATTTATTAATTTATATGGGGGGTCTGTTGTATTTTTATACATAAATGTATAATGTGGAACATGGAAGTCCACTAATAGCTATAATGCTAGGGGTGAAGGGTATAATCCTATTTTCTTAATTTAGTTGATCTATAGGTCCTATAGGTGAATTACTAGATAATTAAATATTTGTGTATTTGTGTACATTGGTGGTAACCTAAAACTTCCAACATAAGATACAACATATTCTACCATCATTTTAAATTATGTGAGATTTCGATCATCCAAGGTAAATGAATTGGTGGAATGAATTTATTATATCTTTGAAATTATTGAGGACTGGTATTAGAATAATTTTTTATCAAATTTTTTATACATGATGGAATTATTTATAGATGGTGAGATAATGTGATAAAAAAAGTAAATACTAGGGATTTTTTATAATAAGGTCTCCAAGATATGTCTTTTGTGAGATTTCATCCTGAATTAGTTAACTAGTTATAATATTGGGTGTTCATAGAACACATTTTAGTAATAGTTTTATGATGAAACATACTACTATGTTTATAATAATCCTCAAGAAAGAAAAATGAGGAACACATTTTTAGGTGGGGTTGAAGTATTGTTACCAAAAAAACATAACTTCTTTTAAGTACCAATATTGTTCTCATAATAACAATCATATTATATTTAAATGAATATATTTTTGATTTTCTGAGATTTGGTGATATGGAATGAACATTAATGATACATTAGCTTTTTTATAATGTTTAAAAACATTTTATTCAATGTATTATTTATTAGCTTCAATTTTTTTGATCATTCCATCCTTATAATTATTTGACTATAAACATGAATAATGGAAAAAATAGAATAGGAATATAGATATAAACATCTAGTACATGAATTATGAATTAGAGCATCAAAAATTTGAATAAGACTTCAATATCCTTTATAAGTGAATCCATGGTTGGATCTACTATGAAACTCATTATTATCCTTCAACTCTTTAGAAATATCTCTTTAAATATCCCTTTAATATTTGGTTACCTATCTCAACATTTCCTTGCACATCACTATGAAAAAATGTCATATAAATAACCTTGATAATAAAGTAATTAATAAATGTTGTCTAGGATTCGGTCTAAATATTTAAATGAGAAAAAGAATTACATGGATATATCACTATTAATCTCCACATATATCAGTGACCATTTTCATTATATCTAATCACATATTATACTTATACAATGATAAAATAATTTTTATGTTTAATTGGTAGCCCATATCCATTAGTAAACAATTAGAACCTTGTTTTCTCCCCATGGAATGTAATTTACATAGATTATCCTTTGAACTATGATATATTGAATGTATGGATTATGTTAGGATTATTTGGGTGAGTATAACATTATAATTTATAATAATATCAATTTGACATTTCAATTCATCTATCAATCAAAGAAACAAGATAATATTTCTATCTCCTCTAAAACATTTAATTTTATTTCCCTCTAATTCATCTCTAATTATTAATATGTAAATCCATGGGAATGATTTGACGTACATAGTTTTATTAATCATCAAATATGGGACTTATCTAACTGAATCTCAAATGATATCTTTTGAGACCCTCCCAACATCTCAAAATTCATGATTGTTAAAAAAAATTAATAAAAAATTAATAGCATATAATTGTATTTGGCATGCTTTATTTGACACACTACTCAATGAGAGATTATGAGTCAAAGGAAAAAATTATTTGAGATAGTTTTAAAAGAAAATATTAAAACATGTACTTTTTTTCTAACTTAGATTGTTCCTCTATTGTTCTGATGAAGGTCGTGATAGTCAATATATGATCTATGGGATGTCATGTTTATTATGGAAAACCCTCCAACTGAAGAATATGTAGTGGATTCTATAGTGAGAATAAGTGTTTCATAGAAGTCAAGATATGTGGTTTATCTAGAGTTTGAATTCATTGTAGAAGTACCATAATGCATCCCAAATTTTTGGGATTTCATGTGTGATGAACGTATTTTGGTCATTTTTTTGATACATATCTTGATAGAATAATGTAACAAAATATATTCTATTGATGCATTAATTATGGTTTATTTAAGGATTCTATACAGCAAATCATTCAAATAGTATTTATAGGTGAAATGTGTGGGCCCACACATAAATTCCTCATCCTACTTTAAAAGTGAATGGGGGAAATAAAAAACCCTGTTAGAGGCTATGTCTAACAAATTATAATGGCCTATAGAGACATGAAATAGTGGTACATCATTTTGGGTGGGTATTTTTTCTCCACAGTCATCATGATATCACAAAAAGAGGATCTAAACCCTCAAATATAATAAAAATAATGAATATGATTATTATACTATTTATGATACTATTACAGTATATTTTATTATTTTATTTACTATTTTTGATAGATTAAATTCACATTTATTTATCTACGAATAGAATCTTTTCAATCTTTGATTCAGAATGAATCAATCTCAGGGGATTACATATATTGTGACCCCCATGGTTAATTAAGAAATAAGAGTAATGGTTATTTTTTTCTTATTTTTGTGGGATAATTATGATATATATGGGATTTTTTGACCCATGATATTAAACATATTGATATGGTCATGGACTATTTATACCCATTCAAATTTAAAAATACATTGAAATACAATGATAGAATCCTTTTATCTGTAGATAGAATTTTTTATACCTATATCATTGAAAGAGAATTTAATGTGGTTCAAGATGGACCATATCTAGGGAATATTAGAATGATCACATCATATATGAAAAATGTTACTGTAGGATTAGTTGATAATTTAAAACTAGTGGAATTACAATATATAGTAGAATTTTATCTTTATGTGTTTATTGATTAATTTCTATGATTACATATATAAAGAGAGAGATTTCTAAATCAAGTTAATTTTAGAAACTAAACTAATTTATATTTTTCCCACTTATATGGGTGTGATAGAGTTGAAAGAATATAAAAACATTCTTAAAGAGACTATGTTTAAGGGACTCACTATGCATATTAATTTATCATGTGGTGATAATGTACTTTTTACAATGAATGGAATTTATATCTAAATAATATGTGTGTATTTTCACAAGATTAATCATAAAACCATTTAATAATGAGATGAATCACTATATATTTTTGATTTTTTATTCAGTTAAATGGGATAACAATTTTTAAGAAATTGACAAGTGATCATGTTATTTCATGATTTGTGTGAGATAAGTGGATAAACTACATATTAGTTACAAAATAAATATTGATCACTTATTGTAATTATTTCTTCTAATCTAGTTGTTACACTACTCATTGGTTTGGATTGATTTTATGAACATGATACTATACCCATTCTTAGATTCATTATTTTTTATTTTCATGGATGATTTTCATATGTATTTTTAGGCATATATGATCATGAATGGTATCTAATTATAGACTTGGGTATATTTAATGTTTTTAAGAGACATGTGTTACTTTGAAATATTCAATCATGTTTCCAGATCACAAATTATTGAGGTGTGTTATTTGAAAGATAAAATTTTAATAGATGCCAAGAAAGTCGTTGAAATGATTACATGGGAAGTATAAATGAATAATTTTCATACTCAGAGTATCATTGGGAATTTTTATATATTATAATTATTTTATACATTAATTTTATATGATATAAGAATCTATAGATACTGTAAATAATAAATTAGATATATTTATTAGAATATATTGATGTATTTTTATTTTTGAGAACTAAAATTATGTCATATCAAAACTCCAATACTGTTCTTACTAGATTATTGTAAGTTGTTTTAGTTTTATTATAATTTATCGTAGGTATATCTTGATAATTTTTTTGATTATATATAATAATACATTATCATATTTATAGTAATAACTTCACTATCAATGGAGAAATTACACAACCCATAAAATATATATAGTTAATTTGTTTTAAGATCTAAAGAGATGAAAGTATTATTTAGTTAGAAGGAGATTCATGATTTAGTGTAAAAAATAAAAATACATTAGTATATATTATATCGATTATATATAAATATTAAGTTTAATAAACGTGTTAAATACCTAAAATATGTTGATTTTGATATTTTCCGTACACCTATCAATGGAATTCCAATATGTAAGTTTACTTCGTAGAAAGTCTAAATGTAGTTACTATATGTTTATTTGGAAGAGTGTAAATTTATATATGTGTTATGAGAGATTTAAAAAGTTATCATTGAGTCTTATAATGATAAATATTTATATCATGTCAAATATATTTTATTAGTGATTGATTTATTAATAGGCAATTTCATTTTTTATAATTATTGTTTCATTATTTTTGAGTCACTTAATGGTAGTAATATTATCAAAATGTGAATATAAATATGAAAACACTATCCATTATGGTCACATGACACTTGAAATTCCATGTTTCCTAAGGGAATAGGTAATAAGTGATTATAATTCTTCTCGTTGGGTTGTCCAACCTAACATGTCTATGATATATGGAGATATTTTCTTGCCATTCATGTTTTCTAGTAAGAGGTAAAATATTATTAAGTATAATTTTTCAATGTGTTACATTAAAAATATCAAATTAGAATATCAATGTCCCTTTACAGAGCTATATAAGACCACTTTCATATACAGAGGTGTGTTGAGATGACCATGGATTTAATGAAAATATTTTTTTGATCTTATAGGGGTTAAGACATATTTTTGGTGATTATTTGTTGTAGTACCAAGATGGTTCCGATTGGAATATCAATAAATATACTTCTGTTTATTTGATTTGAAGTATATAATTATTGGAGATAGTAAGAATATATTATATGGTATATGATATTGTTTCTAATTGGTAATTGTTGTTTACCTCTAGGTTTTTGTAAAGGTTAGAGTACACTCTTTGTAAAACACTAAAATTGAGTAAAAATTACCACCCATAGATGGATGAACCATTTTGGTGAACTATTAAAATATTATATGATATTTTTATGGAATTTATTATTGATTGTGGTGGATCTTGGAAGGATTACATACCACATGTCTTGATTTTATATAATAAAAGTTTGAAATCAACTATTTAGATAACCTATATTGAGGCTCTCTACTGTAGATATTTTCATTCTTCAAAATTTATTTTCAATGATTGATCAGTGAATAGTTTATTTGATAACAAGGTTATTGTGGTAGATTTGAAAATTTTTAATAAATTCAAAGACTCTCCAATGGTCATATAATAAGCATAAGTGATAGTGATAATAATTTTATTTCATTGATAGTTTTTTCGATGAGTACATAATCTATTATTTCATTAGTAGACTGTAATTATATGTATTCTCACTTGTTTGAAAATTGGACCCCTCATGATCTTATATAATACTAGAGATATGGATTGTATTTTGTCATTTTAAATTTTATTTTTAGACATAAAAAATATGTTTCATGTTTAGTAACGAATATGATGTCTGCCAAATATTTCTCATGTTGTCTATCTAAATGATAGTTAATTAAAGGTAGGTTCTTCCTTTATGGAGGTGTATCATTTCAAAGAGTCAGATAGTCATGCTGATTAAATTCTTCCTTTTTTTGGGAATGATGGCATCACACATAATATCACGATGAAACATGGGAATGTGGTGATGAGGTTCATGTATATTGGTAGAGTTATTGTATTATCATGATCTTTTCTACTTTTTAGGGATGAGAATACTAATTTTTAATTTGATATGAAACCCCCACACCCATATAATGATATTAATCCAATATATAATTAAAAAATGTGACCATAAGTTTTATTATTCATTAAAAATTACAAATGTGTTATTAAATGTTTCAAAAAAATATGCAAAAATAATTATGATAAATATATACTTGAAATTTAATAAAACATAACTATGTAATCCTAATTGATCAAAATTAAATTTTATGATATTAAAATAATTATACAATTTAAATTATATTAATGACATTTTTTCATAATAAATTTATAATAATTGAAGATGCATAATGTTTTTTAGAAAATTAACATTTCATATTTATCAATACAGAAATTATAAAAATAATTAATAAATAAATATTTAAAAAATGATATTATGAGGTATCCATTTTACATCATAATGCCATAGGCGTTCTGTTTTGATAAAGATTAAGATAACATATATCCATCTCAAGGACTTTAGGAAAACATTGATTTCTTTTTTAAAATAGTTTTATACACATTTTTCAAAGAAAATGATATATCATATATTGTTTCCTATGATATATGGTATGTTATATAAATGATGTTTTTTCCAATGGTTTCTTGAAACAAAATATCAATATCCCCCTACACCAACCTATAATATCACATTTGTTATACAAAAAAATATTAATTTTCACCATGGTATGACTCTATGATTTTAGAATATATTTCCATAAAATAAATTATATGTGTTTAATATCTTGCGAAACAAACCACACCAAAACAATGTGAATAATAATTTTTTATATTATAAAGTGAAATATATTTGAATAAAATTAAATGAAACATAATAAATAAAATTGGTAAAGAAATTATAATATGTTTTACAGTAATTATCCATGACTAAAAATAAATGTTCATTAAGATTTATTTTCATGTATAAAATATATTTTTTTCTAAAATATTCATAATATGAATTATAAAAATTCAATATAATTTTTGAATTTATAATTGAAAAATTAGAAAAACGTGAATTTTTTGGATATTTGTAAAATGGATGAATTTTATTCAAATATTGATTTTTTTATAAAAAATACCATAAAATTTACAACATAATAATGATGTAAGAATTATTTAATAAAATTGGAAACATTTTACTTCACCAAATATGTTTTTAATGAGTAAAATCAAAATTTATAAATATTATGTTGCATTTTGAGTCCCAAACTTTAATCTTGTAAACTACATATTCATAATGATCCATTTAATATTTTAACGTAATTATAGTTATCATATTTTTCTATAAATCAATAAATTCAATTGTAATGAATTATAAACAATATTTTGGTGTAAATTGATTTTTATAATAAGAAAAAAAATATTCTGAAAAACAATTTTATTTCTCATATTTCATTGTTATAATAAATTTTATTTTTAAAACCAATTCAAATTTATTCTTGTAAATTGGTTTCGTTAGTTTAATTACACATACTAATGATTGTAATTTTATTGTATTTCATTTTTTCAGTAATGGATAGCTACCACTGTAAATATTTTCTTCATTACTATAAATGATAAAATGGTTTTTCTAAGGGATAAGCCTTCAAAAAGATTCATATGTTTATATCATCCTCTAAAAACGTTTTCTTCTTAATTGGGTTTATTTTTTTCTACTTTCTCCAGAAAATTATGTTATACTAAATTAATTATAATGTTATTGACAAGGGTTACACTCAATATATCCAAACTAATAATTTTTTTAATGTAATAAAGAAGAGAACATGACTAGAGAGTCTTGATGTAGTGAAGTATGATCCAAACTCTAAATCATTATTTGTGATCCTAGGGGGATTCAAATCTAGAAAAGATTAATAAAGTTTTATACAAGGTACCTTTCTAGGTCATGAAATCTTCATATTTAACCCTTCATGCAACTTGTGAATTAAATTTTCTCATATGATGTGGCTACTGCATCATTCTATTTGGTTGAAAATGGACCATGTGGTGGTTATATTATCTTAGAGATAGTTTAGGATAATATTGGAGACTATTTCAATATCATCTAGTGTGATTTTTTAGGAAATACACCTCAATACCATTAGGAAGATCAATGTAATCTACAAGTAGTTAGTCTCCCCATCCATAGAAGATACCGAAGATGTCAAAAATCAATCCATTAGAGTCATGAACAATACACACCCCATATAAGATCAAGATTGTCGAAGAGGTAAATGATAAGTTTTGGCTTGGGAGTAAGATAATTACATTGATCTCATCTACCCTAGGTAAAAAACCTCTTAGTGTCAGATATGGATTTTCGAATATCATGAACCAAACTCAAAGATGGTAAATTTAACAATTGCAGGAATAATGACCACAAGTCTAATGCTAGGAAACATCCATGAATCTGTATGTCCAGACATGATCTGGGGATTCCTTCAATGTAATATTTATTCCTAAAAATACATATGCACCGAAGACAAACTGATAGTAGAATATCCATTGCCTCTTGCTCCAAATTAATAATCCCCCACCACAGATTCATTCTTGAAGGTAATTAGAATTGGTTTTTTCTTAGTTTTCATGGACCAAGAGATCGCCAAATCCATCCCACAATGTAGTAGGCTACTCACACCAATGAATAGGTTCTTATTAATCTCCTCCTTTTTCTATGAAAATAAATATATTTGGACTCAACAATAACCTTGCGCCATCTAACATCGTTATCCACTAACACAAAATGGTACATTATAATCCACATAAAAAAGTAAATATTCTGTTATTTCTATCCACTCGAGAGATCCTCCCTTCCATCCAACTCTATGTTATCATCCAATGAGTGTTGAAAATATTTTTATGACAATTATAATAATGAGGATCATATTTGGATGAATCCATGTTTATCAATATAAATCATAATGGAATTGGTGGTTCCTCATTTCTGATGATACAGGATGGCTATAATGAATGTTGGGTGGAAAAATGATTGATAAAATGTTATATCAGGTGTTTTGAATCCATACAATACAATTGGTTAACCCACCAAATTATATTTGTAAAATTTTATATCCATGAATCCAATAATCTACCAATACTAAAAAAGAATCTCTGCAGTGTGTCCCTGAAATATCTTTAATATGCATGAGATTTTCCCATTTGGAGCATCCAATTACACCCTATATGTTTCCATAAAAAAAATTTCAAGAGAGTGAAAACATCAAAAACATCCCAAGATAGCTTGTATAGAAGAAAATTAATTATACACATAATGCTTCAATTCCTGATTACTCATTCATTAACTAGTTTCTCCATCATCACCCAAGAGGACATGTGACACCTTCCTTCCACACATACATAAAAAATAATGTATTTATTAATATTCGCATTGTTCCTCTACAATACTTTGGACAAATCGCGAATGTAAAAGATGAGCATCATGATAGAAGTGGGGACATAATTGATGAGGGTGATCTGATGTAACATCCCAGGTAATTAAAGAATAAATAATTTTCATATTTATTAATATTTATGAATTAAATATTAATTTTAATTAAAAGGGTTTTCTACGTTCGATAGCGTACTCTATACGCAACGATGCGTTTCTTTGAAAACTTACGTTGCACACAAGTAATAAAATAATATTATTTTAAATGTTAGTTAACAAGTAGCCTTTGTACTGGAGGGAATGGATAGAAATAACTAAAATATGATAATATATGTTTTTAAATGTTTTTTACATTTACCCAAAAAAAGATAAAGGCTTAAAATACGGAAAGAGTTCAATTTTAGGCATTAATACCCTAATTTTCACTAAGGGTTCACTTATCACCTTTTGACGGCGAGCCGTCATTAAATATAGTTTTGATCAATCCTATAAATTCTATTGGACCAAAAATAACTCTTCTTTAGAATCGGGACATCAAAATTTACTTTGTGTAAATTTTTGGTATCTTTCCAATAATGTTCTTTTTTTAATGAATAGTGTAAAATGTTGTATTTTAATTCAAAACCTCTTTTTAATCTAATTTATTTATATGATTAGATTATCTTTTGAATTTGTTTTAAAGTGAAATTAGAAAATATTTGTACCATTAAATCCAATAGTGGTCGTTGGAATTAATTTCACTTTGAAATTGGACTTAAACTAGTGTCAATCTTTTGATACTTATTGTTTCATAAAAACACGATATTTTCTCTGACAGCGGGAATTAATTATTAAATTAATTAATGTGACTTATATGTTTTGAATTTTTTAGAATAGACTTCATTTTTGAATTCGTAATATCAAATATATCTTAGGGTGAATTTTTGGTAATTTTCTGAAAAACTTCAATTTTTGATGAATAGTGAAACCACTAAGTGGTACTTATAAAAACTGATTTTCCATTTAAATGAAATTTTGCAATCATTGTTTTTTGATTTTCAAAAATTTGACATACATGGTTGTCATTAAGAAGTAAAATGTGGTTCAATGAGATTAAAATAATTTTTTGGTGAATAGTAACTTATTAAGTTTTTAATCACGATTAGAGGTAATTAGTGTAGTTTAAGGTAAAAATAAAGCTTTAATAAAATGATATGAGCTTGAAACATGTCCTAACCCTATTGTTTGTGTCATGGCCGATCAAGACAACCCATGGGTCTATTTAGGGAACCCCATGGAGCCACTTGGGTGAGATAATGACTTTAATGCCTTTTTTTAAATAAAAGTAAAAATGACACAAACATAATATGTTTTACAAAAACAATTTTTACATTGGGTTATAAAGATAAAATTTTTGATTATAAATATTCATTGGAAATATAAAAATATTTCCTACATAATAGTATTTTTTTTATAATTTTTAGACTTTAAATTAATTAAATTATTTATGACATCATTATGATGCAGCGATGACTTCATTATTTAACGATTTAAATAAAATGGAAAGATAATGTAATATATAAACCCTACACATGTCCAAAACCTATTGGATGGGAATATTTCGAAGCCTTATCATCTTATCTTAGAAATATATCAATGTGGGACCTTATAAATTCGAAACACTTTTGAAAATAAAATAATAGTTTCATGATTTCCAAAAGTGCCCCTCCTCTCCTCTTATAAAAGGCCACCACCTCTACCTCATTTAACACACTCCTCAAGCCTTTGGATCGGCCATACCCTGCCCACTTACTCTCTCCACATCCCTCTCCTCATCCTAGAGGATTCCATTTGGGCAGAATTCTTTCAAAGGAAGCCTTTAGGCTCAAACCAAAAGGAGTTACACTTTTAAAGGTAATTCATTCTCTCTTGTTCATTTGTTTTATTTTGCTTCTCCAACCCCCTAAACTCTTTTTATTTACTTCTTTTGTAACAACAAAAGTATCTTAAATATACTAGGATGTTGTTATAAGATTTATTCGAGCTACACTCTCACACAACTACATCAAATGGTTAAAGAACATACGGTTTCCGTGGATGGCGAAATTCTGCCTCCCGAAACGATGATTTTTCAATACCCTTTTAACACCTTCAAAGGTGGCCATTATGATGTCACTGTTTTTATATATGATATATAATATGTTTATTATTTCCTTAAGATTCTTTATTTTTCATTTATGGCATACCATTATTGTTTCCATTATGGGTAAACATGATATCTCTATTTTTGGAAGTGCGGACTACTGCCCCCTGAAAGTGATTTGATTCGTTAATACCATATGTGGGATGTGTAAAGGATAAAGTTAATGATATTATATATGTTATTATACTGGAATTATTATATACTCTTATATCATTATGATTCCATTCTATAAAATACGAAATAGAAATGAAAGTAGCGTTCATGCGTACGTACGGATTACCGTCTCCATGAACGGTGCATTTCATTTCTTACCTCTAAAATGATTATGTAATATTATAAATACATGTATATTCTAGATATATATGATATATATGATATCCAAATCAGGAATGTCATTCTGGATATAAAGAACCTTTGACCACATGAACAACATGTAATTGTAAGAAGTCTACTTTCGACTTAAGAACCAAATATTGACAAAACGAACATTATTAACTTAAATGGATACATAATGTTTATAACATGGAAATAAGTGATATAAAAGGAATAATGAACTTTAAAAAGATTCTTAATCAAGTAAATATTAACCCAAGTTTATTATTCAGGACGTTAAAGAACGATCGAGTCAATTCGGACACGAGGTAAGGGACTTCATCTCAATCTCCTTTCATTGAGGCATATTTCGTTTTATACACAACTTTATTTTATACGGTGTGTAAACCCCTTTGACTTTTACATTTATACAAAAGGAATCTTTTTCTACGAATCGTTTTACTAAACGAAAAAAAGGAATTTTTTTTAACGTACGTGGTGACAACGACCTTTTCTGCCGCCGCGAGTATTATTTGGTCTTTCGCTTCCTCAACAAGCCGTAATGTTTTTTAAAATAAAATAAATACCATATACTCTTTTATGTATTTTGGTATTGAAAATGGTTTTGATAAAGGATTCTATTAAGTCAATATATTTATGATATATTTTGATTGAAATTTTGAAATGTTATCATTCCTTTATATTGGTTTTATGTTTTATGATTTTATATTGGTACTTGGACTTTTTAACGGGTGGTTACATTATAAACCATATGACGGGTGGTGCCGTGAATACCAGGATGGGTGGTTACGTTATAACCTCCAATACATTGGGTATGGAAGTTGGCCGTATGTCTATTCCATTAAGTATGTATGGAAATTGGTCGTATGGCTATTCCATTAAGTGATATGTGTGGAAGTCGACCGTATGGTTATTCCAATTAAGTATGTTTATGTCCCAAGTTACCTTTATATATGTTATGTGTTCTTTATATGGGATTTATGGTAATCCATTGGTTACAAAAATATAATTAATGATACTTTATTCAGTGAAGAGTTTTTACTACTTAATGAAGGTGAAGGTATTACTTTGATAGAGTATACATGGTTTACTTGATTTTGAAAAAATAACAGTTTTCATTCTTTGTGTATCCCTTACTGAGCTTTTTATGCTCTCCCCAAGTTTTTTTTGAAATGTTTTTCACAGGACTTAATATGGAATAAGGTCAAGGATGGGATCATGGGAATGTCATGCTATATAAAACATGGAACTAGACATGTTTCTTTTAAGAGTTTTTTTATTATGGAAACTTAGTAGAAGTGACTACTTTGTAATCTTTTGAGATGTAATAGTTATGTTATAATTCTCTAAAACTCTAAAACTGAAAAGATCCCCAACATGAATTATTAATTTAATTCAATATTAAGTAAGGTTTAAGGCTGGGGCCTTATAGTTGGTATCAAAGGTCAGTTTAGACAACTTTAGGAGTTAGAAAAGTGTTAAATTATAATATGATTGAAATGATATAGAATTTACGGATTACCATGTTACTTCGCCTATGATATTCTTGTGTTCAGAATGGTTTTCCGCAGAGGAAACAAAGAAACTATGTTGGGATGACATCAGGAGGAAGACAACCTTCCATATCAGCAACCTGAGATGGTCGGAATCGGAACTGAACAGTTTGTTGCAGTGATGACACAGTTGACTCAGGCTATAAATGGTGGTGGTATCCATGCACGAGATTATCCAGATCAACCGCAGAGGAACATGTCAGTGGTGGAACATTTCATGAGGCAACATCCCCCATCATTCAGATGATCATCTGACCCTGTGAAAGATGAAGGGTGGATTAAAGCACTGGAGAAGATTTTTGATGTCATGGGGTGTTCAGAACATCAAAAGGTTAGTCTTGTTGTTTACCGTTTTGAAGGTGAAGCTGATCAGTGGTTGTCGATGGTGAAAAATATCAGGGATAGTGATGAGATTGAGGATCTTCACTGGGACGAATTCAAAGGTATGTTTCTTGAGAAATATTTTCCTAAGGTGGTTCGTCTTAGGATGGAAAAACAGTTCCTAGAATTGAGGCAGGAGGATGATTCAATGGCTGCTTATGAAGCAAAGTTCACTCGATTGGCAAGGTATGCTCCAAACTTCATACGAGATCTTGATAGTAAAATAAACCGTTTTTACTCAGGGTTAAAGCCAAAGTATCGAAAGGCTTTAGCTTCTCGTGAGTTCAAAAGTTATGAAAAACTTGTTCGATGTGCGGAGAAGGTGGAAATGGAGTTTTCCGATGATTAGGTGTTCTATGACAAACAACAGAATAAGAGGTCTAGTTGGCAGGAAAAGGGTAAGAATTCATCAAAGAAGCAAGGAGGTAAGAAAACCAAATATCCATCCTGTGAGAAGTGTGGTAAAATGCATCCTGGAGGATGTTTATCCAAGTCTGGTAAGTGCTTTAGGTGTGGTAAGTCTGGTCATATTGCTCGTAACTGTAAGGAAGATGATCAAGCAGGCAATGAAAAGCCAACGGTAAGATGTTTTATGTGTAATGAAATGGGTCATTATGAAAACGAGTGTCCAAAGAAGAACTCAACTATGGGAATGCAGCCAGACTACAAGCAGAAAGGGGTGGGGAAATACTGTGCAACAACTTCAGCAGATGTTGGGCCATCGAATGAAGTGGTATCAGGTACACTGTTTGTTTGTTCATATTATTCCAATGTGTTGTTTGATTCAGGGTCTACACACTCTTTCATTTCTGAGAAGTTTTCTAGTAAATTGGAAATTCCATATCAAGATATGAATCCTGAACTTATGGTAAAAACACCCGGAGGGAACGTTGAGACAAAAAGGAATTATAAGAACCTTCCTATCCTTGTGTGTGGAAAGAATCTACCAGAAAACCTTATTGTTTTGCCTCTAGTAGAGTTTTATGTTATTTTGGGCATGGATTGGATTTCTGTTTATCATGTTAAGATTGACTACAGAGCTAAAATGGTTTCTTTTCAGAAAGATTTTCAGTTTGTGTACAAGAATGAAGCGTTGATTTTGATAACATATCAGGAAGTTGAGAAACTAGTAAAAGATGGAAATGAATGTTACCTTGCACATATTGTTGAAAATAAAGGAACTGTTCAGATTAATGATGTGCCAGTGGTAAATGAGTATCTTGATGTTTTTCATGATGAGTTTCCTGGTATTATTCATGATCGGGAAGTTGAATTTACTGTTGACTTAGTTCCTGATTCTAATCCAATTTCAAAACCCCCTTATCGAATGGCTCAAGTTGAACTTTAAGAGATAAATAAACAATTGCAGGATTTATTAGATAAAGGTTTCATTCGACCTAGCACATCACCATGGGGTGCTCCTGTCTTGTTTGTTAAAAAGAAAGATGGATCAATGAGGATTTTCATTGATTATAGAGCCTTGAATAATATTACTGTTAAGAACAAGTATCCATTTCCTCATATCGATGATTTGTTTGATCAGCTCCAGGGAGCTCAGTATTTTTCAAAGATTGACGTGAGGTCGGGGGTACCATCAGTTGAAAGTAAAAGAAGGAGACATTCTAAAGACTGCGTTCCGTACTAGATATGGCCATTATGAATTTGTATTTATGCCTTTTGGGTTAACCAATGCACCTGCTGTATTCATGGAACTTATGAATAGAATTTTCCATGAGTTCTTGGATAAGATTGTGTTTGTTTTCATCGATGATATTTTGGTGTTTTCTAAAAGTAAAGAAGAGCATGAAAGTCATTTAAGGGTTATCTTGCAAACCCTAAAAGAAAAGAAACTATATGGAAAATTCAGCAAGTGTGAGTTTTGGTTACAAGAAATTTCTTTCCTAGGTCACATTGTTTCAAAAGATGGCATAACTGTTGATCATACTAAAACAAAAGTTGTTAAAGAATGGTCAAGACCCAAAAATGTAACCAAGATCCGTAGTTTTCTTGGATTGGCAGGTTACTACCGAAGGTTTGTTGAAAACTTTTCACGGTTATCTAGTCCAATGACTAAGCTAACTCGTAAGGGTGTTAAGTTCATCTGGACAAAAGAATGTGATGATTGTTTTCAGGAGTTGAAGAGAAGATTGGTGAATGATCCAGTTTTGGCACTTCCTTCCAGGAATGGTGAGTTTGTTATATTCAGTGATGCTTCGTTGAAGGGACTTGGCTGTGTCCTTATGCAGAATGATCAGGTAATTTCTTATGCTTCACGACAGTTAAAAACTCATGAGGTAAATTACCATACACATGATTTGGAATTAGCTGCCGTTGTCATTGCTTTAAAAATTTGGAGGCATCATTTGTATGGAGTATAGTGTGAAATATATAATGATCACAAAAGTTTAAAGTATATATTCACTCAGAAATAATTGAACATGAGAAAGAGGAGATGGCTGGAATTAATCAAGGATTATGATTGTACAATTCATTACCATCCGGGAAAAGCAAATAAAGTGGCCGATGCTTTGAGTCGAAAAAGTAATGCTTCATTAGCAATGTTGCGTTTGGAACATGATCCTTAGGTTAAGGATTTGATGAACTTTGGCATAGAAGTTGTTGGTGCAGAAATTTCTTCTATTTTGTTTCAGGTATCAGTGAAATCTTCTCTATCAGACAGAATCAAGCAAGCACAGAAGCAAGACAGTGAGTTGCAAAAAAAGGTAGATCTGGTTCAGAAAGGTATGTTGCCTGAATTCAACATTGATAATGATTGTGTTTTGATATTTGGGAAGAGATTGTGTGTACCTTGTGATTCACAATTGAAGAATGAGTTGTTATGTGAAGCTCATAGTTCTCTGTTTTCTGTTCATCCTGGCAGTACTAAGATGTATAGAGATCTGCGGGAGTATTACTGGTGGGATGGAATGAACATAGATATTGCTGATTTTACTGCGAAGTGTTTGACATCTCAACAGGTTAAAGCAGAGCAACAGTTACCAAAAGGGATGCTTCAGCCTTTACCAGTGCCAGAGTGGAAATGGGAGAATATATCCATGGACTTTGTTGTGGGATTACCGAAGACATCTCGAGGTAATAATGCAATCAGGGTTATTGTTGATCGCTTGACCAAGTATGCTCATTTCCTTGCTATACGAGATACTTTTTCCCTAGATCAACTTTCCCGTTTGTATCTTAAAGAGGTTGTCAGGTTACATGGAGTTCCTCTCTCCATTGTATCTGATCGTGATCCCAGGTTCACTTCTAACTTTTGGAAAGGCCTTCAGAAGTCATTGGGTACTGAATTAAATTTTAGTACAGCTTTTCATCCTCAATCAGACGGGAAGTCAGAACCAACAATTCAGACCTTGGAGGATATGCTATGAGCTTGTTCTATGGATTATCAGGGAAGTTGGGACCAACATCTTTCTTTGGTTGAATTTTCATATAATAACAGTTTTCATTCCAGTATACAGATGGCACCATTTGAGGCATTATATGGGAAGCGGTGTCGAACTCCAGCATTTTGGGATGAAGTGGGTGAGAGGAAGCTGATGGGACCAGAATTGGTAGAAGAGATGGCAGAAAAAGTTCAGTTGATTCAGAAGCACATGAGAACAGCTCAGAGCAGGCAGAAGAGTTATGCGGATAACCGGAGGAAGGATCTATCTATCGAGGTAGGTGATCATGTTTTTCTCAAGGTTTCTCCTTGGAAAAGTGTGATGAGATTTGGTAAGAAAGGAAAGTTGAGTCCAAGGTTTATTGGACCATATGAAATTCTGGAGAAAGTTGGATCAGTTGCTTACCGAGTGGCTTTACCTCCGAGTTTATCTCAGGTACACAATGTTTTTAATGTTTCAATGTTGAGGAAGTATATGCCAGATCCATCTCATTTTTTGAGTCCAGAGGTAGTTCAGCTGGAGGAGAACCTATCTTATGAAGAACAACCCGTCCAGATTCTTGACCACAGGGAGCAGGTGTTACGGAATAAGGTGATTCATCAGGTAAAGGTTTTGTGGAAAAACCATGTGATTGAAGAGGCAACGTGGCAATCTGAAAATGCTATGAGGGATAAATACCCCCACTTATTTTGATAAGTGAATAAAATTGAGAAGATGCAATTCCCAAAAGGGGGGAAGGATGTAATATCCCAGGTAATTAAAGAATAAAGAATTTTCATATTTATTAATATTTACGAATTAAAAATTAATTTTAATTAAAATGGTTTTCTATGTTCGATGGCGTACTCTATACGCAACGATGAGTTTCTTTGAAAACTTACGTTGCACACAAGTAATAAAATAATATTATTTTAAATGTTAGTTAACAAGTATCCGTTTTACTGGTGGTAATGGATAGAAATAACTAAAATATGATTATATATGTTTTTAAATGTTTTTACATTTACCCAATAAAAGATAAAGGCTTAAAATATGGAAAGAGTTCAATTTTAGGCATTTATACCCTAATTTTCACCAAGGGTTCACTTATCACCTTTTGACGGCGAACCGCCATTAAATATAGTTTTGATCAATCTTATAAATTCTATTGGACCAAAAATAACTCTTCTTTAGAATCGAGGCATCAAAATTTACTTTGTGTAAATTTTTGGTATCTTTCCGATAAAGTTGTTTTTTTTAATGAATAGTGTAAAATGTTGTATTTTAATTCAAAACCTCTTTTTAATCTAATTTATTTATATGTATTAGATTATCTTTTGAATTGGTTTTAATGTGAAATTAGAAAATATTTTTACCATTAAATCCAATAGTGGTCGTTGGAATTAATTTCACTTTGAAATCGGACTTAAACTACTGTCAATCTTTTGATACTTATTGTTTCATAAAAACACGCTATTTGCTCTGACAGAGGGAATTAATTATTAAATAAATTAATGTGACTTATATGTTTTAAATTTTGTAAAATAGACTTCATTTTTGAATTCGTAATATCAAATATAGCTTAGGGTGAATTTTTGGTAATTTTCTGAAAAACTTCAATTTTTGATGAATAGTGAAACCACTAAGTGGTACTTATAAAAACTGATTTTCCGTTTAAATGAAATTTTGCAATCATTGTGTTTTAATTTTCAAAAATCCGACATACATGGTTATCATTAAGAAGTAAAATGTGGTTCAATGAGATTAAAATAATTTTTTGGTGAATAGTTACTTATTAAGTTTTTAATCGCGATTAGAGATAATTAGTGTAGTTTAAGGTAAAAATAATGCTTTAATAAAATGAGATGAGCTTGACACATGTCCTAAACCTATTTTTTGTGTCATGGCCGACCAAGACAACCCATGGGTCGATTTAGGGGACCCCATGGAGCCACTTGGGTGAGATAATGACTTTAATGCCTTTTTTTAAATAAAAGTACAAATGAAACAAAATTAATATGTTTTACGAAAACAATTTTTACATGGGGTTATAAAGATCAGATTTTTGATTATAAATATTAATTGGAAAGATAAAAAGATTTCCTACATCATAGTATTTTTTTATAATTTTTAGACTTTAAATAAATAAAATTATTTATGACATCATTATGATGCAGCGATGACTTCATTATTTAACGATTTAAATAAAATGGAAAGATAATGTAATATCTAAACCCTACACATGTCCAAAACTTATTGTATGGAACTATTTCGAAGCCTTATCATCTTATCTTCTAAATATATCAATGTGGGACCTTATAAATTCGAAACACGTTTGAAAATAAAATAATAGTTTCATGATTTCCAAAAGTGCCCCTCCTCTCCTCTTATAAAAGGCCTCCACCTTTACCTCATTTCACACACTCCTCAAGCCTTTGGCTCGGCCATCCCCTGCCCATTTACTCTATCCACATCCCCCTACTCATCCTAGAGGATTCCCTTTGGGAATAATCCTTTCAAAGGAAGCCTTTAGGCTCAAATCAAAAGGAGGTACACTTTTAAAGGTAATTCATTCTCTCTTGTTCATTTGTTTTATTTTGCTTCTCCAACCCCCTAAACTCTTTTTATTTACTTCTTTTGTAACAACACCAGTATCTTCAATATACTAGGATGTTGTTATAAGATTTATTTGAGCTAAACTCTCACACAACTACATCAAATGGTTAAAGAACATACGGTTTCCGTGGATGGCGAAATTCTGCCTCCCGAAACGATGATTGTTCAATACTCTTTTAACACCTTCAAAGGTGGCCATTATGATGTCACTGTTTTTATATATGATATATAATATGTTTATTCTTTCCTTAATCTTATGTATTTTTCATTTATGGCATACCATTATTGTTTCCATTATGGGTAAACACGATATCTTCATTTTAGGAAGTGCGGACTACCGCCCCCTGAAAGTGATTTGATTCGTTAATACCATATGTGGGATGTGTAAAGGATAAAGATAATGATATTATATATTTTATTATACTGGAATTATAATATACTCTTATATCATTATGATTCGATTCTATAAAATATGAAATAGAAATGAAAGTACCGTTCATGCGTAAGTACAGCTTACCGTCTCCATGAACGGTGCATTTCATTTCTTACCTCTAAAATGATTATGTAATATTATAAATACATGTATATGCTGGATATATATGATATATATGATATACAAATCATGAATTTCATTCTGGATATAAATAACCTTTGACCACACGAACAACATGTAATTGTAAGAAGTCCACTTTTGACTTAAGAACCAAATATTGACAAAACGAACATTATTAACTTAAATGGTTACATAATGTTTATAACATGGCAATAAGTGATATAAAAGGAATAATGAACTTTAAAAAGGTACTTAATCAAGTATAAATTAACTCAAGTTTATTATTCAGGATGTTAAAGAACGATCGAGTCAAGTCGGACCCGAGGTAAGGGACTTCGTCTCAATCTCCTTTCATTGAGGCATATTTCGTTTGATACACAACTTTATTTTATACAGTGTATAAACCCCTTTGAATTTTACTTTTATACAAAAGGAATCTTTTTCTACGAAGCATTTTACTAAACGACAAAAAGGAATGTTTTTTAACGTATGCGGTGACAACGACCTTTTCCGCCGCCGTGAGTATTATTTGGTCTTTGGCTTCCTCAACAAGCCGTAATGTTTTTTAAAATAAAATAAATACCATATAATCTTTTACGTATTTTGGTATTGAAAATGGTTTTGATTAAGGATTCTATTATGTCAATATATTTATGATATATTGTGATTGAAATGTGGAAATGTTATCATTCCATTATATTGGTTTTATGTTTTATGATTTTATATAGGTACTTGGACATTTTAACGGGTGGTTACGTTATAAACCATATGACGGGTGGTGCCGTGAATACCAGGATGGGTGGTTACGTTATAACCTCCAATTCATTGGGTATGGAAGTCGGCCGTATGGCTATTCCATTAAGTATGTATGGAAATTGGCCGTATGTATTTTTCATTAAGTGATATGTGTGGAAGTTGACCGTATGGTTACTCCACTTATGTATGTTTATGTCCCAAGTTACATTTATATATGTTATGTGTTCTTTATATGGGTTTTATGGTAATAATTTGGTTACAAAAAGTTAAGTAATGATACTTTATTCAGTGAAGAGTTTTTACTACTTCATGAAGGTGAAGGTATTACTTTGATAGAGTATACATGGTTTACTTGATTTTGAAAAACTAACAGTTTTCATTCTTTGTGTATCCCTTACTGAGCTTTTTACTCTCACCCCAAGTTTTTTTGAAATGTTTTTCACAGGACTTAATGTGGAATAAGGTCAAGGATGGGATCACGGGAATTTCATGCTATATAAAACATGGAACTAGACATGTTTCTTTAAAGAGTTTTTTTATTATGGAAACTTAGTAGAAGTGACTACTTTGTAATCTTTTGAGATGTAATAGTTATGTTCTAATTCTCTAAAACTCTAAACCTGAAAATATCCTCAACGTGAATTATTCATTTAATTCAATATTAAGTAAGGTTTAAGGCCGGGGCCTTATATCTGACCCCCTAATAATAAGAAATAGTTCTTCCAATTATTTATGAGAGAAAAAATATTATGAAAAACCCTATTTTAATGATTTATACATAACCTATGAGTTGATAATAGGGATATTAAGTACTCCATATATATTTTATATCTTCTGATACATATAGGGAACTCAATTATTTGGTGACAAATATCCATAAAAAACATGAGAAGTGCACACTACTTTTCATGGGGTTGATTCATTTCCAACTCTAGTTACTATATTCCTCCATGATCGTTTATGAAGTAAGATGGAATGGTTGATCTAATTAATAAATATTACATTGTATTTATTGAAGAGAGGGTTGGGAGACACAACTAAAGTTACTTATTCCCCTATAAAATTAGAATGAGACCATATATAATGTCATTAGAAAGGGGCTTGTTAATGTAGTCAATGTCGTTATAAAGATACTATGGGAGAAAGGATCACCCTCTCTTAAACAACTAACATAATAAAAGTATCCACATATCTATCCTATAAATATGATTGAAATCCAAGGGGATATGAAACAGGTAATGAATAAATTGGTTACCTAGCCTTAAAATCTCTTGAACTCCATAACCAAAAGGTTGAAACCTCACTTTAATTTATCATATTTCTTGTATATTTTTATTTAGAATGAAATATTGTAACCAATAGTCTTCCTATTAATGTCAAAGATAATTTATAATGAAAATGAAATTTAATCAAGGATGTATCCTCCTATTATCCAGGTAAAAATATCCATGGAATCTATCGATTCGGGGAGAGATCTACTGATTATGTGAGATCCATTCTTCACAAATATCTCTCTATTCATGCATTCTCTCGAAATAAAGATTTAGTAGAACACATTACTACATGCTGAATATAATCATACAAGTCCACGTGACCCCTCAGTTATCACAACAACATAAAAGTGCTATAAACTACAATAAGGGATTAAAATTCATAATCATCCATACCTACCACCACATCAGAGATAACACTATATGTTCCATCATCAAATATGATGGTCAGAATGAAGCCCCCACCCACATTTATTTTTAAAAAAATCCCAAAAGTACTATGTTTTTATCTCCCTTTCTAATCCTTTTCTCTTTAAAAATTTCCTAAGAAATTTTTTATTGTTATAGAATAATGTTTGATAAATGATTTTTTGAGTGGAAATTGTCATTGGGAAGTTGATCATCCTAATAGAACCCAATTATTGATTTAGTTTTCTTGATCCCATTTAAATCTCAATGATGTGAGAGGGTTGGTTATAGATATATTATTGAAGATACAACAACAAGAACCAAACATTATTATGTAATCATATACAACATAATTCATACATAGAGCTTCTCTAGGATATGGACATCATAATATGATAATCTAACTTGGATTTCCACCAGCTGGGGAAGAGGAAACTACCCATGCTAACAACATTACTTTCTAGGATAATGAGGACAAGAGTGTGGAACAAGAGAGAATGAACCAAGTGAGATATTTTAATATTTTAAAAAGAAGAAATATCTTTTAGATTAGCCTGGAAGTGATTAAGTTGGCCTCAATTATGATGACTACCTTTTTTGTTATTACACAAAGTATATTTTTTATTACAACCCTGATTTTATTACACACATAAACATGATTTATTACCGAAAAAATCCCTTGATACAATATATAAGGTCAAGAATTATAGTGTCTTTGGGGATTAGGAACATTACATAACAACATAAATCATAGAAAAGAACATATTATTGAAAACATCCTTTACATGACCACTAAATTCCCTCGTATTTACCATTGCATGGGATATCCTGAGGTCATGAATAAGAAAATGGTGAGCTATAAATACCAGTAAGGGAATAAAAATGGAATAACATGAGGAATACAATAAATTTTAGACAATAATAATATCAATGGAGACAAGAGAAACATGAACATAAAGGCATGAGAAAGCATGATAATCAGAACATGGAAATGTGGCAAGAACACTTAACATGGAATTAGCATGATCCAAGACTCATTGCACATGGGGCCTGAGTAACCCCATATTGAACATGAAGTATGAGTAAACCCTAGATGAACTTGAATTAAAATAAGTCAACACTCATTGCACATGACGTATCATGATACTATGCTTTTCCCAATGCATTGGAGAACTATCAGGGAGCACCCTCCTTAATCATTTCATACATTATTGCACCACATAGGTCAAACAACATAGATTCATTAAAATCATAATTCATTCCAAAAATAATAGATGTAGAATAAATAAATTAAATTCATCATTCAAAAAGTACATGTGCATAAAGGTGAATACCCTTGATAGAGGAGTGGGTTTGGTATTCACTACACAATGATTTTGGAATGAAACTGTTGGTGTAATTTCGGCAGCATAACGACGTCAAATAGAAATTCATTAAAAGGGTTGATGAGTGTGAAATAGGTCTCTAATATTTTATATATAAAATGGACATTAAGAAGATCATAGATTATAATATACCAACATATTTAATGGAATTTATAAGCATAATATAAACTAATTTCTTGAATGTAAATGAGGAGAGAGAAATTTCTTATGGAATTTCGGCATGGTAACGAGTGTACATGGGAGGTATTAATGAGAGATAAAGGGGTCAATCATAATTGAAACATAAATATTACAGTATGGGGGAGGTGAGAAATCATACCCCAACATTTATATTTCAAAATAAAAGGGCATAACATATTAATAAACTTGGATAAAAATATAAAGGTAGTAATCCATTACTTGGAAGTGTGACCCCTAAGGCTTGGGAGAGGCTTTAGAGTGGCTTATTGGGAGATTTGGGTGCCGTGGAAGGATTATAGAGAGAGTAGTGAAGAGGATGGACGAACTACAATGGATTTGAGTAAAGAGGAAGTGGGAGCTTGGGTGTGTTTATATAGGAAAGGGGAGGGAGATTCTTTATTATTTTGGTTTGGGATACCACACATTAAACTAATCAAAACCACAAATCAACCCATGTTATTTGCCAATGGTTTTCCAAATGGGAGTTGAAAGAAATATTTTTTAAATAAAATGGCATAAATTTTTTAAATAATAGGGTTTCTTCTCTGTAGGTCAGTCACACGCTCATAGAAAACAATTTAAAAAGACAAAATGTTTTATAAGCCCTAAAAGGTCCACTTAAGCTATTTAAAATAAATCAAACAAACCCAAAATCACATTTTTTTAATTCTAAAACATATATTGGGAGAACATAATGTTTATATTTTTTTTACATCACTATTGGGTCATTATGCTGTCATAAAACACATTATATGTTTAAACATTATTTAATTTTTACCCAAAAAATCGACTGTCTCATAAAATTAAGAAAAAATCACCATTACATAATTTCAATGTTATGATTAAAAAAATTATATTCATTTTATCTAAATAATTGTATAAATATTTATATTCTTTACATTTTAAATAAAAATTCACATTTATCAAAAATTCATTGATTTTGACAAAACAACTTTTAAACCATAATAAAAAATAAAATTGCATTAATAATATTTTAAAATCAATTATATTTAATAAAAAGTAATTTAATACTAATAATAATATTTTATTCAAATAATATTTAATTCAGAAATCCATTAATTATTAAAAATAGATTTCTTAGATTAAATATTAACTAAACATACTATTTGTGCTTTAAAAACAATTTAGAAATTAACAATAATAAAATGAATATATATTATTTATACAAGAATAATGTTCATAATCATAGTACTAGGGCCTTGTTACATAACACCTTAAAACACTGACAAAATACCATATGGTAAGGTGTGTGATGCTGACAAACTCTTGGGGTGGATTAGATAAAATTGTTCGGGTGGTAATCTCTATCAATATCCACTTCTCCCGTAGATAGTTTTGTTAGAGCTTAACATGTTGAAGCTCAGCATGGTCTAGGTCAGGAGTGATGGACAATGATGCCACCACATTTCCGAGATCTAAAAAATGGGCTTCGTACGAGGAAAGTGCACTGTATGAGGACATCGATTCCTTTGTCTAAGTAAATTGGATTGGTTAAAGACCTCTATTTATACTAATAATGTGATCACTGTTCAACGGTTATATTAGCAACGATCACAATTCGTGACTGTATTTTAACATAAAAAACATAGATCCAAATAAGTGCATACATTTTACCTAACCATAAGAATACATTTAAATATACCAAGAGGAATTTTCATTAATGAATTTTTGGGTTGTTACAATCTTCCCCCCTTAATAAACTTCGTCCTAAAAATTTCATTTTCACACACTAAAATATATTTTGGTATCTCTTCTTCATCACTTCTTCTAATTTCCATGTTTCTTCATTAAACATGAGGTTTTTACACAACACTTTGATGAGGGGCATTGTCTTATTTCGTATAACTTTTTATATATGATCTATGATCTTCCTTAGTTTCTCCTCATAAGAAATATCATCCACTAACTATTCTACCTCTAAATAAATTTTATGTGAATTGTATGATACATACAAATTTAAGAGGGATACATTAAAGACATCATATACTTTGGCCATGGTAGCTTGAAGTGCTAGTCGATAGGCCACATCCAAAACATGATCAAGAATCTCGAAGAGGCCAATGTACCAAGGACATAACTTCCTCTTCTTTCGAAACCTCATGATATTCTTCCATGGATATATGCGTAAAAATAAAATGTCTCCAAATTTAAACTCAAGGTCTCATCAATGGTTATTTACATTACTCTTCTTTCAACTCTGGGCTGCCTTGATATACTGCGGAATGGTTTTCACCTTCACCACCATTTCTTCGATCATTTCTAGTCCTAGAAGTTTACACTCACCGAATCCATCCCAACATACCAGTGTTCTTATCCTCTTCTCATATAGGGGTTCCTAAGTTTCCATTCAGATGCTCGAGTGGAAACTATTATTATAGGAGAATTCAACTAGAGGATCATGTTGATCCTAGCCTCCATTAAAGTCCATTGAACACGATCTTAACATATCTTCCAAAGTCAGAATAATTCACTCAAATTGTCCATTATTTTGAGGATGATAGGCCATACTGAAGTTCAGTTCATTATCCAGAGCATGTCAAAGACTCTTCCAAAACATAGAGGTGAATCTTGGATCCCGATTGGATACAATAGATAGTTGTACTCCATGTAACCTTACCACTTCCCTAATATATAACTGGGCTATTGATCCAATGAGAAATACTCCCAAATTGTAATGAAGTGTTCAGACTTTGTAAGACAATCCGTGACAACCCAGATTTCATTGTTTCCTTTGGATGTCTTCGGAAGTCTAGTGACAAAGTCCATGGGGATGTTCTCCCATTTCCATGCTGCTAAGGGAAATGGTTGCATAATTCCCTTATACTTCATTCAATCTTCATTCACTTGCTGACACAGCAGGTTAATTGATGTATATTTATAAATCTCCCTTTTCATATTATCCCACCAATGATTTTCTTTGAGATATTGATACATCATTGTGTTTCCTGGGTAAATAGAGAAATTTGAACTATGTGAATCATCCAAAAGTTCGTTCTTCAGCTCCAGACTTGATGGAACACATATTCTTTTCCCAAATCTCACAATTCCTTATTCATTAACCTTGATCTCTGAGGATTTACATTTTCAGATAGCATCAAATTTCTTCTGAATTCCCACATATTCCTTTTAAGAATCCATTAACCTTTCCAAAAGATACAGTTTCACAATCATTTCTGAAAGGATTTATGATGTATCATTCATTATGACTCCATTATTCATATTCATAAAATCTAAAAAAGATTAGATCTTTCTCAATTATCATCAATGATAGATTCGTAGAGTTCTTTTCTACTTAGAGAATCTGCCACATTGTTGACTTTCCTAGGGTGGTAATGGATTTAGAATTCATAGTTTTAATCAGATATTACAATCTTCGTTGGAGCATGATCAACTCTTTCTAAGAGAATATATATTTGAGTCTTTTGTGGTCCCTATATATTTCACCTTTCTCCCTAAATAGATAATTCCACAAAACTTTTAAGAAGAAAATTACTGAAACCAACTAGAAATCATGTGATGGGCAATTCTTCTCATGATGTTTCAATTTTCATGAAGCATAGGCAATGAATTTGTCATTTTTCATCAACACACATCCCAAGCCCCTCTTTTAAGAATCACTGAATACCACAAAAATATCTCCACTTTTGGGTAAAGTGAGGACGAGAGTTGTGATAAGCCTCCTTTTCAACTCCTTGAAGATTTTTTTGTATTCATCACTCCATGAATACTTTAATTCTTTCCAAGTTAGCTTAGTAAGAGGGTTGGATAATCGTGAGATATTTCTCACAAATCATCGATAATATCCAGCTAACCCCAAAAAGATACGAATATCCATTACCGATGTTGGCCCCATCCATCCCTCTATTACAACTGTCTAGTAGAGATCCAAAGATATCCCATTGCTTGTGATGATATAGCCCATGAATGAGATCTCCTTCAACCAGAACTCACACTTGATGTACTTTTCATTGAGCTTATCCTTTTGTAAGGTCTCTAATACAGTTCTTAGATAATCCTCATGATCCTCCTTCATTTTAGAGTACATTATAATTTCATCTATAAATACTACAAAATATTTGTTGAGGTAATCTCTAAATACTCTATTTATCAAATACAAGATGATTTCTGGATCATTGGTGAGTTCTAAAGGAATTACTATGAAGTCATAGTGAAAGTATCTTGTACGAAAAGTTGTCTTGGGGGTATCATCCTTCTTTAGCCTTACTTGATAATATCCCGACCATAAATCTACCTTGGAGAAGTATTTTTCTCCACGCAGCTAATTGAACAAGTCATCAATTTTCAGGAGAGGATACTTGTTCTTTATCGTGATTTTTAATCTCACGATTATCCAAGAAATGGCACATTGACCCATCCTTCTTCTTGACAAAGAGGACTAGTTATCCCCATCATGAAGCACGTGGCCGTATAAACCCTTTATTCAGATTCTCTTGTAGTTGTTTCTTCAGCTTCTCAAGGTCCAAAACTGCCATTCTATAAGGATTCATGGATATCAGGAATGCCCCAGGTATAAGATCAATTGGTAATTCAACATCTCTTCTAGGAGGAAGACCAGAAAATTCCTTGGGAAACATTGCATCAAATTCCATCACAATAAACAAGTCTTCAAGGATAGTTTTCTCCTTAGACCCAATCATCTGAGCCAGATATGCATGCTCATCGGGAATTAATATCCAAGATTGAGATGATGGAGGTAATGAATATTCATCTTCCTCCTTGAACTTGTACAGAATCAGGGTTCGATTCTCTATATAGAGAGTGATTTACCTCTCACAACAAATTATGTTGTATCTTTATAGGGAAAGACAATCCATGCTAAGAATTGCATCAAATACCACCAGAGTGAGTATGATAATATTCTACGATAAGTTCAATCTACAAATTATGATAGGGGATGAGTTATATTCATGGGATGCAATGATTTCCCCATTTTTTGTACTCACCGACATCCTTACTTCCATGATTTTTGGAGGTGTTGGGATTGATCTACTAATCTTTCGCGATATAAAAGAATGCATAGAACCAGAATCAAGAAGTATGTTTGATATTAATGAATGAATAGCTATCGTACCTATCACCACTTCGTTGTAAGGGTTCACTTCCGCAGTAGTGATGGAAAAATCTCTCCCTTTCTACCTTGGAGGTTGTTGGTTTCCTAAACAATCCCTTGGCTTGGGAAATTTATTTGCAAGATGCCCGGATTATTTGCAGTTGAAGAAATGAACAACGCGTTGAACGTGAAATAAGGATATCATCTCCTCTTTCGCAGCCATGGGTATTTCTTGTCGGCAGTTTACAGCTAGGTTTATTTCTCTTCCACACATAAAGTATTTCTATATCCCCTTCCAAAACATTATAGGGTTCTTTTTTCCACACCATTGGCAAGTGGGGTGTTGGATCTTCTTAGAACCATTGGAATTATCCATTAGATCTCCTAAATTGAAATTCAACATATGATTCTTATCCCTATGATACCCGTGTGATTCGTCAAACTCTATTTCGACCTTGAGGGCACATCATACAATTTCATCATAGTTTTTGAAGTCACAGATTGCAAGGGCTATCCTCAAGCTGGGTTTCAACCTACCAATTAAGCAGTGAATCTTGCATTCAAGGCTAACAACAAAGGTAAAGGTGCATCATGAATTCCTTGCGATGTTTGTCTCATACGCTCTGATAGATTTTTTGTCTTTTTTCTTGAGGGATAAAAATTCCCTTTCTATCTTATGTCAGAGGGTGCATGGAAAATAATTATGAAAAAACATAATCGGAAAATCCTTCTATTCCAATGCCTCAGTCTCCTCCTCAAGATTCATATTTTTGATCAATGTATACCATTGATCAGCTTCACCCTCCTCATGATAAGAACCCATGAGAACCTTCTCTTTTTTGGAACATTAAAGGATGGAGAAGATATTTTCATTAGAGTTAATCTACTGATCGGCTATTGAGGGATTATATGATCCATTAAAAGTATGAGGCCTTTTTCATGAATCATTCAATAGAGACTTGTTCTATCTTAGTGGGGTTCAATGTTCCTCTAAAACCATGTTTTTATTCGAATATTTAGTTAACTGGGAGATTATCATGACAATATTCACAATTCCTCCTCACATCGGATTGAGCATCTCATTATAACATTCATCACATTGATATTCACATCGGTTGTTAGCCCATGTCCTCCTATTACCGACCATTGGCTGGGTTAAAAATAAAGTTAGGGGTAACACATAAAGGGTAATCCATGGATAAAATAGATGACTTATAAATAGATTTTATTTCCTTAACTTATGAATCTATAGGCTTCAATCTATGTTATCTGTCATCTACCTTCTAACATATATTCTTAGGGGATTTTTTTAATTCCACTAATAATTGTTCATAGTAAGCCTGTGAATTTACCAATGCATATCCTCTAAGATATTCACAACCAAGAGTGGAACAAGACCAATTTTCGTGTACCAAGATACCTTGGTTCATGCCCGAAACACTTTTTCAGGGTTTTTACCCCTAGGTGCATCTGTGTCAGAGCTGCCTCTACCTTCTCGTATACAGAAAATGATGTATTGGCTTGATAAAACACTTAATAAATACCCTCAAAAAACATAGGGATGTTTTTATTATACATAGTCTTGTCTGTATGGATTCAATAGTGTTTTATAAACCTAATCCAAAAATAACAATACCTATCCTCCAATACCAACTATAACAACCCTACTTCTATTACACACATAAATGATATTTACTACATAAAACCTTCAATTGATACAACATAGAAGATTGAGAGGTCTAGTGTGTTTGGGGATTAGGAACATTACATAAAAACTTAAATCATAGACCAAATCATCGTATTGAAAACATCTTTTACCTGACAACTATATTCCCTCATACTTAGCATTGCATGGGAAAACCTTAGGGCATGCATAAGAAAAAGGTGAGCTATAAAGCCCTGTAGAAGAATAAACCTGAAATAACACAAGGAAAACAATACATGTTATAAAATAGTTATATCAATGGATTATAATAGAAACACAAACATAAAGGCATGATAAATCATGATAATCATTACATGGATATGTGGCAACAACACTTGACATGGAATTAGCATGAGCCAAGGCACATTGCACACGGGGCATGAGTAAACCCTCATCGCACATGAAGCATGCGTAAACCAAAATTTCAATTGAATTATCATGAGTCAACCCTAATTTCACATGATTTATCATGATACTATACATTACCCAATGCATTGGAGTGCTATCAGGGTGCACCATTCTTAGTTATTTCATTTCATGAATAAGTGGTCCATATATATCATACAACATGGATTCATAAAATCATAATTAATTCCATGAATAATAGGTGTGGAATATGTAAATTTAATTCCACAATCAAAAATTACACGTGTATAAAGGTTAATACCCTTGATAGAGGGGTGGGTATGGTATTCACTACCCAATGATTTTGTCATCAAAATTTTGGTGTAATTTCTACAGCATAACGATGTCAAATTGAAATTTGTGAAAAGGGTTGATGAGAGTGAAAGAGGTCTGTCATATTTTATACATTAAATGGACAGTAATAGGATACAAGTACATAATATACCAACATATAGAATGGAATTTAGATTCATAATATAGAATAATTTATTTAATGTAAATGATGATAGATAAATTTATTATGGAATTTCGGCATCGTAACATGTGTACATGGGAGGCATTAATGAGAGACAAAAGGGTATTTAGTCATTTAAAAACAAAGTGTTAAGTACGGGGGATGTAAAAAATCATACCCCATCATATATAATTGAAAATAAAATGGAATTATAATATTATGAAACCTAAATAAAAAAAGAATGGTTGGAACCCCTTACTTTGAATTGTGATCCCAAAGATATGGGAGTGTCTTGAGAGAGTCTTCCTGGGAGCTTGGGGAACCTTGGGAGGATTATATAGAGGGTAAAGAAGAGGTTGGACGAACTCCAAAGGCTTTTTTTGAAGAGGACGTTGGATCTTTGGTGGGTTTATATTAGAAAGGAGGGGGATTCTTTATTATTTTTGTTTGGGACACCACACATTATACTATTCAAAACCACAAACCAGACCATGGTTTTTGCCCATGATTTTTTCAAAAGGGGAGTGAAAAACAATATTTTATATGTCAAATGGATGAAAATATTAAAATAATATTGTTACATATGTGTATGTGAGTGACACTCTCAAGGAAAACAATTTAAAAATACAAAATGTTTTATATGCTTTGAAGGGTCCACTTAAGCTTTGTAAAATAAATAAAACAATAAAAAAATAAAATATTTTTAATGGTAAAACATATATTGGCCGAAAATAATGATTAATGTTTTTTATTACATCACTATTGGGTCATTATGATGTCATAAAATACATTATATGTTTAAATAGTATTTAATTTTAACAAAAAAATTCATCTGTCTCAGAAATTTTTGAAAAATTCACCATTGGATAATTTCGACATCATGGTTCCAAATATAATAATTTTTTTATCAAAAAAATTTTCAAAAAATTTGAATTTTTAATTTTAAAATAAATATTGAAATTTATCAAAAAATCATGGGTTTTGACAAAAACAACTTTCAAACCTTGATAAAAATTACAAATGCATTCATAAAATTATAAAATCATTTATATTTAATAAAAAGTAATATAATAATAAAAATAATATTGTATTAAGATATTATTTAATTAAAAAATTCAAAAATTCATCGAAATATATTTCTAAGTATGAATATTAAATAAAAATACTATTTGTGTTTTAAAAACTATTTACAAAGTAATAATAATAAAAAGAATGTATATTCATTATACAGGAATAATGTACATAATAATAGTACTAGGTTCTTGTTAAATAATCTCTTAATACACCCACATGAGACCGAAGGGTACGGTGTGGGATGGTGACAAACTCTTGGGGTGTCTTGGATAACATTGTTTGAGTGGTAATCTCTATCAACATCCACTTCTGTTATAGGCGGTTCCATTTAAGCTTAACATGTTGAAGCTTAGATTGCGCATGGTCAAAAGTAAAGACTAATAATGCCACCTCATTTACTAGCTCCGATAAATTGGATTCATATGGGGAAAGTATACTGGATGAGGCCATTAGTTCCTTTGTCTGAGTAAATTAGATTTGTTAAAGCCCTCTATTTATACTAATCATGTGATCACTATTCAATGGGTATACATGCAATAGTCAGAATTATTAAAAATATTTTAAAATCAATAACATAGAACCAAATAAGTGAATATGTTTTACATAACCATAAGAAGACATATAAATAGACCAAGAGGAATTTTCATTAATGAATTTTTGGGTCGTTATATTTTTCATATGAAAATATCATGACTATAATAAATTTTCAATATATTCAGGATGATAAGTCCAATATATCATTCAAGGGATATATCCCACCCCCATTCATCATAAAATTTTCAATAATGTAGACAATTTCTCCTCTATCTACCCATGAAATTTCCCCCCTTATTAAATGATTTGGGAGGAATCTAATTTTTTTCATTTCCCATAATTCTCATTTGTTATAAATGATAATAAAATAGATTAAAATGTAATCATAAGTATCCTTAATAGTTGTTTGTTCTTCTGATACATCAGTCTTCTATACTAAAATAGAGTTTTCCTAAATAAAACGAATCTAGTTATTGTTTGTTTCACCATGAAATATGTCATGAACGACAATTTGATGAATGAAGTATACAAAAATGGATGGATTTTTTGGGGGTCAAGTAATACAACTAGATATTCTTTATTGATATACATCTCATTGGTTAATACACTAGTTTTAACTAGGGATCCTTGACCGAGAGAAATCTAGATAATGTAAAGAATTTTCAGAGGAGATGATGCCTAGATTTGGGCCCCATAATTTTATAGATCATTATAGAGGTATGTGGACACGATTAAAAATGATTCGAATAAGATCTGTAAAAGAAACAAATATGAGGAGAGGTGGAAATGATTGACAGTTTGTATGGATATTCCAAAACATGTGAAAATGTGCTATTGAAATTCATGATGGAGTTGGGAGAGATTATCGAACAGTTTAGATATAAGGTGTGGGGGAAATTAGATGGATATATATGGAGGTAAAATTTCTTTATACATATTAAATACATTAGATGACATTTTGAATGTAGTAAAACCCAACCAATGGTGGTATTATTAGTCACCCTTGGCTTATATGGCTATAAATCCAGACACGGTCTACTATTTGAATTATAGGGAGAAGAAAAGTGTGGTACATGAATTATTTAATGATAATATTCCTTAGGGTGTAGGGATAAATGAGAGAAATAAGGGATGACCCAACATGAAAATGATGGATTTGGATGGGATATACTGGGACAAAAGTCTCTTATTGGCTCTAAAGACACATTAATATTCAAGATGTCTAAATTAATAGGACGTGTGGATCCCAAATGATAGTTTTTATAAGCTTTTATGTGGTGGAAAAATAGTTTACATGGAATAATGAAATAATAAAGAGACATTTATAACATATAAACTCACTGTCTGATTGAATCATTAACATGGAAAAGAAAATGATCTGTTGGAGGTGGGTAGATTTACATTTGGAAAAAATACATGATATAAACGCATCCTGAATTCAAAGGGTCCGATCATCCACACAAATTAAACATTAGAAGGAGTCTCCAGTTGTTCATTGGAAAGAGATATTGTGTATGGTAACTGGAAGGCCTGGTAGGTTAATACACACTGTATCATAAAAAGAGTTTCTCCACTAGATAACCTCTATCGACCAAAAAACTATGTTAAAGCACCACTAGACAACTGATATATTTATATATGATTATTCAAGGATGAAATACTCTCTAGAGTTAAGTATGATGAAAAATGTATATAATGAATAAATTTTATATTTATGATATTAATAAGATTCTTTAGATGGAAAAACTATTATGGAGGTTCAAGGACTAGAATCACCAATCTAAAACCAATACGTAACACAAAACAATTGACACCTAAATATTAATTTAATTAAAGAATTTTTAAGAAATGATTTATTGGAAATTATAAGATAATGGAATATAATATGAAATGTATTAATATGTTTTTTGAATATATTTATAATAAATATAAATTTAATATATATGTTGATAGAGTGTAACACCCGAGACTTTTATGTTATATAAATCATCAAAGGAATATTTTTCTACACAACACTTGCTTGGCTCGCTTTACACGCAATCGCGACCTTCCTCGATAGCTTGCGTCGTACGCAATACCGAGTTTCACTAAACAACAATATGCTATTAAAACTAGCCGTTATGAATAGTAATAACCACTTTTTGAAATTTTATAAATTTTATTTTTCAAAATGGACTTCATTTTTGGACTCAGAATATCGAATTTAGCCTAGGGTGAAATTTTGATATTTTTCTGAAAACTTTCAATTTTTGATGAATAGTGAAACCACTAAGTGGTAGGTTAAAAACTGAATTTTGCATAAAACTTAATTTTACCGCTTCTGTGAATGGAATTTCAAAAATCCGAGAGACACGGTTAATATCAAAGACTAAAATGTGGTTCAATGAGATGAAAATAATTTTTTGGTGAATAGTAACTTTTTACTATTTTTTACCGCGGTTAATAGTAAATAGGGTAACTAAGGGTAAATATGATATTAATATTACCCTAACACATGTCCTAATTCTATTGGACCAGTGTAATTCGACCAAAAACAAACTTAGGAATAAAATATGACCATTTAAGCCCACTTGGATTAGATTAGGACATTTATTATTAATTTATTTAAAGAAGGGTTAAAATAGTTAAAATCAAAGTTTAATAAGTAAATAATTTTTAATATGGGGTTATACATAAGATAAATTCGATTGTAAATATTAATTAGAAAGATAAAAAGATTTCCTACATGATGGTATTTTATTTGTAATTTTTAGACATCAAATAATTTAATTTATTTATGACACAAAGATGATGGAGTAATTATCTTATTAATGAAATATTGACATAATTGATGTTATAAACACCAAAATAAATGTAATTTGAGACTTCTTATGAATTCCAATAATTTTCTAGGTTACTATGATATATTAATGTTGATTTAATCAACTTGGATCGAACATATAATTCTGTTATGACTTTCACAAAAATCATATATCAAATAGTGTCAAAATTGACACAAAATAGTTTTTAAATAAAATATTATATTATTAATTGTTATTGTATTCCTAAAAATCTAAGGTTCGGCCAAATGACTTAGATAAGGATATATATATTAATAATAAACAATTTGGGGTTCGTTTGGCATGTTATAGTAAGTGTATTAACCATATAGTGAAAGAAAACAAAAAGACATGGTAAAAGTTAAATTATTTAACTTAGAGTTAAATCTAATTGATAAGGTTAAAATAATACCCTAAACTTGTTTAAATCCTATTGGATGATAGGATTTCGACCCATCCCCACTTTATCTTTGAAATAAGACCCTTTGGAACCATTATAAACCGATTTTGACTTTAATATAAAATAATATTTTGAGATATTCCTAAGGTGCCCCTCTCCTCCCTTATAAAAGGGCACCTCCTCCCCCTCCTCCTCACACCAAATTGAGCACTCAAGCTCGGCCAACCCCTGCCATTTTCTCCTCTCCACTTCCCTAGAATAATCCTAGAGGTCCTGGTCTTCTTCAAAGACCAATCTTAGTTCCCTAAGTGGAGGATTCAAAGAGGCGTTCCAAAGAAGAGGTAATATCCATTACCGATCTTTTCAATTTCTTTCGTCTTCAACTTCTTCTTCTTTAGTTGTTTCATGACAAAGTAATAACATCAGTATTACTTACATACTGATATGTTATTATAAATATGAAACAACCCTAATTCACCTTTTATCCATCCTACGGAAAAATGAAATCACCGCGCGTGCGTACGTACGGAATACCGTCTCCACGCCGTGGTGTAATCTATTTTCCACCATCACCTTACAAGGATGGGTATAATGGTGTAATGAGTAACTATATATGATTATTATGAAGTAATATTGATACTGAAATAATATATATATATACTCCAATACAATTCCACGATCATAGGAACGATATCATCACTCGTGCGTACGTACGGAATACCGTCTCCACGATGTGATGCGACTCGTTCTGCATGATCTTCATTTCATAATGATTATATAAATGAATTGAATGAATGGATATGGTATATACTACACTAATACCATTCTGTAAATGAATTATATATAACCTAAAGATAAGAATAAGAATTTATTCGACAAAACACGCATAAGAACAAAAAGTTATAAAGACCCGAGTAACAAGTAAAAATGAAATATTACTAACAAGAAGCTAATAATATGACCATATATGATATCATATAAATATGTATGATTCTGGAATAAGTCAATAACATTATTTAAACAATTATACAGGAGCTTCGGACACGAACAAAGCTAATCGGACCTAAGGTAAGGGAAATATCACAATCTCAGTTTTATCCGAGATTGTTTATTCGTAAGTATTTACTGGGGTGTATTTTATCATCCACATCCATGTTTCTTCAAAATGTAATATTATTTCCATCCACCTACAATTGTTTAAATCCATTTTTACCCTTTGGTGATTTTTTAGTAATATGTATGAAAGGAATCTTTTGTCGTACGAGGTACTTTTTGACTTTTTCGACAAAAGTACGAAGAATGTTTTTTTTAACTTATACGACATGAATGGATTTTTAAAACATTATTTCCAAGAAGCTTCCTTTACAAGTTTTCAAGTTTATTTTTAATCAACTTCTTTTATTTTAAAGACGTATGACATGTTATGAAAGGAAAAATGTTTTTGAAGAAGAAAGGATATTTTCCTCAAGAATGAAGTTCAAGTGTTTTATCAAAATTATTTTCCATCTAAGATAATAAAGGGTTCTGTTTTTATCCCTATTATTACATTGATTTGATCATGTTGTGATGGAATTATTTTTATGAATTCCATTATCTTATATGAATTGATTTATGATGTCATGTTGTTTAAGAATCCCATTTTTATTACATGGGTTATGCAATGATGTATGATTTATGATTTTGTGGCACACATAAGAAAGGATTCATTAAGAGATGGGTGGGACCTATATCTCCCTCCAATGCATTGGGTAAAGATTTTATATCTCATGAGATAGACATGGCTGGAACGGAAGGTTATTTCTGTTCAGTGATACAGGACTGAAACGAGGAGTGAACTCGGTTCAGAAAGGGTCTTTGTCCACTAAGATAGTCTTGGCAATGAGTCATGACTAACAGGAGATGATTTCCATGATTATGTGTGCATGCCACAAAGTTTCAAGTTTTATGTTATGATTATGGGGATCTCATTTTCACTTCTATGAATTATTCCATGATAAGATATTATTATCTCTTTTGCAGGTTTTGATTTTCAAAAAGATATGATATGATTTTTATTTCCTTTATTGCCCTTGCTGAGCATTTGAGCTCACCCTTTTATGTTTTCTTTTACCCAGGTCAGGAAGATGGATATTAAGTAGAATATGCTAAAAGGGACCCTAGATATGATGAAATAAATGGGAGACACTGTAGAAGATTTATGAACCAGTTGTTTATGTTTCCCAGTTTCTAAAGACACTATACCTATACGGTCCTTTGTGGTTTTGTCATATGATGTAATAAGTGTGCTTCAATTTTGAAGTAGTAACAATGTATGTAAAGTATGGGTCGTTATAGTTGGTATCAGAGGAAAGGTATAGTCAACCTTTGGAAACTAGGATGTGAAAGCCTTAGTAAGAACCCTAAGGATAAGTCTAAGCATAGAACACAATCTTAGAAATGGCCATGAATAACCTAGGATAAGACCATAAGCATGAAATTTTTTTTTCTTGAATTATGTGGTTTCCTATTATAATTAGTGTTGCTCACACTATTCTTCTTGGTTTTAGTCAATGGCTGGAACCCGAAGAAACCGTGTTAATGCGGAATGCGATGGGCAATGCAATGATTGTCCCCATGAGCAACCAAACGATATGGGAGCTGGAATGCAAAATCTTGTAGCCATGCTCACACAACTTTCTCAAGCTATGAATCATGCAGGATTTCCAAACGAACAAAGGAGGGAGCAACATTCTGTTGAATCCTTCATGAGGCAGCGTCCACCATCTTTCAGCGGGTCTACTGATCCATTAGTTGCTGAACAATGGATTAGTACTACGGAAAAGATATTTTCAGTTCTTCAATGTTCTGAGCATGATAAAGTCATCCTAGCAGTGTATCGTTTGGAAGGAGATGCGGATCAATGGTGGAATCTTGTTAAGAATACGAGGCAAAGGGATGAAATTGAGTCTATGGAATGGGACGAGTTCAAGAACTTATTTTTCAATAAGTACTTCCCTCGTATTCTCCGAACAAAGATGGAGAAAGAGTTCCTTGAACTGAAGCAAAGGGATGATGAATCTGTTAGTACCTATGAAGCAAATTTTACAAGACTTGCAAGGTACGCTTCTGGTATTATTATCCAACCTGAGAGTAAGATCGATCGATTCTTTAGTGGCTTAAAACCAAGTCTTCGAAGGGCGTTAGCCATAAGGGACTTCAATAGCTACGAGGAAATCGTTCGATGTGCTCTCAAAGTCGAGATGGAGATTGGAGTAACCCATCAGTCACATGGGTTTGATAAGAAGAGGAAGATGGAATTCAAAGAAAAATCTAAAGAGCACACGGAAAAGAAGATGAACTTTCCCTTATGCTCAAAGTGTGGAAAGAAACATGGAGGGAGTTGTCTTAAAGGGACAAGTAAATGTTTTAAATGTGGAAAGGAAGGTCATCGGGCATTTGAATGTCGTGATAATGGGAAGAAGATGTCTAATGATGCAAACAAAGGAAGGGATACACAGAATGAACCTACTACACTTCAATGTTTCAAGTGCATGGAGATGGGGCATTATGCCAATCAATGCCCAAATCCAAGGGTTGATGATGATGGTCGATGTCAACAAACTCTTAAGGCTAAAGACAAAGGAAAGTCACATGCAATTTCTATCAGCGATGTGGAGTACGATAACGATGTGGTGAAAGGTACACTTACCATCCACTCTAAAGTAGCAAATGTTTTATTTGATTCTGGATCCACACACTCTTTTATTTCTGAAAAATTTTCTAAGGGTATCACCATATTACCACAACAATTAGATGTTGAGTTAGCTGTGACAACACCTAATGGCACATCAATCGCATCAGAAGTTTATAATTCTTCTCCGATCGAAGTTTGTGGGAAAGTGGTTCCTGCAAATCTTGTGATCCTTCCTTTAGTGGAATTTGATGTGATTCTTGGCATGGATTGGATTTCTCTACATGGAGCTCATATCAATTGCCAAAGAAGGGAAGTCACATTTCATATTCCAGGTCAACCTACGATCGTCTATCAATGCAAGGATGAACATAACCTTCCAGTGGAAATTTCTTCCATCTTATGGGTATTGATTCCACTAAATGAAGGTTATTTATCTCAAATAGTTGGTGAGAAACTCATGATTAAGAATATGCCCATTGTACGGGAGTTTGATGATGTCTTTCCGGAGGAATTACCGGGTCTTCCACCAAATCGTAAAGTTGAGTTTTCAATAGAACTCGTACCGGGTGCTTTGCCTATCTCAAAGACACCTTATAGAATGGCCCCAATTGAGTTGCAGGAATTGAAGAAGCAACTCCAAGAGAATCTTGATAAGGGATTCATATGCCCTAGTGCGTCACCTTGGGGAGCACCTGTTCTATTTGTTAAGAAGAAAGATGGATCAATGAGACTCTGCATTGATTATCGAGAACTTAACAAGATCACTATCAAGAACAAATATCCTCTCCCACGCATTGATGACTTATTTGACCAACTACGCGGAGCTCAATACTTTTCCAAGATTGATCTTCGTTCAGGGTATCATCAATTAAGGGTCAAAATGGAGGATATACCAAAGACGGCTTTCCGTACAAGGTATGGACACTATGAATTTATAGTGATGCCATTTGGTCTTACAAATGCCCCAGCTATCTTCATGGATCTAATGAATAGAGTCTTTAGAGACTATCTTGATCAATTTGTGGTAGTCTTTATAGACGATATTCTTGTCTATTCAAAGAGCAAGGAAGAGCATGAAGATCACTTGAGAATTATATTGAAGACCCTGAGAAAGGAGAAGCTTTATGCCAAATTTACCAAGTGTGAATTTTGGCTTCAAAAAGATGCATTTTTGGGTCATATAATCTCAAAAGAGGGGATATCTGTGGATCCAGCAAAAACAGAGGTTATCGAAAGATGGTCAAGACCAACAACAGTAACTGAGATCCGAAGTTTTCTTGGTTTGGCTGGATATTATCGACGTTTTGTAAAAGATTTTTCACGATTATCTAATCCACTCACCAAGTTGACTCGGAAAGGAGTTAAGTTTTTCTGGACAGAGGAATGTGAAGAGAATTTCAAGGAGTTGAAAAGAAGGTTATCCAGTGCACCGGTGCTCACACTGCCTTGTAGTGGAGAAAGGTTTGTGATCTACAGTGATGCATCCAAGAAGAGATTGGGGTGTGTTCTTATGCAAAATGATATGGTGATAGCTTATGCCTCACGACAGTTGAAAATCCATGAGCAAAATTACCCAACACATGATTTGGAGTTGGCTGCGGTAATCTTTGCATTAAAGATTTGGAGGCATTATCTTTATGGTGAAAGGTGTGATATTTATACTGATCATAAAAGTTTAAAGTATATTTTCACACAAAAGGAGTTGAATATGCGTCAAAGAAGATGGTTGGAGCTGATTAAGGATTATGACTGCTCAATCCATTACCACCCTGGGAAAGCAAACAAGGTGGCAGATGCATTAAGTCGACAAGACCATGCTAGTTTATCCATGATGAGGATCAAAAAAGATCCAATATTTATGGATTTACAAAGGATGGATCTTGGAATTATAATGGAAGGGGAAAAATCTTATCTTTCTCAAATAAATGTTCAACCATCTATAAATGTGAAGATTAAAGAGGCACAGAAAGAAGATGTCGAGTTACAAAAGAAGGTGAGAAATGTTCCTGAATTCAACCTTGATTGTGATGGGATAATAAAGTTCAGGAATCGGGTTTGTGTTCCTCCCATCCCCGAATTAAAGAAGGAGCTGCTGGATGAGGCTCATAGTTCTTCATTCTCTATTCAACCTGGAAGCACGAAGATGTATAGGGACCTGAAAGAGTACTTCTGGTGGGATGGCATGAAAAGAGATGTTGCTGAATATGTCTCTCGATGCTTGGTTTGTCAACAAGTTAAAGCTGAGAGACAGAAGTCTAAGGGGATGTTACAACCATTACCCATACCCGAATGGAAATGGGAAAACATCACTATGGACTTTGTCACAGGACTTCCTAAAACATCCAAAGGCAGTAATGCTATCTGGGTCATAGTTGATCGTCTTACAAAGTCTGCACACTTCATTCCTATTAGAGAGGATTTCTCTATAGATCATCTTGCCAGGATATATGTAAAGGAAGTGGTAAGATTACATGGAGTACCACTTTCTATTATATCTGATCGGGATCCGAGATTTACCTCGAAGTTCTGGCGAAGTCTTCAGCATACTCTGGATACAGAGTTGAGTTTCAGCACTGCTTATCATCCCCAGACAGACGGTCAGTCTGAGAGAACAATTCAAACCCTAGAAGATATGTTGAGAGCTTGCTCTATGGATTTCAAAGGAGGTTGGGATCAACACCTACCTTTGGTGGAATTTTCTTATAATAATAGCTTTCACTCAAGTATTCAGATGGCTCCTTATGAAGCTCTCTATGGAAAGAAATGCAGGACTCCAACTTGCTGGGATGAAGTTGGGGAAAGAAAGCTATTAGGACCTGATCTCGTTGATGAAATGGCAGAAAAGGTCAGATCTATTCAACAACACATAAGAGCAGCTCAGAGTCGACAGAAAAGTTATGCCGACAACCGAAGAAAAGACCTAGAGTTTGAAGTGGGTGATAAAGTGTTCTTACGAATATCTCCCTGGAAGAGGGTTATGAGATTTGGAAATAAGGGGAAGTTGAGCCCTAGATATATCGGTCCTTTCGAAATACTGGATCGTGTTGGGAAGGTAGCTTACCGATTGGCGCTTCCACCGAATCTCTCTCAAGTTCACGATGTGTTCCATGTATCTCTCCTGAGAAAGTACATACCAGATCCTTCACATGTACTCAGCTCAGAAGTTGTACCGCTGGAGCAAGATCTTTCTTATGAAGAACAGCCGATAGAGATTCTGGATCGTAGCGAAAAAGTCCTACGAAACAAGACCACTTGCTTTGGTGAAAGTTTTATGGAGAAACCACCAACTTGAAGAAGCTACATGGGAGCTTGAGGATGTGATGAGGGAGAAGTATCCGCATTTGTTTGTTGCAAAGTGACGAATTTCGAGGGCGAAATTCTTTTTAAGGGGGGTAGAATGTAACACCCGAGACTTTTATGTTATATAAATCATCAAAGGAATCTTTTTCTACACAACACTTGCTTGGCTTGCTTTACACGCAATCGCGACCTTCCTCGATAGCTTGCGTCATACGCAATACCGAGTTTCACTAAACAACAATATGCTATTAAAACTAGCCGTTATGAATAGTAATAACCACTTTTTGAAATTTTATAAATTTTATTTTTCAAAATGGACTTCATTTTTGGACTCAGAATATCGAATTTAGCCTAGGGTGAAATTTTGGTACTTTTCTGAAAACATTCAATTTTTGATGAATAGTGAAACCACTAAGTGGTAGGTTAAAAACTGAATTTTGCATAAAACTTAATTTTACCGCTTCTGTGAATGGAATTTCAAAAATCCGAGAGACATGGTTAATATCAAGGACTAAAATGTGGTTCAATGAGATGAAAATAATTTTTTGGTGACTAGTAACTTTTTACTATTTTTTACCGCGGTTAATAGTAAATAGGGTAACTAAGGGTAAATATGATATTAATATTACCCTAACACATGTCCTAATTCTATTGGACAAGTGTAATTCGACCAAAAACAAACTTAGGAATAAAATATGACCATTTAGGCCCACTTGGATTAGATTAGGACATTTATTATTAATTTATTTAAAGAAGGGTTAAAATAGTTAAAATCAAAGTTTAATAAGTAAATAACATTTAATATGGGGTTATACATAAGATAAATTCGATTGTAAATATTCATTAGAAAGCTAAAAAGATTTCATACATGATGGTATTTTTTTGTAATTTTTAGACATCAAATAATTTAATTTATTTATGACAGAAAGATGATGCAGTAATTATCTTATTAATGAAATATTGACATAATTGATGTTATAAACACCAAAATAAATGTAATTTGAGACTTTTTATGAATTCCACTAATTTTATAGGTTACTATGATATATTAATGTTGATTTAATCAAGTTGGATCGAACATATAATTCTGTTATGACTTTCACAAAAATCATATATCAAATAGTGTCAAAATTGACACAAAATAGTTTTTAAATCAAATATTATATTATTAATTGTTATTGTATTCCTAAAAATCTAAGGTTCGGCCAAATGACTTAGATAAGGATATATATATTAATAATAAACAATTTGGGGTTCGTTTGGAATGTTATAGTAAGTGTATTAACCATATAGTGAAAGAAAACAAAAAGACATGGTAAAAGTTAAATTATTTAACTTAGAGTTAAATCTAATTGATAAGGTTAAAATAATACCCTAAACTTGTTTAAATCCTATTGGATGATAGGATTTCGACCCATCCCCACTTTATCTTCGAAATAAGACCCTTTGGAACCATTATAAACCGATTTTAACTTTAATATAAAATAATATTTTGAGATATTCCTAAGGTGCCCCTCTCCTCCCTTATAAAAGGGCACCTCCTCCCCCTCCTCCTCACACCAAATTGAGCACTCAAGCTCGGACAACCCCTGCCATATTCTCCTCTCCACTTCCCTAGAATAATCCTAGAGGTCCTGGTCTTCTTCAAAGACCAATCTTACTTCCCTAAGTGGAGGATTCAAAGAGGCGTTCCAAAGAAGAGGTAATATCCATTACCGATCTTTTCAATTTCTTTCGTCTTCAACTTCTTCTTCTTTAGTTGTTTCATGACAAAGTAATAACATCAGTATTACTTACATACTGATATGTTATTATAAATATGAAACAACCCTAATTCACCTTCTATCCATCCTACGGAAAAATGAAATCACCGCGCGTGCGTACGTACGGAATACCGTCTCCACGCCGTGGTGTAATCTATTTTCCACCATCACCTAAAAGGATGGGTATAATGGTGTAATGAGTAACTATATATGATTATTATGAAGTAATATTGATACTGAAATAATATATATATACTCCAATAAAATTCCACGATCATAGGAACGATATCATCACTCGTGCGTACGTACGGAATACCGTCTCCAGGATGTGATGCGACTCGTTCTCCATGATCTTCATTTCATAATGATTATATAAATGAATTGAATGAATGGATATGGTATATACTACACTAATACCATTCTGTAAATTAATTATATATAACCTAAAGATAAGAATAAGAATTTATTCGACAAAACACGCATAAGAACAAAAAGTTATAAAGACCCGAGTAACAAGTAACAATGAAATATTACTAACAAGAAGCTAATAATATGACCATATATGATATCATATAAATATGTATGATTCTGGAATAAGTCAATAACATTATTTAAACCATTATACAGGAGCTTCGGACACGAACAAAGCTAATCGGACCTAAGGTAAGGGAAATATCACAATCTCAGTTTTATCCGAGATTGTTTATTCGTAAGTATTTACTGGGGTGTATTTTATCATCCACATCCATGTTTCATCAAAATGTAATATTATTTCCATCCACCTACAATTGTTTAAATCCATTTTTACCCTTTGGTGAGTTTTTAGTAATATGTATGAAAGGAATCTTTTGTCGTACGAGGTACTTTTTGACTTTTCCGACAAAAGTACGAAGAATGTTTTTTTTAACTTATACGGCATGAATGGATTTTTAAAACATTATTTCCAAGAAGCTTCCTTTACAAGTTTTCAAGTTTATTTTTAATCAACTTCTTTTATTTTAAAGTCGTATGACATGTTATGAAAGGAAAAATGTTTTTGAAGAAGAAAGGATATTTTCCTCAAGAATGAAGTTCAAGTGTTTTATCAAAATTATTTTCCATCTAAGATAATAAAGGGTTCTGTTTTTATCCCTATTATTACATTGATTTGATCATGTTGTGATGGAATTATTTTTATGAATTCCATTATCTTATATGAATTGATTTATGATGTCATGTTGTTTAAGAATCCCATTTTTATTACATGGGTTATGCAATGATGTATGATTTATGATTTTGTGGCACACATAAGAAAGGATTCATTAAGAGATGGGTGGGACCTATATCTCCCTCCAATGCATTGGGTAAAGATTTTATATCTCATGAGATAGACATGGCTGGAACGGAAGGTTATTTCGGTTCAGTGATACAGGACTGAAACGAGGAGTGAACTCGGTTCAGAAAGGGACTTTGTCCACTAAGATAGTCTTGGCAATGAGTCATGACTAACAAGAGATGATTTCCATGATTATGTGTGCATGCCACAAAGTTTCAAGTTTTATGTTATGATTATGGGGATCTCATTTTCACTTCTATGAATTATTCCATGATAAGATATTATGATCTCTTTTGCAGGTTTTGATTTTCAAAAAGATATGATATGATTTTTATTTCCTTTATTGCCCTTGCTGAGCATTTGAGATCACCCTTTTATGTTTTCTTTTCCCCAGGTCAGGAATATGGATATTAAGTAGAATATGCTAAAAGGGACCCTAGATATGATGAAATAAATGGGAGACACTGTAGAAGATTTATGAACCAGTTGTTTATGTTTCCCAGTTTCTAAAGACACTATACCTATACGGTCCTTTGGGGTTTTGTCATATGATGTAATAAGTGTGCTTCAATTTTGAAGTAGTAACAATGTATGTAAAGTATGGGTCGTTATATAGAGTGTGTATGAAGAATGTAATAAGTTGAGGTATTAGTTTAAATCTCAATATCCATTTTTATCAGCACTTTTTTATTTTAATATATTTTGGGAGAATTATTTGTTCACCAAAGCATATATGTCCCTCCTTTTTGGTTTTATGATAAGATAAAATCTCTAATACCACCTCGAATAAGAAATATGATGGGGGAAAAGTGCTATGTTAGAATATCACAAACTTGGTAGGCCTTAGCCAAAATGCATGTACACATAAAACTTCTACACAGTCTAGTATAATGTGGAATATATAAACAAACAATAATTTTAGATTCATTATAAATTTCTATCCAATATTTTATTACCTGAATAAGTGAATCAAAAAAAATATCCAAATACAAGATAGGAAAAACAACTTTATTTCCAAAAATACTAAAAAGGGGAATTTTTATAATATGAAAACTCATGGATAAATACATTCGACATCTACAGAAAAATCCCCATTGTCCTTATCCTCTAAATACTTAGTCGAACATCCTATCCTCTATATTAGACCTGACACATGTGGTTATATCCTATACAGAGGTTAGTTATAAAACCCTGGAATCACTAATGACAACGCATCCTAGAGGGAGTAATTTCTATATAATAATGATAAGGGAATAAACAAGATATTAAACATTTACTCAATGTATGTCTCCATGGAAAAAGGTGAGGTCACATTCTCACTACCAGTGAAGGATACTATTTGATGATCTAATGTAGAAATCATCTGAGATAACTCACTCATTATGCCTCGTAATACTTCAAACACTCATCTTAATGGAAATAAACATAATTTATTTCCATATATATGAATTAATAATCTGGAGGGATCATCCAAGATATTGACTTGATCAAACTAAACTACATGAAAATAAAATAGATTTCAATACACAGATAGGGGATATCACCTAGGGCCTATGTGGGTTACCTATTACAAAATGAATTTCCCCACTATGAATTGGATCACCCATTATGGTTGCCAAAAAATGGGATACATAACCTATAATAGTTTTGAATGATATAGTATTACACCCATAGCCTGATAGAGGGATACCTGACTCTATCCATAACTATCCCATAGAGGGGATCGCTCATCATAATAATTGAACAAGATATCACAATTTCACCTCTCAGGAGAGAATCGAGGGAAGTCACCTATATTGATATAATTCAATAGAAATAAACTATGATTATAACAAAATATGAATATGAAGGGAAATTTCTACAATGTTCCCAAGAAGAAGTAAAAAATGTTTGCAATGGGATATATGGAATGTATCACTATATACAGAATTCGATTTGTCCTATCATTTCATATAACATGTACTTACCTAGATAGACAATCTGATCTTATGTAGTTAAAAATACTGGGGATGAGATGTAACTCAAATTGTATGGCTTCCCCAATCTCATGAAATTTACAATGTACATGGGGTATACATTATCCGACATGGCATATGGGGTCACATAGTAACCTACGAATGTACTCCTTATACACAGTAAGAAGGATGTAAAAAGGTTACAGGAAAATTATGTCCTCCAAATGATATGTGATGTTTAACTCACGATATAAACCCAATCTACTTCATAGAAGGGTCCACAGGGAATTCAATTTTTTGAACAGTATGATATTTTGTTTTTAATTTCATATAAAATTCTAGTGATCACGAATATCCTCTCATGTCCCCTATTTTATCTAAATAGCTTCAGAGAACTACCATAATTTACGATATCCAAGTTGACCATCCCATAAATATCACTAGAATATGGATTCTAACCACATGTTGATTTGAAAATAATTAACCATCACCATCCCAAAGAACTATGTGGCCCATCTCTTAGGATCTCTATCGCTTTTTCCACAAAAATATCACCATTATCATCCCACCAATGACAGAAACCATGTTTGACATGTGAAACAACCATCACATAAACCTCGTTTAGATTACTATCTACACAAACACACCTTTATCATGAATCAAAATCACAAAACTAGACTTGCAAAATTGGTTTGTTACACAAAATACTAATTCACAATAATCAGTCACCAAGATATAATAAAATGATCATCCCATCATAAAATTAATGATTAATGTTGTTGAGTGGAGTGATAAAGTTACAAAATACAATTTGAACTTCATGTGAAGGTCACTCTATTTTGGGAATGATTTTATGAATCAAAAGAATGGGTTAGTGGATAGAAAATCCAACAAATAAAAAATATATTAAATATGAAATTCATGATTTTATGTATAAATAAATAATAAATGATGAAATCAATTTTAAATAATAAAAAATTAAATTTAAATAAATTCATTCATGTTTGTATAAAAAATCATGGATTTTTAATTAAACAAGAAATTCAAACACCCTCCCTTATGTTTGGTTTGATCATAAATGAAGTCTGAATTGACATTGTTTTCATTGATTTAATCAACCACATTCTTCAATTTATACAAATAACTATTTATTTAGTAATTATTGATCAACTATCTTGAGATTACCCACTAATGTGATCGAACCAGGTGCAATCTCCATCCTATAATTCCATATAGGGTTATATAGATAATACTAGGGAATTCAATAAATAGGGATTAACTAGTCAATTCATTAGTGTTATACAATTAAATGGAAACTAATTTACAAAATTAATTTAATTCATATAAACATCTCACAACTAAAATCTATCTACACATCGAATGATAATAAATTGTTTTCACAACTAGGGTATAAATCACACTCCATATTTATTTATTATCTAATGTTTTCCGTATGATACCCCATTTGGAGATAATACATTATTTCCAAAAAACATCATCTATATGATATAATAAATTTCATATTTTTAATATATCAACTCTATGGCTCTATGGGAATTGATACTCCATATTTAATCATCACTTATCATTGTAAATATTTTATAAAATCTTTCAATGTGTTAAAAATAATATGTTATGTTAGTAACTTTTCACCTACATCAGGGATTTATATCATGAAAAACCAAAAAATACTCCTATAGTTGAGGATATTGAGATATAACAAATTTATCCCACTTCCATGAGTAGTCGTGGAGGGTCCCACATTACTAAAAAAACAAACACTAAAGGAAAATATCATTTTTTATGGATCCTATCATACAAATATTTTATTTTCACCAGGTAGTCGGAGATGATTAATTCCTTAAAAATATCCATATCACACCATCTATAACATTAAATATGTATTGCGCTTATATCATCATCTATAATACATGACTAACACTATGAAACCATTTTAAATATGGGGGTATGGCCAAGAAATTTCCCCCTCACCTACCCATCATAGTAACTGTAAAAGGTCATATTAAACATTGAGATAAAATTTCACATCATCGAAAACATCATAATTATTTTGATTCGGTTCCATCATGGAAAGTAGCTCTCATTCAAAAAACATAAATATATACTCTTATTGTACTTAATTAGCTTTATTAAAACTCTAGGAAGTTCTCATCCACGCATGGATTGCCTGATCATTCATTATCATTACTCTCACATTCTTTAGGATGATTAATGTTGTCTCTCTAGACTCCAACTAGTATGATGATGTCCTTGAGGGTATACCATTAAAGGCCAAAATGGTGAAACGATAAGGGTGGAGTGGTAACTATTTTCAACCATGACATCACCAAGGGTAGATACACCTCTCAACAATCTTCATAAATAAAACATACTTTATCGTAGCATGTATTACATAACTTGAATAGTCTGCAATATCTAGACATATTTTTGGGGGTGTAATGCTTTTATTTACCTCAATTATATATCAAATAATAATTTATCCCCTCCATAACAATGACATGAAGTGAGAATCATAATGTGAAATGGTCATTGAAAAAACACAAATAATTAAGAAAATCTATTGCATGAATATACATCTCCATATCTTTATTGAACTCTACAATCAGATGGATTTGAAGCATTCCTACATGGTAAGATGGTTTTATATCACAATCCTATATTTGTGTACCCATACTTCTAATTTAATTCCCATAATAAAATATATGGATAGACTATATAATTGTTACTTCTATTTTGGTACCTTAACCTTCACATGATGGTAGGTGAGGGATAAAGAGATAAATTGAGAAACACACAACTACATCCTTGAAATCCAACTCAAATTTCAAAGGATATTTTAATGTATCATCCACTCATAGAAGTACCAATATAGAGGATGTATAAAACAACTTCATCACCACCTATTATAGAATCAGTGAAACCATTATCTATCCTCAAAAAGTATAAAGTGCATAAAAAATTAAAAACACATCCACAGAATGCCATACATATATATTTACATGAATTTTCACTATTAAGATAGTGTTATCAAGACTTCAATGTGAAAATTTCTACTTCCCGATCTATGTTTTTGGATTTTTATTTCTTCCCATGTGGCCTTAGCTATTAGTGAAAAAAATTAACCACTACCAGCATCTATATAAAAGAAGTTGTATGATTAGATCTAGAGGGAAAAGATAGCACATACATATTACCCACCTTTAGAATTGTAAATATGATGAAATTGACCACAATTACTACAACTCATTGAATGCGGGAATACACTACTATATCCACATGAAAGGCCAACACTTTTTGGCTAATTATATAAGAGGTACTTGGATCCTAGAGTAGTCAACAACAATTCTTTGACGAAAGCCTTCCAATCCAATGAACTAGCTCACTTCAGTCACCCTCTTAGGGGGATCTCTCACTGTCACATTCTAAAAAATATTTGTGTCTATCACTACTCCCTATTATATGATTACATATCTCAAGAAGTGTACATTTGGAGTCCATAATATTCTATTATATATAATTCTATAATCCTATTACTCATGGAGTATTTCTAGGACCATACACAAATATCTTACATGATCCTCCCCTAACACTAAGTATAAAAAGATGTCAATTCTGAAGAACACCATGAACCATTTTAAGATGATTTTAAATATATGAATTTATATTTAATTTCACACTACAGGTGAATTTAACATGCCTAAGGGAATCACTAATTAATCAAAGTAAATATAGTTTCTCTGGGAGTAAAACTATAGTATATCCTCCTCTTGAAAAATAAAATAGTGATAACCCATAAAGAGGCGAAACCCTTAGTGAAACTTCACCCCTAGCCATAGGTCAAGGGAGTCCTCAATTCTCAGAAGTTTATTATTTCTCTCAATAACTATTAGGTATAGAAAATTTTAATCTACCCATAACCTCAAAACCTCATCCACATTCTTAAAAAATAAAACTTGGTTGAAATAGTGAAACCTACATGGTGTAATAAATACATTCATCTACAGATCCTGAAACATCCAATTCTACACTCGTATCTTTGAGAAGTTATTTCAATATGTTTGGGCCAATATAATGCTCATACATGGGTACATGTCTTATATAGAAGTTACTCATTTGATGAAATATACTCATGTAACTCCATTAGGGAATACACCCTTGTATTCCTCCACCACCATAGGAACCTAAAATATTATAAAATCAAATACTCCAAGGTCCATACAATCCAACTACTAATAAATAATCTTTATCCTCCTCCATACAAACTCATCATTCTCTACCATTAATTCCCTCTAAAAGAAGAAGGAAAATTGCATCCTACCAACTTTGGTACTAAGAAACCCTAACTTGTAATACTCAAAATAGACATGGAATGTATGAAACTAATATATATATATATATATATTGGTAAATATTATGGTGAATCATCACCTATATGAGGGTATCACAAGAAAGGAATCCTTCTTGGAGTCGTGTCACACTATTAGAGAGAAGTGGAATCATCAAAACATCCAAAAAATAATTCTCGAAGCACGAAGTACAAGATAAAGATCAATTAGAAACTCCATATATCAATAAAGGGATAAACCTAGAAATGATTGGACCAGTATAGTCTCATAAAAAAATGATTTAATATAGAGAAAAATAGGGTACACCCCTGATCACACCGATAGCCTCTGAGTTATCTAGCTCCAAAACCTATAACTATCATTCTTGTTTGATGCTCATTCTCTAAAATATGATTCCATCTAAGACAAGAGCCCATACAAGATGGTTTCAAATGATCATATCAAGGAAATAATTAACAACCCCTTGATATTGTCTTATTTTTGTAGCACTTACTCATTTACATGATCTAAAAGTGTGTCACATTAGAACACTTCATGTTTGGGAAGGTATCCTTTTAAATGTCTTTTTTGAGGACACATCAGGTATCACTTGTGTTTGGGTCCACCAATGAAAAGTGTCTCATTATTTAAGGATAAATCTTTCTACCACTATCAATATTCTATCTAACTTGGTCAAACACTCCCACCACGTACTCGAGCAAGTGATCTACCACTCACAGTCGGTTTTATGGATACCATGAATTCTGGGTGATATCTATATTTGACACTCACATAATGTACAAAAAATCTTTATATCATATAAATTTATAGTATAAATGAAATAATACTCAAATTGATGTGGAATCATTAACTTAAACCACAATATATTTGTCAAAATGATGTTCATTGGGTGGGGGAACTGTTTACTATCTACATAGAGGCAATAACTCCTCTGTATTCCCCATGACTGAAGACTCATCACCCAGGGGACTATAATCCTAATAATTCCCTATAATCCTAGATTATTTTCCTTATAGTGGAACACATAAATATCAAATATTCACCATGATAAAAATAGAAAATACAATGAGATGGCGGAATAAGGATATAGAAACTACAATCGATTCCTTAATGTTTCATGTACCATTATTCTCTTGGAATATAGTTCCTACAAGTTCTTGGTCAACAGGAAGATTATTAGAGTCTTGGTTAATCTATAAATTGGATACCACACCTTCATTAGGTTCCCAATTCTGATATAGGCACTATAGAATCCATAATATTATTTACCAAGTGGACAAACCAATCCCCACGACTAGAATACGTCAAATAACTAGCGAAAGGGTGACATCCTATAAAACCACCGTATCCTGAACCAATCAACCTAGCCTCTCTAGAGCAGAGTTAATCTATGAATGATCTTATATGACTACCTCTAATAGTCAAAGGGCTGGTTACTATGACTGTGTATGAAAATCACACACTATAGAGGCCTTATCCTAATTTTCCAACTCATAAATACACACATCCATACAATAGTATAATGCATGATTGATAGAAAAATAATATTATAAATTCATATATAATCATTATCCCAAATTAAATAATATTAATTATTAAAAAATAGATAAATAGATAAAATAAAATCCAACCAATACAGTAAAAAAGTCAAAACACCTAACAAAAGGTGGATTATATGAAGATGAAAACTCAAGGAACTAACCACTGTTTTTTAGAACAACTAAAATCAACATTCCTTTTTGTCCTTTTTTGGGTTTCATCGAAAGACATTTTTTATAAATTATATTCAACATGTGTAGGAAGAGTGCATTAATGGGTGAGTTTACTTATATCCAATAAAACCCCCTAAAATCACAAACAAATTGCATAATAGAGAGAGTCAGCTATATATATCAATTACATGGGAATAAAAAATATAGACAAGATATTATCAAATTCTGAATACCTTCCAAAATGTTAGGTCAGGGTTATCAATTCAGTAGTAGGATTTTACTCGATGTTACATATCATTATTCATTAGATATAAATCACCCATCATGTCTCACTACAGTTATGGAACTAATTTGATAGGATGTGTGTGTTGGGTATTTCAATGGAGAAACATGTTAGAATTAAATGGGATAATCCAGTATCCTTAATGATACAAATTTTTTTTAAAAGAATATTGTTTATACATAGATAGGGGATCAATTTCATGGATTATTGGGGATAAGTAACTCTAGATGGATTAACCCCATATGAATGGTATCACACAACCTGGATTTTAGAAATGGTATACCAAGACCATCCTTTTGATGAAGGTTATAGGATCACACATGATATCTCAGAGTGAGATACACAACCTAATCTATAACTTTATGATATAAGTGATTGATCATCCAATTAGTTTTACAAGAAACCACATTGCACCCTCATTTATATGGATCAAGGTAAAGATTAAATAGTGATATGGATTGAGGAACTCACTGTATCTCATACCATGGTTGGGATTAGAAGAAAAAGGGAACTAAACTTCCCTTGATGGAGAAAACAATGTATCCCAGGTGGTAAAAATGTGTCCCAGTGAATTTGGAACTACATGTGCGTTATTGTATTACATGACATGTATCCCCAAAGATACATTGTGTGTAGAGGTTGTTTCAACATTGATTGTGTAATAACTACTTATGTCTACGCTCATTCCAAATTATCAAGAGTGTTTCCATTCATAATTTTTTTGTGAGGTAATATGAACACCTCTAAATTTACACCCTCTACAAATGGAGATGGATAGATAAGTGTCATAATGTATCTAGTTCCTCTACATGATGTGTCATATTTAAATTACCATTCAAATAGTCCACATTATATATTATGGTCCACACATTATTTTTTTTTATGTAAAAGATGTCCAGTAGTTTTGAATTTCATAGAAAATTATAGTCATTATATATATCTGTCCATGTCACTTCTCCCATCACTCCAGCTACAAAAAATGACTCTAACATCCCAGAATAAATGAGACTTAGTATGTAATGTCAGAAGAGGCTAGATTATGACCACCTATTAATTATAAAACATTTCATCGTAATTGACCTAAAAACCATACCATCCTGCTATTGGGAAATACACCACTAATGCTACTATTAAATCACCCCATCATCCCATCAAAGATAACTTGTCGACATTGAATGTAAATCCACCATCACATGAACATCAAATGGACTTCCATCACAGTTGTTATACCTATTTTATTTCTCAAAATCCATGAAATGATAATAAGATAATAGTCTGTTGAAAAAAATAATGATTACAGAATAGATGCTTACCCTGGTATATTCTAATCCTTGAAAAATCATAATATTGATGAAGAACACTGAATAATAGAGGGATAAAAACAAATAATACAATGTGTTTATAAAAAATACTATGTTTTCATTATTTCATTAATATAATATGATGAACTCAGGGGGATAAAAAATAAAAAAAATTAAAAGAGAATAAATATCAAAGTACTTAATCTATGATGAGAATGATAATATATGATAAACTCAATAATAATTACCCAAATATAGTTTTTAAATTATTTAATTAATTTTTCTATAATTAATAATTCTCAAGGAATTTAACAAAAAACTCGAATGCCCTCTTCCAAGCATGGATTGATCATTTGAGAAGCATGAATATTTATTTTTGACATTGATGAAATCCTCACCATTCAAAATTGGCCCCACTAAACTCCATGTTTATACATTATGGGTTCTTAACCTCGAGAACACCCACTAACTAACTAGATCTCTATCTATCCTCTCATACCTAAATGGCTATCTGGATAACTCTATAAAATTCATCAAAGTGGTATTATATAGATTAATCATTATGGAAAGGAAATTAATAGACAATTGAATTAATAAAAGCAATTTAATTCAATTAACCCTCCCATGACTACATTATATTAATGTATCTGAAACAAACATGACTTTTATCATGAATTGAGTAAAACTATGCTCTGTACTTAATTGCAGTCTTATATTTTCCATCCAATACACTGTTAAAGAGGTAATCTATTATTTTTGAAATAATAATTTACATGATATAATAATTTGAATATTTTGAATACATCAACATCAAGGAACTATGTGATATAAAACTCTATTATTACTCTATTCCTATTTAATTAAATATTATTTGTAATATTCTAATGAGTAAAATAGAAATTTTGGAGACAATACAAATTGTATGTTATATATCTATAAACCCACATTTATTTTACTCACATATTATTACTTCTTACATATTCATGTATTTTATCCCTCACCACTTTGGTTCTAAAGATGGGATAAATAATGTTTCTTAGAAAACATGACATATATGATATTATTGTAATGAAATATTCCTTTCCATATACATGTTTATAAGAATTATTTCATTGAAGTTATATTCTATTTTTAATGAATTGTAATAGTATTTACATAATATATTTGAATTATTTTAAATTATTTTTATGTAATCTATATTTCATATTGTCAATGGGTTATTTTGTTTGTTATTTATAAAATTGAGGAATGATTTTTTAATCATTATGACATGAATGGATTGTCTTGTTGTTATATCAATTATTCATAGTTTAGATTAATTTTTAACTTTACATAGGTTTTCCAAAATAAATCATATTCCAAAAATTGAGTATTTTTTATTGTATAAATTGTTTTAAAAAATAAAGCACGTTTATATTTTTTAATGACTTATGTCTAACATTTTACATTTTTTTATAATTAATTTAAATACACTTGAAGAATATTTTTCTTAAGTATATGAATTAACTAATGATAAATTCCACATTATTTCTGTATATGGATTTTGATAAATATGTATATAGATTTTTTATATAACCATCTTAATACACAATGGTTAATTACGATCTAATGAAATGATGAATACTTTTGTGATCTGGGAGAATATATATATATATATATATATATATATTTATGATTTTCATAATATGAATAATAGGTGAAGAATTATATATACATCGAATGAATTTGGTAAATCTTGATATGTGATGATATAAAAGGAAATTGAATTTAGAGTGACCCAAATATATTTTGGGACTCCGTATACTATGTTTATAGTAATTATAAGTGAACCCAATCCATTATGGGACTCCATACACTATGTTATGATTGTATTATCATAGAATCATGGATAAGGAAATGATTTTAGATCTTTATTTATGTTACAAAAAGTTATATCATAGGATTTTAATTTTCATACATTACACAATAAGGATTATTTGTGATTTTACATTTTTGGGAGTAATATATTTTTTTATGATAATGAATTATCCAACGATTCATGATTCATAGTCTATAAAAATTTGGGTATTTTTCAAAAATATATGACTATATTGTCATAAACATATTCCTATCTTATACTCACTTAAGTTCATCGATAGATATCTTCTAAGTTTACCCTAACAAATAATATGATCCAACTTTTCCTAAGTCCACATTTCCCTTTATTATGATCATATAAATTAAGTATGATATTCTTTATATTGGTACTATATGAGAATAAATTAGTGGGATATGTTGTGTTATTCTATTAAATAATATCATTATGTATCTTGTATCTAGTAACACTATAACATTATAGTTCTTATTCATGTATAATCCAAATATGTATTTAATACTCATATGAAATGTTTTAATATGTGTATCTTTTTACTATAACACCCTGATATTTTTTGAAATAATTTGTCTTTCAAATAAATCCTATCTTTTAGATATTTTTCATTATAACCAACATTGTCTTTATCTGGAGTTAAATAAAACAATAAGTTTATCATTTATTACCTGGAAAATTTTATTGATCCTCCATTATAAGAAAAACCTTGTTTATTATGAATTATGTGCCACACCGATTTTAAATGAAAAATAAAATACTATAGATATATAAATTTATTGTCTGATATTTATCACCAAGACATAAAAATGGTAGGTATAAATAGGATTAAATAATTTATTAATATATATGGTTTTCACATGAATTGATGAATAATCAATTGGTGACTATTTATATTTAAATAAAAGTAAAAACTATTTGAAAATAAAGGAAAAAGTCTTTTAAAAAACTATTTTTATGGGCGGAAATATTTTATAACTGAATAAATTAAACCAATAAATTTTAGTGAAATATGTTACATAAAATAAATTATTATATATTCAATAAAATCTTAAAAATTAATTTCATGTGATTACTAGGTATGGGAAAACAATTAATCCAATTTTCTATAAAATTGTCTTTCTATAAAATGAAATTTCACCACGATTTTCATAGTTATTTAAAATTATGTTTTGAAAAATTTAGAAAATTTATTATAAAAATTATTTAATTTTAAAAATTATATTTTAAAAATTATCTTGGATTTAAATTTATATGATAATCCAAAAAGATGATTTTTATGATTAGTATTGAAAATACAGTGTTGTATAGTGAATTTTTATTTTTTTTAAAAAAAATTAAAATGTAGAAATTTATTAAGATATAGGTTTTAAAAGAATAATTAGTCAAATTATATATATTATTATATAATTTATTTCATTGGAAAAATATAATATTGAATTTTGATAAAAAAATTCCAACTTTTGAACATTTTCTCTTGGAAATCTGTTTTTTCATTCTACTTGTGGGTATGATATTAAATTAAACTTTTATAATTTTGTGAATGTAATTTGATAGAATGTATTACATATTTAGAATAATCAAAAGTTATTTTTTATAATAAATAAACAATTAATTTTTTCATTAATTAATAATAAAGATATTTACCACACATAAGGTAAAAATGGGTTTACCATGGTGTTAATGAAACAACCCAGGGGATAGAAGTGTAAAAACACACATTAAAAAACTTTTGTGGACACATTTGGACCTTATATATTATATTATATACAATGAAACATTATTGAGACTTATTTTATTTGGCTAACATGGGTAGACATTTTGATTTTAAAAAATCACAAGTGTGACACTCACCTCATTTACAAGAGGTCACCCCTATCCTATCTTATTCACACATCAAAACCCATTATGATAAGAAACTAATTACAAAATACATTATTTACATATACCATATATTCCAATAAGACTTATTATTATCATAAATAATACTTAAAAAATCCTTTTTTAGGAAACTAAAAGAAGTTGTTTGAATAATAACCAATGTTCCTCTATGAGATTTTTATTTTAGTTTTACCTATACCTACTTAAATTCACATCAAAGCATTCTGATAGAATAAAATTAGAGTATTTGGTATAAATCGCTTCTATGAGGTAAATTTTAATCTTAATTCCTTATCCTCTTGAATCTAATGAGTTGTGAAATCCTCATTCACATGTAAGAGGAATATTGCATCTCATATTGATGTTATTTATTTTCTTTCACCACCAATCATGAATGGATATAATAATAAATATAGTTTTTATATATTAAATTAATTATATTATAATGATTATTTAATCATGATATCACAAGTTCTTTTTTACAGTTCTTGGCACAGGAATATGATTATGTCATTCATGTGTACAACATTCTACCTCCTCGAGAAGAGTTTTGATTCTTCCAGACTTTACATTGATGGTAATAAAAAGGATTTTCATGAAAATATTTTATATTTCTGACGTAAAATAATTCTAAAATGGTAATATATTATTTATTGTTCATCCCTTTAGTCAATTTATTAAATGTAATTAATTTTCATGCATACGTACGACCTACCGACTCCATGAATGATTTTTTTGATATTTTTGATTTTTTTCAGTATCTTTCAAATATAACTAATAATAAAAATATTCTAACTATATATCATATTTATATATTTATTTATATTTTTGATATTATGTAACCATTATAAAATTAATAGGATCCAAAAAGTAACAAATCAAATGATACACTAAAATAATGCAGTTATTTCCCAAAACATGACTTTTTTGTGGAATATTTAATAAAAACATACTAAAATGTCTTGAGTAAATTATATACCATATGAGAAAACATTTTATGATACTATAATAAATTTATAATAAACATATATTTATTATATAATATATTTCACATGTATGAATGATGTTGAGACTTAGGGTATGGGTTTTTTGTCTCATTTTTACTTTCAGTGAGACATAATTCATATTCACCCTGGGTTTCATTTATATTGTGTGTATACTACACATGAATATATTTTATAATCCAGGTAATTAAAATTATGGCTATTTATATATCCATCATATTATCGCTTTTTCATTGGGTCAAAATTTCAAATGTTATGAAATCTATAAGGTATTTTGTCTCAATTTTTCTCTTTGAGGCATATAATGCACCTATATTTTTTATTAGGTGTATATACAACACATTTTCTATGAAATATCATGAATATATCTATTTTAATGATATTATATTTTTTATTTAATTTTATTATTTCATGGTACATATGATTCCAAGATTATAATGTTGTAATGGTTTCATGTTACAATAATAATATTTATTAAGATGTCTCGTGATTATGCTTCTAATAATAAATTATCATGACCAGTCTCTCAAGAAACACATTTAATATTATTCATTTTTTTGATTCCATTAAAAAAAATTATTTAAAATAATTTTCATTTCTTTATGTAACTATTACTTCAAAATAATGATTTTATGAAAACTTGTATTTATTTATCACATCTGTTAAATACCCTTTTTCTTCAAAAACCATGTTTTCTAGAAAAAATTGGAAAATAATTTTTAGGTTTATAAAATTGATTTATTAGAGAATTTATTACCCATAATTTTTAATTATTTTTTTATGGAATCTTCATTCCTTTTCCCAATTAATTTCTTTTGGGTTTTTACCAAAAATTTAAATCAAAATATTACTTTAATGTGTATAACAAGAGCATAAATTATTTTTTTAGCCATTACTACGTTGAAGAATCTATTATATAATTTCAAGTATATTTTCAGTTAAAATAATTATGAAATTTTTTTCTGTTTTTATCATGTTTTATTTAAATAGAAAATTTTATCTTCCTAAATAAATGGTTTAAATTATTTTTAAAGCTTATATTTTATGTTTTTAACATTATTTCTATGAAAAGGAATTCAAAAATATTTTATAAAGTGTTATATTTATAAAATTACTTTCAATGAAATTTTATTTTCATTATGAAATGTTATAACTTATATAATAAATTTTTTCCATCTATGTTGATATCCTTTGATATTACTTTTCATTACATGGGATATGATCCAAGGATAAAAATTTTATTGATTCTCTAGATGTTATATTTTTACTATAAAAAGGGGATTATGAAACCCATTTCTATACGATGTGTTACACAATGATAAAATTTTTACGAATCGTGTTTCATTTTCGATGGGTTATACGAGTAAATATTACTTTTGGAAAACAATTTTTTCAATATTTTTTTATTTAATGAAAGAAAGAAATTATTATTAAACTAGTTTATTTTATAAAATTTATTTTATAAAGTCATGTTTATGAAACCCATTTAATTTCTTGGGTACTTATATGATGAATGTTTTATTATCATGTGGAACATGAATATATGATTTCAATTTTTTGATGTGTGTGACATATATCTCATTCTAACTCATTAGCTACTGATTGATATCACATGAGATAAGTATGGATGAAATTGGAAGTGAACGTACATTAATAATGGAATTTTACCACTATTATTTTCTTGGGAATGATCTTTTAATAATATGATAGATTGGGGAGTGAACCAAATTCAATACGATACTCTTGGAAATGATGATTGACTATAGAGTATGTGATTCTCTATGATTATGTGTGTTCCACAATTCGATATCTTTTTTTAATTTTATACTCCCATGTATCATGTTATTTGATTTCATTATTATTCTTGTATAATTAACTTGAATTATTTATAACTTTACACTATATTTTGATATTCGATATTTAGTGTATTGTTATCATATGTTATCCTCATGTTCTAATGCCATTATGATCATATTATGTTTGGATATTTACCTTGTTTACCCTTAATGATCATATGATCTAACCATTTCTTATGTTTCTTTTCCCTTTGTTATGATGATATATGTTTTGAGTGATATGACTATGAAGTGTGTTAATTATGAAGAACTATGTGGGAGAAAATGTATAAATATTATGAACTATTTTATTATGTTTATAATATTACAATAGAACACTACATTTATGATCTTCATGGGTGTGCTTTGAAATATAATTAATTTTGACATAAATGATTATATTTTTCTTTGAGAATATTTTGTCTCTATGGTTTTTATAAATGGAAATAATTAATTAAACTTGGAAACTAATAGTTTAAAATATTAGTTAAATAGTAAGGGATATTTATATGTATATTTATAGAGATATTTCTAAGGATAATTCTATGGTAGACTCAAAAATAGAAGAAAATTTAATCAAGTGTTGTTAAATTATATAGAAAGTGATTTCTATAAAATTACATCCATTTCAAGATAATAAAAGTGGAAATGGATATATAATTGATATAACCAAGGGTAATAACTCTAGAAATGGTTTACTATGATGAACTCAATCATCAAATGGTTCATGATAATGGGCCTTGCTACAAACCATCTTTGAAACTCCTTGTGGACATTCTTTGGAAATCAATAAACTCTTTATGAACCAACATGAATGAATTGAATAACAATAATTAATTACCTAAGATATCCCTATGTTTTCATTGATTTAAAATAATGTATCATGATTTATACAACCTATAAGTGATTCTTCATTATGAGGTGTTTTTTACACTATAATTATTTTTGATCAAAGTATGTTTTTTTGTTTTACATAATGGGTAGAACCAAAAGAAATCATGATATAACTGAATCTGATGGAAAATTTGGAGACATTGAGAAATTAAATTGGTTAATGTATGGATATTTTATTACTATGATTATTCCAAATCATGTACTGTTATATATGACTAACAACATGAACATTGGTGAGATACCTAACATGTATAATAAGAGTAAGTTGAAAATTTATTAATTTTCATGTGGTAATGAATAAAATGGAAAGAAGAAACATCTTCCAATATTTCAATAATGTTGGAAGAAGAATGTAAAAGAATATATCAAATGGAGGGGAAGATGTTACCTATGTAGAAAGGAGGGTTATAGAGTTACAAATTTTCAAGGAGTTTAATGTATAATATGTGGGTAATTTGGGAATTAGTTGACTATGTGCTTTGATCTAATTGTTATCCCCTAGACTATAGAATAACATATGTTATTTAAACTGATAAACTAAAAGTATTTAAGTGTATTTTCAGTTTGATTCATGAACTATGTTGTGGGATTATTACATAAATGGTTTTTTTATATCAAAATACAGAAACACCTATGAAATGTTTTAATTCTGGAATAATATATGTATTCATGTATGACTAAATTAACATTCAGGGGTACCACATTTGTTTTATAAGTTAGGTATACAGTAAGGAAAAATTATTATAACCCACATTTTATTTTGTATACAATGTTAGTATATAAAGATTATGAAAATTTTCCGATATATTTATAGAAATACAAACTTCTGGTTTTCTATATTTTTCAATGAAATGTTTATTTTAGGGATAATGACTTTTTATAGACATATGATTAATTTTACTAGTAAATTTTTGGGTTTATATTTTCATATACATTATGGTAATTTTGGATTATTTCAATTTTAGACCTCTTTATTAATATACATTTTTAATGGATTACTTTAATGTAATGTGGTAACCTATTTGATTAGCCAACACCAAAGGGAATGAACACACAACTAAAGGGAGATATGTGTATATAATCATCCACTAGACTACATAAAATATTATTTCTCATAGGAAAATATAAAGATAGGTATTAATATATATGTATCTTGATTCATTTTAAATTTTCAATTATAGGATGAGATACAAAGGACTATAATAATGGTCCAACCATTATCCATACTAGAATAGATGTGAGAAGACATCATTGTTGGGTTTGTCCTTGAACCCCCAAAAATTCAAAGTCCCATAATGATACATGGTCTGTAGTCAGTCACCTTATGAAGTTAACACAATTTATCTCTAACAATGAATATTTTAACATGGATATGACTTATAGGATATATAATTATAAAGTGTAAATGTTTCACTTAGTACAGAATTATATTATATTTGGTCCGAATCTGATAGTTACCTCAATGATTTTGTATTTTTATCCATGAGAGCTTGATACAAATTTGAGTTTCAGTAATGTATATCATCATCGAAAATATGTTCATTCTGGGAGAAAAAAATCATTCCATATAAAATATTCTACGAACTTTTTTAATGTATTTCCAATGTAGTTGGGATAAACACCTTCCTCCCGTAGAATTTTCATAAAAAATATAATTCACATAAGAATTTAGAATTATCCTTATAAATCACTTTATGGAACGATGTATATAAATACAATGTACTTTATTTAAGTTTAAAAAATAAAGATATTGGGACGTCATATATCTAATAAAATGGAAGATAATGTTAGATCAATTTAGAAACATATAAGGCTATCACAAATTAGACAAAAATGTTATGCTGTTAATTTTGAATGAAATAGAGAATTTTATGTTTGTGGGAAGTTATTTCAATGAATTTTTCAATGGAAGGAAGAAGGGAAAACTAATACAAAGGTATATTAGTCACTTTTACATTCATAACTGTATCAGGACCATAGGTTATAAATTTGTGTTACCACTAATCTTATATCCAGCTCACGATATCTTCCATGTAAGTCCTTATATGAAGTACATGTCAGATATATCACATGAACTGAACTCAGATGTCGTACTATTGATGAGTGATAATTATAATGTCAAATAATTAGTGGATATTATGGATCATAGAAAGAAATTTCAATGAAACAAGACCACTCTCATGGTCTATGTTTTATGGAGAAACCACCTTAATAATGATTTTTATGGGTACCTTGAGATGTAATGAGGTATAAATATCCTCCATTTTTGTACCAGTGTGGTGAATATTGAGGGATAAATTCATTTTTATTTTTTTTAAATCTGAAACCCATAGATATTCTGAAATATATATTTTTTCACCAAAATTTATGTTTTTGATATTTTTCATCTCGTTGAACATCGAGTTTAGATTGTGTTACAAGAAACGGTGAGTTAATCATGAATTACACACAATAAAGAGTTTGGGTTACATTACACACGATATTGATTTTATCTTTCACTACATTGAAACATTGAGTTTAAACAAAATGTGAAATACTATTAATTTTAAATTAGAATTTTCCCATACTACAAATAGAATATTTAAAAATGTATTCGGTATTTTTAATCCTTATTATTTATATTATCTTATATATTAAACTTATATTTTAACTATTGTGAATAGTTAAAATATTAAATTTTATTTACCATGGATAAGGTAAAACAATTTTACTAGAGGGTTAAATTGAAAATATAATGATTAAAAATGAACCAAAATATGTACAAAAACATTGAATAGACTTATTTATATGATAATGTTCAAATTTTGATAATTCCTCATTTTGGATCCCTATACCATATGAAAAATATGTGTACATATTTTTATTTTAAATCATTAAAAGTGTTCCACTCACCTCAATTATAAAATTCCATCCCTATCCTCTCTAACTCACACTTCCAAACACCGTTTTTTAAAATAAATTCCAAAATAACTCCTTAATTTTATAATAATACCCAAAAAGACTTATATGTTTCATAAATACAACCAAAGAATCCATTAGGTGAAAATTGAAATATTTTTTCAAAATAATAGTTAGGTTCTCAAACTAAGCATTTTATTTTACTTCTTTATACACCTAATTGATTTCTTATTAAATAATTATGACTAACTTTTTTAATTAAATTACATATATTAACATGTTATTATGATAATTTTATAACCTATGTATTACTCCTCTTCTATAAAATGGGTTACTAAATCATTATCCATGTCTACAGCAGGATACAACCTCAGGAACTGATATTATTCTTTTTACATCACCATCTCTCATAGTTGGATATAATGATAAATTTATTATTTATATAAGATATTTATAATATTATTATTCATCTTGAATCATGGTATCACATGTTACTTCTTACATTCCATCCAGTGGGTTTATGGTAACCTTTTTCAGGCGTACGACTAACTATCTCCTTGTATAGTGTTGTGAATCATTCAAACTTTACATGGAATTTAATAAGGATGATTTTAATGAACATATCAGATATATAAGAAATAAAAATAATACTGAATTAGTAATATATAATCTACCTTTATTTCGTTCCATCCTTTTGGATAATTGAAAGTTTTGGAAGGATAGTGATGTCAATAATAACTAAAAGGGGGTGGATATTCATTGATTTTTTTTAAACGAACCAATGAATTTTAAAAAATAAATATTTATTATGAGTGAAATGTTCATGAAATGAGGTTCATCAGAAATAAAAAATGAATGAACATCAATATTTATAATGGTTCAAACCAAAAATAACATAGTCTACTCATCAAGATTCTCAACTGCTGAATAATATTCGAACCCTTCAAGTACCTAACTTCTAATGGTGTGAGAAAATTATCACAGACTCATCCTTTTACAAAAACTCGTAGGTATAACCCCATATTTTTTTTGGACACTCATCCTACTCTGTTTTTCTAAATTTTTATCTTGTTTCACAACCTAGGACTTCCCTTTTGGTGAGGGAATATCCTAACTATGCAAGAGACTATTTTGATTGGGAAAAGAATAAATGTTTCTTGACATAAATACAAAAAAGAATGATAATGATTACATATATAAAAACAAATAAAAGTAAATTACACGATAACAAATGTGAAAGTTGTTTATTCTTGGTGATCATTGATAAAATGAATGGAAAAAATTCAATATATGTTGTTCTTATATAATCAAAACCACAATAAAAAATTTGAAGAGATTTATTGAATTAATGAGAGCTAGAAGAATTATATTGATGTTGTATATCACATAATATATCAAATGATCTATACTAGTTTTTTATTTATACCTTAAATATGTCTCTAGGGTCATTTAAAAAATATTTTTATAGAGATTTTCTATGTCCAATAACCACAAGACACATATTAGTGAATTACGATAAAACAATATTATCATTACCTTTATTTTTTATAGTTTTGATGAAAATCAGAGAAATATCGTGCTTTGTATTTCTTAAACAACTATTAAAAAATTATTTAAAATCAAAATTTTTATAAGTGTATATAATTCCAAATTATAAACTATTTCAAATATAAGAATAATCTTCTTGATTATTATTGTAGTAAAATATTTTAAATGTAGAACATAATATGTGATATATAGTGCACATATACATGTACTTAAAATAATTATTAAAATTAATTTTTACACAACCGTCAATGATACTTTAAAAAAATATAATAAAACATTTAAAAATATATTTATTCCCATATCATCAATTTAAAAATAATGAATAACAATTTTAAAAACAAAATTTTAACTAAAAACATATTGAATAACTTGGCGATGGAGTATTCTACCGTTGGTGTCGAAAAGGGGGTTGGTATACCATTGATGTCCCATAATGGAATGATCAGCCGTTGGTTTCCAATGGTATATTAATGTACCAATGAACCATAATTCTACCATTGAAAAACCAACTATAAATATACTAAATAAACAAAGAAAGTGATTCAAAACAAGAAAAATATCCTAGCACACCTGATGAGAAGAATATCAAAAATATGATCAGTCGTGGTAAAGGCTACAACCTTTATGCTATGAAACTTAATGTTCTAAAAGAAATGAAGGAATCGATGAAAGAAATTAAAAATTGATACCATCATTGAAAGGATCTACCAGTGATGGTGATCTACCAGTGGATGTCCAATAGTTGAAAAATAGATAGTGTTATTTGATTATTCTACTCGTGGACAGTTAATCTACCATTTTGAAATAGAGAGTAGTACGTGGTTATTCTACCAATGGATAGTTGATACATCTTTGTGAAATATATATTAGTATATTATTCTTATATATGTGAAAAAACGTTCTATTTGTGGAGAATAAACTAATGTTAAAAAAATTATCATCCATTCAAGAATATGAAACTAGGGGGAAAATGATCCACCATCGAATACGAAGTTAGCATTTCAAATATGATATACTGGTGGATCATGATTCACTATTGATAAATAGTGATTCAATCATGTGATAAAAAACAAGCAATGTTATATGATGATGCCATAGTTATGGAGATAGCGTTTGTTACATGAACTGATGAAACAACAAATCATCTACTGGTGGACATGAGATCTACTAGTGATCATGAGTTTTCCATTTGATGTAACAGGTGATACCATTACTAAATCCATTATAAGAGGGGTTAAACCTTCACATCACACTAAGGATTAAATAGACAAGTTCAAGAGCTGGTTGTGGGTTGAAGGTTGTAAACACACATAGGTGAGATATCTATTGTACTGAAGTACACAAGTTGAAAAGGTTCAAAGACTATTTATTGTTTGAACAAGATTTGTGAAAGAGAATTATTAATATGTGAGAGAGAAAAAATTTATTTAATAGTTGAGATTATATTGGTCGAATGGTTGAGTGGTATCTGGGTTTTTTAAGTTAAATGAATTGTGTATCTAGCTACACATCCAAAGTTTATTATGGGATATGGATAATGACTGATATAATAATCAAGAAACACCTTTCCCCACTTGAGTTATCAATAGTGTTTTAGAACCTCCAAACCACTTCACATACACACACACATGAACCATTACCCAACTAGTTAACTAGGACCAAACTTTGAGTGAATCATTTGTCGAGATACAAAATCCTGGTATCCTTATGACTACAGATAGTCTAGGCCCCACATCCTCTATGAGGGCTACCAATTGAAGGCCTTCCCATGGGGTCGACCCCTTGGGTCACCTTAGTATTTTTGAGGGATACACTACGTCCCTCATAGTAGATTTTCTTTTTAAAAAAACTAAAAAATGTTAAGGCAACGTTATGTAAATAAAATATAACAAACATTATATCATTAAAAATATCTTAAAAACACTAAAAAATTAAGTGTTAAAATTCAATTACTATTAAAATAATAATAAATGTAAAATTAACATGATTATATGGTACATAAAATATGAATTTAATAAAATTTGATGAGATAATAATTTATTAAAAAAAGGAAAGATGTTGAAGTATTAAAAACAATAAACAATTTCTAATACAAAAAATTTCTACATTCTCAAAAATTATAAATCAAAATATTTATTAATGCTTCAACAAAAATATACACCTTTTTGAAATGTACCAAAATTAATATTATATTTTTCCTATAAAACACCCCACCATTTAGTCAAGATTAAATAAATTAAAAGTAATATAGTATTATATTTACATAAGATAAAATATATATTCTCATTATTCAAATAAGTAAATAATTAAGATTGAGTAAAAGTTAAGAAATTATTTTTTAAAATTTATAATTAACTAGAATCTAATTACAGTATAAAAATAGAATTCAATTATAGAACACACAAATGAAATTGAAATAAGTGTGAAGAATTACCAAATAAGTAATTATAAAATATATTCTTAATAGACACACCTCTGAGAAATTAGTTTGATATACAAGTCAACTTTTTAGGATTCATGAAAAATCTATTAAACTTTTAGGAAAAGATAATAATAGAATTTATTATTTTATAGTATAAGAACATAAAATTCCCTAATATATTGATAGTATTAAAAATATTTTTCAAATATGATATTAACTTTTATTGACAATAGGTTTTTTCAAACAAGAGTTTGAAACAAAAACTACAACAAAAAATTTGTTAAAGGAGTTAGTGTTTGACAAAACAATATGTATACACTAATTTAGAACATACATTGAAGAATATTACATAAATTAACAAGAAAAGGGTGTCCACTACTAAATCAATTTAACGTTAAATATTAGTATATCAATTGTGTAACAAATCATTATTGGAACGTAAACATATGGTTAACATATTTAGAACTCCAATTTTAACTATGTAAAAATTGATTTATTTCTTAAAGAAAAAAAAATATAATGATTTTAATACATATTCTAGAAAGAAAATTATTATAAAAAATATATAATATTTTTTTTATTCAAGAATATCAATTAATACTATAGTATATAGTATTTTTTATAAATAAAATAAAATAATTATTTGAGAATATTTTCCATCTTAGGTCGAATACGATTTAGGTAAAATTCTTTTGGTACTAATGTTGTCATGAATTCATCAGAATTAACATAATTCCTTTTAAGAACCCAAGTAAATTTCAAAAATATATTTCTAAATATGTATGAATAATTTTTTTGAGATAAAACAGTTCTAGTATGACTATAATATTGAATGAATCTCATTGTGTATTCATTGGTATAATTATATTTCATTCAGAATTTAAATAATGTTACAATGGAAATAATCCCTTTTGAGATTATAAAAAAAGTTGTCTTATTGAATTTTGGTTATAAACATTAAAAACCAAAACCTTTGTTTTTACAATTTCTTTTTACCATAGAAATAATTTCTTTATACTATTATTCACCATGAGAAAATGTAGATAATTTTTTTAATATTTGAAAATTAGTTTATGAAAAAATATTACATTTTTTAATATATTCTAAACAAGTTTAGACATTCACATTAGATCAATATGATTTGTTTGTTAGTTTATGATATTATTTTCTATGTTTATTACATTCGTTATCAACATTAGTGAAATATTCCACAATAGGATGAATTATTATTCCATGGTCATTATCATTTACTATTGGAATTTAATTATGTATTTCATTTTTATCTTCTATTTAAAAATATCATAAATAATATTCATTTTTAATTATTTATTTAGGAAAAAATGATATTAAAATTTTAACTTTCACTTTTCACTTTCAATTTTTAATTAAATAATCTATTACTTTTTCATTTAAATTATCATTATTTCTCTATTATTCTGAAACTACAATTACTTGATTCTTCATTACGTTTATTAAAATTTTTAATTCTAGGGTTCATGGAATTATTATTGGGACATGAGTAAGAATTAGTAACATTTTCATATTTAGTTATTATATTTTTTTCTATATTTTCTTTAGTTCTGAATTGAGTAACTAATGAATTAGTTACCACATATTGTACACCCATTAGGGAATGGTAACCTGTTTCTTTATTCACATCCAGATTCACTACTGGAGTCTGAACTATCAAATCCATCTCATCCTATAAATAGATATTTTTTTCATTTCCATTTTCAAATTTTTTCTTCATTGAATGCTTGAGTTTGGGGATATAAAGTCATATTTTACCTTTATTCGTACACACAAAACACATTAGATCTGAAACATAATTATTATTACATGAATCTCTATTCTTTTAATATTTTTGATTTTTCTTCTGGAACTATATCTTATTACAATTAATTTTCTTAAATTTAAAAAGATTATTTATATAGTGATACACCACATTATAAAATTCAATGAACTAAAATTCATAGAAATTATAACTATTAATCAAATTATATTTACAATAAAATATCCTTTTTTGTTTTTAAATCATCATCATAAATTTTATCATCTCTAATTCATAATGAATTAAAAATCCTATTAGAACATTTATAGTATTCTCTTTAAAATTCATACTCTCATCAATGGACACCTTCTATGCATGCAATATTTTCTGTAGATCTCTTTGTACTCTCTTCACACAAGATGTGTGGTACAAAAACAAAAAATGTGAACTCTAAATATTAGTAATGTATTTAAAATAATGGAATTAATACTTTATATGTTCTTTATCCCCTATCTGGAGGTCTCTGTATTCTACTCAGAGCATTCTCACCTTGTTTTTTGAGCTTCCTCTTCTCATAATAAGTCACTTTAGGTATCCTTTATATATAATGTTCTGTATTACAAGGTAAAACATGGATATATACTCTAATACATATAGAATAGTATAATATATTTTTAACAATATTATGAAAAAAATATTTTACAATTTTATTAGATAAAAGTGTATCTAGATCAACTTTTGGTAGATCTATTGGCTTATCCATGATAGTCTAGTGATCCAACATTAACTATTTCATCCAATATTCCATTGTCTCTTTATTTTAACCATTTTTATGTTCACTAAATAATTCGGTTTTTATGTAATTTATCCATAATTTTAATTTACACCATCCAACTTAAAATAAGACATTTTCTTTTCATCCTTATATAGTTAATTCCAGGATAGTAGGTAACCATAAGATATAAAAATAAAAAACATAAATAGTCATAAGGGTTAACTATCTATTAAGGGAGCCCTAAATTTAGATACCAATTATTGGATATATAGTGATGGAAGTAATAACAAGATAGGGGTGAATATTAATATAAAATTTTTAAATGAAAAATAATAAATGTTTTGAAAATAAATATTTTTATTGATTTTAGTGTTCTTGAAATGAGGTGCATTAGAAATAAGAAAAATTAAAGAACAAAATGTATTATATTGGATTAGTTAAAAATGATCCTTGTACACTCTTAAACCATATCTACTCAATGATATGATTGGTAAAGGCCAAGAACCTCACATTTAATTATGTGACAACATTGCCACTAAAACTGCCTTTTAAATAAACCTTGAGTAAATACTCCATCTTTTACTAGAGACAAAACTTAGTGTGTTTACCAATATTTTGATTATGAGTCAAATCACATTCAATATTTTTTGTGGGGGGTGTAATTAGATGATTTCAGAAATTATTTTTATTAGGAAAATCATAAACCAAACTCAATAAAATATAGATGAAAGAATAATTTTTACTAAAAGAAATAAATGTCGGTAAATTAATTTATGATCAAACTTTTTGATGATTTTGATGTTTTGTGATCGTCGATCACTTTAATGGAAGGATTTATAAATTTAATGTTATTTAATGATAATATCTACAGTACAAATGTTTCACAAGTTTCATTAATGAATGAGAGTAGTATGAATATTATTAATGTCAAAAAAGCATGTACTAAATGATCTACTCTAGAATTTGATCTTATGACTTGAATATTTCTATTGTATCTTTAAAACAAATATCTTTTAGGAGAATATCCATGTCTAATTACTTCATGTGACTTATTATTAAATAAAAATCAAAATAACATTATAGTTTTCCTCATTTTTTAAATAAGAAATTAAAATTAGAAAACATTTCCACTTTTTATTTCTGAACGAAATATTTAAAAACAATTTAAATATTACATGTAACAAATTTAATAAATTTATTTGTATAAAAAATAAAAATAAAAGAATAATCTTATAGATTATAAATATAGTAATATGTCGTATAAATTGAGTATTGTGAGTGATATACAATGCATGCATATATATACACAAAATAATTATATAAATTTTATTTTTAAAAAAATTAAATTATATTTCAACAAAATATAATAATACTTTTAACAAAATAATAATATTAATAACATCAATTAAAATGAAATAATAATACTTTTTGTAAATTGTTTTTGAACTAACTGTTTATTAAATAACCTAATGGTTAATTAATATACCATTGATGTTCAGTGGTGATAGATCTATCATTGGTGACCAATGGTAGAATTATCTGCCAATTAACCATAGGATTACTATTGAGAAAAAAGATAAAAATATATTGAAGAAAATAAGAAAACAATTTAAAAGATGTTATAGTAGGATATAATGCCCAATGAGAAGAAGAGACACAATATTATCCATCTGGAGGAATGCTACATCCTTTCCACTCTAAAAATGAAGGTTCTATAATTAGTGAAAGCATCAATAGAAGAAACTGGATGGTTCTACCATAATTTAAATAATCTAAAGATTATCATGATATTCTAGAGATAGTGATCTACAAGTGGATTTCAAATGGTCGTAAAATATAGTGTGATATATTATTCTACTACTGGATGATAGTAGATCTACCATTATGAATTTTGTAGTGGAATATTTTTCCTCTTTAGTGGATATTTGATCTATTATTGTGAATAAAAGAGTGGTATATGACTCTACTACCAGTGGAGATAATGATCAACTGAGGGAGAATAAACTACCTTTGAAAAAATGAACTCCTAGTCAATAATAAGATAAAGGTTGAAAAAATATCCACTAATGAAAATGATATATCACTTTAAATAGGATCTACCAGTGGATAATGATCCAAAAATAATAAATGTTTCTTCCATTACATAATAAAAATAATAAAGTTTTGTTGGATGATTATTCCACAGTGACAATGAGAACTAGTATCAAATGCACCAATGACTAAAGATAAGAACTACTGGGGGACATGATATCTAATTGTGATCACTGATATACCATCATAAGAAATTGGTTCTACTATCACTAAAGTCATTAGAGGATGCATGGAATGAGTACTTAATAAAAAGGATTGATTCGATTAGTTTGAGTGATTTCTATTGGTTCAAGGTTGTAAAAAAACCTAGACGTGATATCTGAAATAATAAATAACATTTTCCATTAAAGGTATAATATGATTTTTTTTTTAATATTAGATGTGCATGATAATAATTAATAAGTTAGAAAAACAAAAGAGATTGAATGGTGGAGACCCAATTTATTGAAGAGTTTGGAACTATCCTAGTTTTTTATCATGGATGAATAATTTCTCTTGATGCATGTCCTATATGGAATATGAGAGTGGGGAAATATTTTTATAATAATATATTCATGCCTTTCCCAACTCGGTATTCAACAAGGGATTAAAAAACGTAACCCACTACACATAAAAATGGACCAAAACCATTCCAATTAACTAGGCCCAACCTATGTGAAAACTAGTAAGCCATATAACTAGGCCTAGTGTAATTAGTCTTATATATGCAGTACTGAAAAAATGACCTATACCCACGGTTCAAAACCGTGGGTATAGCCCCCAAAACCGTGGGTATAGCCTATACCCACGGTTTTGGGAACCGTGGGGTGGAATGGCGTCGGTATAGGAGTCTCAGCCAATACCCACGGTTTGGAGAACCGTGGGTATAGGGGAGTCCAATTTGGCACAATGCTGTTCCAGCATGGCACATAGCATACCCCACGGTTTGAAAACCGTGGGGAATTATTTTTGTCAAAAAAATAGAGTCCAGGAGGTCTTGAACCCGTGCTGCGCGTTAAGCTTCATGGTAGTCCCGCACCAACAGACCAACCCGACCACTATTTTTATTTGTTTAATATACATATATCTTTGTATATATATTAATATAGTGTATTTAAATAAAAAACGATCCCAGCAGATTTCGAAACTGCACCGCGCACAGTACCTCGCGGCCGCAGAACCCAACAGACCAACACATTTGGAATATTCATTTGATATATGTACATATATTTGCCTATATATATTAATATATGGTATTTAAATTCAAAAAAAGGTGCCCAGGGGGTTTTGAACCCAGGATGCGCGCTGAGACACGCAACATCGCTACACAACCGGACCAACTCAACTATACAACTTTTGATTATTTAGATTTATATGTATATAAATATATTCATCTAAACTGTGAAAAAATGTATCCCCGTAAAATATTCTCGTGTCCTGCCTAATTTTATTTGCCCACTATAATGCGGGAAAGCTATACCCACGGTTCTCTAGAACCGTGGGTATAAGTCTTCAAAAAAAACCCGCAATACCTATAGTTTTCAAGAACCGTCGGTATACATATTCAGAAAATACCCTATACCCACGGTTTTCTCCAAAACCGTGGGTATAGGTCTTAAAAGAAAACTATACCCGCGGTTTTTGGCACAACCGTGGGTATAGGTTCACATGTTATCCCTATACCCATGGTTGTGGAAAACTGTGGGTATAGGGGTACCCTATACCCATGGTTTTTTGTAAACCCGTGGGTATAGACCTATTTTCCAGTAGTGATGGCCAAGGCACACCAACCAATTTGTGGGCTACCAAAAGTAGAAGTGCCCACATGGATTCCCCCTTGGTTCCCCGTATCATGGTTGAGGACTATCCTAGGTCGCTCAGAATAGAAGGGCCATTTTTTCATAAACTATTTAAAATTAAACTGAAGTTAAGTAAATATAAAATAAATTCATTAAAACATTGAAAATATTTTAAAATTACTAATATTTTCAAATACAAAAAATCAGTTACTATTAACAAAAATTGGTAATTTTAAAATTAAAGTGATTATATTCTTTTTAAAATATGATTTTAATAAAATTCTATGATACTGTAATTTATTAAACAAATGAAACTATTAAATTATTACAAACAATTACAAATTTCAGAAACATATACAAACAATGCGCATTCATGGGTATGACCTACGATCTCTATGAATGGTATATTTTATTTTAAGTCTATAAATTTTAATGACTACTAATAATACATATATTCTAAATATATATAATATATTTATATAACAGTGATAATTCCTTATATTATTGAAGAATGATTGAAGTAATATGACCAAAAAATTAATAAACAAAAACATACATGAAAAACCAAGTAGTTATAGTAAAAAATGTTACTATAATAATGAGTGGATTATAAAAGGGTAATAAAAGGTCACAATCAAACCATACATATTATGATATTCATATTAATGGTTATGAAATATATTTATCATAAATTTTATTTGTTATATAGGTGTGTTAATAATGTATGATGGAATTCAATACCTAAGGTAAGAGATTTCGTTCTCACTTATGTTTTCTATGTGGAACAAACCATAATCACCACCTATTTCTTATATGCGGTGTAGATTATATAAAATAATTTATTTTATGATTATTATGTTTAAAATTGTTAGAATTATCATATCCATTTTCAGATAACTATTTAATGGGGTTTATAGTTCAATGACTACCAATGCGATAAGTGATTTTTTATCTTAATTTTTCTTCTTAATGACTTATGTTATGTTATTAATTATTGATAATTTTGAAGGCTCATATATAGAACCTATGAAATATAACACCATGAATTTATCTATTCTCATGAAATTATATGATTCATTTAATTTTATTCTTCCATGGGAATTACAATTAAAAGTTACCAAAGTGGTAAGGGTTTTAGGTTACAATCTCATTGTTTATCAAAATTGGTAATGATTATAATTCTATGATGAAATATTATGATATATTTCTCAATAAAATCATTTATTTTCTTGTACTTTTTTTATGTCATGATAATAGGGGTTTTCCCTTCATTTCTCTCTAATTATGTTCTCATGAGTTAAAAATTAGTTTTTATGAAAAAATGTCTTTATTTCTCATTATATCGATGAAAATTTTTATTAAAAAACAATGTTTTTAAAAATATCTCGTAATTTATTTTATATTACTCATATTTTATTTGAAGGATATTTTTACCCATATATTATACTTTTTATAAATTTTTATGAAAGTAATCAGCATGTCATTTTCCAAAAAAATGACTATTCATTTATTAATAAAAATTTTAAAAGAATATTTTTTACATGTATATGACATGAAAAAAGTTTCCCTCCATCATGGACATTTTTTTATTTAAATAATATAGTATATTTTTCTTAGTTGCATTAAAATAAAATTATTTGGAACATTTTTCAGTTTGAAAATATTTTTTTCAATGAGAAAATGTTATTTTTCCCATGAAATTATTTAAATAATTATTAAAGACTCTATTATTTGTTTTCCATTTTATTTTCAATGAAATATATCTCAATAATATTTTTGGAATTATTAGTTTTAAATTTTTTTATTTAAATAAAATATATCTTCCTCAATAAATGTTCTATGTGGTCATTGGAAATAATTATTAATCTCAGAGGAAAACCATTTATGTTACGTACTCATTGTTGGGGATGTAATTTGAGGATATCATTCTTATTCATTCAATGAATTTCATATCTTTATGAAGACGTGAATTTATGAATCCCCTTTCTCTTGAATGGGTTATACCATGATATAATTATTATGAATCCCATTTATTTTTACTCATGTTATACCATGATAAAATGATTATATATCCAATTTATTTTTTAATAGGATGTTCTTTCTCGAATAACATTGTCATATATTCACCGGAAGCATGGTCATAAACTGGATTACCATAAAACATCAATCAAAACAATTATTCATCCATATTCATTAAATAAAATAATATCTTATTAATCATATTGAATAGATCTAATAAATTTGAATGATTTATCAATTATAACATAAAATACATAGTTAATAAATCCATCTTCAGTTTTGTGGTCATCAGTACTATACAATTTAGTTTATCCATATCAATCATCTCCTCATCAAAACAAAAAACCATTTTCTCATGATATAGGTCATATTGACAGATATCTTCTGTTAATAATATGTGCTATATAAAATAATAACTTTGTTTTAGACTATGTTTTTATTTCATTAGTAATATTAAAAAAATTCATTAATATATATAATAAAAAAACTCATTCGGGGAAATTATTATATGCATCATGATTTATTATTATTCAATTTCAATAAATAGTAACATTAGTCATCCAACTTCCTTTTCAATCAATTAACTAGGCTATGTCATATTATCCCTTAATGATTTTTTACTTTTATATTTCATTTTTGGCCCCATCATACTGAGAAATATAATCATTAATCATAAAACCTTGATGATTATCTGCATGATAATTCACATTAGAAAAAGTATTTTCCTAACGCTCATACATTCCCAATATAAGGAATTAAAAAGTCAATGATATATTTAAGATGCCGTTTTTATCATACTTTTTGTTAACTAGAAATGTAATTTTTCCATCTCAGATACATACACGTTTTCCTTCCTTCCCACACCGAAAATATATTCTTACCTCTTTGAGACATTCCCTTGAGTGATTCACTCCATGTTCTTGACATATATGAAATTTAATATTCTTTCATCCATGGTCTACCCTACCTAAAAACTAATTAAACTCTACTATTATCTTTATATGTGTGTATGAGAGTTGTTTATGGTTCACATTTTTAAAAAAACCCCATTATAAATGATTCAAGAAAATCCAAATTTCCATCCACCCAATATCATCCCAGTTAGTTTCTCATCATCTTATTTTATTTTTCACATAGAGTTACACCAGTTCATTATAGATCCATCCATTGAATAAATCGAAATAGCAATGTGTGAGAAACACTAATCATATATGAAATACACAAAAATATGGAAATCTACTTATAAGATTTAAAAATCATGAAACCTTTATTTAAATCTATGAAACTGTAGTCTTAACATTGGTTATCCATGAACATTATCTAATTTATGTACTTCATGATATTTCCTAAATATTTTGTTTATTTCAAAATCATATCTCCTATGAGTGTTAGACCAAGTGAGCAATATGGCCGATTGTTGTGCACCGGGTGATGATTGAATCTTGAGAAATATGATCTTCACAAAGATATTACATCTAGGAACATATGTTCTAGAACCACATCCAATTTTAATATTTAGAGAAAGAATTAATATCATGGAAACCACATTCTCTATCCATTACCAATATTCAAAGTCATTTTTTATACATTGAATCAATATTTGAAATATCAATAGAGATATCAAAGATCATACCCATAAAAATATCCCTCGGGATTTCTATAACATTTTCTCATATATTCATCAATTGGTTAACTAAAACATTACTATTCTACCAACTATAGCTACACAATCATATCTTACAAGGATATTACATCATTTTAGATGAATATTTATTACATTACATAGAAAATCCTGAAAACTTCTATAGTTTAATGACTTTTAAAAATTGGAACACACTCTTCTAATCTACAGAATTATCTCAAATGATTCCCAAAAATATCTCACCATTTAGAACTTTTCATATACATACCATACATAAAACCTTTATTTATAACATTGGGAATAGATACATAAGAAATGGTGAGATTAGTATACCATTAAGGGTAAACAAGGGAAATATAAAAACATAATATGAGTATAATGTTATGAGAATTTGAGAATAACATATGATAATCATACCAGGTATACCAAATAAAAAATAATGAGTCGTGACATAATGAATGTGTAATTTTTTTTTTCTATTGTAAGGATTTATAAAAATTCATTAAATATGAATGTTTAATTATATTTTTTTGTGAGGATTTTTTGAAAAAATTATAATGGGCGTTGAATTGATAAATTAAATTAAATAAATTAAATAAATTAAATTTATTTATTTATTTATTTTATTGAATATTGTGACCTACATCTTCATTAAATACACTATTATGACTGAATATCATGGTTGTCCCCTAAACCCTATAGATATATAAGTGTGTTGGGGGAGAGAGTTCTTAGCAGATGACATCAGATCAAGATTAGATCGAGGACAATTTCATAATCAGAGTTCTTAGATCTCGCCAATTAATGAAACATTGTACTGTTCTCCATCACTAACCAATTAAAACTATTGGAAGGATTTTTATTTATCAATTTCCATCCCATTATTTTTTTTCAGTGTAACAGGTATAAATTCAATGAAAAAATCTGATTCACACATCATTGGAATATTAAATGGAAGGAATTTTTTTGATTTATTGACTTTATACCTCATTTATCATCTTTTCCTCCGCAATGGATTGAAGTTCAATTGAAAATATGGCAAGGTTCATTTCTCAGAATTATATTTTATGATTTTCTATCCCTGTTCTATGTGTAACCATCATTATAATTTGTATTTTACCAATGATTTGATGAATACACAGTAAAGGACCAATGTGCATTCATTAATTGGTGAAACAGATCATTATTGCATGTTTGGGATGGAGATTTGACAATGCAATTGTGGGATATGACTACAGAAGAAGATCCATGGCGGAGGCAGAGGTTCACAATTCCATTTTTGGTTTTCGTGTCGGCATGGTGGACCAATGGTCATTTCTTGTCTAAAGGGTACAACTGAAATTGCCAGATTATTACCATTGGTAGTGAGGAGGGTCGGTCAACACAAAATCTATGGGGTGAAAAACATTTATGGGGAAATAGGTGGCTGTAGAGGACTGATCAATGGAACATGAATTTATTCCATTAGATCTTTGGAAACCCCGACAAAACTGTGCATTAGACACAAACTATAAATTAACTTTATTGAGGATCTAGGATTTTCGGGAAAGGAAAAGTATCACACACTGGGTAACCTCTGTCAAACACCATGTTACCCTTAGACTACTAGTTTTATATGTACAAGGAGCACCATCTAGGAAGTATGGGTAATTTTTTACTCTTTGTTTTTCATCCCACATGTTATTTACACCAAGAAAGACATTTTAGTGTGTATATGGAGTACAGACACATGATATTGTGTGGTCCAACACTCTATGTATGGTGATCCCCATTCTATTTACATAGAAAATTGCATTATCATGGTCCATGCAACATTTTGAGTGCTAGCATAGAATTCAACATGTCGTGTAACATTGGGACACACTATGTATTGTGAAAATTTACATTACATGTGAGAACGAGTAATGGGATGTACCTGGTTTACTGATACATGTCATGTATCCCTAGGGACATGTCATGTGATCCTTTTAGGACAAGTTTAATTCCTTTTTCTTATTTTACCATCTTCAGTGAGACTTTGTGTGAGCTTCCTTAGACCAGTATAAGATTAGGGTATTCCTTGTCCAATAACCTAAGGGTTAGTATAGAATCATGAACTACCAATAGGATAGTGAAACCTACAGATGGATTTCTTTGGTACAATTATTGGATCCCTTTTACATGGAGAAGAGTGATATCTACTATCATTATATTTTCCAAGGAGGATTTCATGGTACCATCATGACTAACAATTCACTGTCTCTGATCCACTACATGGTTGGATATTCCAGATTAATTTGTTGGTGTATCCCATGTGCTTGGCTATGATAATCATCTTTGTATCATTATACCCAAACTTCCAACATGAAAATTTTATTGGAAGAACTTATGAGTAATGAATCTCAGAAAGACACCATCTATACTATCTGACTCATAGAGTGTGTTCTCATAGATGAGTTTTATATGAAAACAACAGGCATGACTCTTAGACATGGTTTATAGTTGTGAAATTACCATGGGACTGGCTTTCAATTTTAATAATATTTACATTTTCATATTCTATGATTTCTAGACATATACTTACTTACATATGGATGTAACTCTCAATGATTTGAGCATGGTTATTTCATGGTGTCCTGCTATGAATTTTTGTAATCACGCCTAAAGAGGCTCTACCCACAAATTTTATGTCTTATGAAAATATAAAATAGATTTACAGACTCATTTGTGGAATTGAAGTAGATGGAGAAAAATTGGGCTAGATATAATGAGTTTTTCACCCGTTTTACATTTGACAGTAGCCCCCTCCTTTTCAAGGTGTCATAATTCACTTAACAGTTTTGGATTGGCTTCTATTTGGACCATTTTATTTTTTCCAAAAAATTATGTCATACACTGGTAATGGGACTGTAGATATATTCATGCATCGTATCGTTTGTTCTATATTTATGTATTGTATGGGCTTAGAGATGTGATTGCACAAAATAGTAATTTAGGCTAATGAATCCCATATGTGTCAGATGCCTTCTTATAACTAGTCACCAAAACAATTTCTATTGTAGGTATACTTTTGGTATTTTAGTCTCATTCATAGTTGGGTTTTTTCAAGATAGAATTGTATTATAATAGAACCCAACCATATGTGTTGTGACACTTCCTCAGTTTTGGATCAGATTTTGGAGTTTCAATTGGTAAATAGGTTAATAGTTTTAAAGTGTTTTGATATTTTATCTCATGTCAGGGCGTCTAGTTTTGGTTAGGAAACTGACGTATCCATTCTCCATGACATTTAAAAACATTATGGTGACTTATTATGTATATCAATTATTTTTCTGAAGAAATTGGGAAATTAAATATATAATAATGGGTTCTGTTTTTCATGCCCTTCTTGAGTTATCTCCCATGATATGGTCACTTATTTTGGTACATCTTGATAATCATCCAGATGCATCTATGATGAAATACCATTATGGTTTTGAGATAGAGTTGTGGTGATGATCAAATGGGTAACATGTTTTATATTTAAGGACACACTCATGATGTTTTTTCTCTTAGTGGGCACCATCAAGTGGTGCAACATGTTGAGAAATGAATGAATTCTTCTATGGATCTGGCTGATGATCATCCATGTGTTGAGAAATCGATATCTTGAACAAGACATGATGATGTAACCTATATGATTATCACATTATATTAGTTCCAACTATGGATATATCTAAGGTTCCATGATGATATATACCATAAGGTGAAAGAGGATTGAATCAAGACAATGATCAAGGATTTGGGCATGTGTAGATCCCAACCAATTGGATGGGTATGCTTGCTACCCATTTTTAACATAGAGAAGAAATTGGCTCATGTTGCAATATTAGATGGAACAAATATTCTGAGTGTGCATCATGAGTTCAAAAAATTGATAGTGACTAGGTTTCATGTTGGGTCGAACTCCTTCTTGGGTGGTGGAGGACTAGTGGGAGCTTGTGGTTTGGAGGTATCGTATAGATGAGACCCCTCCCCATTAGAGGTCTATGTGAAGATACTTCTCTAGGATAAAATAAGGAGTCGATATAAACCTATGTTGGGGATGTTTTGCATGAAGGTGGATGTGCATGGAAGAGCAGAAATCCCCCCACTGAGATGTATTCTTATGATGTTATCCAAAACTGTGTGGTCTAGTCAGTGCCACCCAACGAGGAGAGTGTCGGGGTTTAGTGGATGAATTTCTCTAACTTTTGTGTTTGAGTTTGTTTAATGTTTCAATGTTTATGATCGGACCCTAGTTATAGAAAATGGATGGGATTAAAGAAATTATGAGTCCCAAGTAGTAGGATTCCACAATGACTTCAAGTTCAATTCAAGGTATGTCATGTGTCTTCTGTATGCCAATTATATTTTTTGCATAAATTTATGAAGTAAATATAAATAATGGTATCCCTTATTATTTACCTAGTGAAATAATTTGATACCTTTTTTCTCATCCCTTATGATGAAGGTTCCCGTAGAAAAGATTTTTGATTTCATGCTTTTATCGATAGTGTGTCTTGACTCTAGGAGGAGGGAGATAGCCTCATGTAGAAATAATTATATAATTGTAGTTTTAACCTATAATGTTTTCTTCTATTTAGACTACTTCCATACCATAGATTCTCATATTATTTATACAAGTGTGTATATTATTGTTTCTATTTGTTTGGGTTGGATTTTTCCACCTTTGATAAGAATTTGACCCCTGATATAGAAGGAAGAGCTCATTTTAAGGAGGTGAAAATTTATCCTTAAAATTACTGTAATATTAACCGAAGAGTAGAGGATGATAAGTAATTTCTGTTCCAATGATGGTAGAGGACAATGAGTTCATCCTTCGTGAGGATTTTCTAGGTTTACCTCACCATTGAGAGTTTTCATCTTCATGGACTTGCATCAGGTATGAACCGATGTCTATTCTAGTATATTTGAAAACCTTGAGTAGTTGTAAGAGCTGATGGTGCAATGAGTGTTTTCAAAGAAATAGGATTCATAAATCATTGTGTGTTTTCTAAGGAATCCCTCTATTATTCGCGTAAGAGTTAGGCGAGGGTTCACGGACAGATGTGGATTGGTTATATGTGGACAAGGTGACATGAGGGAAAGTATCCACTCTTTAGAATCCATTTCTTCTTCATCCAATTTTCATAGGTGAAGTAGATCTATGAGTTTAACCTCAATATGGATTAGCACCCACTCCAGATTTGAGAAGTGGATGCATCAAGCATGGTTCCCTAGAGCTGCTATAGTTTCATTTAGTATATGGGGATTCCCATTGGTGGGTTGAATTCCACAAAAGGCATCACCAGACTTGTGTGTTGGATACTTAACCTTTCAGGGGTCAATTCATGGTAGTCCTTAAAAATTGTACCCTCGTGTCCCAAGTGTCATATTTGGAGAATTTATGAAATAAAGGATAGTTATATGCATGCTAGGAGAGTTTATATTATATGAAATCTCAAGTGTATTCATTTATTACAATATGTACTATTAGATGCATGATTGACAATGGACCCTAAAAGATTTATGTGGTTTGATCATGAAACACACACATGGAATGTTTATTGATGTAGATACTCATATCAGAGATTTCATCTCGGGTTGTCGAGAAACGTTCTAGAATATATGAACTATTTGCAGTAGATCCCATGTTGGTGAGGATGATGTAGTGTAACTCCAATTGATAGTTACTACCCTTTTATTCTTTAAGGAGATAATGAGGTAAGAACCAAGGACATTGAGTGTGACAAGTTGCAGGACATGATATCCATAGGATTCATCACATAAGGAAATTCATTGAAGGAGTGAATCACATCATCCTTTTTTCAATGATAGATGGTTATTTTGAATACTATATGAGAAAGGGTGATAATTTTGTTGTTTCCCCATAAGAAGTAACATGCATGAGGGTAGGATGTAATAGGATCTCTTGGAATCAGATGGATAGACCAGGGAGTTTTTAGAATGATTTTGAGTTAATCTATTATTGGTTCATCTATCGACGAGTGATTTAAAGTAGATCTTAATAGAGAGTTGGAATACTTATACATGTAAGAGGGAGTTCAGATTTTTTAAATTCACTCAATGATCACGAAAAAATATGATGCTTACATTATATAATGATTAACGGGTGGATAGGAATAACCTATGGGGACCATATTTTAGTTGTACAAAATGTTTTACCCAATCCATCTAGCTAGATAAAAAGTTCACTATTCAGGTTTTGGAGAACATGTTTCATGAAATCATGTCTATTTTGTGCCACAACCTGGATCATCTACCATAAAAAGGTCTTCATATAAGAATGGTTAACAATCCTCTACTATAGTATCGCCTTTTGGGTCCATTTATGTGATACCTAGTAGGAAAATGTTTTATTAGATATTGTTTTTGATTTACAATGAATAATTCCTATCTTGTGTGATAGTGATGTTTAAATGGGGAAAAGTTCATCCATGGGACAATGATGTTTTCCTTGTAAACATCAGTAGTCCTTAGTAGATTTATAATAGAGGATATTTGAGTTAGTGAGTTGTGGTGTTTTATCTCGGGTCATAGGTTATCTCAAGGAATCATAGCCACTTTCATTTCTGAATTATGTGTTGGGTTAGTGAGGTTGTTTCCACATAACCCTGGGGCCATAGTAGTTTTTCGTTGTTCTCCACTAGTCATTGGTGGCGATGTTTTCACCTAACTCATTGAATGATATTGAAAAGGGTGACCAGGGCTATGAGAGTAGAGTTTCATATTCAAGGAGACAATAATTTTGAGGGAATATAGGATAAATCCCATTCATGTGAAAATGTATTTCCTTCGGTACATGTTTTTTGATTGTACAGGGAACCATTGGGAGAGTGTGTGGGGATGGGGGACCTAGTTAACAACTCAACATCCCAAACTTTTTCATAGTTTGTGATTTTCATGATGGAAATTATTTAGGGATGGAGTAATATAATGTCCTAGATTTAACTAGGTGACACATTAGATTATATCTATGAATGTTTTTGGATCTATTCACTAAGACGGAGTGATATTCGGAGACTTGGTGCACCAGAAATTAATTTTTTAATTCTATTAAAATATTAATTATCAATAATGCGTGCTTTTACTGAAAAGGGTAATAATTATATTAAAAATTCATGAATAAAAAATCTAATACCACCATAGATTTAAAAAATTAGTGTTTGTCCTTTCCCTGGTATAAAATTTTTTACTATGAGGTGTTTGCGAAAAAGTTATCGAGAGAATAGAATTAAAAAAATAAATTAAATAAATGAGTTAGTTTATTTTTATTTTACTTAGTGCCGAATTCCACATCAAATAAATTGTTATTATGGAATATCATAGTTGGATTTTAAGCCCTATAGAACTAGAGGAAATTTTTGATGAGAGTGTTCATGGAGTTTGTCATCAGATTGAGATCATATCTAGGATCTTTGGACAATAGAATTTTTTTTCTTTCCAAAGATGAAAAAATATGATCATTTATCATCAGGGATAAATCCAAATTCTAGGTTAGATGATTTTTTTTTGTTTTCTAGCCCATTATTTTATCTTCATCGAATGTGGAACAATTCCACAAATAGAAATATTTTTCTAATTTACTGTAGATTAAATTAATGGAAATATTTTTAATATCTCATTTCATACTTCTTCATTGATATTCTCTACAATAATTGATTGAGGTCCAAGTGAACAACATATTATGTTTGTTCCTCTCATTTATGATTTATAGTTTATTTTCCCCATTCTATGTGCAACCATCATTGGAATTTTATTTGGGATTTGATTCGATTAATACTTAAAAGAAATTGATTCACATTCAATAATTTCCACAAAGAATCATTAAAGAAGGTTTGGAATGGTGATTGGTTGATGTAGTTATAGGATATGACCATGGTAGAAGATAAATGTATGGATAGAATGGACAAAATTATGGTTTTTTGAGGAATTAGAAAGTCTTGTTAGTGGACACTTCCCAAAAATGGGTATGATCAGAAGGACCAGATTCTAGCCATTAAGGGTGGGGAGGTCTGGTGAACCCTAGATCTTCTACATGCGATGAGATTCTCAATTGAATCAATGTATGTATAGGCATGATTGAAAATGACTGAAGTTATTCCATGGGATCTGTGATAAACTCAATTACATGATGTGTTGTCCTATGAACTCACATTTTGTAGTGTATTCTATATGGTTCTAGGGTTTTAGTGTGGATGTAGTGTGTCACACATCGTTTATCATTTTTCACCTGCCATGTAACTCTATACCGACTAGTTTGGCTTGTACATGAAGTACACTCTAAGGATGTTTTGTATAGTTCCATGAAATGTTGGCCACACCTCACACTACGTACACCTAGGTAAATGACTTGGTGTGTGTATGGAGTACACACCCCTGAGATTGTGTGGACATAGGAACTGTGTATTGATATCCTCACTCCATGTACTTAGGAATGTTTGGGGGCATGGTCAAGGATATACACTGTGTTCCAAACTATAATTCTACAATCCATACACCATTTGGACATATTGTTATTTAAAAAAAAATTGCATTCCATGTGAGCATGAGTCATGATTAATACTAGGTTTAGATAGGCATGTTGTGTACCCCCATGGGAAATTTCATGTTCTTCTATGAGGATAGGTTCAACTCCTTTTTATTCTTTTCTCAAGTTCATTAAAAGATTGGGTGATATTCCTAGGGACTATATTGGTTGAGTCTTTTCCCACGGTCCATTCCCTATGGTGTAGAATAGAATAAAATCCTATACATATTATGGTAATCCATTTAGTGATAATTTTGGATAGAGTTGTTGGAATCCTCTTATAAGGAACACAATGACATCCTTTGTCACCATCATTCCCTAGGTGTATTTCTTGATATCTTCATGAAAAAATTATGTGGGTGACGATCCTCTACATGGAGGGTTATTCAAGATTTAGTTGAAGGTTTATCCCATGGACTTGGGTTTGATCCTCATCTATGTATTATTATCTTTATACTTCCATATTATATTTATTATCGAAATAATTGATTAGTAAAACATATAGACAAATTCCATAAGTTTTATCTAACATTAGTGTGTGTTCACTTGGATAAGTGATTTGCGAAAATATCATGCTTGATTCCTAGGTTGGCACTACCATTATTATATTAAATTGATATTAGGTGTCTTGGTAATGTTTATCTTTATTTTTTTTGTAGTATTAAATTTATACACATACCTAGGTAAAGGTGACTATTATTATTGATTCCATATGCTTAGTTACTTCAGGGTGCCCTATTGGGTATTGTTATACCCACTCTAGAATTGCCTATTCCCACAACATGTCATTTATTATATAGATGAAGGGACTTTTTTTGGGTTCCTTGGCGGAATTTGAAATGTTGGATCTACTTTGGGATACACATAAAAATTTATTATCGATGTTATATTTTACAATAGTCCCCTTCTTCTTCGTATGTTGGACATTACATTCTTTTTTTCACTTGGGCCTTTATTTGACCCCTTTTTTACTTTCCAATACATTACTATATACTTGATTTGTGGTATTATGAATTTATTCATTCATGTATATCACTTTGTTTACATTTCATAATTATATGTGCTCGGATATGTTTGGATAAATACAGTTACTTCAGGATAATGCCTCCCATGTGTGTGACTTGCCTTCTTTGTGGTAGTCACAATCCCCTAGACAATTGGAGGCACCCTTGATCTAGTTGCATCTTATGCCGCATAAGGTTTCATCATGATAGAATAGAATCGTAGGAGTACATATCATTATGTTTTATGACATTTCCTAGTTTTATGATAATTTTTTGGATTATCTGTTCTCTAGATATCTTGATTTGTCTAGGAACTAAGAAATAATATTTAAAGTGTTTGGGTATTGGCCCTCTTAACAGAGTGTATAGTTTAGGTGTGGCAGCTAAATTTTCAATTCATCATGACCTTCATAAAGTACTTATTGAGTCGGTATGTGTATACATTTATTAGGGGGAAAACATTTGTATATGCATTATATAGGAATAGTTTGTGGTTTCTTGGTTTTTCTGGAGTCAGCTCTCTAGATATAATCCCAAGCGATGGTACATACTAAAAATAATCAAGATACCTCTCTGATGATATCTAGATTTGGTTTTGAGAAATATTATTGGTGATAAAAAATGAGTAATGAGGATTCATTTCATATAAATAATCTAGAGTGGTTTTTCTCTAGGTGTGCACCGACCAGTTCTACCAGCCGTTGAGTTGTTCATTGAGCCTTTTTTGTATTAGGAAGTTGATCTTCCATGTTATGAGTAGTTGATTCTCCTAGTAGAATAGGATGATGTTACTATTGATGTTCCTTTATGATACAGAGTTTAATGAATGGAAAAGGGGAATACCATAAGCAAAATTAGATTCACCCTTTGAAGAACCTAAAAAATTGACAATGGTGTGGACCAAGAACCCATTTGGAGGGAGTCACGCAAGTTTCATGTGCGCCGCACAAGTCACTTGTGCACAACCTTTGGGACTCACAAGTCACTTGTGTGCCCAATTCTTTTTTCACCCAAGGTGCCCAGTGGACTATAAATAGCCCCTATGGGCCCCCCATTTCAAGGACGAATTTTCCAAAACTCATATTCAAGCTCTGGATTCCCATGTCCTTTTCTGACACCTTATAAACACTTCTAAGGTAATTCTTTACCTATAATGGAAGCTCTAAATAGGAAGAATAAGGCCTAAACGTTAGAGCTCATCAATACTTGGGTGCCTAAGTGTCCAAACCTTAAGGGAAATGAAGACACTTGCGCAACATTGTGCCGTCTCAAGGGAACATGCGCGCCATCCTTCTAGAAGCCTCTAGGGATGATACTAAGGGCTTTAGTTCAAATTCTCCCAAGTATTACCCTATGGATTCTTTGTCACCCAAGGTGACTCATGTAACGCAAGTATACTTGCATGACTAGGACTTGCGCGCCAGAACGATACTTTTACGCCTCTTTCCTAGTCACCTTCTTTCATCAAATACACCTCTCCTCTTCATGACATAGCCTTCAAAACCTTCGTCAAATCCATTTATGGCATGGTTACTTTATTTTATTCCTTATATGAAAGGAATTATGTCAGAACCTCTCTCAAATCCTCGTGACTTACAAGCTTTATGTCACCGTGGTTAGAGGTTTCCTATATAACCTCATCCTCTGAGATGAGAAGATCTTTTGATTTGGGCCTCATTCTCAGGTGTAAGCCCTAAGTTACAAGTCTCCTTAACCTAGGATTCCTTTTCAAGAGTAAGCCCCAAGTCATGATTTCCCTTAACATTGGACCTCTTTCTTAGGAGTAAGCCCCAGGATATAAGTTCCCTTTAATTGGGAATCTTTTTCAGGAGTAAGCCCCAATCTTAATTTCTTTTGATTTGGTCCTCCTTCTCAGGAATAAACCTCAATCATAAGTCCCTTTTAATTTAGGCCCCATTCTTAGGATTAAGCCCCATGTTTAAACTCGAAATCAGTATAAAGTACACATACCTTTATGGACCTAGCTCCTGGGCCTCTTTACTGAAGATAGTCCAGGCCTTTATTTACATGAGCTATCATACATACGCAATCCCCACGTCATTTCTCATAACTGCATTTTTTGTGGCACCATCGTCAAGATTATTGATACCTCTTGTTTCTCACACCGAGCATGCCTCACATGATCTTAGAGTGTAAAAATAATCACGACATATCTTTTTAGGTCCATTAACTTTGCATAAACCCCATATTTCTTTACCCGAACTACGTGCACTTTGATCTCTTCCTTAAAAGTTAAGTACATAGGAAGCCTTTATAAGGTTCAAGCCCATAATTCATTAATTATTTTCCATCCCATATGATGTTAAACTATATCCTTCCAATTGAACTATGTGGTTTCTGATTCCTTTTTAACAAGGATACGTAGGTATCCCATCTGCGGGTACGATCCCAATTTTGAAATAACCCATGTCTTTCTAAATGACAGAAAACTTCAAGTGACCCACTGAGTGGCTTGAAAACCTGTATGGTTATCATAATGACCATGATATTTTTATACAATGTATTTAAGGATACCATTGACTAAGAATATCTAATACATACGGATGATTCTCCATCGATGAAGAACCTCGAATACATATAAAAGATTCTCTAAATCTCATACATATCAATAATTGATTTAGAAATCTAAAGGAAAATTCATTTTCATGCTTGGTGAATTAATAAGGATTCATGAACCTAACATAAATCTATAAGAGAGTCTCAGAGTAGGCAATAATCCCCCCCAAAAGGTGTGATGATCTTGTCCTCCCATCCTCTCAACCAATGCAAATTCTTAAGCCTCATCGGTCCCCAACTAATGATTACCTACCTTTTGAAAGTAGGCCCAAATGGATATAGAATCATTGGGTGTTTCTTGTTCTACGAATAAACCCGTTTGAAACTGATTGGAATGTTTGAACCTTATAAAAACTAGGTCATCCCCATTTCTAGAAGAAACAAAAAATGGTGAACCCGATGTGAATCCTTAACCATGTTAAATGATGTTCTACTTTTTTGTCAGGCCACTATTAAAAACAATATGGGGGCCGACAAAGCAATCAATAACATATGCACTCATCCAAAAGATTTAGTTTGGCCAAAATTATCTTGATTATTATTTCTATATCAAATAGGCACTCATTTCCAAGATATCTCTCCAACACAGAATGGATTCTTTTAAGTTCACACATGTGAATGCCTCGACCGATACTCCTAATAGATCCTCATCCGCTCTTAGGACTATATCACCTACTCATCATCTTCAAAGATGGGTTCTGAATGCATTAGTGAGGGAATAACGTCAACACGGTACCATCCCATCTCTGGAGGCTGCTCGACAAGCCCTCCAAGCTAACAACTCACCCTGGTTGTCTGGACAACGACGACCAATGGTCAGGAAGCAGGTGGTGCCAACCACCGTCTCCAACCATTTCGGGTCATTATCCTCGGAATGCAACAACCAGTCCCTCCCATATTATAGGGAGGTGAATGAAGAGGTCATTAAAGTCCTCCGTTCAAGAGGACTAGAGTCCTTCCTGAGGACTCCCATCCACAATCTCTGCCAGACTCATGCGGTAGTGCACCCTCAACATGATTAGGGTTTCACCTCTAGGTGTTCGGCTCTGTTTTCCCAGACCCGAGCACGCAAGAAAAATCATCAGAGGAAAAATTTGGCCAACAAGAAGAAGGTTCTTACCTCTACTCCCTATAGAGAAGTCCATCAATCTAACTTTATGAAAAACAATGAGGGGGAATATACACACGTCCTTCCTAATTTCACTGCCCAGCTGACTCATTTGGCAGTAACACACCAATCCCACCAGGAAATTCCGGCGGAGTACTATAGGCTGGCACATACATCTGTTTATAATTCATCAGCCAGTCAGTAGGCTCGTCTGACTGTATCTAAAGAAACTCGCCAGTAAAAAGTGGTGACAACCTATAAACATGCACATACACCTGCTTACACTTATCAATTCTTCCAACAGTCTCATATTCCAGTATTGAAGGAAGTTCATCAATCATATTTTGTGGAGAAAAATAATCTGGGACATACACTATCTGTTCATCAGGCCAACCAACAGTCTCATTTGGTATCACCTGGAGATATCAATTCTAAATCTCCAATGACAAACAGGAGGCAGACACAACTTTCTACTCCCACACATGAGTACTGCCAGAATTCACTAACAGGAAAAGGAGGACAAGAGAAGGAACAAACACCTACTCCAAGAATGGAATGGACGTATATTCCTGTTCTGGAAGATTAAGTCACCAATCACATTCTAACAATGGTGAAAGAGAAGAAACAAATCCCTACCCATATTCTTGATACTGATAAAAATATTATAACAAATTCAGCGACATCAGATGGAAAGAAACAAAAATCTATCCCTATCAGTGGAATGACTCATCAAAATGTCACCTCAGAGATGATAAACACCTCTATTTCAGTCTAGGAGGTTCGTGAGGCATACTACCCCATGTCATATAGACAATCTAGTTAGGCACATACACCCGATTTAAATGGAGATAATCATCCAAACCTGGCCATTTCTCCTGAGTAGTCACATACACCTTCCCATATTAAAAAATTTCATCAATAAGTGGTTTTTAATGTGAGTAAAAAGGAGTCTAAGAAAAATACCCATCTAGCATAGTTAAAAAATGTAGAGCCAATCTGCAATAAATCCTGGCTCAATGCTGGAAGTGTTGAAGCCCTCAGATGATTTTCTGTTGCAACTTAATATTCTACTCTCTCATTTCCAAATCTCAGAAGTAATAACAATAATTTTGAAGGTCTTCATCATAAACTTCCTCATGAAGGCTTTCTTCATGAAATTTCAGTCAATCTTGAGGTATCATCATTTGATGATAGCCATGATAACCCTCTGTGTGTCCAGAAGACCAAGGAGCAAGAGGTTTCATCTATTGATGTAACCCACCATTGTGGTCCTCCCCATGATGATGAATTTAGCTGTGAAAGTCCTCTCTGTGGTAGTAATTCACATTGCGTGTAACATTCTTCAATGGAAAATGCAGTAATGAGAAATCCCTCTTATCTTGAGGCACATGCAAATACGAAGCCAGTCATGTCTGATTCCTTACCACTAGAAGGTGAAATACTTTCTCAATCAGAAGATATCCCAGGGTGTAGGTCATTCTATGAACCACCACTGGGTCGTTCATCTTCTAATTTGAAAAATGAATTCTCTACAAATTTTGTTGAATCTGATGAATCAATAAAGAAACACCATCTTTGGTCCAATCCGGTAGAAGAATATTCATCAAATGACAAATAGAAAGTGTTGTATATGAGAAAAAAAAACTGGCGAAAGGTGAGATACTAGTCATGTGTTAGCCTTTGGCTGACTCTCAGTATGATATTCCATAAACGTTGACAGAAGATTGTATTCAAGATATTCTTCCCAACATATGGAAAACACTTTGTCACTTAAAAGAGAAAATATTATCTTATGATGAATTTCAAAACCATGTCAAGATAATAGAAGGTTTGCAATGCCAAATTGGCTTGGAATCTCTCTCATTTTCCTGTCATCCAATGCTTGAAAAGCAGTGGAGAGCCCTTCAGTGTACATGACTTGGCGCATTAAAAAGGTTGCACCGGTTACTAACCAATGCCCCATCTGGTATTCATATCAGAGGATGGGGTGTTTATGGAGAATTGCATTTCACTATGCTCTCCAGTCAACAATGCCATCCAAATGTGGTCTCATGCAATGTTATTTCCCATAGATGGCCACATCTAACTGGTTTTGTGTGTAATCAAAGCCTTTCTCAAGAACATGCCTCAACTAGTTCATCCCAAAGTCAGGCATATAAAGAATAAGTTGTCGATTTTCTCTAGCATCAAGAAAATGATAATATCGAATAGACTTCTCATTTAGAGCATGCACATCATCAAGTGATAGAGGTGTCAGAAATAATCAAATGGTCATCTGATCTAGGTGATTTTACTGGATGTAGGATGATGCATCCGGGCAATTTTTGGACTAAAATCCGCAAAATTAGGAGGGATTTTAAGGAAGTTTCAGATGTAGAAGCTCAAAAGCCACCTCAGCTCGCTTGGATGGGGAATATTTTAATCCAACCCTCGGAATCAATAGATAGGATTCGAGGTGTTGAAGAGGAAAAGTAAGAACAACCCCATTCCACCAGACTAGGGAATTTTTCAAATTCTCAATCTATTCATCAACTAAAATCAGTCTACTCTTGATTAGGGATGATTCCACAAGAGGAAAAAATAGCTGAATTATCACGAGAATCCATCCAAATTATGGTTCATCTAGAAGTTCTTAAGGTATCAACCATAAAAATAGAAATTTATCATAAATGACATGGAAGAAGACAGTATCGCAGAAGCACTAACATACGGGATTCAATGCGTTATGCATCGATAAATGTCATCAATTCCATAGTCACTAATTCCCCAGACCATGTGGCTCACTTAGAGGGATCTGATGAAGAAGTCCCTATTCAAGAGGTTGTACGTACGGAAACAAATGAAGGAGGTGTGCATACCAGAATCCAGAGGGTTTCCCAATGGAAATACATTCCTTCGGGTGAGGACCTTCCATACTCTAGAATGGAACATGCCAAGGAAAAGGGTAAAAGTCATGTTACATTCCACCTTACCTCTGGAGAAGGATAATCACTTTCATTGGAAGAAAGGTTCTCACAACAAGACGAATAAATGAAGAATTTAAGGAGGTTAAATGCAGAACTATTTCAAGTTAGTCTTCCTCCTAAGCATGATGGAGTTAATCAATCAAGGGAATTTTTTGTAACTACCGGGATGGATCAAGAATACCCCCCTTTACAAGTACACCCTCACATGTCTAATCATATGGGTCACACAAGATAGAAACTGAAAATACTACCATCAGTAGTAGTTTCGGCCACCACACCCGTCCAAACTCTAGTAATTTCACTTGCTTAGGTCCAATATCAACTAGATGTTTCTCAAAAATTTATGACTTCCAATGAGTCATTAACAGCTCGGTTGGAATCTATGGAAGTAAAACATCCACAAGTTCAACCAAAAAATAGATCTTACCCTGAATGGGTGGATGCAATCTCTCCCCATTAAAAGTTTTTGTGAATACCACATTCCCAATTTTTAATGGTTCGGGAGATCCAGAACAACACTTGACACATAACATTTCTCTCTGTGATCCTATGATGGGATCTCCTAAAAAACAAGTAGTTAAATTCAGGTGTTTTGTGCAATCATTACCAGGACCTGCCTTTGTCTAGTATAAATGTTTGCAATCTTGGTCAATTACCATGTGGGAAGATCTCCGTCAAATATTTATTCATAAAATTAGCTTAACATTTGCAAAGATGACAGTTTTTTATCTTACCAATTGTATGAAAAGGGAGAATGAAAGTGTTTCGGATTTCATTTCTTTCTAGAAGGGATTTACATATTCCTTACATTTAGCACTCCCTCAAGAAGTGCTTCAGCCAATCTGTGTGGAAAATCTGCGTGATTAATTACGCACACCGTTGATCCCTGTGAAATACACAAGTGGGTGTCGAGACCTTACATCAATCGCTCAGCAGAAAGAAGACTCTCTTACAAAGACTAAGGATAAAAATCTTTTAATTCAATCAGTTCCAAAAAGGAGAATAGGGAAAGAAGAGTCTTCTACAATTACACATAAACAAGCATCTGTACTTGCTTCCACTTAAAAACCATCCTCATATCGAAAACATCAACAACAACGGCCGCCTCATCAGGATGATCAATGAGATCAAAGGTGGAATCAATTTGAAGATTTGAAGAAAAAAGTTTATTTTTTCCAGAATGAACAAGTTCCTGGGTACTTTATCTCGGCTCCTGATAACAATATGGTTCAGTTTCCAAGTCCCAAAAGGCCAAACAAGGAAGGAGATGAAGACCTACCCAACTATTTCCCGTTTCATCAGATGTTGGGGAATCCCATTCGGGAGTGTTTGGCCTTAAAATTCCTCCTATAAAAGATTGTGGACTCTAGAAAAGTGAAATTGAAAGGTTCTTCAACCCAGGTAGCATGGGTTACTACTACTGATCCAGAGGAAGAAGAAAAATGGAACTAAGTCAAAAGTAAAAAATGCGAAAAAATATGATGATTGGATGGTCAGGAAAATGATCAACCGAACTCATACCATTTTATGAACACAATTGAATAAACCAATTGTGTCTTCTGCTATTTCTAGCTCTAAAAAACCCCCTTTATCAGAAGGAAAATCCTCAATGAAGTGGCATAATTTGAATAAAGAAGAGTAGTGAGAATAATATGAGCTCATGTCAAAGCCTAAGTTGTCTTTGACTCTGGAAGATATTATGCCTTCTGCTTCCAAAGCACGAGCACCGCCCTGCCAAACGGCACATCTTGAATTGGTTCATTAGGAAGAATCTTCAGCAGATGAAGAATTGGTCTTTGGTTCTGTTAACATGATTCTTTTAATGGATCCTTATGCTAATGACAGTTTCGATTATGATGAGCCTATGCTTATTGAATCTAACAGAAGAATTAGAGGAAGAGACAGAGGTATAGGATACATGGGAAGACATGGATATTCCAAAAGCCACTATTTTAATCCTACCCCTGTTATAAATGTATATGCAGCAGAAACACATGATAAATTCCTTCAATGGGCTCAACAGGAACAAGAATGTTCTTCCACACATGACCGATTCAGTCCTGAAACAGTTATTTTGGAAGACCGGTTAGAGGTCACCCCTTTTTCCTCTTAGCAAATAGATAGACCTAGTCAGTATAATCTACTGAATCTAGGAGTACTTCCAAATCCTACACTGATACAGGATGCATCTACTACTAAAGCATCAACTACCAAGGTACCTACAAAACCACATTTTTTGGATGGGAAACACAGGCCATTGGAAAAAAAGTATGATGTCTGGAAACATTTATCCCTAGTACCATCTATGTTATCAATTCTTGATTCCTTGAATCTATAAAAAGATCTTTAAGAGGCACTTTTTGAGGCTTTGTAATGTCCTTAAGATTTCAAAAATAAAATTGATGTGGTTGCGGTCTAAGATATAGAGAATGATCCTAGAGAATTCCATTCAGTGATATCTTTTATAGATGAAGATGAAGATGATGTTGGACATGGACATATCAGACCTTTGTATCTATCAAGAAAGTTCAATGATATAGACATCTGATGGGCTTTAATAGATAATGGATCAGGAGTCAATCTCAATCCTATTTGTACACTTCATCGATTTTTCCTCATAAAATCTGATTTATATCCTTCCAATTTGATGTTTCAAGGATATGATAAGAATGAAAAAGAACCTTTGTGTGAAATCACACTCAGAATTCAGTTTGGAGATCTTGTTTCTAAATCAGATTTCATGGTTTTTCGTCAGGACACATCCTTCAAAAATTTTCTTGGAAGACCTTAGCTACATGAACATGTGGTCATACCTTCAACATACCATAATTGTCTCAAATATTGTTTCAATGGTCAAATTGGGACATTTTATGGGGACAAGGCCCCATTCAAAATGTGTCAATATCAATACATTGAGGGAAAATTTTATCACATGGAGGGAAAGAAAAAAACCACGGTGAAGAAGGTCACCAAAATTAATGTTCCAAATGGTTTGGAAAAGATTCCAGTAAATGTATTCATACATGTGAGTATAGATTATGTGTTTCTTATCAGTCAAATTGATAGGATAGACCTAAATCCAAACACTCTTATGGAAACTTCCATAATGTCAATTACGACAATCAAGCCATACAGCATGGGAGAAATTGTTGATTTACCGAGAAATGATGAAATCTTAGATGGAGATGTATTCATTTCATCCACTGAAATCTAGAAATTCTATACTTCATCAACAAAGTCAGAAGATGTTATAGAAATACCAGAGGAAAACAATAATGTCAATTCTCAATCCATCATCTCCTCTCTTTCACCCCAGAAAGACCCTTCATTGTCAATATGGTCAGAAATGGAAGCCACTTCTCCAAGATGTTCAAATTTTAACTTCTCCCTTGACCATGGAAATTCTGCTTCATCATCTACTATACAAGTATAAATAGAAGAAGTAACACATATTCAATAAGAAGAGGAAGATCTCAGGGATGGTCCACCAGAATTTGAATAGGGTATCTCTACCACTATGGATGAACTCAGATAAATAAATCTGGGTACAAAGAAGATCCACACCTCACTTAAATTAGTGCCGCCATGACTCTGGAAGTGAAATAAATGTATAATTTATTTCGAAAGTAAAATAAAGTTGTATTTTATTGGAAATATATAGAAATGACAGGTCTTTATGCCGATGTTTCCACTCATCATTTGGGTTTTCCATAAGAACATCGTGGATTCAAGAAAGGAGCAAGAAGAACACACCCAACTTATGCTTCCAAAATTGAAGCTAAAGTTGATAAGCTTATTAAGGATAACATCGTTAGAGAAGTTCAGTATCCCAAATGGATGCCTAATATTGTCCCTTTGAAAAAAAGAATGGAAAAATTAGATTTTTCATTGACTTCAATGATCTTAATAAGCATTTTCCCAAGGATGATTTTTTAGTTCCTATCACATAACTCTTAATTGATGAAACAGTTGGCTACGAAGCTATTTCCTTCATGGATTGATACTCTGGGTACAATAAAATACAAATGGACCCAGAAGATGAAGAGTATATATCCATCAGAGCTCCTCAAGGCATGTTTTCCTATTGGGTAATTCCCTTTGGCCTGAAAAATGAAGGTGCAACATATCAAAGTGCCATGCACCATATCTTCAAACCCTTTTTAGGAAAATATTTTGAATGTTATGTGGATGATTTTGCGGTTAAATCTAGAAAATGTTCTAATAATTTGGCCGATTTTAAAATCATATTTAACAAACTTCGACCACACAATTTCAAGATGAACCCCTTAAAATGTGATTTCAGGGTATCCTAAGGAAAATTTTTCAGCTCTGGTGTACAAAATCATGGTATAAAGGTTGATCCTAAGAAGAAAAAATCAATCCTTGACATGTCACCTCCTAGAAATTTCAACGAAATAAGTGGACTTCAAGGAAACTTTGCCTATATTTTTCGTTTCATTTCAAATTTGGTAGGAAAGTGTTTACCCTTCACCAAATTAATGAAGAAGGGAGTCACATACCAGTGGACTGAAGAATGTCAAGAAGCATTCTATATCCTCAATAAATTACTTTTGAGTCCACCGGTATTAATGCCACCTGTTGAAGGAAGACCACTTACTCTCTATGTGACAGCTTTAGAGCGATCATTACGCAGCTTCCTCATCCAAAAGAATGATGCTGGGAATTAAAGCAACATTTACTATCTCAGTCGTACAATGCTTGAGGCAGAAACTCAATATTCAAGTATTGAAACGTGTTTCCTAGAATTAATCTTTATAGTTCATAAACTGAGACAGTACCTGCAACATCATGAGGTCCAATTGGTATCTCCTAATAACCCACTCAAATTTATCCTTAGTAATTCAATTCTTATAGGACATCTGGCAAGGTGGGTAGTTATTTTGCAGCAGTTTGATATCTAGTATGTGTCTCAAAATGCAATAAAGGTCCAAGCTCTGGCCGATTTCCTTAATGACCACCCATATGTAGAAGATACATCTTTAAATATTGAACTTCCTGATGAGGACGTATTCTCTATTCAAGATAATCCTCAAAACATGGGAAATATACTTTGATGGTGCCTCTATAAGTCCAACAGGGATGAAAATGAAACATCCTAAATTCAACAAGGTTGGGTTAGGAATCATGCTTATTTCCCCAAAAAAGTAAGTGCTACCATATTCCTTCTTATTGGTGGAAGGATGTACCAATAATGAATCAGAATATCAAGCTCTCATCGCAGGCTTGGAATTGGCGCTTCAGGCACATGTGAATCACTTGAAGGTTAAAGGTGATTCATATTTGGTAATCAAACAAATCAATGTAGATTATTCTATCATAAAAGAAGAGTTAATCCTTTTGTGTTATTACGTTAGAAATTTAATGGCTGAATTTCCTTCGAAACCAATATTTTCTTATGTCCTGTGATCACAAAATTCCCAAGCTGATGCACTGGCTAATGTAGCAACAACACTGGAAGATCCAAATCAGGACAAAACAATCATCCGTATTGCCCACCATCATATAGTTTCACCTTATGTTCAAATCAGAACAGAGGAAATCAATGAAATTTGTTCCATTTCTGAACCATTTTATCATACTACAGGATGGATGACACCTATTAGGGAATACCGTCAAAATGGAACACTACCACCTGATAGAGCCGGGAAAGAACAAGTCCAGCGACGTGTGGTCAATTTTACTCTTTATGATATCCCAGATCACTAAAAAATTCTCTACAAGAAAGGTTTTAATGGATTTCTATTTATATGTGTTGATGGTGAAGAGACAATGGCTGTCATGAATGAAGTACATGTAGGAGTTTGTGGTGCCCACCAGTATGAACATACACTTTCTGGTCAAATTCAAAGGCTTGGATACATCTAGCCTTCAATGGTGAAAGATGGTGTTAATTTCACTAAGAAGTGTTATTATTTCCATGTATGTGACAAATTCATTCATCAACACCAATATTTTCTTCATACAGATAAATACTCATGGCCATTTTCCACATGGGGAATGGATGTAGTAGGACTTTATCCTCCAACTACATCCAAGCAGTTTAAGTATATTCTTACTACTATGGAATTTTTTTCCAAATGGGAAGAGGAAATACCTCTCAAAGAAGTTAGTTTTAAAGGAATTTTTATCTTTGTCAAGCCTAACAACATTACCAGATTTGGTGTCCCTCATACCATATTGACGAACAATGGAACCATATTCTGTTCATCTTAGTTGAGAAAGTTGTATCAAGAATACAACATCAAATCCAACCATTCATCTCAGAATAATATAGTGGCCAACAACCGAATAGAGGCCTTAAAAAAGACTATTTCAATCATACTGCAAAATATAGGTGATAAAGATAATAAATCATGTCCTGATATACTTTTTCATGATTTATGGGCTTATCATACCACCACCCGCACTGCTACGCGGTCAACTCCATATTCATTGGTATATGGAACAGAAGCAGTTTTGCCCATTGAGGTTCAATTACCTTCGTTCAGAGTAGCCATTTGTGATCAGTCATCTATAGATGAACAATCTCAGAAGTGATTTGATGAATTTGAATGATTAGATAAAAAAGTAATGTGCACCCTACACCACATGGAAGTCTATCAGAATCGAAGAGCACAAGCATTAAATAAAAAAGATCATCTTCGATCATTTATTCAATGAGAATTGGTATTGTTCCTTAGAACTCCAATGATACCAGGAATGAAACCACCAAAGCTTTAGGCAAAGTGGGAAGGACCTTATTCAATACATAAGGTATACTCCAATGGATCTTATTCTTTAATCTCAATGAATGGAGAACACATAACAACGCCAACCAATTCCAGATTCTTGAAGAAGTATTTTGTGTAACAAAAATTATATCGTCCAACAGAATGTTAAACAGTATCCAACTCTTTCGTACTCAAGATGTTAAACTATAAAAAGTCCCTTATACGTCCTACATGATGTTAAACTGTACAAGTTCATCCTGTATGATGTTAAACTGTAAAAAATCCCTTATACACCATACATGATGTTAAACGGTACATGTATGTCCTTCATGATGTTAAACTGTAAACATTCCCGTATACGTCCTACATGACATTAAATGGTACATGTTCGTTCTACATGATTTTAAATTATAAACAGTCCCTTATACGTCCTACATGATGTTAAACTGCACAAGTTCACCCTACATGATGTTAAACTATAAAAAGTCCCTTATACATCCTACATGACGTTAAACTGTACATGTTCATCCTGCATGACGTTAAACTATAAATAGTCCCTTATACATCTTACATGATGTTAAACTGTAAATGTTTGTCCTACATGACGTTAAACTGTAAACAGTCCCTAATACGTCCTACAAGTTGTAAAAGTGTACATGTTTGTCCTAGATGAAGTTTAAACTGTGAAAAAGTCCCTTAATACATTCTAAATAATGTTAAACTATGCACATGTCCTACAAGACGTTAAACTGCACAATAATATGTCATAGCTACATGAAGCTAAACTATACAGCATTCTTTTTCTCACATAACGTTAAAATGTGCATCATTAGGGTTGTTGCTACCTCTTGTTTTTCACTCTGAGCATGACTCATGTGAGATTAGAGTAAGCTTAAACCATAACACCCTCTCTGGGCCGTTAACCACGCGTAAGTCCCAACACCACGTTCGGGTCGTTTTCCTAAAGTAAAACTCGATCAGCAATTAATTACCAATCGAACTAAGAAGACTTTGATCCATGTCAAGGCATGGTATGTAGGAAATTTCTTGAGGTTCAAGCCCAAAAACAATATCTTCACATTGGATCACCATCATCCTACATGACGTTAAACTAGGTACATCCCTTTTCTCCCTGGTACATGACAATAAACTGTGCAGCGCCATCATCCTTTCTATATGACGTTAAACTATATAGTCCCCTATTGTCCTTGCTACAAGACATTAAACTACATAGCAATATGTCCAAGCTACATGATGCTAAACTATGCTGCACCGGACCATGCAAATGATCTTAAACTATTCGCACTTTTGTCCTGTATGAAAATAAACTACAACAGTCTCTAACACCCTCACCTAAGAGGGAAGCATTATTGACATTGATCTCCAATAATGTCATATTCCTAGGACTACGTGCATACATTGTAATTCCTGAACCTTCATTCTTCAGTCCAACCATCATTGCACTAAAGTACCATTTCACCCTTCACATGTACAAACCATATCTTTATAGAGGTTATTTCAAGAACTACGCATGGCCTGATTCCCATCCCTATAGGATATGTAGGAATATTTGAGAATCCCTTGAATCCAACCCCAAGTCTTTGGGGCTAACCCCAAACTCCACTTTCAGTCCCATGGCTAAAAATTCCCCCTGCGAGCACATGAATGTGGTATGAAAAGCCTTGTATTTTTTCACATCGGGTTTACAACAAACACATAATGTGTCTCCCTCATTATGGTCTAAGCTCTATGACCCTAAACTAAGATCTCTTACACTCTTGTCCCACATGACGCTAAACATTATTTCAACAAATACGTATGGATTGAGTTCTATCCTAATGAGATAGGTAGTGAAGTATAGCATCTCTACTTAGGACCCAGCCAAGACATGATTATGGTCAGCATTGGTCTATGCATCTCCTTCATGCATTGGAAGATACCAATTTTCATGTGTTATACTCCTAACCTTAAATACTTTCAGATATCCATAACCCTTTTCTTGACTTCTGGTCACAAAATGTCTGATACCCAGGAATTCTTTTTCCTGATCATGCAGCACGTGCCCTTAAGCAGCATTGTATAAATAGTCTATATAACAGACTTGTGAGCCAAAAGATGATATTATTTTACTATGCAGCCAATGCCCTTAGGTGGCCCTACCTAATTCAACCCCCCTAACGGGTTTTTCAAATAGTGGAAACTTCTTTCTTGGGGGGAAAACCTCTTTTGTCCTTATTGGTCTTAACGACGATATGTAGGGATCCGCAAAAATAGACATCCTTAACATATTTTTCTCATACTCTTTTTCATGATTTGAAAGTATTCAAGTCTATGTTTTATATTTTCCTTCCCTACGTTTCGGTCAGACCTTTGTAGGAGTGAAATTCATCCAATTCATTGAAAATATTGATTGGGGATATCATCTCCATATTTAAGTACCTCTCTCCATACAACAGACTCTATGCTTTGGGATATTTGAATCTCCATTAACTTTCACTATCTTTTTTCAATAGAAAAGTAAAATTTCTGAGAATTCTTTGTCCTGACTATGCAGTATGTGCCCTTAGGTGGACTTGCATAAGTAGTCTACATAATGGAATTGTTATTCAAAAGATGATATTATTTGACTATGGATCCAATACCATTATGTGGCCCTACATATTTCAACCCCATTACAGGTTTTTTAAATAATGGAAACGTCACTCTTAGGAAATACATCCTCTAATGCCTTTTCTCCCATTTTTAATATCATCCCTCAGATTCAAAATTTCTTAAGTCATAGTTTACATGTTTTCCCCCATAATTGAATGTTGTATTATTTTCAAACATATTATCATGGAATTGAGTCAATTTTATTTTATTTGGTCAAATATCTTCAACCTTAAACATTATCCTTTTTATGTCCAACATGCATGACTTTAAATTTCCAACAAGTGACAGGGTACTCATAAAATTGGGAACCTGTAAATGGAACTCGAAACAAAATTCAAGTCCCAGCTCACTAAACATACATTTTTTATGATTTAGGAAATATTGAGCAAAAAAAAGATGTAATGTTTGTGGGGTTGTTTGTATAATCCTAGCAAAAATAAAACAATGCTTACTAGGACCATTGGATTAGGTAAAAAAAATTAAGTAGTTAGCAAGAGAATGAAAGTAAAAATGATTAAAGATGAAATGTCTTTTTCATTTATTCTCGAGATTAGAAGAACATCCACATATTGGAGTATCTTCCCTTTTTCAAGAATTACAAGAGGATTTCAACATAAATTTTCATTTGAATTAAGGCATCCCGAGCTTCATCAACAACCACTTGAAGTTCATTCACACTATGAGATTCCCTCTTTTCAGCTTGATGGAGTGCTTTCTTGGCATCTGTGATGGATTTCTTACAGTCTGTTTGGACTCCTTCCAATGAATTGTTAAGCTAGTCATGTTCCCCAGTAACGACATCTAGCTATTTCTGAAGGTGCATCTAATAGACAAATTTCTACGTGATCTTCTGCTTCAGCTCCTTTAGCTTTGCAGCATGATCAGCCTCAGCTCAGGACACCACAGCCTCAAATTCTCCGATATTGGTTAGCAGCCTTGCTCTGATCAGATCTTGACGATAGTTTTTCTCCTGCTTCCTCCTTAAGATGACTTGTTTCAACACTATATGGATGTCTTGATATCCAAAACCATCATTTAACAACATGACGAACAAGGATGAAAGTCGCGGGATCTTTGAAGAATGTTCTTTGAGAGGAAGTTCAGATATGCTCTTCCATATATTCCGTCGTGCCTTGCGACGTGAGAATTGGAGCACCTTTTGCACCTCGGGGTCTGATTCAACATCGCTATCAGAGCGGGTTATATAGTCCGGGATTAATGCACTTAAGGAAGTGCCATGTTCTTATCCTTCCCCCCTGACCCTTGGTACTTCACTTTCTACTCCTATTGGGGCTAAGGTTGAGGATTCACCTTCGGATCTAGCCACTGAAGTTGACAGCCCTGTATAGTCAATTGAATTTTTTTGTTAGTTTCAATGGATAAAAAAAGTTGATTAGATGTCTTGAAAATTAAGTACAGCCACAAATATTATCATCTTTTACCCAACGGTAGATCAACAGTTTGAAAAGGCTCCTCCCTGTCTTTCCTAGCTTCAAAATGATTATCAAGATGGGTTTCAGGAAGATCTATCGAGTTACGCTCCACTTGAGCTAGTATCTCTGCAATGATAGGGTTGTCTCTACCGCCTTGAGTCATCAGAAGATCAACAACTAGCTCAGACGGAACTGCATATTTCAACAAATCATGGTCAGATATGTAATAAAAAAATTTAACAAGACAAAGGATAACACTAACATCCAAGATCTTCTAAATCACATGGTACTTTAACATGATCTAAAATTTATTCAAAAGATGCACCAAGATTCATCATTTCATCCAGTGATATCCAAGATTCCTATTTAGTCTCACCATTGGGAGCATTTGACATGTCTTCCTGGAGACCCTCCTCCTGCGACCTCTGACCCCGAATAGCTTCCTCAGAGAAAATTGCGGAGTCGGTTGCAGTGGTCGCCAAATGTTCTGCTGTAACAGGAGTAGTACTGGGAATAAATGTTGGCACTTCTTCTATCATCATTTCTTCAAGAGTAGTTAGGTCAGCATGATTTTTCTACTATTCACCATCACCCTTCGTCGCCCTCAGAGGAGGGTCAGTCCTCTCCCTCAAAGGGGAAATTAAAGAAGCCCCTGCAATTTTAGAAAGTATGAGAAACATTTTATTGAGTTAGGATTCATGAATATCCTGAAGACATACCACTACTAATGAGGCATCAAACTGTAGACTTCTTCCTTTGATTACTTTTCTTATTTTACTTTTTGGGTGTGTTAACATCATCACCTCTAAATATAGGTATCAGAGACATTAAATCCATGTCCAACTTCTCATCCATGACTTTTTGGCCTGGAGATACTTCGCCCGGCTCACGAGGAGATTTAGGGACTCCTAGAGCAGTGCTTCCAGGGCTGTACTATGGTGAAGGGACCATAGTAGTTCCTTACTTAACAAGCTGTAGGATGAAGAAAGTAATTTCCTTGAGTAAATTTTTTTTACTGAATTCATTTTGAAAAGAAAATAAGGAAATAAATTTACATCATCAGGATCCACGTAATCGTTCCACTCCCCGTCTACTGAAGAACCAATCCCCTTAGTGGTGCCACGATCCATCATTTCCTTCACCCTCTTCGTGATAGGAATGGAATCATCAGTGGAATATATGGACATTTCTAGCTCTCTGATGTAATCCTGCACTTCATTGGGGTTATCCTCGAAGTGGATATCAGGAGAATCCCAGAGATCCCCCACTCCGGGGATATGTATCTCTTCGCATAAGTCTATATAGGTGGTTTCAGAATCACAATATAAACTCCTCCATGTTCAGATAGCCTCTGGTCGTAAATATTTTGAATGTGCACCAGATGGCCGCAAGGAGGGACCTACATCCTGGGACTTCAACTTCTTCACAGCTTCTGCAATCATAGATAAAGGATTAGAAAATAATTTTTTTTACTATATAACATAATGGAAACTAAATTTCCTCAATTATATAACTCACCATGAGTCGATGGAGTAGGTCTCTTAACTCTGGAAATAGAATTATATCTTTCATGAGGCCGTTTTGACGCATGTCGTGCCTCATCATCCCCATCCTAGGAATCCGGTGAATCAACCCCGGGTGAAGAACACAGTGAATCAGGTCTGGGTGAGGAAGAGTAACCTTCCAGATGAAAGGTTTCTTTCCTGACACATCTCTTTATACTCCCCACCCAGGAGACAAGAAGATTCAATACCCCTTCCGGGTATGATTCTACCCAGTTCTCGGCATATCATGTAGTCAATTGACTCGCCGCTCCAGCAACTGGTAGATCAAACACTTCCCCGGTATTCTCCATAGCTTTCAGAAACCATAGTTTTCAGGAAACCATTAGATACTTCTCTGACCTGATGTTTATGGGAGAGGATAAAACAATCTTCTTGCAAACACTTGAATTGGTTTGCAAATATATATGGGGCATAGGCCTCACATTTAATCTCTATGTCATTTCTGGTGCCCAATAAACCATCTCTTCATGCCAGCATATATTACCTCAATTCCATGATAGCTATTTAATCTTCAAAAAACTACCTGGATGGCAGGATTCCATAAGGAATGAAATGAAAGTCCTTGAATATGCTCTACCTCACCTTCAGATCATTGGAATTGAGGGACAATGAAAAAATTCTAGAAAATGCCTGCCCTGATGGCCTAAAAGAACTTCCAGGAACCTGTACTCCGCTCTGTACAGCATATGTCCTGAAGTGAGTGGCGATCAATCCCCACAAAACATGGAATGGTCCCACTATTCTCAAAGGAGACATAACCATGTAGACATGGAGTAAGCTCCTGTGAATCTTCTCCAAAACCGGGGAGGCCAACCCAACCATTTTTCTCTGAGCCAACTTGGCTGCAACAATGAATGTTCTTGGCCTGACACCTCCCTTCAGATCCCTAACTGGAAGAAGATAAATGATTAGACACAAGGCTAAGAATCCCACCATATGGGTCTTCTCTGGGATTATTTGATCCACTTAATACCCCCATATTTCAGACTCTCCTGCTTCAATTGTTTTCTAGAATGTTCCAAGATCACCCCCTCTTCTCTGCTCTGGGGCAGCTGGTTGGATGAGTATAGGTGGGCCCCTTATCCTTCATCTTGATGAGAAACATATCCATCCACTCTTATATATGAATATCCTTTCTAGAATGAGTTTTTGTGGACTTTGAATTCTTGGGCTTGAAAAACTACTTCATCAACTCTAGATCCATAGCTGGAGTATTCTCCAAATCATTCCAGGTCAACTTGGGTGGATAAATATATCATACATATCACCCAAAATTGAAGCCCCTAAAATCTTGTAGACATCCCAAAAACTGATTCCTACTTCTCTATGAGTCATATGGATGTAATTTGTTTCCGGGATCTAATGACTGATTACCTCCGGCACGAAATTGTCATTCTGGTAAACATATGTTTGCCAATCCCAGATGGCTTCATATATTGCAGTTCCTTTTAGATCATCGACAAACTCTGCACAGGTTTGTCACACCCAATATGCCCACATCCAAGTCGGCTTTACACCTCCCCCAGGACAGAAATCCAAACTCTTTTTCCAACCCTTGGATTGGTCCATCTATGAATTTCAGAAAATAGGGGGATAACAATGAGGCTACAGCTCAGGATTGTGAGGAGTATGATCTAGTGTACATGGGCTATGATTCATTATGAATGCCTTCTCCACTGTTCCAGAATTAACAAATAATCCTGTAACTAAGACATTTGCTGAAGATAAATTGGTGTAAGTATGAAAACAAGAATGAGGAATATAATTCTTTGCCTCTGGAATGTTGACTCCTTGAAGATGACTATGGTCATATAAAGGAAATTAAATTCTATGTGGGAAATTGGCATGATATTTCTTCATGTAATTATCCAAAGCCGGAAGAGTGTTGTCACAGATAAAGTAATAATCCTGGCTGAAAACGTTCATCATGTAATCAATTCTCTTGCTGGCCAGCTCACCAGCCAATCCAATCTTCCTTGGAGCCATTGGATCTATATAGAGATCAAACAGTTAACTTTTAAGTAAGTATTTTTTATGAAACATTTTTGAAGAAAACAAAAAAATGGCTAAGGCATTAAGGAACACAAGTTTTACCATGAATGTATTGCCACACAAGTAATGTCGCGCTAATGATGGAGCACAAGTGAAAATACTTACTGGATAAGCATGAAAAAAAGAAGAGAGATCAACCGAAAAAAGAACCACAATTTCACGACATGACGTCAAAAAATCTAGAGGAAAGATGGTTTGTGCATAATGACGCCCATATATATAGGCGATCCCGCAACCCTGTGCACATGAAACCAGCATGCTGCTGAACACTGGTTTCTCTTTTTCCTCAGAGTCAAATCCTCTTTCCTTTTTCAGATCCAAAATTGATGGGGGGGATTTTGTTGATGCTCTTTTGCATCATAGAGTCTGATTAATGGAAAAGGGAAATAACTTAAGCACAATGAGGGTCACCCTTTGAAGAACATCAGAAATTGACAAAGGCATGGACCCAGAACCCATTTGGAGGGAAATGAAGACACTTGCTCACCGCCTTGCCCTCTCAAGGGAACCTGCTGGCCACACTTCTGGAAGCCTCTTGGGATGATACTAAGGGCTTGAGTTCAAAGTTTCCAAAGTATTACCCTATCGATTCTTCGTCGCCCAAGGTGAATCATGTTGTGCAAGTCTACTCATGCACTAGCACGATACTGGCGCGCCTCCTTCCTAGTCACCTCCATTCCTGAAATCCACCTCTCCTCTTAAAGGAATTTCCTTCAAAACCATCTTCAAAGACATTTATGGAATACATCCTTTTTTGGATTCCTTATCTGAAAAGAATTGTATGAGAACCTCTCTCAAAACCTCGTGACTTACAAGCTTTATGTCACCATGGTTAGAGGATTCCTATATAACCTCATCCTTTGAGATGAGAAGATCAGTTGATTTGGGACTCCTTCTCAGGAGTAAGCGCCAAGTTACATGTCTCCTTAACCTCATCTTCCTTTTCATGAGTAAGCCCTAATTCATAATTTCCATTAACATTGGGCCTCCTTCTCTTGAGTAATCCCCAGGATATAAGTGACCTTTAATTGGGCATCCTCCTCAGGAGTAAGCCCTATTTTTAGTTTCTTTTGATTTGGTTCTCCTTCTCCGAAATAAACCCTAATCATAAGTATCTTTTAATTTAGGCCACTTTCTTAGGATTAATCTCGGAGTTAAAACTCCAAATCTACATAAATTAAAAATACTTTTATAGAACCTCCTCTTGGGTTTCTTTCTTGATGTAATTCCCAGCCTTCATTTACTTGTGTCGTCTTACATACGTATGACCCAAATAATTTCTCATAAATGTATTTTTCATGTCACCATCATCATGTTTAATGATAACTCTTGTTTCTCAAACTGATCATGACTCACGTGAGCATAGAGTGAAAAAATAATCACGACATCTCTTTGTTGGGGTATTAACTATGCATAAACCCCATATTTCTTTACCTGAACTACCTGGAATTTGATCTCTACCTTAAAAGTAGAGTACGTAGGAATCCTTTATAAGGTTCAAGCGCACATTTACTTAATTATTTTCTGTCCCATATGACGTTAAACTATATCCTTCCAACCAAACTATGTGGGTTCTGATTCCTTTTTAACATGGATATGTAGTTAGACAATCTGCGGGTATGATCCCAATTCTGAAATAATTTCTGTCTTTTTGAATGAAAATAAACATCAACTTCCCCACTGAGTGGATTTAAAACTAGTATGGTTATCATAATGACCAAGAGGTATCTATAGAATTTATAGAATGATACCAATGACTATGAATCTCTAATACATACGGATGATTCTCCGTCGATGAAGAACCTCTAATACATATAAAATATTTTCTAAATCCCATACATATCAATCATTGATTGCCAATTCTAATGTAAAATTCATTTTCATGCTTGGGGAATTCATAAGAATTCATGAACTTTACTTAAATCTATAAGAGAGTCTTGGAGTATACAACAATTCCCCCCAAAAAGGTGTGATGAGCCTGACCTCCCATCCTCTAGACCGATGAAAATTCTTAAGCCTCATTGGTCCACAACTAATGAGCACCTATCTTTGGAAATTAGGTCCAAATGGAAAAATAATCATTGGGCGTTTCCAGTTCTACGAATAAACCTGGAAGAAACCAATTGGACATTTTGAACCTTAAAAAAACAAGGTCATCCCCATTTCTAGAAGAAAAAGTTATGTATAGGATTGGGAAATTTATCACATTCTAGTGATAGAGATCATTGATGATCTATTTTGAGATAAACCCTTAGATAATAGTGATTTGACTCGAGGATGTGGTCCAGGATTCCAGAATTGGTGGATCCTAGCCGATCAGATAGTTGAGCAAAAGACCTATTTTCCCCTTGGAGAAGTAGTATTATATAGTGGTACCATAAGATGAAACACCTATGATGTGTGTAAATTTTGATGTCAGTATTTACATATTTCTTGGTTTTGATGGGGTGATACACCCCTTCACTAGTGGTGGGGGACTAACATGAGCCTGTGGTGTGAACACCATGCATGGATGAGTCCCCACCATGGTGGTGGTCCAAACAGAATGTAATATATGGGGTAATAAATGGAATTAATATTTCCCCAATTTGGTGTTTTTTATAAGAATATATGCATGAAATTATGAGTGTAAATTTCCTCAATGAGAAACATTTTTGAGATATGATCCAATACCATAAGGGCATGTCAGTTTCTCCAAAAGTGGATAGTGTCAAGGTGTGGTGGATGAATTTATCTAAATTGTCTTTTTGAGGTTGATTGATGTTTTATTGTGTTAGATAAGTTCGTAGTTATGTTATACTAGTAAGATATAGAAATCATGTGTTCCATGTAGTAGGATCTCACAGAGGAATCAAGTGCGGTTCATAGAACAATGTGTTTCATCAATGCTCCATTTTTAGTTTTCACATAATGTTATGAGACACTTTTATATATATTCATCACATATCTATAACTTCGTGATTCCAATAGATACCATTTTGGTAAAACCTTTTTTGGAGCCTCTTATAGGGAGGATCAGTGTTTGAACGGTTATATTGATAGTGTTATTTTTCTCTTTGAAGAGAGATATATATATAAACTCATGTGGAAATTTTTCCATATTGGTAGCGAGACCCTATGAAATTATTCTCAATATATACATCTTATATACTCTCCATGATCATATTATTTCTACTAGGGGTTGTACTAGTGTTTCCCATTTTTTAGGATATAGTTTTCCCCCATTGATAATTAGTGATACCCAAACTGGGTGGGATGAACTCATTAATTGAAGGTGATATCTATTTCATTTATAGTTGGCCAGTATTACTCATTGAGTAGTGAATTCTATAATCTTTCAATTCCTATAATGTTGAATGATTATGAGAGAATCCATGTATAAGATTTTTATTGTTCACCTCACAAATAAGGGATTGTTTTCTTCATGGACTTACACCAAGGATAACCCAATATGTTTGCTAGTTTATCTGATGACCCGGAGTACCTATAAGAGTCGAAGGATTGGTTAGTATTTTCAAGAGAAAGGGGCTTCGTAAGACCTAACGTGTTTTCTTTGGTAGACATGTGTTGTTCACCTGAGAGGTAGATATTGTCTTGAGCTTGGATGTTAATTGGTGTCACATGGAACAATGTGACACAATGGAAAACAACCACTACTAATAATTGATGTCTTCTTAATCCAATGGATGGAGGAGAAATATATCTCATTGGTTGAACATGGGATGGGTTATCACCGGCTCCAAATTTGAAGGTGGGTGTATTAAGAATGGATTGTTAGAGATGTGGACATTTTAATGAGTCATTAATGATTCCCTTTGGAATCATTAATGTCACAATAGAGTTCATGATACTTATGTAATGAATCCATAACCTTTCATCAGTCCATTTTTGGTAATCCTTAGTAATTTTACAGTCGTGTCCTTTATATCAGTGTTGGATCATGTGAGACAAAACGGTATGGTAATATGCATGCTAAGGGAGTTTTGGTCATATGGATGCAATTGTGGATTCATTTATCTAAATATATCATCTTAGACATGGGAGTGATAATGGACCCTATAGTGGTCAATTTGGCATTAGATTAAATACCAAAAATGTTGTTTCAGTTAATATAGATTCTCACAGTAGGTATTTTCATCCATGGTTTTAAAGAAAGGTTGCAGAGCATATGAACTATTTATAGTAGACCCCATGTGGGTTATAATGGTTTAGTGTACCTGCAGTCAAATTATTTGACCCTTCACATCATTTTAGAACTAGGGAGGTAAGATAAAAGATATCGATTACGTGATTTTAGGAGACCATATATCCACTAGATATATTCCCATTGGAAATTCCTTGACAGTTAGAATTGTGTCACCCTTTTTCCAAGGAGGGATGATGATTTATATTGTGATGTGAGAAGTGTTTCTAGGAGGGTATTTACCCATGAAAAATGAATCTAGTGGGGGTGAGGATATTCCACGATCTCTTGGAATTGGTTGGAAAGTAAAGGGAGTTGTATTATGTTTTTGAGTTAAAAACATATTGTTTCTTTATTAAATGTGTTATGAACATTATATATTTTTTGAGTGTTGGAAATCCAATTTGAGTAGTGGGAGTCCAAATTCATGAAATTCACTAAGAGTTCATTGAAAACCATAAAAATTACTTCTAAAAATATATGGAAGGAGTTGTTAGAAGAATATGGGGAATCCATTGTATTTGGACACATTGTTTACCCAAACTAGTTGGCTATGTAAAAAGGTGACCATTCAAGTATTGGTGAACATAGGATTGTTTTTCAAGTATTTTTTTGAGCCATAACTGGGAGTTCCATCTACCATCTGTGGAATTTCAATATCATGATTGTTAGTACTCCACAACCGAAGTAACACATTCTAAAGTACATATATAAGAGACCTTTTGTGACACAATTATACTATTTGGAGATAGGGGTAACTAGTCTGATGTACTAGTTTGGTTCTAGTGGAAGTTAAAAATAGTGAAGTTCATCCACGGGAGTACGATAACTTCCCAGTAAATGTCAGGATTTCTCAGTGGACTGATCAAAAAAGTCTTTGTAATGGTGTGTTAGAGAGTTTTAGCAAAGGTGGTAGGCTCTCTCTTGGAATCATAGGCCCATATTGTGTTAGTTTAGCAAGGTTGGGTTTCTTTTAACCCCAATTCTAGAGTAGTATTGAATTTTCTTGTTATATACACTTTTAAAGATTACGGGGGTATGTTCACAACTCATTGTATGATATTAACTCAGGTTAGAATGGTCGTGATATGTGAGTTACTGTTAAAATAAGATGGTTTATTTGAAGACTGTTTGGAGAAAAAACCATCATGGGAATGTGTTTTCTAATGGTTCATTTTTTTGACAACATAGGGAATACAAGGGAGAGCATGTTGGGGACAGAGACCTAGATGAGAGATCATTACCCCCACCATTTTCTTTGTTGGTATTTTTTGGGGATGGAATACATTGAATGAGGAAATAATGTTTTATAGTAATTTTTAATATCCTAATTTTATATATATATATATTGGTTTTAAATAAATTATATTTGATTGATTACATTCAGTATATGTTAAAATTAATTAATCATGTGCTAAACACAACACTGACTTAGCTTTCATTACAGGCATCCCTGAGTTTCTATGCAACAACAATTTATTATTATAAATACTTAAAATAGATAGTTATAACATATCTGTTAAATATATTAATATTAATTGTATTAAATACTTCTTAAATATTATTTACAATGTTTTTATATAAAAAATATTGATAATAAAACAAATAATTTTTGTTAATATCTGTATATTTTTTAAATAGTATTTTCTTAAAAGAATTTTTTTATGTCCTTTTGTAAAGAATAATAAAATTTCTTTTAGGAAATTATTAAAATTTAATCAGAAAAAATAAAACATCCTTTTTTAATTATGAATTTTATAATTCTATAATGGTTAAATTTTTGGTTTTTTCTTAAAAAATAATTTTAACGAATAATGAAAATACTGAATTTTAATTAAAATATATTTTTTATAATTTTTTATATAGTTAATTTTTATATTAGTTTGGTTTTAGAATAAAATTAGATCAATTATGAATCCTATAATAAAATATGTAACATTGGAACCAAATTCAAAATGTAATTTGACATTTAGACATTTCAATACATTGGACTTTTTCAATTTAAACACCCATCGTCTCATCCTGTCTCCAAGATTAAATATAAATTATTTTTTCCTCCTTATATGATTATAATTCAAAAAAATATTATTTTTTATGAATAATATTAATTTATAATTTAAAATAATGTTAAATTATATTTTTTCTAAAAATAATAGTTAATGTGATTATAATTATTTAGACTGATTAAGGTAAAAATGATATTAATTAATGACTAAAATTAGAATATAAGGTTTAAAAATAACCCCATATTTTCCAAAAAAAATAAATTTTATTTCCATTTTTGGACATTTAACATCCCATTGTGGATAATGGTACATTTTAACCACTGGGGGACAATTAAAACGTGGGGATCACTCAAATATTTTGAAGAATACCCAATGTTTCCTTTTTCCCCACTAATAAAAGGCCTCCTATCCTCCCCCTCAATTCACACATGTCATGACCTTTATCTCAAAAACAACCATCAATAATATCCTCTAAACCTCCCTCCCTTTATCCTAGAATCCTCTCTTTTTGAATAAATCCAACCAAGTATTCCCTTTTGTGAAAACTAATGGAGTTACCCAAAGAATAAGTAATATGCTTCAATAAGAACTTTTTTTTTAATTTCATTCTTCACCCCCAAAAATATTTTAATTACATTATTACATAAGTGCCTATGTATACTCTATATAATGACATGTCGTTATATTTCGTGTTAGACTTACAATCATATAAACTTCAATCAATTTGGATACACAATCATCATTCATGTGTACAGAAGACTATCATTTGTTGAACCGATGTTATTTTTTCTTCCATTGATGCATTCAAGGTTGGGAATATTGATGAAATTTATGTTTTTATACAATATATATGATTTATATGATTTATTATTCATCATTAATTATTATATAAATCATAAATTCATGATTTATATTTTTTTCAAATGCGATAACTTTATTTTTTGACATGTGAACTACCCCCTCATCAAAGTGATGCGAATCGTTCAAACATTACCTGAAATGTATTAATGATGGAATTAGTGAATGTATATGATATATATGAATTAATAATTATAATGGAAGGATATTATTAATCTATATACATATATTTCATTTATATTTTTTCTTTCAATGTGACTAGAAATGTGAAACAACATTCACACATATGTATGGCCTATCGTCTCCATGAACGATGTATTTCATTTTCTATTACTATATTATATATATATTTTTAACAAATATATACTTAATTTTATTATATTTATATCATTCTTATAACTTTGTATATTGTGAATAAAATATATAATTATTAGGTCTAAAAATATAACAAATCAGAATTCATGAGAAAAACAATGTGATTATTGACATAGACATAAGTTTTATATTTAATTGTTAATAAATGGGTAATATAAGGTCATAAGTAAATAATATAGGATATTATATGAGTGGATATGGTTATTTTATAGTTTTATAATAAACTTATATTTATTATACAAGTTTGTTGAATTAGTTTGAGGAGATTCAAGACAAAAAGTAAGGAGATTTCAAGTCAAACTTTTATTTTTATGAGAGTTATGCCATATTCGATACTTGCTTCTTTTGGGTGGTGTATATAATTCCTATGAATTTAATATATTTTTAATATAATTACATTTATTTTTAATTAAATATTTATTTTATTATATCTCTTTATTGTAGTTTATAGTTCAAAAGTTTCCAAATCGGTATTGTAATTTTGCCTCAATTTACCTTCTTTGAGACACCTGTTTTTCTTTGCAGCTACATTACAGTACAAGGGGTATGTATTATACCATTTACATGTTACATAATTAATATTATTTTTTCATGATATTATAATCATCATGTAATATATTCTCTAATGGGTATTATTATAGAATATTTCGAATTTGGTTAGATTTTATTACTACAATCTCATCATTTATTAGGTTTGTTTATGATTATGTTTCTATTAATGAAATCATTTGATCCATTTCCCATGAAAACTCATTAATTTTATTATAATTTTATTATTAATTATATATTAATATCTTAGTACCATTTACACACTTTGTTACTAAAAATAATTATGAATTGTTTTAATGAATATCTAACCTAATTTCTCTCTCCAGTTTGAAACAAGTTTTACTAAAAAAAATGTTTTCAATAACATTTTTCAAAAATGTTTTTACATTGATCATGTAATATCATTTCCAATGAAAAATAATTTTACATTGTTTTAGTATTTTCAGATCTTAATTAATATATTTTAAATTCTACTTTCAATGAAAAATGATTTCCATATAGTTTTATGTTTATAAAAATCAACGAAGAAACAATATTTTCCTCAAAAAATGCATTTAAAGGATATATCAAACTTATTATCCATCCATGAAGAAATATTTTGGTGTTATTAATTAATTTATTTTGATATGATACATTTAATATTATTTATATTAATGTTTGTTGTTTTGGATTAATGATGGTTATGAATCATATTTCTCTTTCATGGGTTCTAATTTTGTCAAACATATTTCTATTTCACGAGTTATATGATTTCGAAACCTACATATTTTCATGGATAATTATTTAATTAAATAATTATGAATCTTATATATATTCCATTGTGTATTATATGATGACATGTTTATAAAACCAATTTCATTTCATAGGTTATGATATGATGTCTATGAAACCCATCCCTTTTTAATGTGTCATTATAGAATGATTTTTTACGATCTTATGGAATACATATGTTTGATTTTATTATTTTATTAGTGGGAGATATATCTACTTTTATATAATTGGTTAATGGTTTATAAATCATTAAATAATTATGGTACACAAGTCACATGACCTAATACAATATGGGAAGAAGGGGAAACCGGATCAGTGACACATATAGTTTTTGTGGACCTTTTTTCTCTCGAATAAACTAATTTTTTCATTTATATATTACATTTAACTTTGTAATGTATTTCACTAATAATGAATAAAATTTTCATATACTACATGCAATAATTAATGGCCCTATATTACATTAAACACTCACTTTATGTACATTACATGCAACAACGATTTGGTGTATGTTACACACAACACTGTGTTTATATGAAACACATTTTTTGTTATAATTAATTAAATGAGACAATTATAAACTATACATTAAATATTTAAATATAAATTTTAATAAATAGTTTTAAAATAATTTTTTATAATATTTTTATTTAAATAAAAAATATTTATAACGAATGATTTAATTTTTTTAGAAAAAAAATTATATGATTAAGCATAATATTTTCTCAGATGAAATGATTTTCATATCCTTATATGAAATAAATAAAAATTAATTTTATGTAAACAAATGAATATAAATGGATAAAATAAACTTCATTTTTTAATTTGGAATTTCAAAATTATCTTAGGGAGAATTATTTTGTTTTTTCCATGGAATATAATTTTTAGATCAATAGTAAAAAATACTATATTTTAATTAAAAACTGCCTTTTCATCTAATTTTTTTAAAGATAAATTATATTTTACTTTTAAAAAAAAAGTTTAATTAGATAATATTTTTATCAATGAACCCAATTGGGGTCATTATAATCAATTTCACATTGAAATTGAATATTAAAATATAGAAACCATTTGAATCTATTAACTTCAAAAAACTGCATTGTCAACCTGACTACGAGATCAAATTTAAATAAATTTTTGATACTTTTTGGATTTGAATTTGGGAAAATGGATTTTATATTTGGAATAAGTATAGTTTCTAATTTATAATATGTTAAAAATAGTTTTGACTAAATATTTTAGTGAATGTAATTGAAATGGATTAAATTTATTAGGGTAAGATTAAGCTTTATAAGGGAATAAACATTAATTTTAAGAGGAAAAAAGACCAATAAACTTATCCCGGATCTATTAAATGGACATATTTAGACCCTATTATCCCATTTATGGAATTTATTTTATTATTGTATCCACATAACATGGTATAAAAGTGGGTGTATATTTTTCCCAAAAATCTATAAGAGTGCCACTCCTCCACTATAAAAGGCCGCCTCTCCTCCCACATCCTTAAAACTCTCAAAGAAAATTTTATAAAACATTATATTTATAACTAGATTCAAAAAAACACTCCACTAATCCTATAATCCTCCCCATGGGATTAAATAAATCTATGGAAGTCAATTGGTGAAAAGAAAAAGTAGTTACCCAATTAAGTGGTAATATTCTTCCTCAAATTATTCTATTTTTGTCAATTCTCCAACACATAAACATTACTTATTATAATATATTATAAAAAAATAGTATCCTCAAAAAAGTATAATGATTTATATATAATATTTTGACCTAAACATACACATACTTCCATCTAATGGGTAATGATCATATTGCTTACGTGTGCAGTGAACTACCACCACATGAAATGATTTTTGTTCATTTTTCCTATACCTCCTATTATGGAGGAAATTTTTATGGAAAATACATTTATATGTGTTATATATTATATATAATATTTCTTTTAACTTATTTAATTATTTTAAAAAACATATATTTATACATTCTATCCAGTGTAAATATGAAAATTTCGCTTGAGGTAGTCGGGACTACCACATATCAATGCAATGTGATTAATTCACACAATATATGGAATGTATTATGGATGGGTTTAGTGAACTTCTAGGATATATATGATATAATTTTTAAACTATAATAATGTTATATATACATATATATATATATATACTTATATGTCATTTTATTTCATTCTATCAATACAACAATAAAAAAAATAATGTTCATGTGTACGTACAGCTTACCATCTGCAAGAAATATGTATTCTATTACATAATTATATATAATATTTTTTAATATAATATAGATATAATAAAATTATATTAAATTAATATCCTTTTTAAATTCTTAAATCATGATATAAGTATAATTACTAAGGATATAACAAATTATGACACATGTGATGAACAAAGCAGATATTACTTGATGTGAAATCAGAACAAATAGTTATCAACAAGCGGGTAATATAAGGTAATAATAAATCCATATATGGTGGTATATTTAAGAATATATTTATTTAAATAATTAATTATAAACTAACATTAATTATACTGGTAGATTTTATGAGTACGAAGAGACTCAAGACATAGGGTAAGGGAATTTCTTCTCACATTGATTTCTGTGAGATTCATTCCTTATTCACTACTCACTTATTATTTGTTGTGTGTGTACTGAAAATTAATTTTTAATATTAATATAAAAATTAAATATATGGGTTTTCAAAATTAAATTTATGATATTTATTTCATTGGGTTTATGTTTCTAAAGTTACAAAATCGGTAAGATATTTTTGTCTCAATTTGTCGTCTTTGATCCCTATGCTTTATTTTTGCACCAAAAATATTTTTCAAGGTGTATATAATTCCATTTTACACATTATATCATGACTATAATTTTCTGAAGAAATTTTATATTCTTCATGTTATTTTCTTTTTTTACATGGAGAGTATGATCCGATGTTACTGAGTGATAAGAGTTTATTGAAACAATCTCTTCGCTTTTCATGATTGTTTATTTTTTTGTTACTTCGATGAAATATTATTATTCATATTTGAAGAAAGATCATGAGTTTTATTATCCTATTTTTATTAATATATTTCCCTGAATTAGTGACATTTCAATACTTTGGTAGTTAAGATAATTATTATAATATTTTTAAGAAAAATATGATTGTATTTCTCTCTTCTGTCAGAAGCCTGTATTATTTCTAAAACCAAGTTTCAAGAAAATATGCTAAAAAATATTTTAATTATCCATGAAGATTATTATAGAGGAAAAATATTTTAAAAATGTTTTTTTTTCAAATTTTGTTTTATTATTTTTGAATGAAATTTTCAGAGAATTTTTTTTGGTTTTTTATGTTTTAAAAATTTCTTTTCAATACATAATAGATATTTTCCTAAAAAATTGTTTTTATTAGATATTTCAAAACTATTTCCTATATAGGATAACATTGGTTGGTGTTACTAATTCCTTTATGAAAAAATTATTCAATGATTCCATTCATATTCTATCTCTGAATGGATTATGTTTGGATAGAATTTTGTTCATGAAACTTTTATCTCTGTCGTGGGTTATATTATTTTGAAAACCACTTATCTTAATGGGATATTATTTTATTTTGGATTATAAATCATTTATATATATATATTGTGTCACAACTCGTCCTCGGGGCCCGTGCCGTGACTACCCCAAGCCCGCCTTCCATAGGCCAGGGGCTGGAGACAAACATCAAGGTGTAATTCCTGGTAAAAAGGGAAGGCATTGCCTTTGTAAAGTAAAAAAACACCACAGAGCAAGAAATAAGAAGTAAAAACTAAGTAAAAACTTGGTACAACAGTAAGTGTGGAAAATTAAGTGTTCTAGAATACAAACCCAAACTGAATGTAAAGTACAACTGAAAAAGGGAGTACATCAACTGAAAAGTAAATCCATAGCCTTGAGCCGTGCACTGGAAGTCCCACCTGAAGGGTGGGTAAAGATAGCCTCCACAGCTCCTCGGGTCCAGCCGTCCGCTCCGAGTACGCCCCGCCCAGTGGTCCACCTCCTGGTACCGACCTACTCCTCGTGCCTCAACCACGATCAGCGTTGTCCGTCGTCTGCAACCAACACAACGTAGTGCGGGCATAGCCCGTGCAGGGGTGAGTATAAGCTACTCAGTAGGGACCTCGAGACCCTCGAAGATCTCCCAGAATCCACAAAGTATAATCCGCAAAGGAATGATATAATCATAAAGTAACATCCGACATTACTTAGGTATATGCCCATACATATACCTAAGTCTTCAATTCTCATTCAGTTCCAACATCCGAGCTCAAGTACAACCCAGTCCACACAAGAAATCACAACCCAATCCACACAGGAACGAAAAACGTAATCCACACGTGATATCAAGTCAATCTTATTGAAGATAAGGATTGAAAGTCAAGATTCAGTTCCCACAGGTATACTTCTTCGTAAGACGATAGAGATGATCAGATGTAACCATTGATTCATCTAAGCCATCAGACCCACATGGGATCGATAGGTACTAACCCCCGCAATGACCCAAAAAGGATTGATGGGTAACTAACCCTCCCAATGACCTACAAAGGATCAATATGTAACTAACCCCCGCAATGACCCACACAGGATCAGACCCACACAGGTTCTGTAGGCGCTGGCCCACACAGGGCCGCTGAGTGCTGACCCACACAGGATCGGTAGCACTTATCCACGTAGGATCGATGAGTGCTGTATTCGTCGCCATCGAATCCACAGAGGATCTCTATACAATCGTCATCGTCGTCGCAGTCGCAGCCAGCTCTAGGGTTGCCGCACACAGCAAGCTCGTTCAGAAGATTCCGCTCGACGAGCCGAGGGGCTGATACATCAACTGACATGATGTCTAGAGTTGATGTATCCAGAAGTTCCATATCGTCAACAGGAACTCAACGTCACAGACGGCGCGTCAATCGGACGCCCGATCTGAGAGTTATTGGCTTTTTCGTCCTAGGGGCCCAGTTGGATTTTATGTCAAAACCAACCCGACCATACTCCAACTGTGTCCAAACCTCGAGAGGAGTAATCCTAAAGATCCGTCTCACTAAGAGGAATCCAACAAAGTCGACGGCACGTCAATCAGACGTCTGAAGCTCAAGTTAAAAGCGTTCTCTGCTCCGAGGGCCCGGTTGGTTTCGTGTACGAACCAACCTGGCCAAACCCAAAGTTCTCCGAAACCTTGCGTGTAATATTCCAAAACTACCGTCTCGATCCATGGATCACATCTCAGCTAACGGTGCGTCAATCGGAGGTCTGCAGCCCATGTTATGGTCAAAAGACCGTGAGGGGTCACTTAATAGGGGGTTCGGGCCCCGTCCGACCCGGCACGATACCATCTGGGTCGGCCCGAACTAGGTCGGCCCGACCCAGGTCTGGGTCCTGCTTGCATGGGCGTGGCGTGGCGCGGCCGCCCGGCCTGGCGGCCCGGCCGAAACGGTCTAGCGTTGAGGTGCGGGGGGGGGGGGGGGGGCTGCGCCTTACTTGTTTGTAACCGCATCCCCATGTGGGGGCCGCTCTTGTCCGGCCAGCCGGGGGTCATAACCCCCAGTTCTTCCTCTGACCGGCCGGCTGGCTCAGGCTGGCCAGCTTTTGCCGCCACGAGACCGGCGTTGGCGGGTCCCCATGCTCCGACGCCGGCGGCACGAAACCGGCCGCCGGTCCCTGCTCCTCCACGGCCTAAGCCACATCTTTGACCCGTCCGGCGTGGCGTGATGGCACCGCGCGCCTCCGCCGCAACCCCGCTCCAGCCGTAGTGTCTTTGGGTTTTTCCGGCGTGGCGTGACGGTGTCGTGGCTTGGTTCAATTTTCAATTGTGCAGCGCAACGATGCGGCACATCCTTGTCACTCGTTCTCGAGCGGTGTGGTGGCACCACGTCACTTTCCTTTGAACCGTAATCAACACAAAAGATAATGGAGGAGGGTTGGCCGTGTTTGTGCGGTCTGGCCCCCTCTCGTTAATCGATAGAAAGTGGTCCAATAGAACGAGTAACGTCAACGGAAGAAAAATCACGAATATCATCCGCAATAAAATTCCCCTACCTCGAGCATAGTTTGAATGGAGGTTCATTGCGGAAATAACTATCGTGGAGGGAGACGTCGCGGAAGTAGAATTGTCGCGTCGCGAATAAAAGATTCGTCAGCTTCACGTCGTCGATCTGTGAGGATCCGGCATTCTTTTCGACCTTCGTCGGAGGTTGACGTTCTTCGCGTTCTTCACGTTCTTCACGTTCTTCATCGAAGAAGAAGAAGATCTTCAAGCCCCTTATCTTTTCTCCAAATCCTCTCAATGCAAAAATTTCTAACAAAAATAAAATAAGTACTTTACTTATTTTATTAACATGACATAAGTATTTGAATTTCAAACATTCAAATTAAACTCACCTATTTAATTAACATAAGTTATCAAATTAAATGGTGAGTTGAAGGAGTTAGGGAATATGAAGAGGTGGGGTTCGTTTGGGCCCCGCCGCCCTCATAACCTCTCATGGGAAGTTGGGTTGTTTCCCATCTTCCACCCAAAGGTTTAAACTACTTAGTAAAAATAAAAATTATAGCTCAATATTTATTTTAACTTCCACAATTTTTAACAACTTCTCTCGTGTAAACGCAACTCCGGAAAAGGTGTTCCTAAGTAATTACCGGTGATGCGAATCTATCGGTGCCCTCAGAATTCAATTCTGAGCACCGGTTCAAAAGTTTGAAAATCCCGCTCGTTCGTTCACTGAACGTACCCGAGCTAATCTTCGGATAGAAATTCCGGGCACACCGGTCCTCAGAATCAAGTGCCGTCAGAAACCGCGTTCTTGTAAAATTCCATGGAAAATTAAGAAAAAAAAATTCCCTTGAATTTTACAGGTCTTTACATTACTCCCACATCAGGGATTTACGTCCTCATAAATATAAATCAAAAACTAGGGAAACAAATGTGGGTACTGAGCACGCATCTGAGCCTCCTGCTCCCAAATGCTCTCCTGGAGGTTCCTGTGCCGCCATCTGATGCGCACTAGAGGAATCGATCGTCCACGTAGGACCCGCTCCTATCGATCCTCAATCTCCACTGGGACCTCTGCAAAATTAGCCCCATCATCAATGTCCATCTCCCCATGGTCGATGACATGCGTTGGGTCATCCACGTATCTCCTCAACTGGGATACGTGGAAGAAATCATGCACCTGGTGCAACTGAGGTGGTAGAGCCAAGTGATAATCCACCTTGCCAATCCTAATGAGGACCTGGAATGGTCTGATGAAGCGTGGAGACAACTTTACACCTCGGCCAAATCTTCGTAATCTATGTCGAGATGAGACCCACAAGAATATGTGGTCGCCATCTTCAAACTCTAGTGGCCTCCGCCTCATGTCAGCATAAGACATCTGCCTGCTCTGAGCTATCCTCATCCACTCCTGGATGACCTGGTCCTTCTCTGTCATGGCCTAGACCATCTCTGGTCCCACAAGTGCTGACTCCCCAGGGTCTGTCCAGCACAGAGGACATCTGTAAGGTCGGTCGTACAACACCTCGTATGGTGTCATCCCGATGGTGGTGTGGTAGGTGTTGTTGTACGCAAACTCCACCAAGGGTAGGTGGTCCTCCCAGCTATGACCAAAGTTGAGGAAACATATGAGGAGCATGTCCTCGAGAGTCTGAATGGTCCTCTCTGTCTGCCCATCTGTCAGGGGGTGAAAGGCGGTGCTCAGACGTAGCTGCGTCCCGAATTCCTCCTGCAACCCCTTCCAAAGCCAAGAAATAAAGCGATCATATCGATCAGAGACGATGGATGATGGAACACCATGAAGCCATACAATCTCCTTAACTTAGAGACGTCATAAACTCTCCAATGAGCCCTGCTCTCTGATGTGTAAGAAGTGTGCCGGCTTAGTGAGTCGGTCGACAATCACCCAAATGGAGTCGTGACCTCTAGAAGTGCGTGGAAGTCCAGCCACAAAGTCCATAGTTGTGCCGTCCCACTTCCACTCCGGGACCTCCAAGGGCTATACCACGCCTGCTAGTACCTAGTGCTTTGCCTTCACCTGCTGGCAGGTGAGGCATCGAGAAACGAACTCTACCATAGCCTTCATCATGCCCGGCCACCAGTGCTGTCGTCTGATATCCTAGTACATCTTCGCCACTCCAGGATGTACCGCTAAAGGGTAAGTGTGAGACTCTCTCAAAACCTATCTTCGTAAAGCAACTAGTACCAAGGTACGTCCCCTGAAAAGGACTTCGTGCTCTCATCGTATAGAGAAACCATCATGTGCCTGTCCTGAGGATATATGTGCACGCTGCGTCTCACAGTCGGCGTCCCCACCACGTGCCTCTCTAACCCAGTGTAGTAATGGAGGAGTGATTGTGAGTGACTGAAGGAAGGCTGCTCCATCTCTATCCACGAAGGATATTTATAAAGCGGCTAGCTGCTCTGTCGCCTCCCCATGTAGCTGAATGCTCGTCCTCCTGCTGAGAGAATCAGCTACTACGTTCCCCTTTCCAGGAGTATAGACTATATCAAAGTCATAGTCCTTGAGGAACTCGAGCCATCTCTGTTGTCTCAGGTTCAGGTCCTTCTATGAGAAGATATACCTGAGACTCTGATGGTCATAATAGACTGTAAAGAGCTCTCCCATCAGATAGTTTCTCTACATCTTCGAAGCAAAGACCACTGCTGCTAACTACAGGTCATGGGTAGCATTGTTCTACTCATGCTGCCTCAACTAACATGATCTGTAGGTGATCACTTCCAACTCCGGCATCAGGACACATCTGATTCCATTCCCTGATGCATCACAGTAAACTACATACCCAAATCCCACATCCGGTAGCCTCAAGATAGGCGTGCTGTTCGATATCTGTCTCAGCTTCTGGAAGCTCTGCTGACATCTGTCTGACCACACAAAGGGTTTCCCCTTCTTCGTCAAATCTGAGAGTGGTGCCGCAACTCTGGAGAAGTCTGGCACAAATATCCAATAGTACCCAGCTAGTCCCAAGAAACTCTACATCTCTGTCACACTCCTGGGTGGCTCCCAAGCTAGCACTGCCTAGATCTTCGCAGGATCCACCGCAACTCCCACCTCATAGATGACATGTACCAAGAAGTGGACCTCGCGTATCCAGAACTGACACTTCAAGAGGTTACCATAAAGATGGTGCTCTCGGAGTGTGTCCAGTACAACCCGCAAGTGGTAGGCGTGCTCCTCGTCAGTCGTCGAGTAAATCAAAATGTCGTCGATGAAGACCACGACAAATCGATCGAGGTATGGCTGAATGATCATGTTCATGAGGGCCATGAACACTGTCGGAGCATTGGTTATGCAAAATGGCATAACCAAGAACTCATAGTGGCCATACCGACACCTGAAGGCCGTATTCTGCACGTCCTCATCCCGAACTCTGAGCTGGTGATAGCCTGACCTGAGGTCTATCTTTGAGAACCATCGTGCTCCCTTGAGCTGGTCGAAGAGGTCATCAATACTTGGTAGCAGATACTTGTTCGTCACTGTCACCTGGTTTAGGCAACGATAGTCAACACAAAGTCGCAAGCTCCCGTCCTCCTTCTTGGAGAACAATATCGGGGAAGCCCAGGGTAAAACACTGGGTCGGATGAATCCCTTGCCTTGCAAGTCCTCCAACTGTACCCGTAGCTCTCGAAGCTCGGCGGGAGCCTTCTGATATTCTAGGTTGGATATCGAGGTTGCCCGAGATATAGATCAATATAATAGTCTACCTCTCTGCGAGGAGGTAGTCCTGGAAAGTCGTCGGGAAAAACAACTGCATACTGATCCACCACTACAGGAAAACAAGGACTCCGCACGTCAACTGCTCCAAGGATGAGGTTAGCCAACTGATGAGTGATGGGCTGTCCTCTCCTCTATGAGAGTCCATCCTGTGCTACGAAGTCTCCCTTCTCGCCGGTGAAGGTGGACCTACTCCTGTCGGTGCGTACACACCACACCTTGCGCCTAATATAATCATTCTGAGCATGGACTGTAGATAACCAATCCATGCCCAAGATGATGTCGTAAGGCCTCAAAGCTGCTACAAGAAGATCCCAGCCGAAGCTCTCGCCTCCTTGAGTAAGATAACGCTGCCGGCACCAGTGCGTAATCGTCGAGTCTTCTCCTGTATGAGTCTCTAGCCGTAAGGATCAAGCCAAAGGCTCGGTCAGAATCTCCGAGCACCGATCGAGGGCAGCGGCTATGAAAGAGTAACTCCCTCTTGTGTATATAAGAACTGCAGCAAGGGTGGAATAGACACAGATAGTAACTCGAATCATATTGGGCGCACCGTGGTCTTAGGCCTCTACTGCCTGGAGCTGTGCCTGTCTCTGCCCGCCAGTTCCCTGTGGTCGGGGTGGGACTCCTGGTGGTGGTGGTGGTAGTGCCTCAAAGCATCGCCCACCACCTGCTGCTCGGTCGGCTCCTTTGCCTCATCCACCTACTAATTACGGACCACCACGGTCGACCCTCTGCCTCTTCCTGGGTGGTCCCTCAACTGTCTTCTTCTCCTCGGCACGGCAGGTCGGGGAGTCACGAGCCATGTGACCCTGCCCACCGCATGCGTAGCACTATCTGCCTCTCGAAAGACTGGCTCTGCACTGTGTGCCCCGCACCTCTGAGCCAGTGTCCTGAGGTTGTCTGCCTGAGGATCTGGTCAGCCTGGACCCATGAGTCATCTGTTGACTGCCTGCTGCAGAAGACTCTGCTACGTGCCGCCCTGCGGTAGGTCTTGCTGCTGATGTAGGCTCAGCAAGGAAGCTCTCGATCAGAAGGGCTCTCTCCAGTACCCCTGCCTGTGTCGGAATGTTGAGGGAGAATAGTGATGCCTTGATATGATGCCTCAATCCCTGTTCAATGTTCTGGGCCCAGAGGAATGGGTCTTGTACCATGTTTGTCGAGTAGCGCGAGAGAACGGTAAATCTTGCCGAGTACTGGGCGACCGTTAAGATGCCCTGCCGCAGATGTAGAAACTCCTGGATGCGCACCGCACGGAGGGTGGCTGGGAAGAACTCCGAACGGAAGAGGCTCTCAAAGTCCATCCAGAGGGGTGATGCCTTGTCGTGCATGTGGAGCATCAAGCTCCACCATCTACCTACTTCTGCGTGCAGGAGGCTCGCTGCGAGGATCACCATGAGGATTGCTAGTGTCCTCAGTATCCTAAAAACTCATACAAATGCCTCCATCCAATCCTCGGCTGCCTGAGGGTCTGTCTCCCCGTGGAACCTGGGTGGTCACTGACACTGAAACTCGTGAAGTGCACTAAGGTGACATGCATCGTCAGCGGCTAGGGCTGGTAGCATCGGTGGCTCAGCGGTTAAAGGTACCGTCGATGCCTCTGCTATCAAGGGCCCTGTACCGAGGTCTCGTCGCTCGGTGGGCTGTCATCACGCATAACGCTCGGAACCCTAGCTGGCTGCCATCGTGGGGCCATGCTGAAAAGAAACAGGTGTGCCACGGTCAAACAGTATACCTGGTGAGCTGACATAAAGTAATCACAAAGAAAACATGAAACACACATGCAATCAATGTTTTCGTGCATTAAGTCGGAAATAAGAAGTCAGGGTCCTAGTGTACGGATACGTCGGCCACCGCACCAACGCTGGACTCCCGGGACTGATAACCACACTCAATACTCTTAGCACTATTTCTTCACATAAAAAAAGATCAGAGTCCTGAGTTCTGCGGTAGAACCGAACCCCTCTGATACCAATTTGTCACAACCCGTCCTCGGGGCCCGTGTCGTGACTACCCCAAACCCTCCTTCCATAGGCCAGGGGCTGGCAACTAGCACCAAGGCATAATTCCCAGTAAAAAGGGAAGTCATTGCCTTTGTAATGTAAACAAACACCCCAGAGCAAGCAAGAAGAAGTAAACACTATGTGAAAACTGGGTACAACAGTAAGTGAGGAAAAGTAAGTGGGCCAGAATACAAACCCAAACTGAAAGTAAAGCACAACTGAAAAAGGGAGTACATCAACTGAAAAGTAAAGTCATGGCCTCGAGCCGTCCACTGGAAGTCCCACATGAAGGGTGGGTACAGATAGCCTCCACAGCTCCTCGGGTCCAGCAGTCGGATCCGAGTACGCCCCACCCAGTGGTCCACCTCCTGGTACCGACCTGCTCCTCGTGCCTTAACCACGATCAGCGCTGTCCGTCGGCTGCAACCAACACAACGTAGTGCGGGCATAGCCCATGCAGGGGTGAGTATAAACTACTCATTAGGGACCTCGAGACCCCCAAAGGTCTCCCATAATCAACAGAGGATAATCCAAAAAGGAAAGATATAATCACGAAGTAACATCTGACGTTACATAGTTATATGCCCATACATATACCTAAGCCTTCAATTCTCGTTCGTCTCCAACATCCGAGCTCAAGTACAACCCAGTCCACAAAAGAAATTACAACCCAATCCACACAGGAAAGAAAAACGTAATCCACACAGGATATCAAGTCAATCTTATCGAAGATAAGGATTGAATGTCAAGATTCAGCTCCCCGGTTGATTATAACCACGGCCTCATGTGAGGGCCACTCTTGTCTGGCCAGCCGGGGGTTGTAACCCCCGGCTCTTCCTCTGACTGGCCGGCCCGCTCCGGCCGGCCGGCTGTTGCCGCCATAGGACCGGCGCTGGCCAGTCCCACTGCTCCAACGCCGGTGGCCCGAAACTGGCGACCGGTCCCTGCTCCGCCGTGGCCTAAGCTGTGGATTTGATCCATCCGACGTGACGCGATGGTGCCGCGCCGCTCCGCCGCAGCCCTGCTCCGACCGCGGTGTCTTCAGGTTTTTCTGGCGCGGCGCGACTGCGCCGCGACTTGGTTCGATTTTCAATTGTGCGGCGCGACGGCGCCGTGTATCCTTTCCACTCGTTCCCGCATGGTGAGATGACATCATGTCACTTTCCTTTGAACCCTAATCAACACAAAAGATAAGGGAGGAGGGTCGGCCGTGTTTGTGCGGTTTGGCCCCCTCCCGTTAATCGATAACAAGCGGTCCAACTGAACGAGTAACGTCGTTGGAAGAAAAATCATGAATATCATCAAAAATAAAATTCCCCTACCTTGAGCGTAGTTTTTAGGAGGTTCGTCGCGGAAATAACTGTCGCGGAAGGAGACGTCGCGGAAGGAGAATCATCGCGTCACTGAGAAAGGATTCGTCGGCGTTGCTTCGTTGATCTCTGAGGATCTGGCATTCTTGTCAACCTTCGTCGGAGGTCGGCATTCTTCGCGTTCTTCGTGTTCTTCATTGAAGATAAAGAATATCATCAAGCCCCTTAGTTTTTCTCCAAATCCTCTCAATGAAACAAGTTCCAACCAAAATAAAATAAGTACTTCACTTATTTTATTAACATGACTTAAGTATTTGAATTTCAAACATTCAAATTAAACTCACCTATTTAATTAACATAAGTTATCAATTTAAATGGTGAGTTGAAGGAGTTAGGGAATAAGAAGGGGTGGGGTTCTTGTGGGCCCCACCACCCTCATAACCTCTCATGGGAAGTTGGTTGGTTACCCAACTTCCACCCAAAGGTTTAAACTACTTAGTAAAAATAAAAATTGTAGATCAATTTTTATTTTAACTTCCACAAATTTTAACAACTTCTCTCATGTAAATGAAACTCTGGAAAAGATGTTCTTAAGCAATTACCAGCGCTGTGAATCCATCGGTGCTCTCAGAATTCGATTCCGAGCACCGGTTCAAAAGTTAGAAAATCCCACTCGTTCGTTCACTTAACGTACTCGAGCTAATTTTCGGATAGAAATTCCGGGCACACCAGGCCTTGGAATCAAGTGCCGTCAGAAACCGTGTTATTGTCAAATTCCAAAGAAAATTAGAAAAAATTCCCTTGATTTTTACGGGTCTTTACATATAGGTTATGATATGATTACATGATTATGTTACACAATTAATTTGATGTGTTATTATCAGATTTATAACGATATTGTACCACATGTATACATGATTTTACTTTAATATGGGTGTGAACTATATCCCCCTTAAATATATTTAGTAATTATTTATATCTAATTTTAGAGACTATGTTTGTCTTTGGAATTAACCTTTACTACTAATATGGCCATGAGAGTGAACCACGACTAAAAATATGGTATGAGGGAATAAATCATTCTACATAGATGGTCATATGAGTGATACATGATCGCCAAGATGGTATGGGTAGTGTTCCGAAACTTCCATGATGGTATGGGAAGCGATTCCTTGGATATGATTGATATAATATAATATGCACATGTTTCCACCATAATTATATGTTTTATTCCTATGTTATTATTTCAGGGGTAATGTTCTTTGTTTAATTATGATTCATGTCTTATGAAATGATAATAACAATGGAATGATTCACGTATATGATGTTTTATATGCAGGGTATGATTATTTATTTTCCTGATCATGTTCTAATAACCTTATTCTCATGATTATGCTTACATATCTCCCTTGTTTACCTTTACTGCGCATTTTGGATCACCCCTTTTTATGTTTCCATCCACAGGTTATGATGATGTGTGTTGTGATTGATGTGTCTAAGAAGGGTTCCTGTCAATAAAAACCAAGTGAGAGATAATTTATCAAATTTATCTACCAGTATTTATGTTCCAACTTTCAGAAGGTAGTAGACTACAATAATATTTTGGAGTCTATTTGTATAATTTTTTATGTATTCGGTAAAAGTTATGTATTGTTAATTTTTAAAAGTGAAGGTCATTATAGTTGGTATTCAAGAAAATTTTTAGTTAACCATTGTAAGATGGGATGAGAAAAAACATAGTGAGAAACCTAAGGCCATATCTAGGGATAAGTGTAAGGATAAGAAAATGTATAGGGAAATGTAATGTAATTTTTGTAAAGGATAGAGTAAATGGTTTCCTAATAATAAATCCTTCCCTTGATTATACAATTTTATGTGGCTCTATCATAGATATACCTAGTGTTAACCACTCCTAGAATATGCAACAGTCCTGTCTTTTGGTATTCAGGTACACGAAAATGGTCATTACTGCACACCTAGTTTGACACTACCAGAGGATTTTCTTTTATAATTCACAAAAAATTAATGAAAACTCATGAATAATTTTAATAAATTTTCTATATTAATAATATATTATTAACGTAAGGTGTCATATATTAATGATGGTGTTATAATTTTAAATCCATTAAGTCACTTTTCATGAATATGTGGTTCAATAATATGAAAACTGTTTTTTACAAACGTATTTGGTTTTTTTCAATGGATAGATCCTAAAGGAATAGTGTTAATATATATTTTGATGTAAAATGCAACAATTCTATTCCTGAGAAACTGAATTCTATGGAAGTTGGAATGAAAAAACTCATTTCTATTATCGAACATATTTCTCAAGATATGAATCATGGTAGACTTCCATGTGAGAAAAGGATAGAAACAAATTATATTATATTCTTGATGGGGAAATTTACACTTTCTTTCAGAGTGTCTTTTTATCCACTTGTTTTTTAGAAATTTATTTTTACAAATGAAAATATATTTTTTGTTCCCAAGTGTTTAAAGCATGATAAATTCATTCTTGATGTTTTTCTATCATAAGGAGAAGAAGAAAAATGGTGGAATGTAATAAAAATACATGGAAACTAGATGAGATTGAATCCATGAATTGGGATGAGTTCATGAACTCTATTTTCAATAAGCAATTTCCAAGTATTTTTCATACCAATACGGAGAAACATTTCCGTGAGTTGAAGCATAGGGGTGATGAATATGCTATTATCTACAAGGCTCGTTTCAGGAGGTTTTCGAGGTATGCTTCATGAATTGTCACACAACATAAATTTAAACATGATAGTTTCGTTAGATTCATAAATGAAGGTCCAGATGGGAATTGGCTATAAGAGAATTTTTGGTCCACAATAGTTTTTGAATTGTGCAATAAAGGATGAAATTGAGGATGGATTCATATATAAATTTCATGTTTTTAATAAGATTAATAATATTATGTTTAAAGGAAAATATAAAAACTATTAATACATGATGATGTGCCTTCTACTATGCTCTAACCATGGAATGAAGCATGGAGGAAATTGTCTTAAGGGGTCTAATGAATGTTTTTACAATGTATGGGTGGGCCATAAAGCATTTAATTGAAGAAGTGATTGGAGGAAGTTAGAAAATAGTGTGAATGAAGAAAATATGATATTGAATTCACCACTCATGATTTAATGCTAAAAGTTTAAAGAAAATGGAAATTATGCAAACCACTGCCCAAACCCAATAGATGATGATGAAGGGTATTAGAAATCTCTTAGGCTGAGAGATAATGGTAAATATCATGCAATCACTATTTATGACGAGGGGTGTGATGAAGATTTGATGAAAGGTATACATATCATCCATTCTACAACTCCTAATGTCATATTTGATTCGGGATCTACACTCTCTTTCATGTCTAAATAATTGACTAAGGGGTTTATGATTACACCAAAATGAATAGCTGTGGAATTATTAGTGAAAATCACTAACTACAGGATGATTTCATCCCATGTATATGATTTCACTATACTTATTGAATGTGTTAATGTGATTCCTGGAAATCATATCATCATTCATTTGGTTGAATTTGATGTCATCTTTGGTATGGATTTACTTTCTCCACACAAAGGCCACATAAATTTTTGAGGTTAGGAATTTAATTTTGTTATTTGAAACCCACCCTTGATGATCTATCAATGTGATGATAAACATGAACATCTTATGGAGATTAATCTTTTGTATGAATATTAATTCCCATTCAAAAGGGGTTTTTATCTCAAGTTGTTCGGGTGAAAATTAACAACGATGATACTCCTATTTTTATAGAATTTGTGGAAGTATTTTTGGAAAATATTCCAAGTATTTTCCTGAATTATGAAGTTGAGTTTTAATAGTACTCATACATGGTTCCACACAAATTTAAAATAATCCTTACATAATTACCCTGATTGAGTTGCATTAATTGGAGACGAAACTCCAACACAACTTTGATAAGGGATTCATTTGTCCATGTGTGTTACATTGGTGTTTACCTATTTTTTGTGAACAATAAATATTGACCAATGAGACTCTGCATTGATTTTTGCAAGTTAAACAATATTAAAATTAAAAACAATTATCCTTTTTCCTGTATTGAAGATATTTTTGATCTACTACACAAAGCTCGAAACTTCTACAAGATTGACCTTAATTATAGAAATCATCAATTATGTGTGAGGAAGTAGGATATACCCAAGATTTAATTCCATTAAAGACACTATAAATATATACTGATTCCTTTTGGACTTACTAATTCCCCCACTATATTCATGGATTTGTTGAATATTGTATTTGGAGATTAACTTGATATGTTGGTGATAGAATTTGTAGATGATATTATTATCTATTAAAAGGGAAAGGAAGATCATGATGATCATATGAGAAACGTATGAAAGACCATATTTAATGAGAAAATATATGAAAAATTTACAAAGTATGAATTTTGGATTCAAAAGGGTTCTTTTTTTAGTCACAAAATCTCTAGAAATTTTATAGACGTAGATCCATAAAAGACAGAGGCTATTGAATGTTGGACTAGACCAACCATAGTGATTAAGATCTATAGATATCTTGGTCTAGATTGATATAATATATGGTTTGTATATAAATTTTCATGACTATTTAATCATTTAACCAAGTTCACATGGAAGGGTGTGAAGTTCCTCTAAATAGATGAATTTGAAGAAAATATCTTGGAAATAAAGGGAAGGTTAGTCAGTGCACCTATGCTTAAATTACCCAATAGTGGATAAGGGTTTGTAATGTGTTTCAATGAATTCATGGAGGGATTGGGATTTTTTCTTATGAAAAATGACATCCTTATCGCTTATGCCTTGTGGATGTTTAAGATTCATGGGAACAAATACTCAACTCATGATTTAGAGTTAGTAGTGGTAATTTAATCAATCAGTATATAAAGGAATTATCATCTTAGAGAAATGTGTGAAATATATACTGATCATAAAATTCTGAAAAATATATTCACACAGAAGGAGTTGAATATGTTCCCGAAAAGATGGTCATAGATTATAGAGGATTATGACTTCTCAATACATCACCGCCTTAGGAATGGAAAAAAAGTGGACACTGCTTTAAGTCTAAAGGATCATGATAGATCATGCATGATGAGTATAAAAAAAGACCAAGTATTTTTGGATATTAAAAGGATGGAACTATTAATTATAAAGGATGGAGAAAAATATTATTTTTCTCAAATGATTGTTTAACCCTATAAACAAGTGATGATTACGGACATGAATAATGAAGATGTAGAGCTACATAAGATAGTTTGAATTGTTCATGAGTTTAACATAGATTAGGATGGAATGATAAGGTTCACTAACATTACATGAATTATGTACATATTAAATTTTATGAAGGATATGTTAAAGGAAGATCATAGTTCTTCATTTTATATTCATCCTAGAAGTATGAAGATGTATAGGGATTTGAAAAACTAGTTCTGGTGGGATAGCATGAAGATATATATTTTGGAGTTTGTATCTCATTGTTGGGTATTTCAATGAGTTAATGCTGAATAAAAAAGTCTAAGGGGATGTTGGATCTATTACCCATACCAGAATGGAAATGGGAGAACATCACTATGGATTTGGTCATTGGAATACTACTAACATGTAATGGGTTTAATTCTATATGGGTGGAAGTCAATCAACTAACTAATTCAGCACACATAATCACTATTATAGAATATTTATCTCAAGATCATCTTTCTTGGATATACATTAAGGGAGTTGTAAGGTTTCCTGGAGTACCACATTATATTATCTCAGATCATGCTTTATGGTCTGCCTCAATGTTTTGGAGAAGTCTTCAGTACGAAATTGATGAAAAAATGAGTTTCAACAATGATTATCATTATTATATAGATGGTAATTCTAAAAGAGCAATTGAAACACTATAGGATATGTTGAGATCTTATTATCTGAATTTCAATGGTGGTTGGCATTAACAACTTCCTCATGTTTTTTTCATAAAATAATAGATTTAATTCATGAATTTTTATTACACATTATGTGTAGAGACCCCGGAATACTTAGTACATAACAAAAACACACACACACAAGGATCGTAATAGTTTAGTGTCTTTGGAAACTCGGAACGTAATCTTCTAATCGTGGTGAATGATCTTCAATATCTCCCATAAAGATCTTCCCCTTTTTTTTACCTAAAACCTTTCTTTATATCCTGGGGAAAAGAAAACATAAAAGGGTGAGCTCAAATGCTCAGTAAGGGTATACAAAAGAAATAAAAATCATATCATATCTTTTTGAAAATCATAACCTGCAAAAGAGATCATAACATCTTAACATGGAACAAATCATAGAAGTGAAAATGAGATCACCATAATCATAACATGAAACTTGAAACTTTGTGGCATGCACACATAATCATGGAAAATCATTTCTTGTTAGTCATGACTCATTGCCAAGACTATCTTAGTGGACAAAGTCCCTTTCTGAATCGAGTAACCCTCGTTTCAGTCCTGTTTCACTGAACCGGTATAACCTACCATTCCAGCCATGTCTATCTCATGAGATATAAAATCTTTACCCAATGCATTGGAGGTAGATATAGGTCCCACCCATCTTATAATGAATCCTTTCTTATGTGTGACACATAATCATAAATCATACATCATCGCATAACACATGTAACAAAAATGGGATTCTTGAAACATCATGACATCATAAAACAATTCATATAAGATAAAGGAATTCATAAAAAATGTTTCCATCACAACATAATCAAATCCATGTAATAATAGGGATAAAAACAGAACACTTTATTATCTTAGATGGAAAATAATTTTGATAAAACACTTGAACTCCATTCTTGAGGAAAATATCCTTTCTTCTTCAAAAACATTTTTTTCCTTTCATAACATGTCATACAACTTTAAAATAAAAGAATTTGATTAAAAATAAACTTGAAAACTTGTAAAGGAAGATTCTTGGAAATAATTTTTTAAAAATCCATTCATGCCGTATAAGTTAAAAAAAACATTCTTTCGTACTTTTGTCGGAAAAGTCAAAAAGTACCTCGTACGAAAAACGACAAAAGATTCCTTTCATATCTTTTACTAAAAACTCACCGAAGGGTAAAATTGGATTTAAAAAATTGTAGGTTGATGTAAATAACATTACATATTGAGGAAACATGGATGTGGATGATAAAATATACCCCAGTAAATTTCAAAGTACAAACAATCTCAGATAAAAATGAGATTGCGATATTTCCCTTACCTTAGGTCCGACTTGCTTTGTAAGTGTCTGAACCTCCTGTATAATGATTTAAATCATGTTATTGACTTATTAAAGAATCATATTCATTGTTATGATATCATATATGGTTCACTTATGACATTATATTACCCGTTCTTTTGTAAATTCCATGTTAAAGAAGCGTTTTGGGTAAAATCGTTTCATTTATCGTAGGTGTTTTGATTTGTTGTTCTTGACATTATTATTACTTATATCATGATTTACTTACTTCCAGAATATAAAATATGATTTATATATCATATATATTCTGTATATATATATATATATAATAGATAGATAAATGAAATGAAAAACACCGTTCATGGAGACGGTAGTCCGTACGTACGCATGAACGTTATTTTCCTTTCCTTATTGTCTTGAATGGAAGTAAGTAGATGACATACATATATATATATATACATAAATCCAGTAGCTTTATAATGTCATATATTTCATTATTATTTCTTATATATACTTTATAATCATTCTTAAATGGGTAACATGGAGAATGAATCTCATCGCGTCGTGGAGACGGTAGTCCGTACGTACGAAGGAGCGATGATATCATTTCTATAAATATTGAATTGAATTGGAGTGCATTATACAATATATCAGAATCAATATGATGTTGTAATAACTATGTATAGTTATTCTTTACACCATTATACCCATCCATGTAAGGTGGTGGTGGAAAATAGATTACACCACGGCGTGGAGACGGTATTCCGTACGTACGCACGCGCGGTGATTTCTTTTTCCGTAGGATGGATAGATGGTGAAATAAGGATGTTTAATACTTATAATAACATATCAGTATATGAGTGATACTGATGTTATTACTTCATAATGAAAAAACCTAATAAGAAGAAGTGGAAGAAGAAATAAAGATGAAAGAATTGGTAACGGTAATTACCTCTTCTTTGAAGCGCCTCTTTGAGACCTCCTCTTAGGGCACTAACATTGGTCTTTGAGGAAGACAAGAACCTCTAGGATGTTTCTAGGGAAGTGGAGAAGAGATTTTGGCAGGGTTTGGCCGAGCTTGAGAGCTCAAATTGGTGTGAGGAGGAGGGGGAGGAGGTGTCCTTTTATAGGGGAGGAGAGGGGCACCTTAGGAATTCTTAAAATTATTAATTTATAATAAATCTAACCCCACTTAAAAACCTCCAAAAATGACTCATATTCTAAGCTTAGATGAGATAGGGTTGTAATCTCATCAACCAATCAAATTTAGACATGTTTGGATCTTATTTTAAACCTTATCAATTAGATTTAACTCTAAGTTAAATAATTTAACTTTTACCGTGTCTTTTTGTTTTCTTTCACTATATGGTTAATACAGTTACTATAACATGCCAAACGAACCCCAAATTGTTTATTATTAATATATATATCCTTATCTAAGTCATTTGGCCGAACCTTAGATTTTTAGGAATAAAATAACAATTAATAATATAATATTTTATTTAAACACTATTTTGTGTCAATTTTGACACTATTTGATATATGATTTTTGTGAAAGTCATAACAGAATTAAATGTTCGAAACAAGTTGATTAAATCAACATTAATATATCATAGTAACCTAGAAAATTAGTGGAATTCATAAAAATTTTCAAATTACATTTATTTTGGTGTTTATAACATCAATTATGTCAATATTTCATAAATAAGATAATTACTACATCATCTTTGTGTCATAAATTAATTAAATTATTTGATGTCTAAAAATTACAAATAAAATACCATTATGTAGGTAATCTTTTTAGATTTCTAATGAATATTTATAGTCGAATTTATCTTATGTATAACCCCATATTAAAAATGATTTACTTATTAAACTTTGATTTTAACTATTTTAACCCTTCTTTAAATAAATTAATAATAAATGTCCTAATCTAATACAAGTGGGCCTAAATGGTCATATTTTATTCCTAAGTTTGTTTTTGGTCGAATTACACTTGTCCAGTAGAATTAGGACATGTGTTAGGGTAATATTGATATCATATTTACCCTTAGTTACCCTATTTACTATTAACCGCGGTAAAAATAGTAAAAAGTCACTATTCACCAAAAATTTATTTTTATCTCATTGAACCACATTTTACTTACTGATATCAACCGTGTCTGTCGGATTTTTGAAATTCCATTCACAGAAGCGGTAAAATTAAGTTTTATGAAAAATTCAGTTTTTTTAACTACCACTTAGTAGTTTCACTATTCATCAAAAAATGAAGGTTTTCAGAAAAATGCCAAAATTTCATCCTAAGCTATATTTCATATTCCAAATTCAAAAATGAAGTCTATTTTACCAAATTCATAACATAGAAGTTGAATTAATTAATTTTATAATTAAATCCCGCTGTTAAGACAAATAGCGTGTTTTATGAAACAATTTCTATCAAAAGATTGACACTTGATTATGTCTGGTTTAAATGTGAAATTACAACCAATGACCAACATTGAATTAAATTGTAAAAATATATTCTAAATATACTTTAAAACCACTCAAATTAATAATTTATCACTATTAATTATTTTGATTAAAAAAGTTGTTTTTTAATTATAATTAATAATTTTCACTATTCATCAGAATATGAAAGTTATCCGAAAAGTACCAAAATTTCACCTTAGGCTAAATTCGATACTCCGAATCCAAAAATGAAGTTCATTTTGAAATATAAGATTTACTGAATTTTAAAAAGTGGTTATTACTATTCATAACGGCTAGTTTTAATAATATTTTAATAGCATATCGTTGTTTAGTGAAACTCGTTATTGCGTACTACACACGCTATCGAGGAAGGTCGCGATTGCGTGTATGAAAGGCAAGTCAAGGATGCGTGTTGTGCAAGCTCCTTTTGGTGTAGCGTACAACACAAGACATTAGTGAAATAAAAAGAATATTTTTCATATAATCTCGGGCTGTTACATTCTACCCCCCTTAAAATGAATTTCGCCCTCGAAATTCGTCGGGGTTATAAATGGTTTTCTATTCGAAAGTTTCCCACATCGTAAAAAGGAATACCAAAACTTGGCTTTAAAAACTAAAGTATGAAATGTAACGATTACCCAAATAAACTAATTGTTGGGTTTCCACATAGGTAAAAATATGGATATGGAAGAAAAATCTAACCATCATGTTCTGATGGAGAGTGGTAGAGAACATGGCTATGGAAAAGCCAAAAATCACAAATCCATAAATTTGTGATGATATAAGGTACCATCTGATTCCTCAGGTATAAGATCACTAGGACAACATTTTTGGTTTTCAAGATCATTTCCCTAAAGTTGAAAATTTGAATTAGAATAAATACTTACTTTATTTTGGTACAATCTCACTGTTGTTCGTGCCTTGAACAATTTCCACTTCATCTCTTAAATAAATGAAGTTGAATTTGTTATATGTGAAGTGTTAGCAGATAATGTGATAGAATGACGGGTCATTCCATCTGTCTCAAACAAAAGGTTAGCAAAAATTATATACATAAGTCGATCTATAGTGAGATGAATCATATATGGTTCCTAAAATGGGCTTATACTTCATATATCATACTGCTTAATATAATAACACTAGTTTCTACTAAACAGGGAATTCCTGTAGGTCAGTGGTAGGCGATAAAGGCCAGTCGCACTTCGGTTGTGGGTTCGATTCCTACAGCCTTGTCCGAAGCGATGGGCTGTTGCCCGTCCTGCAGGTTGTCCTTTTTCCAAAACTATATTACTATAACATCCCATCAATAATATCAAAAAAAATTTCTATCCTTAAACAATACTAACTTACGTCCAACATAATCTAGTCTAATCTTTAGGCTTATACATAATACTGTAGTCCACTCTCATAACATAGTGAAAACGATTACCAGAGATTTAACACCATCGTCGATCCCCATAAGATATGTCTTGTTGGTCACATTCTAAACATTCAAAGTCCTTAATCATGTATTCTCTTGAATACCTTAGTGAAAACATGAATGCAGTTTAAAGTTAACACTTTCCACATACCAAAATCCTCAAAATTCTATATACTCAAACCATGATATCACTTAGTCCTTATATCAATCATGAGCTCATGAATACTGTCAAACATTTCATTTTCTCCTTATCCCTTCATTATGCGTATATCATCTTCATTCCAAAAATATCTGAATAACCTTTCATGGATACTGGTAACATTAATCAGACAACAATGTTACAATCCTTACATGTCTCTTTATTCCATAGTACCATGAGATTACTTATACAACATTACACATGATAAACATGTAATCATTCCACTACATTCTTAAACCATTGACCGAGCTTCAACAATTATTTCATCTCACATATCATTGGTAGTCTCTTCATCATCATACACATAAATACTTCCCATATGACCATACTGATTCACTTCATGAGTCTTTCCCTTAGGGCATTTGTTTGCATAATGCCCATACATTCCACATTTAAAACACTTAACCATTTTTGATGTCGTAGCAATACCATTATCCTCATCCCTGGTATTAACTGAACCTTTTCCTTTGCACTTACTGGCTTTGTGTCCTTCTTTTCCACACCCAAAGCATCTTCCAGTTCCTTTGAAACATTCTCCTTGATGCCTCTTCCCACATGATTTACATAGGGGAAATTGAAATTTCTTTCCTCTATGATCATCATGAAACTCCATCTTTCTCTTATTAGCCGAGTCAGGAAACTTACCAAATTTTACTTTATTGATCATATTATGAGATTGCTGATTCGGCATAATAATGATGTTTGGACTTCCAAATCCCATTTCATTTGGTTGCTCATAAAGAATATCATTCCATTGTCCATCATTTCCTCCATTATCGTGAATCACCTTGTTTCCAGCCATTTTCTAAAACCCAAAAAGAATAGCGTGAGAGGCAAAAATCATGCTAGGGAAAACAACATAATAAAGGGGGAGTACCTTGAACATCTAATATCTTAGGTTTAATTCTATGATCGTTAGCGTAGTTCTAGTACTATAACCTATACGTATACTTAACCTTAGGGACATCCCTGGACATACCTTAGAAATATCTCTAGGGATCTCACTAACGTTTTCGCATCCTAGTTTCCAAAGGTTGACTAAACCTTTCCTCTGATACCAACTGTAGAGACCCGAAGCCTGACGTACATAGACTTTACATTACTTTTGCGGAATACTTAGTACATAACAAAAACACACACACACAAGGATCGTAATAGTTTAGTGTCTTTGGAAACTCGGAACGTAATCTTCTAATCGTGGTGAATGATCTTCAATATCTCCCATAAAGATCTTCCCCTTTTTTTTACCTAAAACCTTTCTTTATATCCTGGGGAAAAGAAAACATAAAAGGGTGAGCTCAAATGCTCAGTAAGGGTATACAAAAGAAATAAAAATCATATCATATCTTTTTGAAAATCATAACCTGCAAAAGAGATCATAACATCTTAACATGGAACAAATCATAGAAGTGAAAATGAGATCACCATAATCATAACATGAAACTTGAAACATTGTGGCATGCACACATAATCATGGAAAATCATTTCTTGTTAGTCATGACTCATTTCCAAGACTATCTTAGTGGACAAAGTCCCTTTCTGAATCGAGTAACCCTCGTTTCAGTCCTGTTTCACTGAACCGGTATAACCTACCATTCCAGCCATGTCTATCTCATGAGATATAAAATCTTTACCCAATGCATTAGAGGGAGATATAGGTCCCACCCATCTTATAATGAATCCTTTCTTATGTGTGCCACATAATCATAAATCATACATCATCGCATAACACATGTAACAAAAATGGGATTCTTGAAACATCATGACATCATAAAACAATTCATATAAGATAAAGGAATTCATAAAAAATGTTTCCATCACAACATAATCAAATCCATGTAATAATAGGGATAAAAACAGAACCCTTTATTATCTTTGATGGAAAATAATTTTGATAAAACACTTGAACTCCATTCTTGAGGAAAATATCCTTTCTTCTTCAAAAACATTTTTTTCCTTTCATAACATGTCATACAACTTTAAAATAAAAGAAGTTGATTAAAAATAAACTTGAAAACTTGTAAATGAAGATTCTTGAAAATAATTTTTTAAAAATCCATTCATGCCGTATAAGTTAAAAAAACATTCTTTCATACTTTTGTCGGAAAAGTCAAAAAGTACCTCGTACGAAAAACGACAAAAGATTCCTTTCATATCTTTTACTAAAAACTCACCGAAGGGTAAAATTGGATTTAAAAAATTGTAGGTTGATGTAAATAACATTACATATTGAGGAAACATGGATGTGGATGATAAAATATACCCTAGTAAATTTCAAAGTACAAACAATCTCAGATAAAAATGAGATTGCGATATTTCCCTTACCTTAGGTCCGACTTGCTTTGTAAGTGTCTAAACCTCCTGTATAATGATTTAAATCATGTTATTGACTTATTAAAGAATCATATTCATTGTTATGATATCATATATGGTTCACTTATGACATTATATTACCCGTTCTTTTGTAAATTCCATGTTAAAGAAGCGTTTTGGGTAAAATCGTTTCATTTATCGTAGGTGTTTTGATTTGTTGTTCTTGACATTATTATTACTTATATCATGATTTACTTACTTCCAGAATATAAAATATGATTTATATATCATATATATTCAGTATATATATATATATAATAGATAGATAAATGAAATGAAAAACACCGTTCATGGAGACGGTAGTCCGTACGTACGCATGAACGCTATTTTCCTTTCCTTATTGTCTTGAATGGAAGTAAGTAGATGACATACATATATATATATATATACATAAATCCAGTATCTTTATAATGTCATATATTTCATTATTATTTCTTATATATACTTTATAATCATTCTTAAATGGGTAACATGGAGAATGAATCTCATCGCGTCGTGGAGACGGTAGTCCGTACGTACGCACGAGCGATGATATCATTTCTATAAATATTGAATTGAATTGGAGTGGATTATAAAATATATCAGAATCAATATGATGTTGTAATAACTATGTATAGTTATTCTTTACACCATTATACCCATCCATGTAAGGTGGTGGTGGAAAATAGATTACACCACGGCGTGGAGACGGTATTCCGTACGTACGCACGCGCGGTGATTTCTTTTTCCGTAGGATGGATAGATGGTGAAATAAGGATGTTTCATACTTATAATAACATATCAGTATATGAGTGATACTGATGTTATTACTTCATAATGAAACAACCTAATAAGAAGAAGTGGAAGAAGAAATAAAGATGAAAGAATTGGTAACGGTAATTACCTCTTCTTTGAAGCGCCTCTTTGAGACCTCCTCTTAGGGCACTAAAATTGGTCTTTGAGGAAGACCAGAACCTCTAGGATGTTTCTAGGGAAGTTTAGAAGAGATTTTGGCAGGGTTTGGCCGAGCTTGAGAGCTCAAATTTGTGTGAGGAGGAGGGGGAGGAGGTGTCCTTTTATAGGGGAGGAGAGGGGCACCTTAGGAATTCTTAAAATTATTAATTTATAATAAATCTAACCCCACTTAAAAACCTCAAACAATGACTCATATTCGAAGCTTAGATGAGATAGGGTTGTAATCTCATCAACCAATCAAATTTAGACATGTTTGGATCTTATTTTAAACCTTATCAATTAGATTTAACTCTAAGTTAAATAATTTAACTTTTACCATGTCTTTTTGTTTTCTTTCACTATATGGTTAATACACATACTATAACATGCCAAACGAACCCCAAATTGTTTATTATTAATATATATATCCTTATCTAAGTCATTTGGCCGAACCTTAGATTTTTAGGAATAAAATAACAATTAATAATATAATATTTTATTTAAAAACTATTTTGTGTCAATTTTGACACTATTTGATATATGATTTTTGTGAAAGTCATAACAGAATTAAATGTTCGAACCAAGTTGATTAAATCAACATTAATATATCATAGTAACCTAGAAAATTAGTGGAATTCATAAAAATTCTCAAATTACATTTATTTTGGTGTTTATAACATCAATTATGTCAATATTTCATAAATAAGATAATTACTACATCATCTTTGTGTCATAAATTACTTAAATTATTTGATGTCTAAAAATTACAAATAAAATACCATTATGTAGGAAATCTTTTTAGCTTTCTAATGAATATTTATAGTCGAATTTATCTTATGTATAACCCCATATTAAAAATGATTTACTTATTAAACTTTGATTTTAACTATTTTAACCCTTCTTTAAATAAATTAATAATAAATGTCCTAATCTAATCCAAGTGGGCCTAAATGGTCATATTTTATTCCTTAGTTTGTTTTTGGTCGAATTACACTTGTCCAGTAGAATTAGGACATGTGTTAGGGTAATATTGATATCATATTTACCCTTAGTTACCCTATTTACTATTAACCGCGGTAAAAATAGTAAAAAGTCACTATTCACAAAAAATTTATTTTTATCTCATTGAACCACATTTTACTTACTGATATCAACCGTGTCTGTCGGATTATTGAAATTCCATTCACAGAAGCGGTAAAATTAAGTTTTATGAAAAATTCAGTTTTTTTAACTACCACTTAGTAGTTTCACTATTCATCAAAAAATGAAGGTTTTCAGAAAAATGCCAAAATTTCATCCTAAGCTATATTTCATATTCCAAATTCACAAATGAAGTCTATTTTACCAAATTCATAACATAGAAGTTGAATTAATTAATTTTATAATTAAATCCCGCTGTTAAGACAAATAGCGTGTTTTAAGAAACAATTTCTATCAAAAGATTGACACTTGATTATGTCTGGTTTAAATGTGAAATTACAACCAATGACCAACATTGAATTAAATTGTAAAAATATATTCTAAATATACTTTAAAACCACTCAAATTAATAATTTATCACTATTAATTATTTCGATTAAAAAAGTTGTTTTTTAATTATAATTAATAATTTTCACTATTCATCAGAATATGAAAGTTATCCGAAAAGTACCAAAATTTCACCTTAGGCTAAATTCGATACTCCGAATCCAAAAATGAAGTTCATTTTGAAATATAAGATTTACAGAATTTTAAAAAGTGGTTATTACTATTCATAACGGCTAGTTTTAATAATATTTTAATAGCATATCGTTGTTTAGTGAAACTCGTTATTGCGTACTACACACGCTATCGAGGAAGGTCGCGATTGCGTGTATGCAAGGCAAGTCAAGGATGCGTGTTGTGCAAGCTCCTTTTGGTGTAGCGTACAACACAAGACATTAGTGAAATAAAAAGAATATTTTTCATATAATCTCGGGCTGTTACATTATGAATTCATCTATAGGGAAACATATAGAGCTCCAATGTGATGAGATGTGGTCAGATAATAAAATAAATTATGATGAGAGATAACTGATGAACCGGTTGAGAAGGTCAAAACCATTCAACAACAAATCAAGGAAGCTCAAAGTCAGAAAAAAAGTTGTGATGATAATCGATGATGTGATATATAATTTTAATTCGGTGTAAAGGTATTTCTATGAATTTATCAATGGATGATGTTCATGGGTTTAATAAATAATGGGAAACTAATCAATAGTTATATTAGTACCTTTGAAAATATTTGTCATATCAGGATGGTAGCAAACATAATGGAACTTCATCTAAATCTCTCTCAAGTTTATGATTTGTTCTTTGTATCTCTTATGAGAAAGTACATACCCGACCCATCACATGTACTAAACATAGAGTTCATGCCTCTTGAAATGGATATGTCTTATGAGGAGCTATCTGTTGATATTTTGGATCATAGAGAGAACGTTCATCAAAATAAGACCACTCACCTAGTAAATCTTTTGTGGAGAAATCACCAGTTAATGGAAGCTATGTGGGGTATTGAGGATATGATGAATCATAATTATCCTCATTTTTTTACCCAAGTGATAAATTGTTCATTGATTCAAATATGTTATTCCCAATATGTAAATTACATATGTTACACACAAAACCAACTTGGAATATGTTACACGCAACACTGACGTGACATACATTACACATGACACTATTGATCTATGAAACATCCTTTTTTTGGTAATACTTATTTAAATGATGAAATTATAAACTAACCATTAAAAATTATAATATGAATAGAAATAAATAAATATATTTTTTTATAATAATTTTATATAAATAAAACATACTAACAATAAAAGATTTAATTCTTTCAATGCCCTTATATGTTTAAGAATACATTTTTCTCAAATGAATTACTTTTTCTGTCCTTCTATGAAAGTAATTAAAAAAAATTGAAAATTTTATAATTTGAATTTTATAAAATAAACATTATTATTGATTTTATAATGTCTCAATTTTCATAGGGAATTCATTTGGGTTTTTTTTCAGAGAAACATATTTTTAGCATGAATAGTGAAAAATATAGGATTTTAATTCAAAACAGATCTTTCATCTAACTTATTTATATGGTTAAATTGGATATTTAATTGGTTTTAAAGATTAATTAGTTAATATATGAATCAATAAAAAAAATTCATTGGAATTAATTTTTATTTCGAATTGATTATAAAAACACGGTAAACTTTTCAACGCTTTTACTTCAAAAAGACACAATGTTGACCCGACTACAATATTAAATTGAAATTAATATCTTCCACATATGTGATTTTAATTTGAAAAATTAGATTAAATATTTTTAATAAGAATAATTTATAATTTATAATAAGTTAAACTTAGTTTTGGAAGAAATAGTGAATGTGATTAAAATTAATTACAATAATTATGGAACTATTAAGCTTAATAAGGGAGTAAAAATTAATAATAAAGGTCCCAAAAGACCTAGAAACATTTCTAATATCCATTATCTAGAAATATCTATATTATATTATACCTTTTCTCTAATATTTTCTATTATTGGATCCACTTGACAAGGGGAAATTGTGGGTGGAATTTCTTTTTAAAAAATTCACATGGGTGCCCCTCCACCCCTTTAAAAGTCCTCATCTCCTCCCAATTCCACAAACCTATCATGCCTCACTGTCTCAACCAATATCTACCCAAATATCTCATAAATATACCTCATATAATTCTATAAGACCCATATTATGAAATCATTCAATATAATCCCGATGGTATACACCAAAAGGAGTTATGTAAATAATAAGTGACATTCTTCCTCATGTTCTTTTTTTATTTCAATTCTACACACCATAAACACTTATTATTAAATTATTGTTTAAAATATCCACTATAATAAAAATAATATGTTGTTATTATTCCAGTTTTTTCCCCAACAGTTACACACACTTCCATTAAATTTGAATCCAATACATTTTTTAGAGGTACGGTGACCCACCACCTCAAGAAATGATGATTGCTAATTTTTCACTAACACTTGTCATGGTGGATATTATGATATAAAATATTATTATTTATGATATATATTTTATTTATTATATATTTTATATTCAGTAATCATTTTTAAAGATATATATTTATACATTCCCTTGGGTGTAAAAATGATAATGCATTTGAGGAAGTGTGGACTACCACCCCCTCAATGTGATTTGATTCGTTCACACACTACATGGAATATATTAAGGATATATTTAGTAATGTTATATGATATATATGATATAATAATTATCCTGGAATAATTATATATATATATATATACTTATATTTAATTATCTTTCTTTCATTCAACACGATAATAAAAACAGAAACAACGTTTATCAGTACGTATGATTTATTGTTTCCATGAATTGTGTATTCCATTTAGTACTTATATATATCATATAAATTATTATAATAAAAATAAAAATAATATAAATTATATTTATATCATGGATTACATTATGGAATCATTATATAAGTATAAGGAAAAATATCTAACAAATTAAGAGATATACAAAGAAATAGGAAAATTTTACCCAATGTGAAACGATAACATAGAATTGTTAAATAGAGTGTAATATATGATTATAATAAAACCCTATTTGGTATTAGATATAATAATATTCTTCTTTAAAATATATGTCATAAAATTAAATTTATTATACAAGAATCTTGTATGAGTACTAGGTGAGTCAAAACATAAGGTAAGGTAATGTCACATCACTTTTATTTTTATAAGATACATGAGTGATTCACCACTAAATTATTTTGTGTGTTGTATATAATTCAAATTAATTTTTTATATGTAAATTATACATTAAATTATGGTTACTTTCATATCCATTTTATTATCTTTTTTTGGGGTTATGTTTCAGAAGTTATCAAATCGGTAAGATAAATTTGTCTCAATTTTATTTCTTTGAGACTCATGTTTTTTTATGCACCTAAATTAATTTTCAATATGTATATAAATATATTTTACATCTCATGTATTTAATATAATTATTTTTATAATATTTTATTGTTAATTTAATTTCCTTTTTCTACATGTTGGTTATGATCCCTTATTACCATGTGGTATGATTTTATTGAAACAATCTCATCACTTTTTATGATTCTTTATGTTTATACTTCCATTGATGAAATATAATGGTCCATATCTCAAAAATTCTAATTTTTTTTTATTATCCTCTATTTATTAATGATATTTCTATTTATTAATACAATTTCCTCTCTTTTTTACTTAATATAATTTTGGAAAAGTTTTAAAGAAATCTACACGTATTTCTCTATTTTCTTAGAAATCTATTTTAATTAAGAAAATATTTTTTTAAAATAATTTATAAAATGTTTTAAAGTAATACTGGAAAATAATTTTCAAAGATAATTTATGTTAAAAATATTTTTATGATTGAAAAAATTTCTTTATATATTTCCAAATCCATTATTAAGTATTTTTTTTAAAAAAAATCATGTATCAAAATGATCTTTTCAATACAGAATGCATATTTTCCTCAATATATTGTTTTGGAAGATCTTTCAAAATTATTTCCCATATATGATGACATATTTTTGGGTTACTCAAGGATTTCATTAAAAGTGATTCAATATTTTCTTTCATATTATTTATCTTAATGGATTATGTTTTGAAGGCATGAGGTATACGAAATAAGTTTCACTTTCACAAGTTATATGCTTATGAAACACAATTCATTTCATGAGTTATTCTTTAGATTAAAGGATTATAAAAAGTATACCATCTTCCAAAAATTAAATAATTATTACATTTTTCTATCACACAATTTATTTCCTGGGATATGATATGATATTTAACTATATTGTGGCCTATATATGTATGATTTCACTATGATATAAGTGATATTGGTATCTCCCTCCAATGAATTGGGTAAAGAATTATATCTCATGAGATAGACTAATAAGGTCTTGTGAATGAACCTTGACTACTAATATGGCCATGGGAGTGATCCATGACTACAATGAAGGTATGAGGAGTGAAATAACATTATGGAGATGAACGTGGGAGTGAACAAAAACCTCTAAGATGGAATGGGAAGTAAACCCATACTAGCAAGATGGCTTATGAAGTGATTCCTTGGCATTATTAGAAATTATATTATTGGATTATGTGTATACCAAAATTCTAGGTTTTATTCCTATGTTATGATTTCCAAAATTATTATATTTTATTCTTATTATTCCTATCATTTTACGTACTAGTATTTATGCCATGATTCATGTATATGATATTAGATATGTAGTTCCTTATCATAAATTTTCTTAATCATGTTCTGATACCATTATTATTATTTTTATGGTTACATATCTCCCTTGATTACCCTTATATAGCATCTTATCTCACCCCTTTTTATGTTTCCATCCACATGTTTTAAAGATACGTATTATGTTTGATATGTTTGAGAAGGGTTCCAGTAATAAAGAACCTTGTGGGAGATAATGTAGACAATTTATGTACTAGTGTTTATATTTCATGTTTACAAAGGAACTAGACTAGTATGATATTTTAGAATCTATTTGTATGTTGATTTATGTATACTTAAAAAGTTATGTAATTTTAATATATGAAAATAAATGATCATTATATGATCAAAAATGGGAAGATGGGGGAACCCGGGTTTATAAATGGAAAGGATTGTGATTAGGGATGATGGTGTGTCCCACCTAGTTTGTGTATTCCACATGAATATCCTTGATATGTTTTTTTAATGAGACATGACATAATTGGAATAATTTATATGCTTATATGTTTCCCCAATTCCATGTATTATTCTTATGTTATTATTTCTTGTATTTTTCCATTGATACCCCCATGATTCATGTCTTAAAAAATGCTAACATTTATGACATGACTCGTGTATATGATCCTTGATATGAAGGGTTTTATCTTCTATTGTTATTCACATGTTCTCATACCCTTTTGTTCATGATTATGATTACGTATGTCCCTTGATTACACATACTTACCGTCTAAGATGACCCTTTCATATATATCTTTTCCCCATTTTATGAAGTGTATTATTATGTATGATTTTTCTAAGCAGGGTTTTAGTAATGGAGAACCTATTGGGAGATTATATAACTCACTAATGTATTAGTGTCCATGATCTATTATTTACATTGACACTATAATAATATGGTCCTTGGGTATCTGATTTTGTAATGTATAATGTAGTACAAAAAATGATGTAACAAAAATATTTTTTATATTAGGATCTCTATAGATAGTATCACAGTATATATTATAGATATCCTTTGGAACCTATGACAAAAAATATGTATTGAGAACCCAATGGACATTTCTATGGATAATATTGAGGTGGAAGAAAAGTATAGGAAAATGTCATGGAATTTTGTAAAAGTAGAGGAAGTGGATTCCTAAAAATAAACCCATTTATAGATAACACAAGTGGATGTAGATATGGAATAAATGTACATAGGGGTAATAACCTAGAAACAACATATTGAGAAATTCATGATTGGGAACTAGTGTAGGAATATGGGCCTTTCTTCACACCTAGTTGGACACTCCCATGGGTTATCCCTTGCGAATTCAAAAACTATTCATGGACCATCATAATGAATTTAAATATATTATGACTATGAATAAATTAAGATAATTATAAGGTTTCATATATTAAATAAGGATTCAAAATTTAGACATCCTAGAAGCGGGTTTTCTTGATTTTTTGGTTCATTATAATGAAAACTGCTTCATAATATATATTTTTTGGTATTATTTGATGTATAGATCCTAATGGAACCACATTAATGTTACTTTCTATAGACAAAAGAATTATTATCCTCCTCATAAAATAAATGTTATGAGTGGTGGAACATAAAATCTCATAGAGAGTCTCACCAAAATGTTTTAGGCTATGAATCAAACTGTAATAATAAATGAGAAACAATGGAACAACATTAAATTAAGATCATAATGAGGCCACATTAACCTTATTTTAGTTTTTATTATGAACCATTAGGGGCCAATGAATTTATCAGTACCAACGAAATGATATTTTCCATCCTTTAGTGTCAAAAAATTGAAAAAGTAATTTTAGATGCTTATCATTTAGAAGATGAATCATACCTATAGTGTACTCTAATAAAGAATATGAGAAAATACGATGAAATTGTATCCAAGGATTTAGATGAGTTTATGAACAAAATCTTGAATATGTACTTTCCTCTGGTTCTTCATACGAAGATGGAAAAGTAGTTTCTTGAATTAATGTAAAAGGATAAGGGATCTATTTGTTCCTACGAGGATAATTTTACATGACTTGTGAGGTACAATTTTGGTATTATCATACATCTATAATATATGGTTGATAAATTATTCAGTGGATTGATTCTATATATCAGAAGGATGTTATCCATAAATGACATTAGTAGCTATGAAGAGATTGTGCACTGTGTGATTAATGTTGAAAATATAGGTTAGAGTTTCAAGTCAATCTCATGGTTTTTACAAGAAAATGATTATTGTGTTAAAATAAAAAATCCAAAATCATCGACAAAAGAATATGATCCTTAGTCTATGCTCTATAAGTGGAAAGAAGCATGATAGAAGTTGTCTTAAGTGGCCTAAAAAAGTATCAAGTGTGGAAGTGAATGTCATTAAAAAAATGAATACCAAACTAATGGGAAGAAGGTGTGTAATGATCAAAATAGAGGTACTGCTACACATAATGAACCTACAACACATTAATTGTTCATTTTTAAGGAGAATATGCATTATGTTAACCAGTTCAAAAACCTGAGGGTTAATCATGATGAATAACATCACAAAAAAATTATGTGGAGTAGAAAGAAAAAATAAAATGTGATTAATGTTTTTGAAGAGAGTTTCTATAATTTTGGGGGGAAAAGGTACACCAACCATTGTCTGTAGAATTTTTAATGCCTTATTCAATTCATGATCTATGTACTCATTCATATATAAATTATTTTCGAAGTATATTATGATTCTAGTCAAATGATTATCTGTGTATTTAGTAATGAAAAACCCTAATGGTATGATGATATCATCTCAAATTTGTGATTTCTCTTCAGTTGATGTTTTTGGGAATGTTATTCTGGAAAATCTTTTCATTCTTTAGTTGGTTTAATTATATGTCACCATAGGAATGGATTTTTGTCTCTTCATAAAGCCCACATCAATTGTCAACAAAGGAAAGTCACATTTTATATTTTAAAACAACCTTGGAATTTTTTTTCAATTTGATTATAATTATGAAATCCCTTTAGAGATTACTTCAATTGTATAGGTCTTAATAACCCATTAGATGGTGTGTTTGTATCAAATGTTTAGGGATAAATTTAAAATAGACGATATGTGTATTTTTCAAGAATTTTGTTGAGTTTTTGGAAGAGTTTCATTTACATCCACCAAAACATGAAGTTCATTTTTTAATATAACTCATACTTAGTTTCACACCAATTTAAAAGGATCCATATAGAATCGACCAAATTGAGTTGCAACAATTGAATAATAAACTCCATGAAAACCATGATAAGGGATTAATTATGCAGTGTGTGTCACCTTGGGGTGAACATGTTATTTTTGGAAAAAGAAAGATGAATTATTGAGACTCTACATTTATTATAGGGAGTTGAACATGATTATTAATGAAAAGTATCCACATACACATATTGAAGGCAGGTTTGATCAATTGCAAAGAAATTAATATTTTTTTCATATTGACTTTCATTCTGTATATAATAAAATGATTTTAAAAAAGGAGGATGTAGCCATGATGGAATTTTAAAAATGTTATAGACAGTATTAATATATATTGATGTATTTTTGTATTTATAACTTCTTTTATATCTTTTGAATTCAATGAATACATCTTTAAATATTACCTTGATCACTTCATAATAATCAATATAGAGGACATTATTATTTAATAAAAGTTAAAGGAATAGAATGAATACCACTTAAGAAATGTACTAAAGATCCTATGGAAAGATAGTCAGTATGAAAAATTTAAAAAGTGTGAATTTAATCTATATAATGTTACATTTTTTTGACACATTATCACTAGATATGGTATAGTAGTAAATAAATTAATGAAAGAAACTATTGAACGCTAGTATATACTAACTATGATGACAAAGATCCATATTTTCATTGTTTTGTTGGATATTATAAATTCTTTATAGATAATATATTAGGAATATCTATTCCTTTTTTAAAGTAAACTCTTAAGGGTTCTACATTTATTTGGACAGATTAATGTGTGGAAAAATTCAAGGAACTAAAAGAAGGTTGGTCATCAAACTTGTACTAACATTATCCTTTTTTGGGTAAGGGTTTTTAATCTATATTGATGAATCCAAGAAGGGATATGGGTGTGTTATTATGAATAATAACATGTTTATCAGTTATGCCTCATGACAGTTGATGATTCTTGAGAATAATTACCCAAGTTCTGATTTCAATTTAGCTACTGTAATTTTTCATTAAACATATAGATACATTATCTTTTTGGAGAAATGATATATTTAAAAATCCAAAATTTTTAAATATATATTCACGCAAAATGATTTCATAATTCTCTATAGAATATAGTTATTGCTAAAAAAGGATAATTATTTCCTAATACATAACCATCTCAGGAAAGTGAATAATGTGGTTGACACTTTGAGTCAAAACGATCATACTAGATTATAAATTATGTAGATAAAAATGATCAAATATTTATATATTTAGAAAATATGGATACTTAAGTCATGAAAGATAGGTAAAAATATTATCATTATTAATTTAATTCTCAATAATATATCTATGAGAAGATTACATAGGCACAAAGGAAGATGTAGAGATAGAAATGAAGCTTATAAATGATCATGAGATTAACCACAATCATTATGGAATAATATGTTTTAAGAAATCTATATATTATTTTCCATGTGAGACTTGATGTAGGAATTGTTAGAGGAATCTCAAAGTTCATCATTCACTATTCATCCTAAAAGTACAATGATGTATTAAGATTTAGAGGAATAATTATGGTGGTATTTTATGAAGAGGGTTGTCAAATAGTTTTGTATTTGTATGATTTATATGACTTTATGTTAAGGATGAAATACAAATGTTTAAGTGGATGTTGTATCCATTACCCATACTTGAATGGATATTAGTGAACATCCATTTGGATTTTTTTAGTGGACTCCCAATAACATATGAAATGAATAATGTTATATGGGTGGTAGCTGACAGCCTTAACAAGTCATCAAAATTCATCACTATCTGAGAAGACTTTCCTCTGAATCAATATTCTATGATAAATATTAATTAAGTGTTAAGATTGCACGGAGTACCATATTCCATTATATCTAATCAGGATCCTACTTTTAACTTAATGTTTTGGTGATGTCATCAGCATGTCCACAATAAAAAATTGAGATTCATCATTTATTATCATCATGAGATGGTTGGTCAGTGTGAAATATAAATTTAAACCCTAGAGGATATATTGATATCTTATTCATGGGGTTTAAATGGAGGTTGGGATTGAAAATTCCTCTAGTTTTGTTTTATTACAACAATATATTTAAAAAATAATTATGATTGATCGTTATAATGACCTCTATGAAAGAAAATGTAGAGCTCCAACATGGTAGAATGGTGATGGAAAAAAATCTATTGGTATGTTAGATCTCTAAAAAAAATTTCATAGAACATTAGAACCATTCTGTAGCATATCAGGTCAGCTAAATGTTGGAAAAATATTTATGCTAATAAATGATAGTGTGAAGTAGAATTTGTTGTCTAGAAAATGGGGTTTCTCTGAATTCATCCATGGAATGGGGTTGTGATATTCAAGAATAAAGGAAAAATATACCCTAGATAAATTGGTCACTTTGATATTCTAAATTACATCAGGATGGTATCTTATCGATTGAAACTTCCCTAAAAACATCTTTGTAGTCCATTATTTACTCCTTGTATCTCTCCTAAGGAAGTATATATCAGGCCCCTTATATATATTATACTCAGAGGGCATACCACTATAGAAACATTATTCTTATGAGAAATAACCAATTGAAATTATTGATTATACAATGAATTTTCTAGGTTTCAAGACCACTCGCATGGTAAATAGTTTGTAAAGAAAGAACAAGTTATAAGAATCTTTGTCGGAACTTGAGGATATGATGAGGGAAAATTATCCTCAATTCATTACATTTGAATGATCGATTTTTGGGGAGAAATCTTTTTTAATAGGAGTATAATGTTACACACCAAGTAATTGGGATTTTTTTTGGATTAAATTAAATTTAGTTTGGGGAAATAATAATACTCTATGCCAAACTATTATTTTCATACAACCAACACTGGCTTACATAGACTCATAGGAAGCACTATGATTCTATGAAAAAAAAATTTATTATTATAATTATTAACATGAAATAGTTATAACATAGAAATTTGGAAATTTAATATGTATATTAGTAAATAATTTTAGGAAATTAATTAAAATTGTTTTATATAAATCATATTGATAATAAGAAATATAACTTTTTTTAATGTATTTATATGTTTAGAAAAACGATTTTTCTTAAAAGAATATACATTTATGTTATTCTGTCAAAAATTACAAAATAAATTTTATAAAATGTTAGTAATTAAATTTGATAAAATAAAAATCATTATTTAATTTACTATATAAAAATTATCTATGGTTGAATTTTTGGTATTTTTCTAAAAAACATAATTTTTGGAAGATTAGTGATAAATAAATAATTTTTATTCGAAACTAATTTTTTATCAAATTTATTGTTAAAGATAAATTATATTTCTATTATTTTAAAATAATAATTCAAAAAAATATATTGATTTTAATTCAATTTGGGTTATTGGATGAAAGTTTACATCGAAACTGAACATAAAAAGATTTCAAACTTATGGAATTTTTCACATTAAAAACCTTCCACCTCATATTCTCTATATGATTAATTTTTAATTATATTTTTTTGCTTCAATGAATGGAATTTCGAAAAATTGAATAAATGTTTAGAATTAGTAAATTTTATAATATAAAAAAATTTCAACTTATTTTGTTTACAAAAAAATTTATGTAAAGTAATTAAAATTAATTACATTAATTATGGTAAAATGAGATTAATTAATGACTAAACACAAAATATAATGTATAAGAGAATGTAAGAACTATAGAGGTAACTCCCATCACCGCTCTATATCTCGATTGCCCTATACCCGTGTACCATCAATTTGCACTCCTTCTCCGCATATCAACACGTCATTCAGTCGGCTCTGAATACCTCAATGATGCGGACAGAAGGTGATTTTAAAGAACCTTGGAAGTTCTCCGGATTCATTGAGAGATCTTTTTTCCTGCTGGTGAACCACTCCCCCACTCGGACCATCCAAAAAGGGTATACAACCCATGTATTAGCTTATAAAGAATTGATTGCAGCTTGGATCGACATATTCAAGCATTATTTTATAGCTCATATTTCACTTTTGAATGTTACAAAACCCTAGAAACTAGAAGTTCTTATTCAAATTTTAGCATTGATTTGGTGTATTTCTGATTTCAAATGTATATCCATTGGTCGGGGTAATTTCCCCATAATTATTCCCTCTATGGATATCAATGGATGTGTGTGGAGCGTCAGTTCTGTTAATCTCAAGCCTAGAACATTGCAAATTCAATATTGGAAATTGATATTTTCCTTGAACGATGTCAATGATACTTATGCTTAGGAATGGGTAAAAATACATGGACTGAACTGGGTATTATGGAATCCTGAGATTATGTTTGAAATTTCTTCCATGATTGGAATCCCGATTAGAATGGATTGTGCATCTGAAATAACTAGTTATGGTTATTATTCATGGTAATTGGTGGAAATTGATATAAGTGTTACTCTTATTGATAGAGTCATTTTTTACATTGAATGATGACTTTTTCTTATGAATTTAATAAGAGAGAATTCCATCATTTTGTAAAGCTTGTGAAATTATTGGACACTCTGAATCACAATGTATAAGTGATGTTCTGTGTTCTAACTATGAAAACAGAGGACATGATTCACTGTACTGTCGAAGGAAGCAGGAGCGAGATTCTATACAAAAGGCAAGTATTGAGCCTTTTGTGGTCAATTGTCATAGTAGACAGATGAATTTTTTTGAAACTATTGATTATTACTGAAGGATTGATGTTGAACATCCTTTACCAAGGGATGGTCCCAATCCACAAGTGGATGGAACAAGAAGGGTTAGATGTGATGATATTTCTGAATGAAATAGCCAAAATGAAGGAGGTATCTCTTTTAAGGATGCATTTGTCAGAGGAATGGATAGAGAAAGAAATGAACTTGACTTGGAAGATAGTTAAGAACAATGGGAACGCTTAGCACAACCAGTTGTGGATGATAGGGCTAGGAATGAGATGCATTCTCTAAAATTGAAGAAATGTAAGATAGTGATAGTAACTGTGACTTCAGAAAAGTCCAGGCTACAAACAATGATAATAGTATAGCGAAAAAGAAAGAATGAGGCAGATTTTGAACCCTATCCACTCTAGGTTTTGGGTGTGCAAACTAATGCTCTGGCTAGTGAAGTATCCTCGAATACCAGTAGAAAAAAAGATGGTGCACATAGCTCTGACATACAGAAGCTGGAGAGGACTGAAAACAACTCGCAAAAGGATAAAATGAGGCCCACCCATGAAGTCACATCTACTCCTGAGAATGTAATAATTAATATCATCGTTTCAAACTCAATTGATTTGATTTCTTCCAACATCAATGATGTTAAGCCACCCCCTCTGTGACTACTTTTGTGGAAGAACCTTCAGATGATAAAGGTGGCCAATGGATGCATGCAAAGCTAAAAAGAGATAGATGAAACTTTCATGAAAAGGTGAGTGCCTTCCTTAACGAAACACGAGTGCACGTTGTAGAACGTGTTAATATTTCTCTTTTGTGTTTCCTATTGTTTTCATTGTTACTTTGTTCCCCCTTTGTATTCTTCCGTTTGGTTTCAATGAAGAGTCCACTTCGGCTCAATTTTCTAAAAAAATCGAATATAATGTATAAAAATTACCCTAAACTTGTCTAAAAATTAATTTCAATCCAAATTTAGACCATACCACCTTCTAGTATTTATAAGGGTCCATTATAAAACCATGTGGTACAATAAAAATGCGGGGAGCACTATAATATTTTTAAGAATACCCAATGTGTCCTTTTTCCCACTTATAAACGACCTAATCTACTCCCCTCCCATAACACATCTCAAGAGATTTTTCATGGACCACCCAGCCTAAATATCATTCCAAAATCACTCATGTCATCATATAGACCATCTTTTGGGATGAAATCCCACCAAGTAACCCCTTTGCTGAAAACCAAAAGGAGTTACCAAAAAAAGAGGTAACATCATTCAATAAGAATATTTATTTGATTTCATTATTAACCACTAAAATGTTTTATTATAAATTATTAAATTATAACCTCATTATTAAAAATATATTGATATGTTTTTATATTATTCATTTTAACTACACTTACTCAATCATCTATCAAATGTGATACACAATCATTTTTTTGTGAGTATGGTAGACTACCACCTCAGAAACCTATGTCATTGGCTCTTCCATTTCCACCTTTCATAGTTGGAAGTAGTGATGTAATTTAAATTTTTATATTCTATATATGATATATATGTGTAATTTATTCCTATTAGATTACTATATAAAACATACAGTCATGTTTCCAGTTTTTTGAAAATATGATAACTCCGTTTGTGGACATGTGGACAACTGCATCTTCAAAGTGTTGTGATTCATTTAAACATTACAAGGAATGTATCATGCATGGTTAAGTTACATTTTATTATATATCTGATATTATAATGATTCATTAATGATATTATTTATATTTATTAACATACATAAATTAATTTATTTTTTTCAATTTTAAAAGTTGATAGAAACTGTGTTCATGCGTGCGTACAACCTACAGTCTCCATGATCTATATATTTTATTATATATTTATATCATTTATAGATTTTAATAAATACATATATATATAATATATAAGATATTTATACCAATTTTATATTTTTAGAGTTTACTAATTAATGTTTTAATTATTTAAACCAAAAACATGACAAATCAAAACTTGTGAGAAAAATAAAGCGATTACGATCGGTAACGTGTCATTAACATAGAATTGTTAATAAAAAAGTAATAGAAGGTAATTAGTGATTAATATATGGTATTATATGATTGAATATGGTTATTAAATATATTTATAAAACCAATTATTTATTATACATATGGTATGAATGAGTACAAAGAGAGTCCGAACATTATGTAAGGGGATTTCTAGTCACACTTTTATTTCTGCGAGACACATGAAATATTCACCACTAATTCTGATTTTATGTGTGTATATAATGAAAATTAATATATTATATTATTATTTTGTTTAAATTTATGGGTATTTACATATCAATTTGTCAATCTTACTTTCTTGGGGTTTAGGTTTAAAAAGTTAGAAAATGGGTAAGGTAATTTTTTATCAATTATCCATCATTGAGAGACAAATTTTCCTATTCCCCTATATTCTTTAAAAAGGTAGATATTCAACCATTTTGAGATTTTATATCATGAATATTATTATTTTCATGATATTATAATCACCATGTAATTTATTCTCCCATAAGGATTACTTTTTAAATTTACCAATTTGGTAAGAGTTTATTACTATAATCCAATCATTTACTATGATTATTTAGTATTATGATTCAATAGATAAAATATTAAATTATATACATGAATAAAACTCATTTTTTTTATTATCATATTCTTATTAATGATATATTCATGTATTATTATCATTTTCCCACTCTTTTATAATAATGATAATTAACTAAATGTGTTTTAAAATATTTGACCTCATTTTTCTCTCTATTCGGAATCCTGTTTAAAAAAACCATTTTCATAAATTTTATAGAAAATTGTTTATAATATGATATATAAAGTTATTTTTCAGTGAAAATTTATTTTAAATTTTAATATAATTTTAAAATCTATTTTCACTGTTTTCAATGAAATTTTCAACAAAAATGGTTTTGAAAAAAAAATTATATTTAAAAAAAATCTCAAAGAACTGATAATATTTCCTCAGGAAATGTATTAAAAATATATTTCATAAATTATTCACCATCCAAGATTATAATTTTTGGCGTTACTGACACATTTATGAGGATATGAACCAAGGGTTCCATTCATATTATTTATATGAATGTTTTAGGTTTTGATGGCATGCTGTTTAAGAAACCTGTTTCACTTTCATATGTTACATGTTGGTAAAACCCATTTTTATTCCACTTATTATATGATTTTATGACCTTCTTCCTTTCATGGGTCATGCATTGATGAAATTATTCTGAAAACTATATGTTTTACAAATCACATGATATGATTTCCTATTTATGATACCAATTATATTTCACAGGTTATGAGATGATGTTTATGAAACCATATATTTTTATGGTTCATTATATAATTAATTCTTATGATCTTGTGGAACATGAATCTATGATTTCATTTTGTGATGGTTGGGACCTATATTTTCATCCAATTCATTTGGTAAAGATTTATAAATCATGAGATAATTTTGGGAAGTAAGTAGTGAGCCATGATAAAGTATGGAAATAAAGGAAACAATATCAACTATTGGAAGAAAGGGAAACCTGGTCTAAAATGGGGTGAATGTGAAATGTGATCCCTTACAAGGATAAGAATATTTTTTTCAAATTTTCATGTTTACTTCCCTATTGGTGTAGTCCTCATAAAGTTCCCAGATATGTTTTTACAAAGACCCTACCATATTACTTACATAATATTGAATTTAGTAAGTAAAACACTTCCTTTTACATTGAGGATCTTTTCATGTTTATAGCTTTATAGAATTATGACTATACATTCATACCACTACACATTATTACAAAGTGAATACAATAAAAACAGTTTCCATTTTTTCAAGATATAAATCATTAAAACTAAAAAAAAGAATCCTTTACAATTATTCAACATTTAAGATGGAATATTTCATTGTCTTACACATCTATTAACCTGTAAAAATAATTTAAAAACTTGGGATGAGCACAAAAGCTCTGTAATGGATGGAAAATAAGGAAAGATCACATTAGACCATGAATACTCGTAACGAATGAAAGGATTTTTAAAAGACATTATTGTCAATCATATATACTTACTCTGTGTAACATGAGATTTAAAATAGATCCAGAAAAAACATTAGAACATCAATATAATCATAATGGTATCTTGGGGCATTACATACATAATCTTACAACCATTCATGGCTACCATATAATTTGTAACCATCGCAGTTACACTTGGAGTAACCATACAGTCAACCCCAATCTTTCTAATACCCAATGAATTTGAAAGAGATATAGGTACCACCCTTCATCATAAAAAATTCCCAAGAACCGAAACATAACCATACAACATGAATAATTCCTAAAAACATTACTTTGGAATTTCGTAAAACTTAATTTATAAAGGGGATTTTTATAGAAATTCCTTTTATAAATATCATAAAATTGAATAGATACTTAATAGAGTGGATAGATTATGTATATATACTATAAATAAACATAATAAAACATAAAATAAATAGAACCCATCACAAAAACAATTTAAATAGTCCATAAATAATGAGGTAGAAGGTTAACCCGAAGAATGGAAATCGGGTTATAAAATTCCCTTACCTCCGGTATGTATTACTTAAAACTTGTTTGAACATCCTGTATAATGTTTAAAACAGTTTTATTATTAGTTTATAGAAACATTTTAATTTTTATAACAACTTATATTATCATATCATAACATCATTTCACCCTTTAATTGTTAGTATTTTGCTCCTTGTACTGTTTTTGGGTGAGTTCTTAACATGATTTCCATGATTGGTTCATGGTGAATGTTCATGTAGATTGAAAGTGAAATTATAGAATTGGAATGGAAATGTATTTACATATTTCTAGTACCATAATTTATACCATTTATCATTTTGATGTTTAATATGAGGATGATTCATAAGTTAAAACATTAATAATGTTCGTTTAGATTAATTTATTGGTTCTTTGATAATAAGGAATTCATTTCGTTTTATAAATTTAAACCATGTGTTAAAAATAAATCTAGAACCATTGATGAGACATATATTATAATTGGGGTCAACAAAAAATGGTTTCATTACCCTACATTAGGTATTTAAAGAAAAATGAAATCACATCATTCATGATGTCGGTAATTCGACACATCATGGAGAATGTTTTTAATTACTTGAATAAGTGGTGGAGGAGAAGAAAAATGATGAAATTTTCCCAGAACATGAGAACATAAAAAATATAAATTATTTTGTTGATTTCATGCCTCTTGTATAATATAAAGTGATGAATGAATAAAAATGAATCGTGAAATACAAGAAAACATTAGAAATTTCTCACGAAAATTTGGTAGCCTAACAACGTCTCTTAAAATTTCATAAAAAAATAGTTTGATGAGAGAAAGGGAATATCTCATCACTAATACATAATATGTACAGTAAGGGGGAATATGGAATTAAATATCCCAAAATAATCCAAAGGGAATGTAAGATAATAACATAAAATGAAAGAAAATAATGAAAATAAAAGGCGATGTTTATCTCTTGATCTCTTCTCGTTTAGATCCTTCTTAAGGGATTTGGTTTTGGTCTTTTGGTGAGACCAGAAGCTCTAGGACTTTGGGAAAAGCCTTAGGAGGAGTATTGGGAAGAACATAGGAATGTATAAAGGCTTGAATGGTGTGGGAAGAGGAGGGGAGTGAGGGTGGTATTTATAGTGGAGGAGAGGGGGTATTTTTCATTATTTTAATCACTATTATAATATTTTTTCCCAAGATTAAGAATAGTTTTAGTACATGTGACCTAAAATAGTAATAATGGAATGTGAGTTTTAACCAATTGTCCTTGCATCACTTATAAGGTCAAAAATAGTGTATTTTACTGATAATTTGATTATACGGTATTTTATCGTATTTCACTATTCACCAAAAAATTAAGAATTTCAAAAAAAAACCAAAAAATTTACCCTAACCATTTTTTGACATGTAGAATTAAAAAACGAAGTCCATTTTTTGAAAATAATTTTTTAAATATTATTTATTTAATTGTTAATTAAAATCATTCTTAATTCAAAAATTAACATTTCTAATTCTATAACTACTTCTATATCACGATGAAAAATTAACCAAGATGTTATTATCTTAAATACTTAAGAAAATAAAATAATAATAAAATTTACTATCCATTAGGGTCATATTACTATTCATATCACTACTCATAAAGGAATGTTACTATTCACAAAAAAAACAAGTTGGTTCCAATGGACTCCAAATAACATACTGAACAAAATTATAGATGACAGTTTCTTGAAATTCAAAACATAGAAGTGGAAATGTTATGTTTTAATGGATAGTTAAAAATATCTACTTAAAACAAAGTTCCACACATTTCTATATCTTTTTAGAAAAACTTGGGGTGTTACATTATTCTCACCTTCTAGAAATTATGTTCTCGCAATTTTATTTACTTATTAAACAACTGGGGGTACTTTTTCCTCATAGAATTTTTAGACTCCCATGTCGCTTCTTCAACCAACTGGTTTCTCCACAAAACCTTAACCTGATGGATTACCATATTCTGCAATACATGTTCCCTTCGATCAAGAATCTGAACTGGTTTCTCTTTTTAAGAAAGGTTCTTTTCCAATTGAATTGCTTCTGGGCTCACGACATGTGATGATTATGGAACATAATTTCCCAACATCGAAACATGAAATTGATTGTGTACCTGAAAAAAACATGAAGGAAAATGTATGTGGTATTCATTTGTTCCATATTTCTCCAAGATTTCAAAATTAACTATGAACTGTGGACTTAGCTTCCATTTCTTACCGAAATGCATCACACTTTTCAAAGTAGAGATGTAAAAGAAAACATCGTCACCTACCTCGAAAGATAAGTCTTTCCTTCTATTATCTGCGTAACTTTTCTGCCTGCTCTAAGCTGTCTTCATGTGCTCCTGGATCATCCTCACTTTCTCAGCCACTTCTTCTACAAATTATGGCCCCATAAAATATCTTTCATTGACTTCATCCCAAAACGTTGGAGTCCAACACCGCTTCCCATACAAGGACTCAAAAGGTTCCATCTGAATACTAGAATGAAAAATATTATTATAATAAAACTCAACTTAATAAATATGATGATCTAAAAATCCCTAATAGTCCATTGAACAAGCTTGAAGCATATACTTCAACGTTTGAATTATTTGTTCTGACTACCCATCGGATTGAGGATGAAAAGTGGTACTGAAATTTAATCTCTGCGCAATGACTTCTGAAGTCCTTTCCAAAAGTTAGAAGTGAACATGGGATCTCGGTCAGATACAATGGAAAGATGAACTCCATGCAACCAGACAATCTCCTTTAGTTACAATCGAGAATGAATTTCCAAATTCATTGTATCCAGAATAGAAAGTAAATGCGAAGACTTTGTAAGCGAATAAAAAATAACCCAAATCACATTGTTACCCCAATAAGTCTTTGGTAGTCCCACCACAAAGTCCATGGATACATTCTCCCATTTCCACTATGGTACTAGAAAAGGTTGAAGCATCCCCTTCAGTAACTGCCACTCTGCTTTAACCTGTTTACATGTCAAACATTTCATGGTAAAATCAGCAATATCTATTTTCATTCCATCCCACCAATAATACTCCTGAAGGTCTCTGTACATATTAGTACTGCCATGATGAACAGAAAATGGAGAACTATGAGCTTCGTAAAACAAATTTTTCTTCAAGTGAGAATCACTAGGCACACACAATCTTTTTTCAAATCCTAAAACACAATCTTTGTCAGGGTTAAATTCTGGAAAATTACCTATTTTAAACAATTATACCTTTTTTTGTAGCTCACGGTCTTCCTTCTGCACTTTATTAATTATGTCTGTCAACAAAGGCTACACTGAAACCAGAAACAAAATAGAGGTATTCCCTACACCAACAACTTCTAATCCAAAATTAATCAAATAACTATTCAAGGGATCATGTTCCAAATATAACATTGTTAATGATGCATGATGTTTCCAAATCAAGGAATTTGTTACATTGTTTTCTTTTCCATGATGGTAATTGATCGTGTAGTCCTAATCATTTATCACTTCAATCCATCTTCTATGTGTCATGATTAATTCCTTCTGGGTGAATATATACTTTAGACTTTTGTGGTTAGTATATATTTGGCATTTGGATCCGTATAGATGATACTACCAAATTTTCAATGAAAAGACCACAGCTACCAATTCCAAATCATGTGTGGTATAATTTAGCTCATGAGGTTTATGTTTTCTCAAAGCATAGGCAATTACCTGATCATTATGCATTAAAACACAACCAAGTCACTTCAAAGAAGCATCACTATAGATGAAAAACTAACCATTTCGATAAGGTAAGGCCAAAACTAGAGCATTCATCAATCACTTCTTCAGTTCCTAAAAAAAGACATCACATTCCTCTGTCTAATCAAATTTACCCCCTTTCCGTGTTATCGTAGTTATTGGGCTAGATAACCATGCAATGTTTTTAACAAACTGTCTGTAATAACCTGCTAACCCAAGAAAACTATGAATCTCTGTAACATTTTGGGGTCTTGGCCATTCATGAACTACTTTTGATTTTCTATGATAAACTGTTATTCTATCCTTATTTACTATGTGCCCAAGAAAATAAATCTTATGAAACCAAAAATCACACTTGCTGAATTTTCCATACACTTTTTTTCTTTTAATGTTTTCAAAACAACCCTTAGATGTTTTCCATACTCCTCTTTATCTTTAGATAATACCATAATGTCATCAATAAATACAACCACAAACTTATCCATGAACTCATAAAATACTCTATTCATAAGATTCAAGAATACAACAGGTGAATTAGTTAATCCAAACAGCATAACAACAAATTCATAATGCCCTTATCTAGTATGAAAGGGTATTTTCAGGATTTCACCCTCCTTCACCTTTAGCTGATGGTATCCAGATTTCAAGTCAATCTTGGAAAATTACTGAGCTCATTGGATCTGATATAACAAGTCATTGATATGGGGAAAATGAAACATGTTTTTAACAGTGATGTTATTGAAAGCTCTATAATCAATTCAAAATCTCATGGAACCATTTTTCTTTTTAACAAACCAAAATAGGGGCTCCCCATGTTGATGTTCTAGGACAAAAGAATCATTTTTCAAGAAAATTCTGCAACTAATTTTTCAATTCAAGAAGTTCTATTGGATCCATACGATAAGGGGGTTTTGAAATTGTCTTACATCATGAACTAAGTCAATTGTGAATTCGAATTCCCGATCATTTATGAAACCGAGTAACTTATCAGAAAAAACATTAAGGTAATCATTTACCACTGAAACATCGTTAATTTCAATAGTTCTATTGTTTTAAAAAATATGGGCAAGATAACATTCATTTCCATCTTTAATTATTTTCTTAGCTTCCTGATATGTTATCAATTGTATGGGTTCATTCTCGTATACAAACTGAAACTCTTTTTGAAAAACATCTTCTTTAGCTCTATAATCAATCTTAACATGTTAATCAGAAAGCTAGTACATCCCCAGAATAACATCAAACTCGATTAAGGGTAAAAAAACAAGGTTGTTAGGTAATGTCTTTCCACATACAACAATTTAAATATTCTTATAATTCTTATTTGCTATAACATTTCCCCATAGTGTTTTAACAGCAAGTTCGGGTCTGATTTATTGGCGTGATATTTCCAATTTACCGGAAAATTTCTTAGGGAAGAAGTAATGTGTGGACCCCATATCAAACAAATATTTTTCAAAATCTGAGTGAACAATCAATGTACCTAATAAAAATTCATTGGATGGCCTAACATCTACTAACATAGTTGTAAAGGATCTCACTACACCTTTTTGCATGTATTCTATCTTCTTTTCATCATTCAGATCTCTCTTAAGGTAGGCATTTGCATAATGACCCATCTCACCACTTTTAAAACACTTTACAGTCTACTTTTCAAGATTAGTATTAGGATCATTTTCATTGAAACCTTGGGCCATATGTCCAAACTTACTACAATTAAGACACTTCCCAGTTTTTCTAAGACATTCCCTAGGGTGTTTCTAGCCACACTTTTCACAAACTGGAAATTGTATTTTCTTACCATCATATTTCTTTGGTTGATTGTTACCCATTGCTTGCCAAATGGACCTCTACTTCTCTTTTTTCCCAAAATGCATGTGATCATCAAAAAACTCTATCGCTACCCTCTCAGCACATCAGACAAGTTTCTCATAACTTTTGACTTCATGGGAGGATAATTCCCTTCGATACATTGGCTTCAATCCAATGTAAAATCAGTTGATTTTTCTATCAGGGTCCATAATAAGATTTGGTGTATACCTCGCCAGTCAGGTGAAGTTCACTTAATTTACAACCATTGAATCTTCCTCCTTTTATTTCAATTCAATGAATTTCTTCTCCATTCTATGTCAAACCACCTATGGAAAATATTTTTCAATGAAAAGTCTTTTAAATTCATCCCACTCTAAGGCATACAAATCCTCTCTACCACTCATATTCCTTACCATTGACCACCACTGATCAGCTTCCCCTTTAAAATGATAAATGGAAAGACTTACCTTTTGATTTCCTGAACGTCCCATAACATAAAATATCTTTTCAAAGGCTTTTATCCATCCTTCAGCTGCTACTAGGTCAGAAGATCCATTGAATACAGGAGGATGGTGTCTCATAAAATGTTCTACTACTATCATGTGTCGTTGTTGTAAATCTATTGGTTCTATTGCATGGATGCCACCACCATTTATATCCTATATTATCTAAGACATTACTGTCACAAACTGCTCGGTTCCAATCCCTACCATTCTGGGCTGTTGTTCGAGAAGGATGTCATTTTGTCAGTTCCTCTCCTCTTCAGCATCCCTGTTTCTTCTGAAGACAACCATTCTAAACAAACATCTCTTATATGAAGAAGCATGTTAATCATTAAATGAAAAAATATTTCAAATTAAATATAAAGTTAAATTCATTTATGGTATTATATTAACATCACCCTAACCCCTAAAGTTATCTAAACCATCCTCTGATACCAACTATAAAGACCATACCTTATTACAAACATAATCTTGAATTTAGTTAAGAAAACATATCCTTTTACATTGAGGATCTTTTAAAGTTTAGAGATTTATAGAATTATGACAATACATTCATAACATTACACATTTTTAGAGAGTGCATACCATAAAAACAGTTTCCATTTTTTCAAGATATACAACATTAAAACTTAAAATAAGACACCTTGACAATTCTTCAACATTTAACACGGCTTCCTTCCTTATATTATACATCCATTTACCGGTGAAAATAATTTAAAAACATGGGATGAGCACACAATATCATTAAGGGATGGAAAAGAAATAAATATCACATTATTCCATGAATACTCATAACATATGAAAGCATTTTCAAAAGACATTCTTGTTACCCATATATACTTACTTTGTGTAACATGATATTTACACAAGATCCAAACAAAACATGAGAAAATAAATATAATAATAAAGGTATCTTGGGGAATTACTTATATAATCTTGTAACCATTCTTGGATACCTTCTAATTTGTAACCCTCACAGCTACCTTACTTTGTGTAACCATCGCAGTTACACTTGGAATAACCATACAACTGACCTACAACTTAGTCATACCCAATACATTGGAGGGAGATACCTGTCACACCCTTCACCATAAATAATTCTCAATAACCAAAACATAATCATACAACATGAATAATTCTATAAAAAAATTACTTTGGAATTTCATAAAACCGAATTTAAAAAGAGAATTTTTATAGAAAACCCCATTATAAATATCATAAAATTGAAGGGACACTTAATAGAGTGGATGGATTTTGTATATATACTGTAAATAAACATAATAAAACATAATATAAATATAACTCATCACAAAAACAATTTAAATAGAACATAAATAATGAAGTAGAAGGTTAACCCAATGAATGGAAATCGGGTTCAGTATTCCCTTACCTCGGGTCTGTCTTACCTCAAACATTTTTAAAATTCATTTATAATGGTTAAAAATAGTTATTTTTAGTTTACATAAACATTTTCATGTTTATAAAATCTTATATTATCATTTCATAACATCATTTCACTCTTTAATTGTTAGTATTTTCCTCCTTACACAGTTTTTGGGGGAGTTCTTAACATGATTTCCATGATTTGTTTATGGTGGATGTTCTTGTCGATTGGAAGTGAAATTCCGAAATTGGAATGGAAAGGAATTTACATATTTCTTGTACCATACACTACTACAGATACGCCCTTTATAATCACTAAAAATTGCTTTTAACAGCGCTAGAAAAGAGATGTTAAATCCGGTGAAGATAGAGGTGGGGTCACCTTTATCAATGCTAAAAAAAGAACTGATAACAAACCCTTTTATTAGCGATAAAAAAAGCACTTATAAAAGGCGTCTTTTATCAGCACTTTTTTTAGCGCTGATAAAGGGCTCCTATATCAGCGCTTTCGTTTTAGCGGTGATAAATGACCCTTTTATCAGCGCTATTAAAAAATCGCTGATAAAAGTATAAAAAAATTAAAAAAAATTAAAATAAATTAAAAAAATTAAAACAAATACAAAAAATTAAAAAAAATCATGCCAATCTGTGTGGCTTTATAGCGCTTGATCCCCCAGTTTTAAGAGCGCTTTCCACCCCCTCCAACGCCCCACACACACCCCCTCCACCCTTTATCTGCGCTAGTACCCCCCCCCTCTACCCTTTATCAGCGCTAGCCCCCCACATCCACCCCCATGCGCGCGCCTCTGCATCCAACAGGTTTTGAACTCGAGACCTCTCCCCTGCATGCCTAAGATCTTACCAGTACTCTATTTTGATTTGTTTGTAATTTCATGATATCTATATATATATATATAGTTACATTTATTCGTATATAATATATATTTATATTAATATATATATATATAGTTATATTAATATATATAGTTATATTAATATATGTATAGTTATATTAATATATATATATATAGTTATATTAATATATATATAGTTATATTAATATATATATAGGTATATTAATATATATATATATTTATTAATATATATATAGTTATATTAATATATATATAGTTATATTAATATATATATAGTTATATTAATATATATATAGCTATATTAATATATATATAGCTATATTAATATATATCTCTATATATATATATATAGTTATATTTATTCGTATAGTAATATATATTTATATTAAGATATATATATATAGTTATATTAATATATCTATATATAGTTATATTAATATATATCTCTATTTATATATATATTTAGTTATATTTATTCGAATAGTAATATATATTTATATTAATATATATATATATAGTTATATGAATATATATATTTATAGTGATATTAATATATATATTTATAGTGATATTAATATATATATATATATATATTAACAATAATATATATATATAGTTATATTAATATATATATATAGCTGGATTAATATATATATATATAGTTATATTAATATATAGTTGTTATATCAATATTCATATATTGGTATTTTAAAAAAATGGAAATTAGTTATTATTTAAATAAAGATAATATATTTTATATTTATATATGTTTAATTATTTATTTTAAAATTTTAATTTTTAGGTGTGAATATATAAAAAATATGTACATATAGTTAAATATTTGATTATAAATAGCAGTGCATTATAAAAAACGATAAAATTTCAAATACATAATATCAATATGAATGTAATACCTTGGAATAAATTCAGTCCCTACCAAAAAAATCCAATAATACCCCCTTAAACGAGGCTGAAAATTCACAAAATGTTAAACAATCGGGGTACCCCGACTAAAAACTCAGTTTTGGAGGCCTTCGGGGCCTCTTTGTGCCACTAAATTCCCTTAACTGGGGTTCCCCAATTTCATATTGACATAGAGCTCGTCTCATGATTTGATTTGATATGTGGTAGAGCTCAAACGGACACCCGGATCAAAAGTTATGGTCATTTGAAGTTTGAATTGTGTTTTCAACATATTTTGGATTTTTTTGGATTTTTTTTAATTTTTTTTAATTTTTTTAGTCTTCAAATTGTTATCAAATGACTATTACTCCATTAAATTTATCAAATTATAAATTTAAAATATTTTTTTAAATTTTTTAAGAAGCCATTTTCATTAATTATTTTATATATTAAGTATATTAAGTGTAAATGTACATTTATACTTATCTAAAATGTATTTAAAAATTATATATTATATTTATATCGATATAACTATATTTATATATTAATATATTAATATATTTTTTTAAATTTATTTTTTTGAATTTGACCCTTTATCACCACTTTCAAAAACAACACTTAATAAGGCCCCCCCTTTATCAGTGCTACTAAACAAGCACTGATAAAGGGGGTCCTTTTATCAGCGCTAAAAAATCCCTGATAAAAGGGTACGTTTATCAGCGCTTTTTTAGCGCTGATAATGGCACCCTTTATCAGCACTTTTTTGAGCGCTGATAAAGGATCCCCCATTATCAGCGCTTTTTCGTTAGCAGTGATAATGGGTGGGAGCTGGGAAAAACTATTTTTGTGGTAGTGTATAATTTATACCATTTATCATTTTGATTTTTAATATTAGGATGATTCATAATTTAAAACATTAATGATGTTCGTTTAGATCATTTTAGTGGTTCCATGATAATAACGACCTCATTTCATTTTATAAATTAAAACCATGTGTTAATAAAATTCCAGAACCATTGATGAGACATATATTATAACTTGGTTCAACCATAAAAATGGATTCATGACTAGACTTGCAGGATTTAATGAAAAATCAAATCACATCATCCACAATGTAGGTAATTCGACACAACATGGACAATGTTTTTAATTCTTTGAATATGTGGGGGTGGAGAAGAACAATGACGAATAAATTTCCATGAACATGAGAACATCCAGAATATACATGATTCTAGATATTTCATTCCTCTTGGATAAGAGGGGTTGATGAAAGAAGAAAAAGGAATCATGAAATAAAAGAAAACTTGATAAATTTCTCACAAAAAATTCAGAAGCCTAACGACGTCTCTTAAAATTTCAGAAAAAAATATTTTGACTAGAGAAAGGTATAATCTTATCACTAATACATAATATGGAAAGTAAGGGGGAATATGGAATGAAATATCCCAACATAATCCAAAGGAAAAGGAAGATAATAACATAAAATGAAAGAAAAAAAATAAAATATAAGAGGATGTTTTCCTCTTGATCTCTTCTCTTTTAGATCATTCTTATGAGATTTGGTTTTGGTGTATTGGTTAGACCAGTAGCACTAGGACGTGGGGCAAATCCGTGGGCGGAGTATTGCGTAGAACATTGGAATGGATTAAGGCTTCAGAGGTGTGGGAAGAAGAGGGGAGTGAGGGTGGTATTTATAGTGGAGGACAGTGGGTATTTTTCATTATTTTAATCATTATTATACAATTTTGGCAACAGATTATGAATAGTATTTGTTCATGTGACCTCAAATAGTAATAATGGCATGAAAGTTCTAACCAAGTGGCCTTGCATCACTTATGATGTCATAAATAGTTTATTTTACTGATAATTTGATTATATGGTATTTTATCGTATTTCAATATTCACCAAAAAATCAAGTATATCTGAAAAACCCCAAAGATTTACCCTAACCATTTTTTGATGTGTAGAATTTAAAAATTAAGTCCATTTTCAGAAAATATTTTTCTAAATATTATTAATTTATTTGTTAAATAAAATCATACTTAAATAAAAAATTAGCATTTCTAATTCTATAACTACTTTTATATCATGATTAAAAAAAACCAAGAGGTGATTATCGTAAATCTTGAAGAAAATAAAATAATAATAAAATTTACTATTCATTAGGGTCATATTACTATTCATAAGGGTATGTTACTATTCATCAAAAAAAACATGTTGGTTCCAATAGACTCCAAATAACATACTGAACACAAATGTAGATGAAAGTTTCATGAAATTCAAAACATGGAAGTGGAAATGTTATGTTTTAAAGGATAGTTAAAAATATCTACTTAAAACAAAGTTCCACAGATTTCTATTTATTGTTAGAAAAACATTTGGTGTTAGAGTTTTTTAAATGATCCTTGAATTTAAGGGAATTATTTTATAGTCTTATGTGCATTCCACAATTCCATGTCTCATTCCTATGTTATTATTTAATGGATTATTATCCTGATCCACTCATGTTTGATGTCTTATGAACTACCAATATTTATTATATGACTCGTAAATATGATCATTTATATTTAAGGTATGATCTTATAATGTCATGTTAATGTTCTCAGACACTATATTCATGATTTTGATTACATACCTCACCTGCTTATTCTTACTTGTTATTTGAGCTCACCATTTATTATATTTCCTTTCCATAGTTTATAAATATATGTATTCTTTATGATGTGTCTAAGAAGGTTTCTAGTAACCTGGAACCGAGTGGGAGATAATTTAACCTAATTATGTACTAGTGTTTACATTCCTATGTTTCTAAAGGCACTAAACTAAGGCAGTCATTTGGAATTTTTTGTGTAATGTCTTAAGTATTCGTTAATTTTTATGTAATTTTAATCAATTTTAATAGAGGTTAACTATAATAGTTTTTATTGTAATACATTTTAATATTTCAATGAATATTTCTAGATCCAGGCACTAAGATGGCATGATATTCTGAGGCGTCGTGATCCCGAAATAACTTTTTTAAATATATTAATATATTAAAAACCATGAATATTTTGTTATCATGAATAAGAATAATAATTACAAATGATGGCCCGAAACAGAAATACGAGGTAACCATTATGTTAAAAAACATGATTTCCCTTGGTTGTGATATAACTATGGTTGGCATAGTGTGTTTGTGAAAATATTTTCATGGGCATGGAATAATGAAAATAATTAAATTAATATTTTTTGACATAGAGTCCATATTATTCTATAAATAAATGGTTATGATGGAATATCTGTGTTTTCATCTAAATCCAAGAGATCTAGAGGTCCTTTGAAGGATGGATATCATAGAGTAGTACATCAGATAGAGATCATATCGAGGATTGTTGTTCAATTGATGTTCATGGATATCGCAAATGATGACAACGCATGAAAATTGTTCATCTATGATCGATCCAAAAATGGGGTTGGATGTTTTATCTGTCTTTTCTTTGACAACGGTTTGAGAGAGAAATGAACAAAGGCCATGGTTTATTCCACGTGATTATTCTTTTGGGTTTTCTCTCCTCAATCAATGTGCGATAATCATTGGAAATATTTTGGCCTGCGATTCGATTAATACCCTTTAAACAACCGTTATACATTATATCATTGATGAGACATATAATTACCATATTTTTGGGAAGGATGTTTGATGATGTGGTTAAGGAATAAGACTATGGAAGTGGATCCATGTGGGGATAAGAGTTTCATGATTCTAGTTTTGGAATTTGTTTTCAGAGAGGCACTCCAGTATTCATTTCCCAAGAAACAAGAATGATTAGAATGATTGGATTCTTGAAATATTCAATGAGAAGGTCATGTCAACCCATGATTCAGGGTTTCTGACATGATTCACTATAGAATTGCTAGCTATAGAGGACAGATAAACATTTGTGATGTCCTACCATGGGTTTTATAAAAAACATGATGCCACAATGTGTTGTCCTAGGAACAAACGCCATGTAGTGAATTCTGTGTGGCACTAGGGTTTCAACATAAAAAAAGTATCACAAGAAATATAATGTGTGTCACATTATATGTGACCCTTAGCAGACCAGTTCATTAGGTACAGGTAGTACATTTCCAGGAGACCAAGTTGAGTTTCACAAAATTTCTATTTTGTGACACATTTTCTAGATCCAGGAAGAAGCCTCATTTCATGACCTGACCCACTACGGTCTGACTCGTGACTTCCCCATGTCCGCCTCTAATTGGAAAAGGACTAGTGACTAGTTCCATGGAGACTTATCCCACAAATGGGAGGCATTAAACTAGTTTACCCATATAGATGACCACAAATCTATGCCCAAAAATGATGAAAATTAAAAAAATTGAAACCAATGAATGAATACATCTATAATCATACAACTAGATTATAATTGTAATGTACTAAATGTTGAAAATGATTACAAATACAAGTCAAAAAAATACCTTAAAAACCTCCAATGGTGAGGAATATAACCAAATGGTGTTCCAAGAAAAAACATCATTATATAAATCTCAATATATACACCGCTCATTAATTGTCCTCCAAAGAAACATGAATGGGACATCTTCTACAAAAGACATGACATGTTTGGGAAGAGACGGTGCATGGGTGAGTATAACAATACCTACAAGGAAACCCCATAGACACATAAAATGATCAATAATGTATAGATAGCTCATTAAAATATTTAAAAATCTATTTATAACATAAAACACCCATATATATTATGGAAGGGCACAATACCCCCAGACAGTCATAACCAACTTCTAAACATATGATTCAATTAGAGAAATGATCATTATGGGAGAATAAACTCCACAAGATATCATGACACTAATGATAATCAGTCATGATCTCTTGATCATTTTACCCCACACAAATAATTATCTCTAGCCTCAGAAGACCCTGACACTTTGATATGGGTGTCATGCCCAGAATCACATGGGGGAACCACTATCCTAATCTAGATTAAACCACTACATTAGGGATCATATTCCTCTGATAACATGAACCCTACCAATGTGACATAAAAGATAGAATACCACTACCCTACTCAAGAAGGTCAGGCAAATTCTACAAACATCACCTTGGTTTTGAGGATTATAGAGGATCACTCTCCAATCTCACATAGAGACCCTGCAAACTCTATCAAATACTCATCCTCCAGAGTGTATCAAAATTATGTGTTGTGAATTTAATGAATCCCTATTACCTTTAGGGAATGGAATAAGGGGACCCAGTCAACAATGAATAGTCCAGAAAAAATAAATGATGGGCTACAAACAAACATAAATGGGGTACACAGAATGTAATAAGGGTACACAACACATATAGCTATCCCAATATCTACCAATGTTGTAAATCATCACATGAAACATAAATCACCAAATAAATGATTTGTAGAGATCACAAAAAACCCTTGTTGTTTCACAAAGCCTTTTTTTACCACTGTTTTTCCTGTCTTCGAACCCATGTTCACCTCGTCAAGAGTGTGTACGGGTGACAGTGTCTATGTTTGAGTACATGGAATTCCACAGGACATGTTATTATGTCTTTTTCCATGTACCTTTTTATGTACACATTGAGCCTATAGAGAAGGGTCTTAAAGAATATTACGACAACAGATGATGTGTGATACATAACTCCAACCATAATAGGAGCACCACAGCAAGGGGTATCACATGTTGTTTAATTCCAGATTATATACAGTGTGACCCGATATTTTCTAAATCTTATAGATTCATCTCCATGTCACATTCAACTTCACTAGAAAAACCTTCTCCACAAAAAATCATAGAATTGGGGATGATCATTCCATATCTTCATCAAGTGTTGGGATATGAGTTTAGATCTACTCTAAAAATGATTTTTTCATTCCATTCATTACCTTCAGTAAAAACCAAGAAGAAAAAAACCCAAATATCGTTTTGATCCACCTCAAATAACCCGCTTCCATCATCTCACCTTGATCACACTAGAAATCACGAAGTGAATCCACTATATTTATTTGTTGTGTCAAAGAGAATGCCAACAGTGATTGAATACTAATTATTCATCCAAAAAATCGGACAAAAGAAAAACCTATGGGGAACATGCGAAGAATGGGGAATGAAATCAAAAAAATAAAAAACATGAGGAATGAACATTAGCCTTGGTTCATTCAACATTGATCCTTTGACAATGAAAAAGACCAAAAAATTTGAATAATCAAAATGAATAAAATATAAATTCCATAAAATTAAATGTAAACATGATGCACATATCAATTATATTAATGGTTTTTATCCATGTTTATCTGGTAATAAATAATGGTATGGAAAGAATATAATAAAACAATCTACCTTGATTTTTGATCAACCATTGATGATTTACAGTTCGGTTTTTCCTTCATTGATGATATCTATTAATACCTTTGGTGAAACAATTCATGATCTAGTCTTGATCTGTCATCTTTTTCCATGAACACTCTCGAGTGGTATTCTATAACATCATGGGTTGAGTGGAAAACCCACCTATGATTCTAATAATCATGTAATTATATGAGAGATGCTCAATTACATGAATAAAAATAATATAAATAAAATTATTTATTTATTTTATTAAAGTTTCACACACAATCGTTTTCCAAAAATGCCCAGTCCTGAACAAAATTATGTCACTCTTAGTAAAAAAATGGGTTCTCAACTCAATGGTGGCCTCAATGTTTTGATTTCGGCCCTATTCATGATTTATTTCACTTTTTAGTAAAATGTCTGAGTTTCCTATTAAATATTTTTGTTATATTACCAACATTTCTTTTAGACACACCACGTCTTGGAATCACACATCATTTTAGAACACAATATAAAAATAATCTATATATTTTCTAAAAATAATTCATTGAAAATTACAGTCACTGAATTCTTCTAACCTTAGGTATTTTCATACTTAAAATAAAATAACCCACTCAAAATAATGAGTTCAATGGGCTCATATTTTGGTCACCTTCTATTACATGCTATCTGGAATATTCTCATGCTACCACCAGACATGCACAAGGGGAATCAATCACCCGCCAATGATCATCTCCCATGAATCATTGATTTAATACTAGGTACTAAATTAAGGTAGATCTATCCTTGATACTTATCTCAACCCAGTCGATAACATGAGATAGGTCAAGCATGTACCTCCTCATATGGGTCATGTGGAAGGTGTCATATACCCAATAAAACTATGGTGGTAGAACAATGTGGTACACCACCTCACCCACTCTAAAATTTATTTGAAAAGGATCAATGATTCTTAAAGATAACATGTCACTGAAACAAAATCTCTATAATCCACATTATCTTGATACCCTCATGAAAAATTTTTCTCCCTCCTTGAACACTATAGGTCACTATTTTCGGTATGTATAAGGCTTCTAATGGACATGTATAGCCCTCATTGACTCCTAGATAATCTGAACATTTTGGTGGTAGCTTGGACCATCTTTGGACCCTTAAGTAATTTATTTCCTAGATCATTCCAACCAAGTGGAAACCTATAAGGTACCATATATAGTTCCATGAATGGCTACATATATGCGGTAGAATGGTAGAAGTGTTTTACACAAATTCCTCAATGTTTTGATAATCCTCCTAGCTATAGAAAAATTATAACATGCTAGCCAACAAATGTCCTCCTAGACTGAATGGTTTTCTCTATATGACAATTAGAATAGGGTTCAAAGGATAATACCAAGTGTAACAGAGTCCCAAATTCCTTATGAAATAATATCCAAAACCGATATGCGAAGAGATAATCACAATCAAAGACAATCATTAATGGAACTCATAGGAATCAAACTATCTTCTAAAGATACTGTTGTTTGAAGATCTCCCACACAAGTTTTCTCTCTAATATATAGGATATAGGAAGACATGGTGGGTCAGTCTATGAACACCCATATAGAATTGTGTAACTTGGATGTATAAAATAATTCCATCATAAATCCCATGGATATCTCAACTAACATCTAATATAAACCTCAAGGTGCTGAGATAAAGTTGCTGGAACTTAGTTTTTCTAGAAAAATGAGCTATAAGTCTCTTGGACTAGATCAAAGCAAGGTTAGAAGAGATGAAATGAAGGAATATTACATTTATCGCAACGAAAAAGAGAAACTATGTCATCTAGAAAAGTGGTCCACTAGATGAATCTTTTTTAGTGAACCCATTATTATAAATCTCATCAGCCAAGTAATTTTCTTACCATAACTTTTGAGTGATGATCTAGTGCATCGAAGATAGTATTTCAAAAAATATTCCATTTTTACTATCAGTATCTATGATTAGTGGATGTGACCCATTTATGTGGTTTGTACAAGAGTGGTGGAATCACATTATAGCCAGATACATGTCCAATTATTTTGATGTGCATGCTCGATTTCCATGTTAAGGCCTATGATTTATGATTCCAGCGTAGTGATATTTCCATAAAGTCTATGAATACACTCCACCACCTCCCCATGATGGTATCTGAAAATGGATCCTTATCATGATGTTCTTGGGTTACCCCGAGAATCCCCATACATGTTTCCCTTTTTCTAATCATCAAAGGGTTGCTTCCAAAAATCATCAACGTTAACTCAAGTGATAGGGATGTTAACTTCAATATTGAGCCAATTGAGAGTCATGATGTTCGAAATAAGTTTTTCGAAATTTTATGAGTGCAGGGTTTTAGTCGTTTGAATTACAACAATAATTCTCTCAATGGAATGTTCAGCGTTAATTATAATTAGGATATGGATGTCTTTGTTCCTACCCCACTAGATAAAGCATATCAACTCAGAAAAAGCACCCTAAATAAGATATTAAGTGGATTGGAGAGTTGAAAATCTTGAATGGAAGAAAAAAAGTAAAAAATAATCTATTTGGGGGAATTAAGATCTAAAATATTAAAGATAGCCTTCTATAATGATGAAAATGTTTTGCAGCTCAAAAATAAGTGTTCCATGTCCTCTCTGTGTTGGTGGCATAAGGGAAATTTAGATCATAATGACATTCTAACTCTTTGAAGGTTAGAATCCATTAGAATATTTTTGCATGACATCCACTATAGTAGAGTAAACTGGGATGGTATCATCCATTTCATTTTAAGTCACCAATCTCCTTATGATCACTATAAATTAGAATCTTATAAAAACATTTTGATTCAAGGAGACATTTAAAAGACCCTTCCCAGATGAAGATATTATCCTATTTAATGAAGTCATATTTTGATATTATATATGCAATTTTCATCCGGCACCATGACCATGTTTTCCAGCTCCTCTTTGATCATCATGTTGTTATCAATATCCTAGTCCCCTATACTAAACCGATCAATGAGAGGTGGACCTGCCTATTTGTCCTACTAAATTATCATTAAAGTGTTGATTTTATCTATCCACAAAGACTGTGTGATAATTTTCCCATATATGAACTTCATTCCAACCAAAATAGATGATTCCAGATAGTTATTTTTTCCTGCAAAAAATATTTCTATGAATTTGCTTCTATGAAACTCTAGGGAAACATCATGGTTGTTACTTAGCCTCCACATTGAATCTGACTCATGGGGATTTGTTGATGGATTCTAGGTTCTTGATTCTAAGACCTCCAATTTTTTATGGCATGAAACACTTATTCCATGGGGTGGTGATTATTATTCTCACTTGGAGACTGTGACTCCAAAAGATGTTTTTTATCATCTTGTTAGGCCTTATAATGATATAAATAGGCCAAATGTACACCATGAAATTGCAGAAAAGATTTGAGGTAACCACATGATTAAAAAATCATATGTTTCATTCCATTGTCAAAGAGTTTACTTTCAAATATGGAAGCATTCTTCTTATTTTCTCCAATATATTTGAAAAGTATGATGGTGATGTTTTTCTAGAATAATAGAACTACAAGGTATAAAAATTGTAAGGGAAACTCCTTTATTCCCAAATAACTGTCGAGACAAGTCTTTTTTGTGGCTAAAATGTTCTTTCCAAAGTAAATAAATTAATTACATGAGTTAATTGTATGGATTGAGACATTTTCATATTGTTGTATAGTATTTTTTAGCATGATGATGTTCCTCCTATCCCCTAAAATAAAATTTAAATGTCATCAATAAAAAATAAGTGATAGGGAGGAGAGGAACCTCTATCTTCTATGATATCCATCAAGGCACACATGTTCACTATGTCAAGGAGAATCCTGCATAAATAATCCTCTATAATAGCTAATAGAATGGTTGAGATTGGGTCCCCCATTCTCACCCCCTATAGCATGTAAAATATCTTTCGGGGTACCCATTGATAAGGATGGAGATGTGGGATAATTCAAGGAAAACCACAATCTAGTGAATGAACGGAATATTGAAGCAGACGTTATGAAACACCCTACAAATAAATCCCGAGTCCACTATGTTGAAGGATTTTTTTATGTCATGTTTAAGAGATATGTTTCCTCCTCAAGTATATTTTTTGATAAATTTGTCTAACTAAAATGAATTAATAACATAGTCCAGAATGTTTCTTTCATTCACAAACACAAATTGGTTCTAGGATATTATTTTCCCAGAGTCCTGGGCAAGTCTATTAGAAAGTATTTTTTTACCACTTTATACATGGTATTTACTAGAGTGAATAGACTAAATAGACCAATCCCAATGGCATTATCAACTTTAGGAATGAGGGAAAAGAAATAAGCATTGTAACGTTGAGTGAATATCCCGCCCTTGAAAAATGTTTAACAAGTTGGAAGACAACATTTTTTATGATAACCCAATTGGTATGGAAGAATTTATTGGTGGAACCATCCATTCCTAGAGATATTTCCTTGTTTAATCCAAAAACATCCTCTTTTATTTCAATATACATTAGAATAAAGGTGTGAAATGATTCTCTTTATCATTTTGTGAACATGGAAAACTATTGTCCATTAAAATTTCACTCTTTGGGGGTCCATTGAAGTGATTCATATAAAATGAGATAATGTGGATATAGAGTTCTTTTCTTTCTTTCAGAATTTGATTTCCTTCATTGAGTAATGCAAGAGGCCTATTTACCCTTCAAACCCTTTGTAGTGAATTAATGAATTTTGTATTTTCGGATAACAAACATTACAATATAGGTCCATGTACAGGTTTTACACAACAACTAGTATAACAAATGGGGTTTTATGAAACTCCAACATCACCTCCTCCCCCAATTACAATGTTTCCATCATCAAACCTATGATAAGGATAGTGTGCTTCCAATATCTATAATATCTCTCAAGAATACATATAATGGATATGTGAGAATGTAAGATCACATAGCTTGTATCATCAGTATAATAATCCCTAGAAAAATAAAAATGTCATGGCATAAAAACCATCGACTGAAGATATGAAGCCCAATCATTTTCTACTAAGGAAAAATGAAACAAGGAAAACTTCTCTAATGCCTGAAGCATTATACGAGAACAAGATCTCCATGTTAAAGAATATATCACCAAATTACCCATCACATGTGTAATAAAGATATTGAATTTATAGTCCTAGAGGAACTTTATCTATCTCCTCTATATCATGTTCCTATATTTATAAGGAATGATATACTTGAGACTGTTGTGATAAGAGTAAATGATATACCACTCACCCATTAAGTAGTGTTTCTTCATCTTCAGTGAAAATACTACTACATCTAACTCAAGATCATGGTTCTTGTGGTTCTCCTCATGCGGTATTAACTGATACAAACTATAGGCAATCACTACTTAACTTTGCATCAAAACTCATCAATGTCGTATCCTAGATGCATCATAGGGAACTATGTACTTGACACTATCCTTTGGAAATCTCAATATTGAATTTCTCATCAATATATACCTCATATCTTTAAATCACGGCTTTTACCATTCCATCCACATGAATGTATTGTCCTTATTGGACAATGCTATCAATGGTTCTTCCACTATGAAGAAGTTAGGTATAATACTATGACAGTATGCTACCCACCCAAGGAAAAACCATTCCATAGTAACATAATTGTGTGGATGCTAAGAAAGCACTATATTAACCATGATTAGGCCCAATACTAATTGTAACTAGAAGATGACATGTCCTAGAAAGTGTACCTCTATAATTCATAACTAAAGCATTTATATATTTCAATAAATATGATTCTATCATTATGTTTCATGGATCATCCTCATGTGAATCATGTGTTCCTTGGATGCCGAGTACAAATGGATTTTTCAATGATGGGAACCACGAACTGGTCTATTAAAGACTGAAAGACCTTGTTCATAAGTCCAATAAACTATGATGGGTTATTTTTAATGTCGTACAATGTCACTATGTACTCATTGTGACTGTAGTGACATATTAATCCCATCTTTGGTATATCCTCATCCTATACAAACAAAAAGTGATATCTGATCTGAGGTCAATATTCGAGAACAATTACACCCCTCTAAACTGATAAAATTAGCCATTGATCTTCATTAGATGATACATATTATTCATATTTACTTGGTTCAAGTTCTATTATTTAGTACATAACCTCAAGCTACCATCTGACATCATAGAGAATAACACTAGGGCTTCCTTGAGGGAAACAGTAGGTATCAAAAATACCTTCTCTTTCAAATCCTCCAACTGCACCCTCAACACCCGAATCTCTGTGGGATCCAGTTGATATTATTTTATAGATATTAGATTTATCCCTGGATTTAATTAAAAGATGAATTATAGATCTTTATAAAGAGATAATCTTTGTACATATGGAGAAATGATGTCATCATACGCATCCACCACCACATGAAACTAATAGCCAAAATGATTCACTTATTTTAGAGTCATGCTAGATAATTAGCGAGTAATAAACTACAATCTCTTATAGCTGATCACATAATGATCCACCAAGGATTCCTTTTCTCCCACAATAAAAAACATGGTACTATCATTGTAGTCAAACTGTATCCTCAGCCTAAAACATCCAGTAGGGGTATGAAATTTTGATAGATATTCCATACAAAAGATGACTTCGTAAGGCCCCAACAATGACACAAATAGATCCTATAAAAATACTGTCACATATAATTATCAAATAGAAAAACTTGAATAAGTTTTCAATCTCTAAGACATTAACTATCAGATTTTCAAACCACAAGGGTTGATCCAATGGATCAACTAGAATCACTAAGTCCTAAAATAGATAAGTGGAAAACGGAATGGGTCAAACCTATATTTATCGAAACTAAATATAATGTAGAGAATATACATATCATACCTTGAATAATTCTTTTATCCTTGATTTCATGGGCCTATATAGCCTATAGTTAGACTCATCATTGACTACCATCCCTCGGTGCTAGGCATGGATCATCTGGTGGTGGTCTTGGTAATAGGTAAAACCTATTACCACCTCCTTCTTCTAAGCTGGCCCCTCTTAAGAATATTATTCCCTATAGAAAACCCTTCTCTTTCCTCGGTCCCTACCTCTACAGCCCCTCTATAATATCATGATCATCTATAAGATGAATCTCAGAATTCTGAGCTAGATATCCCTTATCATCATAGGAGAAACACAACATCATCCTTGACATATTTGAGCCATCATGAGGTCCATTCACTTCTAAGAAAATTTACTTGGATTTTTTCTTGATATGTAACACACATTCATCATTATAACTATCCTCAATTACTTAGTGATGAGGTCACATATCATGGGATCCCATTACCATCACCCATTGTTGCCCCCTACACTCTCAGGAAGCAATCTGCCAATAATCCCCCCCACAAGCACCCTAACATAGGTGTGAATGAAAAGGTATAACACTAAATCTATGATAAATGAGTAAAATTCAGGCTCAAAGGTCAATTCCCATAATATTGGAACATGAACCATATCCATCGTGTAACATGAGATATCATTAAAATTCACTAAACAATCTACCATAATCAAGCTTCCTTACTAAAATCACAGAACCTCATGTATGCATACTGATCAAAACATGGATGGATATGACTCCACAAGGAAGATATTCTCAATTTCCTACTAGGAGAGAGTTTTCTCACCATTTGAATGAGTATAAAAGTTCCACCATATCCTAAAAGAGTCGTAAATATGACTCACTTCATGGAACCCCATCTTATCTAGAAGAATCCTCATAACGTGAAAAATGTTAATGACTACGTCTCTCCATTCCATAACCACCTGGGGGTCACGATAACCATTAAAACTAATAGGATGATTCCTATGAAAATAATAATTTACAGTTAACCTACATCCATACTCATCTAGTTCTATTAGAGCTATCTACTTCTCAAGGGCTTGTGGTTTATCTGGTAACCCACCTAGAGGTTTTATCTCCGATATACAACCCATGCAATAAATCCTTGTCACTGGGAAATCATACTCGGGATCACATAGTGGAATCCTAGATGTCTATCTTTGTGGGGAAATAAAATAAAAAAAACAAGATGTTACATGGTCATAAGAGTTTATCTATGGAAATAAATAAGGAAGTACATGAAGAAAACCACACTCCTATATGATACATGTACCAATGTTTTCTCTACATAAAATGTTTACATGTACAATGTTTAAAGGTAGGTGATCAATGATTTAGTGTATGGATATATCATCTTCCACACCAAAACTAGAGACCATATCCTAAACGATGAACCTGAAACAGTAAACAATGTTCCCCCAAACCAATCTCACTAACTCCAGGTATATGGTAGAACCAACTCCTTTGATTCCACTCTGTCATGAACCAACACACCAGGCTATACCCTATGACTACCCCATGTCTTCCATCAATATGCTAGGTGCTAGAAACAAGTACTATGTGGGAATATTAAAAAAATGGAAAGAATTTACTTCATTTACCTTTATACACACACACATCACCAATACCACACAATGAGAAAATGTAAAAAACTGAATCTAATGAATAAGTAAATAAATATCATCATAACTAGAGTGAAATATTAAAGTAATGAACGTATAAAATAAAGAAAAATACAATACAAAAAAAATTATAAAGATTCCAACATGATCCTTGAGCAATTGACTTGGATCATATGCAGGCTCTAAATAAACACCTTGTTCTATATTTTTAAATATATAATCCACCAACACACTATCATCTCAGGACACCATCAAAAGGGCCATTGTCTGTATAAGATGTGAAATATGTAGAAATATCCCATGTAGGGGTGATTATAGAAATGCCAAGTAGGACACCCTGAAAACACTAACAATGAAACATTTCATATAGATAGGTATGTTAAAAATATGAAAAACAATCTATAAAATTCAACAACCATATATAATCACAAAGGACACCGCGCCACCCGGAGGTCACAACCAATTTTAAACCATATGATTATGCTCAATGAAATGCTTGTTTTGAAGGAATTCACTACACAAAACATGATAAAATGGAATAATCTCAATCAAGTGGTTTAGATCATTGTGTCATACCTAGGAAAGATATTTTGTCTTACAAGACCCTAATACTCAGATAGGGTCCACTCTGATAATAGCTATGGGACACCCCGAATGCATTCTGGATCAACCTACAACATAAGGGATCATATTCCAATGATACCTCAAACACTAACAGTACATTCTTCTAGATATAGGATTAACACCCTTCCCAATGAGGCCTCACAGATTCCACATTCCTAAACTAAGGAATAATGATTATAGAGCATTACTCTGAAGTCTCATGGAGGGACACCATGAAATATATTTATGAATCATCTCCCAGATGGGATCATAATCATCTGATGTGGATGTAATGCCTCAATGTCCCATCAATGAAATGGGAAAAGGGGAAATAGTAAAAAAATACAGATCTAGGCTAAAGAAATAAAGGGTTAAAAACCATTAAATGGGGTACAAGAAATTTCTATCTATCCTTAGGTCTTCCAATGTTACAAAGCCTCATATGGAATGTGATTCTCCAATTACGTGACATGTAGGAATAGTACATAGTATGTATATATCACACAATAACCTGGAAGTATCATCTATCCATGTTCATATACCATATTATTTGACCATGCACCAACTAGTATACACCTGGCCATGCTAATATAGACCTGGTAATGTCTGTTTCCAAGTAAATGACATTCCACCAACCACGTACTTTTTTCATGTCTGTGTATATTCTTATGTACACACTGATCATTCATAGAGGGGTCACATAGAATGTGTACATGTAAGTTGATGTGTGAAACATAACTCCACCAGAAAAGTGAGTGATGTATCCCGGTGGTCTCACATGACATGTAACACTAGATTAAATGTCATGTAAACATGCATTTTTCAGATGTTATGGATTATCCCCCATGATAATCACATCATCACTTGATCCAAAATTATATTTTTAAAATATAGATATGGGGTTTGTCCCTCCCTTTCATCATCTCTAGTTAGGATACGGGTTTAGATCATCTCAAAAAACACCTCCATCAAGCCATCCATCATTGTGGGTCGAAACCAAGAATAATAGAGCATGAAAATCATTCTGATCAACCTATGATTCTACACAACTATAATCACACATTAATTTCACCATTGATTAGAAACCACACCAACAATATCAATCCATTGCACCAAATAACAGTATCACAACAATCTAATGACATGTATTTGTCGAACCATACTCCAAAAGAAATTCCCATTATAAATGTGGGGAGTACAGGAGAACAAACACAAAATATAAAAAACATGAGTATTGAACCTTATCCTTTGTTCGTTCATCCTTAATATTTTTCTATAGACATATTTGAATGAATAGTAATAGTCATAATGGAAAAAATATAAATTTATTAAAATTAAATATTCCAATGATGAATATAGTAATTATGTTCATGGAATTTATATACATTCTTCCAAGATTAATGAATTAGATGGAAAAAATAGAATCAATCATCCGAGATAGAGTTAAGATTAATTTTTATGAAGAACATTTTGGTGTTTCCACTAGTTTATGAGATCACTGAACTCTATGGGAGAAACTACACATGATTTGGTCCTGATCCGTCGTCGTTGTCATGACCCTACCCAATGGGGCTCGAGCCACGACTCCCCAAGCCTGCCTCCAATAGGCCAGGGGCTCGTGTCTAGCGCCGAGTAGGCTATCACACACATGGTAGACATTAGCCTAAGGTACCTATACACATGCACCCACATAAACCTCCATGCAATAGTGCAGAGATATATAAAAACTTAAAAGCAAATGCTTGCATACACTATCCCACAACTAGGGTACAGTAGAAGTACAATGGGAAAAACCGGGCCCACCAAAAGAAAACTACAAAAAGTGCGTCCAACCTACTTTGAAGAAGGGGAACGCTGCCACAAACAGCCTCTAGAAAGCTCCCTCGACACCGCACCGGTAAACACCCCGGTCAATCTCACTCACTCAGCTCCGCCTACTCCGGGTCCTCCTGGGACTCCGTTGAAAGGCATGTGGTCTGCACAAGACACAAACATGTGTGACCAAATCCAGTGTAGAGGTGAGTATAAACATACTCAGTAGGCACCCCAAAAACCCAAAACAAAAGAGAGAAACTAAAAGGCAAGAGTCCACTCATCCTAGCCAGAGGGAACCTAGACGAGAGAGAAACTGCATCTCATGACCATCCTCGGCTAAACACAACTAGTCCGCTCAGCTCAGGTGTATGCCAATTCATACACCTTGAAGAAACCATATATACCCAGCTCACGAACCAAGATAGAAGAGGTACCGACCTCATCACCAGGAACTGCCCAAAACCAGGAGAGTACACCACACGAACACTGTCATCCCAGATGGCACTCATCCGAGAGATACACTCCATCTAGTCTCTCTCAAACCTCTTTGATCCTCACCCAAGAGATCACGCTCATCAGATAGCATCACTGAAGAAAAACTCACCGAAACAACAAAACCACCAAACAATTTGGATAGGGGATCACTCCTAGGGTCCGCTAGGGGATACCATAACCCACTCCGGTGGAAAAAGATCTCACAGATAGGGGAACACTCTCTGGGTCCGTCGGGGGATACCACGACCCGATCTAGCATTCATAGATCTAACAGATAGGGGATCACTCCCAGAATCCATTGGGGGATACCACAACCCGATCTGGTGCTCGATAGAAGCACGTCTCAGATAAGGGATCGTTACCCATATAAAGGTGGTCTCGATGATACCAGAACCCTATCTGGTATAACTTGCGATGTAGGGGATCGATCTGACGATGCTGAAACCCTACAGAAACCACACATTAAGTTGGGGATCACATAACCAATGATATTGTAACCCTACTATAAGCATGATGCTGACCTGATGATCGTATACCCAACGATTCCACAACCCTACTGAGCACGGACCACTGCGTAGGGGATCATATTACCAATGATGCCACAAACCCTACGGGGTTAACCTTCTAGATAGGGGATCTCCGCCCGTGAATAAGCGCTCACAGTGATACCAAGAACCCGATCTAGGGAAAAGATGTTAGAGGATCCCGCTTCGGGCCCACCGGAGGGATTCCACAACTCTAACAGTTTAAACATCCCATCGAGAGGATAAAAAACCTATACAAAGGCTGTGATGCCACACGAACCCTCGGGGAATGAACCAAGGGAGTACCCTCAACCATTTCTTGTCCAAAACATCGCTAACCTGATCGGCCCACAACAACGCCACACTGCGCACCTCCATGGCCAAAGCTGATGCCACCATAGCGATCTACGCGGAAAAACACGCAAGATATCCTGCTTACTCACCCGAAATAAAGCACCCGTGAAAAAGGCCCAATTCACCATAGCTAGCTCGTGTGGGGCCCACACAATGATCCTGAAACCCATCGAGCGGATCATACTACGATGATCCCCTCGAAAAAACAAGGTGAATCGACTACTCGTTCGTCTGAAACGGACACCCAATGAAAAAAGTACTATTCACTGAGGCCAGCATGGGTGGGGCCCATGCCTCAATTCCGAAACCCAACGAAAGAATCGCACCATTGCGATCCTCTCGGAAAAACACACAGGATTTACTATTCATCTGCAAAAATCAGACTCCTGGAGCGAAAGCTGCGTTTATCCGTAAACGCCATTACCCGACCTCATGGGGCCTGCACCCCATTCTCAGTCCCAATACCCGGTAACCATCTCAAAAATTACGCCGTACCATCAGGGTCTCAACTCCACTGACGACACATCATTCAGACGCTCCGGGTAGAAGTTACAACGACCCGAAGTTGTAAAATAATAAAATAATATTATTTTATACGACGTTTCTAACTCCCGGGCCATGATCATGAACCCTTAAACTTTTGAACCTACACCGGAGGGTTCTCCTCGTCATCAGGGTTGTGTCGCCGCAAACGGAACGTGAATCTGACTCCCAGATTGCAAGGTACGAGTTTTTAAAGACCCCCGTACAACAAAAAGAGGCCGGACCGACATCGAACGGTCGGCCCGCCTTGGCCGGAGGCCCTCCGCCATGCTCCGCCGGCACGTCGAGTAGCCGGCCACCGTAGTCCGACATGGTTCCGCTGCAGGCCACCGTGCTCCGTCGGCACCGCTGCCGCCGCGCCGGTGCCGCGCCGGCGGACAGTCAGGGGAACACCGTTGGTCTGTTTTTTAATCTGAAAGCACCGGTGCGACCACCCGGGACGCGATCTTCCCTGCAAAGTCCTTAAAACGAAGAAATACACAGAAAAATTGGTATTAAGGAATTAAAACGCAAACCGCCTACCTCGTGGGTGAAACGCCGATGCTTCGGGTGCAGAACGACGCCGGTGACGCCCTGAAGCTTGATCCGCTGACGAACAGCGTAAAAAACAGACGATCGGAGCTTGAATCGGCAAAGAACCTGAGGAGGGAGGGATGGCCATCCGCTTCGTGTGGGTGTGAGAGGGGGGACAAAATGAGAGGTTTTCTTTTTTTAAAAAAACTTCTTTTAAAACCATGCTCCCGACTCCACGCCCGATGCAGACAAAGGTAAGGTCTCCCTTCGGGTAAAAGCGCCATTCTGAACACAATGGTGGACTCAAATTTGCGATCCGACACTATGTTCATAAATTATTTGAGCCGATGCTCGTAAATGGACTTTTCCATGTATTTACGAAAACACCACCATTGGATCTTTCCACCGCAGGCCCGCGCCCGCAAAGTTTACACCTCGCCTAGGGTAAACAGCATGTTCCAGACGCAACCACGCCCTCAGATTTCCATTCCGAGCTACCATTTGGGAGATATCACATATCCGCCATGTTCATAGTATAAAAATGCTTAATATTTTTATAAAATTAATTCCGGGCACACCGGGCCTCGGAATCGCACGCCGTCTTCGCACCTAGCTCTGAAATTATTCGTAGAAATATTCCAAAGTCTGATAGGGCCAAAAACCTGAGTCGCTACTTCTTCCCCCCCCCCCTTTGAAATTTTCGTCCCCAAAAAGCCATAAGTACAAGGAAAGCGACTGGACTCAGAACTGGGTCTCCCACACCAGCGAGTTTGCTAACCAACACTCATGCCCGAACACATAAGTCAGAGGGACTCATCCACCACACCTCAACACTATCTGCTATGGGCGGCACTGACTCTCCTGCACAGTTTTAATCGCGTCACAAAAATGCGTCTCGGTGGGGGAGGGATCCCTCTTCTCACGCATTCAAAGCACGCCAAACAACACCCACACAGGCTCGTACCATCGCCCTGAACGAAAGTCGATCAAGCAATAGAAAGGAAAGAGTACCGCTAAACAGTGTCTAACAAACTACTGTAGTAATTAGAAAAGACACAAGGCATACCTTAATCCATCTGTGGTGCCTCTGGGTCAACAACCTCTAGGGCATGCAGTTGTACTCCCCCTCGGCCACCAGCTCCCTGAGCTTGGCGTGTACCACCTGGGGGTGGGGGCGGTGGAAACCAGTACCGCCTACCAGCTCCTCCTGCTGCTCCCACTCCGCCACCTAATCCACCTCCCTACGGACCTACTTGATCAAGATGCTGCCTCTGCGAAGCCGGTCCGTCGACCGACTCCCTCTCAGCATCACGTCGGGTCAGACAATCTCTAGAAAGATGTCCCCGACCGTCGCAAGCATTACACCGCCTCTCCTGCGACTCACCAAAATTGGCCTGCGATCCCTGAGCCTCAGATCTTCCATCCTAAGGTCTCCTCCTGAAACGTCGGCCATGTCCAAACCCCAGAGTCTATCGTTAGCTACCAAATGCTGATATCTCAGCCCTCACGTTCCTAGCACTAACAGGGGGAATCTGCTCATCCAGAAATCTCTCCACCGCCAACGCTCACTCCAACACTCCAGTATAGGTGGGAAGACACAAGGAAACCACACCTGCCCGGATGTCCCTGCGTAGGTCCTGCTCAAAGGTTCGTGCCCTAAAGAACGTGTCTCGAACCATATCCAAGAAGTAGCGTGACAGGTTCGTAAACCTCGCCGAGTACTCCGACATAGTCAGGCCCTCCTGTCGAAGCTGTAGATGCTCATGAATCCACACTGACCTCAGATTCACCGGATAGAACACTTCCCTGAAGAGCCACTCAAACACTGACCACGTGAGCGTCTCCTCATCGTGGGACTGCGTCACTAGGCTCCACCACCACCCGACCGAACCATGCAGAAGGCTCACCGCTAGGACCACCATCTGATCTGGAGGTGTCCTCACTAGGATAAAAACTCGGGTGACTTCCTCAAGCCAGTAATCAGCTTCCTTGGGACTTAGATCACCCCGTAACCTCAGAGGTCGCTGCCCCTAGAACTCGTGTAGCGCACTCACCCTACGCACAACCTCATCCTACACTGCCGGCACAACCAGCTGCTCGACAGGTGGCGGATCAACTGGCAGACAACCTGTAGGTGGAACCTCAAAACCAGCGCCCTAGTCCACAGCCTCTGCACGAGGGCGGAATTTCACCACAATCCCGTTGTGGAACCCTCACTGGCTGTTGTCGTGGAGGCATCCTGAAATAAATTTAGGACGCAGCACAGTCAAAGAGTATATCTGGAGAGCTGACTCAAGAAGGACAAGGAAAACCCAAAACCCAGTCCTCTTTGACGCATGTACCATTATGTCCTTGTGACCAGTGTACGAATGTCCTGAGTTGAAAGGCAGGTTATCAGAGTCCTGGTGTATGGATACGTCGGCCGCTGTACCAACACTGGAGTCTCTGGCCTGAAAGCCGAGCTCGAAACACCCTAACACTGCTACTATTCAACCCAAACGAAACTCGCAGCTATACCAGCTACGCTCTGAGATCCCAAAGGTGGAACCTCCTCTAATACCACTCTATCAAGACCCGACCCAATAGGGCTCGAGCCGCGACTCCCCAATCCCGCCTCCAATAGGCCAGGGGTTGGCATCTAGCACCGAGTAGGATATCACACACATGGGAGAAATTAGCCTAAGGTACCTGTACACACGCACCCACATACACCTCCATGAAACAGTGCATAGATATATAAAAATTGAAAAGAAAATGAATGCATACACAATCCCACAACCATAGTATATCATAAGTACAAAGGGAAAAACTGGTCCCACCAAAAGAAAACTACAAATGCGTGTCCAACCAGCTCTGAAGAAGGGGAACACTGCCACAAACACATGCCGGAAAGCTCCCTCGGCAACGCACCGTTAAACACCCTGGTCAATCTCGCTCACTTAGCTCTGCCAGCTCCATGTCCTCCTGGGACTCCGTCGAAAGGCCTGTGGTCTGCCCAAGACACAAACATGTACATGAAAAGCCCGTGCAGGGGTGAGTATAATCATACTCAGTAGGCTCCCCAAAAACCAAAAACAAAAGAGTATCTGAAAGGCAAGAGTCCGCTCATCCTAGCCAGAGGGAACCCAGACGAGAGAGAAACTCCATCTCGTGACCAACCTCGGATAAACACAACTAGTCAGCTCAGCTCAGTTGTATGCCCATACATACACCTTGAACAAACCAGATATACCCAGCTCATGCACCAAGACACAAGAGGTAATAACCTCACCACCAAGAACTTCCCACAACCAGGAGAGTACACCACACGAACACTGTCATCACAGATGACACTCATATGAGAGATACAATCCATCAGGTCACTCTCAAACCTCTCAGACGCTCACCCGAGAGATCACGCTCATTGGATATCATCACTAAAGAAAAACTCTCCGAAAGAACATAACCACCAAACTCCTCAGATATGGGATCACTCCTAGGGTCCGCTAGGGGATACCAGAACCCACTCCAGTAGACGAAGATCTCACAGGGAGGGGATCACTCCCAGGGTCCACTGGGGGATACCATGACCCGATCTGTCATTCATAGATCTAACAGATAGGGGATCACTCCCAGGATCCGCTGGGGGATACCACAACCCGATATGGCGCTCGACAGAAGCACATCTCGGATAGTGGATCGTCGCCCATATAATGGTGGTCCTGATGATATAGGAACCCTATCTGGTATAACATGCGATGTAGGGGATCAAAATGATGATGTCACAACCCTAAAGAAACCACGTGCTGAGTAAGGGATCACATAACCAACAATACTGCAACCCTACTATAAACATGACGCTGAGTAGGGGATCGTATACCCGATGATTCCGCAACCCTACTGAGCACGGCCCACTGCATAGGGGATCATATTCCTGATGATTCCACAAACCCTATGGGGTTAACCTACTAGATAGGGGATCGCCGCCCGTGAATAAGCGGTCACATCGATACCAAGAACCCGATATAGGGAATAGATGCTAGAGGATCCTGCTCCGGGCCCACCGGAGGGATTCCACAACTCTAACAGTTTAAACATCCCATCGAGAGGATCACAAACCTATAAAAAGGTTGTGATGCCACACGAACCCTCGTGGGAATGACCCAAGGGAGTACCCACAACCACTACTGGTCCAAAATGTTGCTAACCCGAGCGACCCACATCAATGCCACACTGAGCACCTCCATGGCCAAAACTGAGGCCATCATCACGATCTACGTGGAAAAACACGTAGGATGGGCTGCTTACTCGCCCGAAATGGAGCACAAGTGAAAATGGAACTATTCACCATACATAGATCATGTGGGTCCCACACAATGATCCCAAAACCCATCGCGTGGATCATACCACGACGATCCCCTCGAAAAAACAAGCGGAATCGACTACTCATTTGTTCAAAACGGACACCCGGTGAAAAAAGTACTATTCACCGAAGCCAGCTCGGGTGGGGCCCACGCCTCGATTCCGAAGCCCAACGAAAGGATCGCACCGTTGCGATCCTCTCGAAAAAACACATAGGATCGACTAATCACCTTCCAAAATCGGTCTTCCGGAGCGAAAGCTGAGTTTCTACGCAAACGCCATAACCCGACCTCTTGGGGCCAGCACCCCATTCTCAGTCCCAACACCCGGAAACCGTCTCAAAAAGTCCTCCGTACCATCAGGGTCTCAACGCCACTGACGAAACATCATTCGGACGCTCCGGGTCGAAGTTACCATAGCCCGAAGTCATAAAATAATAAAATAATATTATTTTATACGACGTTTCTAGCTCACGGGCCACGATACTGAACCCTTAAACTCTCGAACCCACACCGGATGGTTTGCCTCGTCGTCAGGGACACGTCGCTGCAAACGACACGCAAATACTACTCCTGGATTGCAAGATACGGGTGTTTAAAGACCCTCGTATAACAAAAAGGGGCCGGACCGGCCGATCCGGCCGGCCAGGACTGGCCGCCGCCGCTGGCCCGCCCTGGCCAGTGGACATCCACTGTGCGGCGCACAGCGCCCCCCCCCCCCCCCCCCCCCCCCCCGCCGGCGCCGCGCTGGCGGACCTTCCGCGGACCACCGAGGGAACCCCGGTGGTCTGTTTTGCGATTTGAAAGCACCGGTGCTACCCCCGGGACGCGATCATCCCTGCAACGACCTCAAAACCATGAAATTCGCAGCAAAAATAGGATCGGGGAATTAAAACGCAAACCACCTACCTCATAGGTGAAACACCGAAGCTTCGGGTGCAGAACGACGCCGGTGACGCCCTGAAGCTCGATACGCTGACGAACGGCATAGAAAATGGAACATCGGAGCTCGAATCGGCGAATAACAAGAGGAGGGAGGGGTGGTCATCCGATGCGTGTGGGTGGGAGAGGGAGGAGAGAATAAGAGGTTTTTTTTAAAAAAAAAACCTTCATTTGAAACCACGCTCCCGACTCCGCGCCCGATGCAGACAAAGGTAAGGTCTCCCTTTGGGTAAACGTGCCGTTCTGAACACAATGGCAGAATCAGATTTTCGATCCAACACTCCATTCAGAAGTTATTCGAGCCGACGCTCGTAAATGGACTTTTCCACTTATTTATGAAAACGCCACTGGTGGCGCTTTCCACCGCAGGCCCACGCCCACAAAGTGTACACCTTACCTAGTGTAAACGGAACATTCCGAACACAACCAAGCCCTCAGATTACCGTTCTGAGCTACGGTTTGGGAGATATTACACCACCTCCATGTGCATAGTATAAAAAATACTTAATATTTTTATAAAAATTTTTCTGGGCACACCGGGCCTTAAAATCGCACACCGTCTTTGCGCCTAGCTCTGGAATTATTCGTATAAATATTCAAAAGTCTGACAGGGGCAAAAACATGAGTCTCTAAAGTCATTCTCTATGAATTCTCTCTAGTAGTAATATATATCTCTACGGGTTGAGTGGTAAACCTTATGGAAAACTCTATACCTTTGTATTCATATGAGAGTAGATCACATCATCAAATTAGAATATATATAATATAAATCATTTCTATTTATTAATTTTATTCCCATGATAATTTTTTGACAGACACCCCACGCCGATAATGATTATGTCTTACCTAGGGTAGAACTTGAGTTCTAAACATAGTTGTGCCCTCATATTTCTAATATGGGACCATTTTTATGAGTTATTCCACTTTTTTGTGAAAAGTAGACATGTGAAATTTAATAAATTTCAATGATTTATTCCAATCACACTCATCCTCAAAATAACATGTTGTCTCAAAACCGATTCTAAAAAACAATCCATATAACATCTCAAAATATTATAGGGAAAATATGAGTCATTAAATCTTAGCGCATTTAGGGACTACACACCTAAAATATTTTCTGGTTATGAAAACTATTTATGGAGATAAAAATTCCACAATCATTGGATAGTACATGGGCATGGTCTGGGCCATACGATGAGTAATGTCCTAGACTACTACTTGTTTTATAACCTTGGGAGAGGTGATATATTGACAAAAATGACACGATATGATAGTGAAAGACATGTAAAGTACAATATTTAGTGAGACACATTTGGTACACCAAGGGTCACGTCGTTTACTCCTTTTAGGATAAGATGAATTCCAAATTAATATAGCTCTGCTCGATAGATTTTGTGAGCTTCCTTGGATTATTATTGTTTGAGGGTGTTCCATTGTTTTTTATCTATGGTTTATTTTATAATGGTGTCCTACACATAAGATTGGGATCCCTTCAGTGATATTTATTTGGAAGCATTGTTGGAATCATCCCAGAAGGCATGGATGGAGATCCACTATCATCATTATTCCCTTGGAAGAGTTTATGGTATCGTTGTGACCAACACTACAAAAGAATTAATCTTCTACATAACCTCTTATAAAAGATTGAGTTGTTGATATACCCCATTTAATTAGTCTTGATCCTTATCTATGTATTGTCCACTACACACATCCAATAGATTCTTCCTATGGAAGGACCCGATGAGAAGTACATCATAGATAGACACTGTTGGTTCTATCTACCTCGTGGAGTGTGTTCTACATGACGAGTACTATGAGAAACCACAAGGAATGAATCCTAGTCAAGATTTATTAATTTTACTTTATCATGAGGTTGTGTTTATTTTTTTTATCTACTCTTTATTATTGTATGTATTGTAGACATATACCATTGTAGTGGTGTAAAATTCTATTGATTCATTGTGCTTGGTTATTTTGGGATTCCCTATTGGGTTTTGTAATACTCACCCATACATGGGATTTTCCAACATTTGACATTCCTTACGTAGATAGAAGACCATTTAGAAGGGTCCTCAGTGGATAATTTGTAGGTTGAAATAGTTTGGGCTGGACACACTGAGGTGTTTACCCATGCTACATATCACAGTAGTCCCCTCCATTTGAGTAGGTCAGACTTTACTTTCTAGTTTTGGTTGGGCTTGTATTTGGACAATTTTTTTAATCCATTACATAACATCATACTATGGGAGTGGGAAAATAATATGTATTCATGAATTATAATTGTTATTTTACATTTAATCATTTTCGGGTATTGGACATGTTTGGGTGCATAAAGGTACATTATGTTAACGCCTACAATATGTGTGACATTCCTTCTTGGTGCTAGTCGCTAGTCCCTAGCCTATTGGAAGCATGCATGGGGTTGTTATTTGGGGCTTATAATGTTGGTTGATGATAATATAAATTTTTGTAATATATGAATCATATGGAAATAATATAGAATCAGTTAATAAAGAATAACATTTCCATACAACATAAACTATTTTCATACATATTTGAATATAAAATCATTCTGTTACGAGTCATGTAAAATTTCCATGAATTATTAGGGAACTTTATGGGTAGATGAACCTACCAGAGGGGAAAGACCATTATCCCAAGTAGAAGACATTTCCTCATAGTGTAATGAGTTTACATCACAAAAACTTATTGTAGTCAAGGTTTAAAACCAGTTCATTCATAGCGGACAAAGTCCCTTACTGAATTAGGTTCAATGACCATTCCAATTCTATCTATATCATGTTATAAAAGTATTTACCCAATTAATCAGAGGTAGATATAAGTCTCAAACTCCTTTTTTTACAATGTAACCACACTTCATGGTTATAATGTCAACACATTCCTTTGATATTACACAACCACCATCACATAATCCAAGCCAGAATATCATAAAACAGTCACTATATCGTAACCCATGTAATCAAATGGGTTTCATAAACATTTCATCATATTATAACCTTAAAAAAAGATACATGATTCATAATCATTTGAATATTTTCAAACCCATGAATAGAATTATGTTTCATCAATATTTTATTACTGTATAACCTATGAATGAGAATATTGTTTCATAAATATTTTATTATCATAAAAATAAATCTTCTAGAGAAATAATAAGAATTTTATAATTGGTTAATATTTCTATTAAAGCATATTTTTCATTAATGTATGACACATTATACTGAGATTGAATCTTGAACAATAAATCTCTTTGAGTGTTTCTTGAGGAAGAAATATTACCCTTGAAAATCACTTGTTAGAAAAAAAAATTAAAAAAATTAAAAAAACTTTATTTGAAAATATATTTTTAAATATAAAAAATAATCTTCAATTATATTTTAAAATATTTATTGTGTAATATAACAATTCAACTTTGAAAAAAAAATTCAAATACATTATCAATTTAATTTTTAAATTAAAATAATATTTTTTAAATCCTAATGAATTTAAAATATTAAAGGAAACTTTTTATTTGCATTGAACTTGAAAAAAAATTAAGTGATTATATAAATATTTTCATGGTCATTAAAATGATATTTATTTTTTCTTCTGTTCATGTAAAAAGAGTGTTGTTTTTAGATTTTCCATAAAAGTAAAATATTCATTATTTAAAAAATTAAATGAATATTCCTTTTAGTTCTTTAAATCCTAAACAAAAATTATAATATTTATAAAAAATAATTTTAAAAACATTAAATAAATTAAATCATATTTAGAAAAAAAGGGTTTGGATTAAAAGTATATCCGATCGATGATAGAAATAATGTTATATTTTCATAAAAATATTTTCATATTTTTTTAATTATGAAATCATTTAATATGATATAATTACTATAAAATATCATGAATAACTATAGACGAATAATTCTCATATGTTACTTTAGATATGGATATATATATTTTATCATCTAAATCATAATCGTTAATATGGTTGATAACCAAAGAGATTGTAACATAAAATCATTACCAGTTTTTTACATTGAATCATATTCCGAATGAAGGAATAACATAAATATAATATTAAAATATAACTATGATAAATAAATTCATGATTTTAAAATTCAAAGGTTCTATATATACACCTCACAAATTAATATAAGGGAATAATATAATATGGGTCTCAATGAAGAAAAACTGAGAAAAAAATCCATTACCTCTGGTAAATTTTGAACAATAAACCCCATGAAAGAGAGATCACAAAAACTATAAGAAAATACCATTAATTTCCATGATAATAATGTTATAATACCCTCATTATAGGTATATATACCACATAAAATAAATTGTTGGTGAATATGGATCATTTCCCACAGAAGAAAACAGTGGGATCAGAATCTTTAACCTTAGGTATCGAGTACTTTCTTACACATTAAAAACCACCTTATAATAAATATAAATTTGTTAGAAATCAATAATTCAACCATAAATATATATCATACAATATATTATTTTCATATGACCTACTATTAAACTTTTTTATGAATTAGTTTATTTAAATAAATTTTCAGGTAATAACTACGTTGTATTTTGTATATGTTTTGATTTATTATTTTCAGTCCACCTAATTATACTATGGTTACATTACCTATAGAATAATAATAATGAAATAATTATCTTATTGATACACAAATTATATTTTTTAAAATAACCATAAAATATGTATTTGATAAATGAGGTATGTTATTATCATGGAAGCAGTAGGCTATATGTACGCATGACTAATATTTCCATTCTTAACAGTCAGTATGAAAATTAGTTAAGTAATTTATTATATTTATATAATTATAAAAATATAATAAATAAAATATTATTTCTTTAAATATATATACACATATCGTCTACATACTTTTGTGATGAAAAGAGTGTCACATCACTTTGTGAAGGTGATAGTCTAAACGTACATGATCAATGATATCGTCATTTTGTGAGTGAAAATGTAATAAAGTAAATGATATATTACATTTTAATAATTATAAATAATTTATTAATTCCAATATCAGTTAATTTATATAACATATATTTATACTTATTATCTTCAATTAAATAAATTAATGAACAAAATTACATCGCTTTGTAAGGCGGTAGTCCGCCGTTATCAAAAATGACATTATCATATTATTTAAAATATAGGAATTAAAAAATGGTATATTATATATAATTACCCATGAAGTATAAAAATGTTATATAAATAATATATATAATTTATATCTATTATCATAACCAACCATGAATGCTGGTAATTGAAAAATGAATCACATTGGTTCATGAATTTGTAATCTGCCGTAGACACGGGCAATGATTTCGTAACCCATTTTATTAAAGGGGATATATTTTTAGGTCACTAAAATATGATTATACAATATAATTATATATTATATATTGAGTTTATTATATCATGATATTTTAATATGAATTGATAGAGGTGGAGGATGAAACAAAATAAAAACACTCATTCAACAATGTTACCTATTATTAATGTATCCACCTTTGGTTTTCACTAAAATCCATCATGTATTGTATTTATGCCCAAAATAAGTCTTATTAGAATATTTTATGAATTATGTGAACTAAAATTTTCATATATTTTTTAAATGTTTTTTATTATGTTAAGAAGAGATAAATGTGGGTTTTCTTTTATAAGTGAGGTTAGAGGTACAGATGTATGTATTTGAAAGAAAAATATGTGCCCACATTTCTCAAATGAAAAAAGGCTAAAAAATGAAAAATTATCGACCCTATAATATAAAATGTCTAAATATTTCTATAAAATATATGTTGGATACATTGGTTGGTTATTTGTAACAATTATATTATTAGTTTAACCCAGTGTAACTCTTTTTTTACCTTAACCATGATAAATAATCATTTCTTTTTTACTATTTATTTTTTGTAAACATAAGTGATTATATTATAAAATAATTTATATTTTCATGATTCAAAATATGGAATCAAATATTTGATATTCCATTAACAAAAGAAAATTTTTTTTATTTATAACTAATCCGGCTGAATGGATGAGAATGAAATTTTTTTAAGACAACATGTTCAATAATATACAATGTTTTTATATCCAATTTAAAATTTAAAACTATTCCAAATACCTAAATAATATTATTATATGTAGAATTTAAATAATTTTTCTATAATAAAATTTAAAATATTACATATCATTATAAATAATTTAAATTAATGGCTAGATTTCAATTAAAATTCATTATTTTTATTCCATTCACAAAAAATAATTATTATCTAGAAATTCTAACAAAGCCACGAAAATAGAATTCTGTGACAATGATTTTAAAATTAATTTTTATTTTTCTATTTTTTCTCTAGAAATTGAACAAATTATATTTAAATTAAACCCCAGAGACATGATGAAATGTCATGTTTTAGAGATGTGTGTTTTTATATACATATTTTTTAACTCTATGTATAATAATAATAATTTTATGAATATTAATTAATATATTTTGATATATAATCTGTAAATTTTATTTTAAACATTCCTCATTAAGAATTAATTTAATTAATTAAAATGGAGAAACATTATACACATTAATTCTATTATCAAAGGAAACCATTGTTTAATCCCAAAATAAAAGTTTACCATAAGTAAATAGAAATTCAATTAAAAAGTAATTATGATGGATAAATATTACTGAATAATACTTATGTAAAATTATAAATATTTAGTAATTTAAAAAAGTTGATTCATGGAAAGGAAACCATTATTTTACAAGAGTCAATATATTTTACTACTCACTAAAAAAACTAATATATTATAAAAACAAAAAACATTATACATTGATTTATTATCGATATGATGATTTCAAAAAATAGGTAAATTTTATCAATACAAGTTTCAAATTTATATATAAATAATTTTAACGTTTTTTTTATTAAATGAATTATAAATAAATTTAGAAGAAAATATATTTCTGAAAAATATAATTAACTTACTATAAATTTATTTATTGTTTAGTAAGATTTGATAAATAAAAATATACCAAGATTTAAATTTAAATTTATATTTCAGAAATTAGTTAAAAAATATTTATAATTATTTATTTAATGGCTATGATATGAAATTTATATTTAAATTAACAATCTTTCATGGTTTTTTGAAGATATATATTTCAAGTCTTGAATACTATTGAATAAAATCCTTTTGATTGTAACAGAAGATAATTTAATTATTGTGTATAAAAAAATCAATCTAAATTTTTAAATTAATTTTAGAAAAAAAATCATAAAAGTAATTTATGTTACATTCAACACCCCTTAATGGTAATGTCATCCTAAAAAATCATCTATGTCATCAAAGGTTTATCATTTTAAAATTACATTATAATAATCTATATCGAAAAAATGTATAATAAGACATCCATTAATAAGGGTGATTTGGAACCATAATATTTACATATAGTAACTCATAAATATGTTTCCACAAAGGAAAACATATTTGTGAAGTGAAAACATTGAAATTAAATTGAAAACTAACACCCAAAAACTAATGGAGAGTGCTAGAGAACATGGTTTAGAGAAAAGTAATAACCAAAAATCTATAGACCTATAAGGAATAATAATGTTCAATGATATCATAAAAAATGATGATAAGATGATGGAATTTTATTTGAAGATAATATTTTTAATGTCGGGGAATTATTTTTCCATCTACACAAAGATCATGTGAACATGTATTTAATTAATATCTTTTTATTTCATAGGAATAATTATATCTCTTGGTTGTACCTTCATCAATTTCCACATCAACTCCTACTCAATATGTTGAATATTTTCATCTATAAAGCACTAATTAATATCCATAAATTAATTATTATTAATTCCATTAATCTATTGTGAAATAATTTTGATGATATTTATCCAATATTAATATATGGAGACACAAAACATTAATATATAAAAACGGAAAAAAATATCATCCTAAATCATAAAATAAATAGATAACATAACGGTAAATAAAACATTTAATTATTTTAAATAATGTTACTAAATTTCCATAACTCAGCATTACATTAATACTCAAAATATCATTAAAGAAATCTTGATGGTCACATGACAAATATATGAATAACTTTTTCATATATTATCATGAAGCAATGTAATTACTATAATTATCATAAAAAGACTAATAGAACGTGAACGTTTCCTCATTTCATGATAAAACCCACATATTTATGAATATATACCAATGATACATTAATTTTTTATGATATATCAATGACAATGTAATCCACATTTTCAACAATTCATTTTTATATTCCGAGTTCATCAGTACTATATATTTTACTTTATCCACACCAGTCATCACTATATCCAAACTAAACACAATTTTAAATGGCATTAGAACATATTTATGGTTGTACTCCCACAATCATGTGTGATCCATTAAATATTTACCTTCTATTAGATCAATTTTATTTGGTAATATTACTATTTTACATATTCTTCCATATCCTTAGAAAACAATTTATAATGAATAATGCATATATATTTCTTGAATAATAATTCATGAATTCCAACACATAATTAGTTAGATAATCTCATTTCCTTATAATACCATTATCAAGTATTCATCCAATTGTTCTATATTATATCATTCCTTTAATATTTCATTTGTAGCATTGTTATCCTTAGAATCATAGTTATATCCCATATAACTTGGTTTATTCTCTTCCAGATATTTTCCCATTGGACATAAATTATCATAATTCCCATACTTTAAAAATTTATAACATTCATATTTTTATGATACCATTGTGATACCATTATTTTCGTCCATTTAATTAACTAAAACTTTCAGTTTTTCACAGAAGTTACTTATATTGTGTCCTTCCATTCCACACAAAAATATCTTCCCGTCCCTCTGAAACATTCCCTAAAGTGTTTCTTTAGAAATTCTCTACATATAAGAAACAAAAGATTCTTACCTCCACGGTCTCCTCCAATTAACCTCTCAATGATATCATCCCTTATCTTATTTGGTGAGTCTATGAGTTTTTTAATGTTCACATAGTTAACCATGTTTTGTTATTAATGATTAGGGATAATCATATTATCCATCACTTTGGAAATCATACAGTTTTGATGAGAATTAGATAATTTTCTAGCACATTCAATGTTAATCTACTTAATTCTGGTTGACGCCATTGACTAAGACCAGATATCATAATGTGTCATATAATAATCATAGTTTAACACCACATATTCTTGAAAAGGATCTATTAAGATTTTTAAATCAATACACCTTATTTAAAATCAATGAAACCATAGGATTAATCTAGGTCATTGATGATTACCATGTACATAAATAATTGAAATTGGTTATAAATAGTGTACGTATTTATAAAGAATTCATATTGGGTATTTCAAACCAAGTGTGTAGAGAGGCCCATTATCATGCACCAGGTTATGATCGGTTATTCTACAGTGATTGTTTTTCAGCGTAATTTTCACAAGGTAATTCTATACAAGAGCCACATCAACTAGTAGTATCTAGATAGAGATTTAATTTCATGTAAAACACATTATATATCCTTAACCAAAATTACAGTACATAATCCAATATGTTGACTCATCCTTTGACTTATCCATAGATACATACATAGTCATATCCTTTGAAATAATCACAATGATATATCAAATGATTTCTCATCCTAGTTTCAAAATGTTATCTTAACCATTACTATGATGGAAACTATTGCAACCTAGGATTATGAGACATAGATATCACATATTCATAGATGAATATTCATTAAATTACTTAAACAAAACCTATGAAACGTAATATTTTAGTTCCTTCAGAAACATGGAAGGGAGCCATCTAATCTAGAAAACTATCTTCAATGTTTAAAAAATAGCTTACAATTTTGTAATCATCTTGAACATACCCTACACAAAACTTTCTTCATAACCTAGAAAATTAAAACATTATAAATGGTTAGATCATATGCACAATAAATGTTATTATGGGAAATTGATAAAAATATAATGGGAATATGTGTATGAGAACTTGATAATAACATATTATAACCATACCTTATATATAAAATATCAAAATCCTGAGTCATGACATAAATATTTGATGTCTATAATACATTGATCATTTAAAAATAAATGAAAATGAATTATGAGAGAATAAATTTGGAATATGACATTGAATTCTAGAATACATATAAGCATTGAAAATTCATTCACTATTAGTAAAGGATAATTTCTAATACTTTTATGGAACTCCATGTGTGGGTACACCACCAAAAAAGGACACAACGTCATCCTTAGTGGTATAGATTTTTTTATAGTTGAATGGGTTCACTCCCCATAACATCAAAGTATTCTTGGTTCACACCCATGACCATCATATTGTATAATTTCCCATACTAAATTGGGTTCACCCTATATTCCAATCCTGTCTACCTATTGAGATATAAATATTTATCCAATGCGTTGGAAAGATATATAGGACCCACTAGTATATAGTTGTAACATAACCATTGTTAATAGTTATAACAAAACTAGTATACTTAGTTTTATCATAACCTCCATCACATAATCCATGCAATGAGATCATAAAAAATCATCATATCATAGAAGATAAAATGAAATGCATTTCTAATCATTTCATCTAATCATTACCCATGGAAAAAAGAAAAGATCCATAATGTAGAACCCAATTTTAGAGATGTAAGTAAGAGGAGGTATGAATCAATTATATACTTTTGAAAATTTATTCTTTTCATATCAACCTCTTTGAGTAGTTAATATCTAAATCTATCAATATATAGAGTATCACCTCAACTATGTGAAAAAAATAAAAGTACTGAAAATTAGAGCACATATGTTTCCAGGGTTCACCCCTGATGTAAGTTACTAGGTCATTTAATTGTTTGAGATAATTGTAGGCATATATTTTATACATGTAACAACTAATGTTGTTACATGTTTAGAAAATCTCCTTATATTTATGATATACAATTTTTTGTAATGTCTAATCACTAATTATTACAATGAACTATATTAAGATAGAAACTAGAGATTGGAATCCCCCTCATGTCCATTATATTGACTCCCACTAGTTGATATGTCTCTCAAAGAACTCTATTTCATTATACTAGAATTATTCATGATATTCAATGAAATTTACTCCCTCTTGGGAAAAGGTATTCCAAAAGTACTAACATCTTCTGCAGCGATCGACTGGACATGTTACTCATCAATTCCACTGAGTTGAATCTTATGATTCACTATATTAAATTTTCACATCAATTCATATTCATGTAACCTGAATATTCTTTCATCTTTATATTACACAATAATATCTCATTCATGTATGTCCTAACATGCATCTGTATTCGATGTACCAATAAATTCTTTCATAAAAAGGCACATGTAACAAATTATCCTCATACTATTATTATTAACACACACACTAAATTTTTCATTACATACAGTTCAAATCTTATGTGTCATGCATGAGTAAACCCATATAGTGTTGAGTCAATATGGTTTCCTTATGACTTATCCATTTCTTTACATTTTGAAAACCACAAACACTTTTACATAAGGAAAATTATATTCCCTATGAATTATCTTAATAATGAAAATTTTCCTTCCCCTAGAAATATTTTCCTTACCTATGTTTTCATTTTTAATTTTATAGTTTCTATAAATATAACTAATTTTATTTCTATTTATAAGATTCCATTTCACATATAAAACCTTGGAATCCTATAAATCCTTTCTTATAATCTATTCTATTTTCAGGGTCTGAATTCACTGATTTTCAGGCTCGAGATTATCTGAATCTCAGACTCCAAATTATCTGATATTCAAACTCTAAATTCAATGAAATTAAAACTCCTAATTCTATGAAATTTAGACTCCGAAATCTCTAAAACTCATACTCCCAATTCTCTAAAAATCATACTCCAAATTCATTGAAATTCAGACTCCGAATTTTATAAAATCCAGCCTCTATATTTCTCTGAAATTCAGACTCGAAATTATCTTAAATTCAGACACCGAATTCTCTGAAATTTGGACTCTGAATTTTCTAAAACATAGACTCCAAATTCTATAAATTTGGACACTGGATTCCTCAAAATTCAGACTCCTAATTTCTCAGAATTTAGACTCCCAATTCCTCTGAATTCAGACTCAGAAATCTGTATAATTCAGGTTTCAAATGTATTGAAAAATTGAATCTAAATATCCATGAGTTAAAGTGTCTAAATGTTTACTTGGTTTCATTATGAACATTATTTTTCCTTAGAATCCTAAAAATTAGATTTTATTAAAAAAAAACATATTTTTCTTACACTTGTTATGGTTATGAAATGATTTTGTACATTCTGTTTCTAACAAACCTTTGTGTGAGTGACATGTGTACAGGTTCCTATGATGTTCAAGAAAAATATAATCATTGGAGGAAAGAGATGACCATTGGAGAAGTTCTTATAAATAAGAGATCATTTGATGAAAGAGCTCATAAAGTAGACAACACTAAGAATTATCTAGATATTTCATGATGCTGAAGTTATTTATAGAGAGATACTTTCATTCCTTGTGCATACTAGAAATATTGTTCATATTTATTTATAAGACTCTGATTTTTGCTGTGTAAAATCAATGGATTTCGGGGATAAGAAGACAGAGGTGCTGACTACCTAAATGTCTGAGGACTTCTGTTGGTAGGAAGAAAATGGTACCAACTACCTTAATGTTGGAGGGCATGTGAGGATAGTAATAATTATTCTGATATTCCTTTTGAGGGATTACCCTAGAGTGGGTAAGACATGCTTTCTTGAAAGTATAAATGAAGGGACCTTTATCTAAGGTTGTGGGACAACATTATATTTGGGTTAAAATATTTCATACTTGTTACTTGTTTTATTTCATTTTTATTTCCACTGTATTTTCATAAAAAAGAAAATTATATCCTTTTTAAATATTCTTGTACTTATTTATACTCTAATAAGTATGATTTTATATGCTTTAAGGTAGAATCTATATTTTTCAATCTTTTCTTAAGATTCATTTTCAGAACCTAGAAATTTTTTAGGTCTTGTTAATTTACCTTGTTTAGTATTGGTAAATATAGTTTTCTTTAATGTTTAAAAATAAATCTTTTGAACTTACAATTCACCCCCTCTTGTAATTGAGCATCTACATTTTTATTTCGATCCCATAATTAGTATCAGAGGAGGTCTCTAAAATAATTATATTCACATATAATTTTTCTCTCTCATGTTTTCATTGTTTTCTATATTTTTTCTTGATTAGGTATTTTTATCCTTATTTACAAATATTAACTATTAACATGTTTTTGTGGAGATATTTTTTCTCTTAAGATGGAATGAATGAATGTTGGTCAAATTGACAATTTAAATCCTACCAGACCACCTATATTTGATGGGAATGAATATGAATATTGGAGAGATCATTAGAATAATTTTGTTATTAATACTGAAGTGTACACCTTTTTTAGGCTTATTGGATATGAAAAGATTCCTGATAAGTAAGTTAGAACTTTTACCAATCATGAAAATTCGGAATATAAACTAAAAAACACGATAAGTAATACTTTTATGTGTTCCATGATAATGAATATATATAGAGTTATATTTCATTTTCTGATGTTGTGAATTGTATCAGGATGAAATTGGAGGTTACTAATTTTGGTACATCCAATGTTATAAAAACTAGAAGATCTATTCTTAGGGAAGAATATCATTTATTTAAATTTTCTTCTAGTGAGTGAGTGTGCAAGGTGCAACAATGGTTTATGACTATTGTTAACAGTCTAAAATCTATTGGAGAGAAAGTTTTAGATGACGAGGAAATTGTGGAAAAGATTTTAGATATCATGACTAATGAGTGAGAATTTAAGACAAATTCTATTTATGGGAATAGGAAAGTATCTCAAATTAATCATGCTGAGATTTTTGGAACTCTTTTTCAAAATGAGAAAAGAATTTAAAGAGATGATGATATGAATAGAAAGAAAAATAGTAATGGAAGCCTACTATTTACCAATACTGAATCCAAGACTCCTGAAAGGGATACACGATATAAGTTTAAGAATGTCATTGTTTTATCTTAATCTAGTGATAGGGAACATAGTGAGAATGAACTAGATAATATTGCTCGAAGGATGAACAAGATTGTTGGAAAGAATGACTTTTACTATAGATATAAGATAAAAGATTGAAAAGAAAGAAAGACATGGAAGTCACTTGATATAAATGCAAAAGAACATGGCATATCAGGCCGAATTTTCTGATGCTTAACGAAAAGGATAGAAAGGAAAATCATTCTGATAGGAATAGAATGAAGTATTACAAGGCTGAAGTGAAGAATTTTATGAAAAACAATGACATGTGGAGTTCCAGTGGTGGTGACTCTTATGATGAATCCTTAGTGTATGAATCTTATGATCAGTAGAATCATGGTCTATAAGCCAAACTACCCATTAAAAATCAATTTTTTTGGGCAAGGTACATAATGATGAATCTGTCACAAATGTATTCATGAATTTAAATTATACTGAAGATAAATACTAAATGTATTTAAATGAAAAATCTTCTTCTCATGAAGATAATACATTATATACTTATGAAGAAGTATCTAAGTTTTCTAATCTTCTTGAGAAAAAAAATTCTACACTGAAGAAAAATCTGGATAAGTAAAATTCTAGAGTTTCTATTTTAGCTAAAAAAGTACCATATCTTTCTAAAGATTTTTTAAAAAAAAATTGATTTTCAACATATTTCCAAAATTTTTGAGAAAGTTTATTCTGATAAAAATAAACTTTCTAAATATCTTGAAAATTTAATTTTTATGAGAAATATTTTAGAGACAAACTATAGTTCTAAAACTAATGCTTTTTAGGATAAAAACCTGGTTATTAAAATAACTTCCAAAATATTTTCCTTACGGAAGTGTTTGTCAAACTTTACCTCTTGTAAGGAAGTATTTGACTAGAATTATTCCCAAATTCAACCTCTAAGGAATTATTCTGGATTTGGTTATACTCATTCTAATCCAGTTTTTAGTAATAACTACTTTTTTTCTCTAAGTGATCTATTCTGTACTGAATTTTAGTGTGGTGGAAAATGGGAAAAAAATTATTCTTTAAATAAAATAGAGTATTTAGGTTTTCATAAAGCTTATTTTTATAAGGAAATGTGGATTCATAAAATCATGATTTCCAAAATTTCCAAATAAAAAAAAATGGATTACGAAAGTCAAATACTTTAATTTCCTGGAAAATAAATATAGTACCAACTGAAATACATGATACATGGATAATGGATTTTCCCGACACAAGACTAGTACCGAAAAGTCCATTTAAAAATATTATGAAGAATAATGGAGGAAAAGTAACTTTAGGAGATAATTCTCATAGAAATATTATTGGTATAGGTAACATTTTTCTTCACGAAAAAATATATATTTCATGTTTTTTATTTTTTGAAGTTTTTAAGAACAATATCATTAGCATAATTCAATTATCTTATGAAGGTTACATTGTGAATTTCAGGAATGATAATTACTTATTAAAAAATGTCACGGAAGGGTTAATTCTTTATACCCATCGGAAAGATAATATATACACACTATACATAGAAGAACATAGGATCCAAGATCTACCTTTACATAGTGAAATGGAAGATAAATATTGGTTATGGCATAGAATGTTAGGACATTGTAACCTTAGGAACCTATGTAACCTCTCTATGAAAAGACTTGTTAATGATCTACCAGATCTTAGATAAAATTATTCAAAAGTTTTTGATCCTTTTCAATATGACAAGAAACATAAATCAAGTTTTAAATAAATCAGGGAAGTCTCAACTACTGATGCATTACAGTTTGTGAAAATGGATATTTTCGGTCCAACATAAACTAGAAGAATTTGACGTAAATATTATGTATTTTTCCTAGTTGATGATTACACTAGATTCACATGGGTATATTTTCTAGAAAATAAATATGAATCTTTTTCTCATTTAAAAATTTTTATAGCCCAAGTTAAAAATGAGAAAAACTATCAATTGATAACTACTCATTGTGGTCATGGAGGAGAATTTTAAAATTATGATTTTGAAACTTTTTGTAGTAAAAAAGGAATTACTCGTAACTTATCAACATCAAGAACACCTCAAAAAATGTTTTTGTTGAAATAATAAATGGAAGAATTCAAGTGATAACTATAACATTGTTTAGTGAATATTAGATATCTAAACACTTTTGGGATGATGTTGTATGTAATGCTTGTTATTCTATAAATCGTGTTTTGATTAGACATTTTATTAACAAAACCCCCTACAAATTGTGGAATTGTATAAAACCTAGACTTTCATACTTCAAATTATTTGGTTAAAAATTACTAATTTTGAATACTCAAGATCATTTACATAAATTCACACACAAATTTTATGATGGAATTTTTCTGGGCTACTCCACAACTTCTTTGTTTATTGAGTTTTTAATAAAAATACATGTATTGTTGAAGAAACAATACATGTTAAATTCGATGAAACTGATCTTGTTGCCTTTTAAAAAACCTCAACCTATATACTTGGATGTGTTTTAAAAAATTGATTATCAACCCTTGATATAAAATTATTCTGATAAGGAAAATCTTCAATAAAATATTTCTGAAGCATTTACCCCAAATGATTTCTTACCATATGTTGATGAACAAGTTTTCAAAAACCCATATCAATTGTTTTATATGAATTATCCTCATTATAGTATCATTGGAGATGTGAATCAACCTGTAAGGACTAGAAGTTCTTAATGAAATGAAGTATAATATCTAGCATTCTTTTCCCAATTAGAATAAAAAATAACTAATGAAGCTTTATATGATAACGATTGGATAAAAACTATGCAGGATGATCTAAATGAATTCAAAAGGAATAAAGTCTGGCCCTTGGTCGAAGTAACTATGGAAACATCAATTATTGGTGTAAAATGGGTCTTCAAAAATAAGAGTGATGAAAATGAAATCATACTAAGAAATAAAGAGAGATTAATTTCTAAAGGATATAATCAACAAGAAGGAGTAGACAATGAAGAAAACTCTGATTTAGTAGGTAGACATGAATCTATTTGTACTCTACTTGCCTTTGCAGCATTATTCGACATCAATAATTTTCAAATGGATGTTAGATGTGCTTTCTTTAAAGGATATGTTCAAGATTATGTTTTTGTTGAACAACCTCCTAGTTTTAAAGACATAAAACATCCTGAACATATTTTTAAACTTAATGAAGTATTATATGAAATTAAATAACCCCTTACAGCTTGGTATGATAGACTTACATGATTTTTGATACAAAACAATCATGTTAAGGGAAACGCGGTTCCAACCCTCTTTATAATTAAAGAAATGATTTTTTTGATTGTTTAAATTTATGTTGATGACATTATATTTTGTTCAACTCGGAAATCTTTAACCAAATTGTTTGAAAATATAAGGAAATATGAATTTTGAAATGAGTATGATTGGTTAGTTAACATTTTTCATAGGTTATCAAATTTCTCAAAAACCAAAAGGAACTTATATATCTCAACATAAGTTTATTAAGGATCTTCTAAAAAAGTATTTATATGAGAACACTAAGAGTATTAGTACTACAATTGCTACATCAAATAATATTGATCTTAATGAAGATAGAAAACCAGTAGATCAAACATCATTTTGAGGTATGATATGAATTCTAATATACATGATATCTAGTCATCTAGACTTAATGTTTTCAGTATGCTTATGTGCAGGATATCAATCCAATCCTATGGAATCCCATTTAATGGTTGTGAATAGGTTTTTTTATTATACAAATGGAACCATTGTTTTAGGACTCTTTTATACTTCTGGAAATGATTTTGTTTTAAAAACATTTTTGGATGCTGATTTTGGTGGGTGTAGACTGCATAGGAAAAGTACATATGGAACTTTTCATTTCATAGGAGATTAAATAGAGTCTTGGTCATGAAAAAATCAATACTCAGTAGCACCTTCCACTAATGAAGTTGAATATGGTGCAGTTGGAAGTTTTTGTGCCCAAGTATTGTGGATGAAACACACACTCCTAGACTATGGTTTGAGTTTTACCAAAACATAGATATTTTGTGATAATACTAGTGTTATTTACTTTAGTAAAAAACATGCTCACCAATCTCATGCAAAACACATAGATATTAGGCATCAAATTTTTAGGGATCACAAACAAAAAGGAAATTTCATTCTTCAATTTATCGGAATGTAATATCAACTTACTAATATCTTCACAAATTATTTACCCTCTGATAGATTTGATTACATTAAAAAGAAACCAGAAATAATAACATTATGGTAATATTACATATTAACTTCTCGTTGAAACCATTCATCTTACAGTAAAAAACTTTTTTTTATAAGGGGAGTACATTTTCTTGTTAGTCAATTTATTCCATCCTTTTCAAAATTTTCTTTCCTTAATGTTATCTTTTTAATAAATTTTTTTTATTCAATATTTTTTGTAATAAAGTTTTTGTAATCAAAATTTTCTTAATCCAAATTTTTATAATCAAATTTTTGTAATCAAACTTTTCATAATCAAATTTTTCCTTTTTTCGTAATTACTTTTTTAACCTGATTCATTTTTAAATAAAAGATTGAAGTGTAAACATCATCAATAAGAATTTTCCTCATTATAGATAATTCTCCTAGAAATCCAGAAGGTATGTTTACTTTGTCAAATTTTCTTAATAATTTTTTACATATAGTTATTTTTATTTTGTTGAAAAATTTCAAGATTCACTTTTTCTTAAATCTTAATTTTTATCATAAAAACCAAAAAAGATCGAAAACAAGAAAATTCATTTTTTTAGTTATCATCTCTACCATTAGATATGATCAAGTGTATTTCAACTGTTGGATAAATCAAGGAAGATAAATCTCCACTTCAAATAGATATATAAGGAACTCCTGAATGTTTTCCCACATCGGTCTTCAAAGCCTTGACGTGCTAATGTTCTTCTCCTCTACTTATGGCCGTTTTGAAACATCAAGTTTACCTCAATTCCGATTGTTTGTGCAAGCTTCTCCTTAGAACAAAATTTCTTAAGTAATGTAAATCTCCAAATGGAAGATATTCAGATAAAGGTTGATCGATCTGAAATTCTTTTCAAAGTATAATTCAATTATTGTAAATAATATCAAGCTGAATGGATAGGAGAGACCATGTATATACAAACATAAAGAACATGATCTAGTTTATCCGGAGTTGTTGGTTGAATTCTCTGAAACTCACAATCTTGTCTTCCTCATAAACTTTTGTGTCTGAATTTCAGAAAATCTGGAGTCCGAATTTCAAAAACATTGGGGTCTGAATTTCAGAGAATTCAAAGTCTGAATTGTAGAGAATTAAGAATATAAATTTCATAGAATTTAGATTCTTAATTACATAGAATTTGGAGACTAAATTTCAGAGATTTTAGATTCTGAGTTTCAGGGAATTTGGAGACTAATTTCAGAGAATTCAGATTCTATTATTGTAAATAATATCAAGCTGAATGGCTAGTATGTTTTGAAGATTATTCTTCAGATGTTCGGATTGAAATTTTTTTAGAAGGACTCTCCTTTTTAGGATATTCCTACACTTTTCTAATCATTTCATTGGTATCACCACTTCCTCCTCCTCCTTCTTCTTCCACACCTTCCTATTGAACTATTTCTTATTTTTCTTCTTATTCTAGAATCACCATATTCTTTCATGGAGTCACAAGATGTGATTCTTGGAAAAGGGATTCTGGTACCTGAATTTGTTCTGATTATTTCTCAGCATCCTTGAGAAGGGATTGATCAATTTCATCCTCCAAAATTATCTTCCACTACATATTTTATTTATCTTGATTCTCAAGATTCTCAGAAGCCTTCAACTTTAATGCTTTAGCCTAAGAAGGGTCCAAGTGAAAAATGGGCTCTCCTTCCTTCTTATTCCTTTTGTCTTCTCTCCACTTAACAACCAATTCATCTTGATACATCTTCTTCTTCTTTGGGTAAGGTGTTGTTGACTGGGTTTCCTTAGCTGTAAGAGTTTGTGATCTTCTTCTGATTCCCTCACCTTCCTCTTCGTTCCACCCTTCTCGGAAGATTCATCTACTTATAGTTTCTTTGATAGATCTTCGATTTCTTATTTAAAAAAAATAATATAATTATCTTGATTCACTAGAAAAACCAACCTTCATTATCCTTAGAGTATAATTACTCAACAAAATTACTCTGAAATTCCTTGTCTCAGATCTATAAGGAATTTTTAATGATTATAGAAAAAGGACTATAATCTTTGATATAATAACCAGATACATGATGATTTGAGTTTTCAGAGTTCCATTCTTAATATTCTCAATTTTAGGAAAAACATAATTCAATAAATTAATCTTTCGGAAATTCCCCAGAAAATCCAAAGCATAAATATAACCCTTCTTCAGGGTATCCTTGTCACCTTTTCATGGAATGAGAAATCCAAAGACCCATAACTGAAGAATTCGTATGTTTTTAGATTGATGAACAATTTTTAGAGTCTTTTCTTTATTAGACACAAGGATCTCTAAAGACTTTTCCTTATCAAATTACCATGAAACATCTAGTAATATGTGGGTGAAATTTTTTGCTTCACCCTCATATATAATTCCAACTATATTGGATGCCTTACTGTAGGAGAGGGAGCATGTGTCTCCCTAGCTCTTCAAGGAAAACTTTTCTCTCCCTCCTTTATTCAAGAAACAGACTGATTCATAGAATTCAACCAACAACTACGGATAAACTAGATCATGTGCCTTATTATTGGATATAAATAGTCTCTCCTAGCAATTCATCTTGATATTATTTACAATAATAGAATCATACTTTGAAAATAATTTTAGATCGATCAACCTTTATCTGTATATCTACCATTCGGAGATTTACATTACTTATGAAATTTCGTTCTAAGGAGAACCTTGCACAGACAATCGGAATTGAGGTAAACTTGAAGTTTCAAAATGGCCATAAGTAGAGGAGAAGAATATTAGCACGTCGAGGCTTTGAAGACCGATGTGGGACAATAGTCGGGAGTTCCTTATATATCTATTTGAAGCGGTGGATTCATCTTCCTTGATTTATCAGATAGTGAACATGAATCACCCAAAACATAATAGATCATTCTAAGAGCTGATAAGGGAAAGTGGGCCCTAGTTCATACACCTATGAAATCCGTAATGAAAATGAAATATGATAGTGTTTTTTCCAAACTGAAAGATGAAAAGAATGAAAAATAATCCTCACCACCCAAATAGTCTGATTCATAATCATATTATCTTTGACATGATTTTTTAGTTCAATATTTGAATAAGATGATTGAAAGCATTCCAATATTTCCACATATATAATCGAGGTGCCAGATTCATCAACACTCATTTAATTAGAAATCAGGTTCTTCCACCATTAATAGGGGTATATTTTTCAAGATTGAGACTGACTTCAAAAATTTCTTCATTGAATATGAAGCCCACAAAAGATCATGCCAGGAAATGACAAAATGGTCAAGGAAAACAATCGAATAAATGAGAATCGTATATGATTTTCATGAAATTGTGAAGGATTATTTTGACACAAATGATGTAATTTTACTGATCTTTCTAAGAGTTTTGAGGAAAAGCTAAGTCTTGAACAAAAAAATCGGAAGAAGGAAGTCAATGATCTGAATGGGATTCTTAATTCAGTGTCGATAAATAAGAAGAGGGAAAGGGGTCTCATAATATATTTTGAAGAAACTATTTCTATGTAAGAAGATCTTTATAAGGCTCAGGAAGATATTCTTAAGTATCAAAAAGAAATGAAAAAAAGCCTTAGAAATGAAAAATGAAGATCATGATCAGCTCCTCAAGCGTGTGGAAGAAGATCTCAAGGAGAAAATGTTGCTGAAAACAACCGTAAATAAGTTTATACGAAAGGAGAAAGAAGGATAATTTTTCCCAATCCAATTTTTTATTGTATTTATTTCTTTGTACAACTTTTTCCCAAAAAAATGAAATTTTGGTTGATCATCATGAATTTTGTTGTATAGTACTAATTTTTGAGGTACCATAATTTTTTTATCATCTTTATTCATTTTTGAAAATCACAAAGGGGGAGAAAGGAATGATTATTAGATTAAAATGTAACAAAGAAAATTCCCTAATAAGGAGTAGTCTATTTAAGGGGGTGTTCCATCAATGAAAATCTCATTATTCAGGAAAAATGAAAATCTATTTAAGGAATTCAAGAATAGGATCCTTAGGGATTTCAAAACCTAAGGGGGAGTTAGTTATATTCAACATGATTAATAATTAAAGGGAGACACATCTTTATTTTTCATGTCCATAAAGAAAAATTCTATTTCTGTATAATCATTTTTGTAAGGATGTTTGTTCTTTTCAAAATAAGGTATATTATTGAGTCAATAATAATTCCTTATGACTTTTCAAATTCTCCACATTTTGAAAATCACAAACACGTTATCTTTATGAAGATTATATTACCTAATAATTATATTAATAAGGAATATTTTCTTTCCCCAAAGAAATTTTATCCTTACATATTTTTCATTTTTCTTTTTATATTTTCTATAAATCATCTAACACACTTTATTTCTATGTCTCAATTTTTTTTAAATTCAAAATCTGAAAATCTTATAAATCCATGGTTACAATGTATTCTATTTTTAGGGTCTAAATTCTCTAAAATTCAAACTATGAATTCTCTAAAACTCAGAATCTGAATTCTCTGAAATTTAGTGGCCAAATTCTCTGAAATTAAGAATATAAATTCTATGAAATTTATATTCTAAATTCTCTACAATTCAGATTCTGAATTCTCTGAAATTCAGACCCTAAAGTTTCTTAAATTCGGACTCCAGATTTTCTAAAATTCAGACATAAAATTTTCTAAAAATTGGACTCGGGATTTTCTGAAATTTAGACTCTGAATTCTATAAAATTCAGACCTTTAATTCTTTAAAATTCAGAATCCAAATTTTCTATATTAGGACTCCTAATTCTTCATAATTCAGAATCCAAATTCCCCAGAATTCGGACTCCAAATTCCTCTGAATTCATTCTCTGAGAACTATAGAATTCAGGTTCCAAATTCTTTGAAAAAGAGATTCCAAATTTCTATGAGTTATAGTATCTGAATGTTTATTGGGTTAGATTTCGAACATTATTTTTCCATAGACTCCAAAAATATGATTTGGTTAAGTAACCTTATTTTTCTTACACTTTTCATTGTTATGAAATGATTTTGTGAATTATGTTTCTAAATAAACATTTTTTGAGTGACAAGTGTATAGGTCCTTCTGAAATTCATGTAAAAATATGACCATTGGAGGAGGGAGCCAACCGTTGGAGAAAAGTCTATAAATAGGAACTCATATGAACGTGCTCATAAAATAAACAACAATGTGAATTATTTAGAGATTTTAGGCTACTAAAATGATTTCTAGAGAGATAGAATCTCATGCCTTGTGTGTACTAAAAATCATGTTCAGATTTCTTCGTGTGACTCAGACTGTTATTGTGTACAATCGGGGGATTCCAGGGATTGGAAGATATTGGGGTTGACTACCATAAAGTTCAAGGTATTCTGTGGATAAGAAGACAGAGGTGCTGACTACATTAACGTTTGAGGGATTGCGGGGATATAAGGATAGATTCCGATATTCCTATCGAGGAGTTACCTTGGTGTGGGAAAGACAATCAATATTTAAAGTATAAATCAAGGGACTTGTATCCATGGTTGTGGGATACCCTTATCATTGGGTTAAAAGATTTCGTACATGTTACTTATTTTGTTTCAAGTTTACTTCCACTGTATTTTGATAAAAGAAGAATGTATAACCTTTATTAAACATTCAGGTACTTTTCTATACTCTAATAAGTAATATTGTATATGATTTAAGGTAGAATTTTTTTCTTATAGTCTTTTCTTATGTTTAATTTCTAGAACCATGCATGTTTTTAGAACAAAAACATGCCTTTTTAATTTACCTTGTTAGACTTTCTCAAACATTGTTTTCCTTAAAACTAAAAACTAATGTTTTTAAACATAAAATTCACCCCCTCTTGTAATTGAGAATTTCTAATATTATTTCGGTCCTACAAATTGTTTTACGAATTTTTCCTTATTCATGTTACTCTTTCTCAAACAACACATTAACACAACATGAACACAATTTTCAATTATTCGTTGTGAAACACCCTATCTCAAGGGAGAGTAGATGGACATCTCAAATAAGTCATTGAAACCATGTATTTTTTTAAATTATTTGTGCAAATGCGAAGTAAAATTTCGTCACGGTTTAGTGAAAAATATTTTTAATAATAATTCCAAGTTATCAGTATTATTGACAAATGATAAAGAGACACTTGTAGTGCTATCATGATTGATTCTCATATATGATATTCATGAAATAGAATGAGTGTTCAAAGTTCATGTCAACTGCCTCACATGTTCCCTTCTCCTTTATGGATATCAAATAATTTTAGAGGTCTCCATCTTCATGAGTGGAATATTTGTTACTCTAATTTATGAGATATATCTCAAAATAAAGATCAGATCAATCTTTCCCAGAATATTTCTATGATATTTATTATTGAGTATCCAAAATCCTCGAATAGTTCTAATTAGTTTTTTATGTCATTGGTTTTATATTTGGAAGATTGACATATATTTTTGAATGAACTCCAATGAAAAATATTTCAATCATTGAATTGGAGGATAAAGAAATCACATGGTGGTGATTAGATAGAATTGACCGGATTAATCAGATGAAACCTATTATATGTGTTATTTTAATGATGTGAGAATAGTATTTAGTTTTCCCAAATCCTACATCTAAACATACATTGCATGGGGTGTGTGATATTATCCAAATACTACTGTTTAGTATCCATAAATCCTCAACCCCCTCCAATATGGCATCATATCGTCTGTCCATTGTACCTACCCACACAGTGGGGCCACTACTACATCTATATCCACTCTACAAGGGACTTATAGATGGGTATAATTCGAGTGCACTATTGCACCAAATCATACCACCCTCGGGCTAGATTTGGATTGGCTCCCATGGGAGTGGTGACCTTTTTGGTCCCCAAAATAACCATGGTCTATCATGGATACTAATATCACATTTTTTTGGATCAGTATTCAATGTTAGGACCAATTGTATACATAAACAAACTATGTATCACAGGAATGAAATACCAAGCCATAATCAATTAAAATACATTGAAAATTCTTCTCCAAACTATATTATTATTCCTCACTTATCCCCCATGTAATAAATATATGAACATTAAATTTTTATGGCCATGTATAACTCAACCTCATGAATTTAAAAATTATTTTTTATGAAAATGACATGTAGTAAAAAAAAATCCAATACTCTTTAGCACATGATTTTAACATTTATGATCACTTAAAACACTAATTATATTTACAATAGGAATTAAACAAACAAGAAATCTAATTTGATATAATGAATTCATATTAATTATCTAAGAATCACTACTTCTAATGACTAACTTTCCAAACACATATTGGCATATCATTGAAAACACATGAAACACTGGTCACAACATTATCCCCATTTTCCTTTTTTTCCAATATCTCATCATATAATAAAATTCAATATGTAGACACTTCAATTCTTCTCTCCATTATTGAAAATAAAATGAAAAATATAATTTGGGGGGGGTCTCAATAACATTTTTTCTTCACATTAAAGATTTTTTATTAAATAACATCGAGTTTAAGATAATATAACTTGGTTCTCATAGAAAATAACATTTATTAAATAAAATCAAATTCTACATAGTTTAAGACAATATAGAAAACTATAAAGATACAACCAAGGATGCGTATAAAATAAATAAACACAATCCATTAGAAATATTGATTTTAATGTATCACTTCACATCCAAGGGGTTGTAAAATAGTCATATTTATCGATAAAATACTAAATCATGTACATACATCAACAAGCACACCCAAAATTATAGGCGTAAATATCAATCCCCCACTTTATCCCATTTTATCATCAGCTTTGAAATCCTCATTAATTGATATGTTAATACTATTATCAATATGGTATGAAAATGTGGTTGGAAAAGAATGACCATTAATGTTGAATTTCTCCAAATATTTTCATTTTATTCTCTAGGTTTGTCCACCTTATGGGATGAAATTTTTTATTTCATTTCATGGATGTTAGAAGACTCCATGTTGAATAATATCATAATATTGTCCATAAAAGGTATCCAAAAACATCTCCTCTAATTCAATTAATTATTATTTAATATATATATATAATAATAAGAAATAAAGAGGATCCTCTTGGTTTCTCACAAATAAAACTCAGAATGAGAGCTTCCTCTCAATCTGGTCTATTCACATCTTTCAATATAATATTTGGTAGATTTATTAGGATTATTTTTTTAATTCTTATTAATATAACTATAATTTTTCTTCCATTATTCTCTGTGTTGTATATATTTTTTAACCTCAGTCTTCAAAATATTAAAATTTCCACCTATGGATAACTCCTTTCAACATCAACATCATTTTGAGGCAATTTATTTCCATTAAATTTTTCATGTTTATCAACATGCTCATATTTTTATCATGTTTCAAATGATTTGAAAATACAAATAGGTAGTCATTCTTAATATTCTCAATATTATCATATATTCCCATCTGAAAAAATTTCACTGAATAAAATCGTCTAATCTATTCTATATTTTTTTATCTTTATTTTCATTAGAATCCTTTATTAACTACTGTAGAATTTGTTTCGTTTAATTATGAAAAAAAGTGACATGTAGGTCACATATTATAAGGATTTAATTTTTGACAAGAAAAAATTTTCTATGTAGGCTGACTTGTTGATTTCGAAGTGGTTTTTTTTGTTTTCATTATTCTCACTAAAATTTTTATTTTATTTTTAGAGTTTCACCCCTTGATATATAGAAATTATGTGGAAGTGACATATTATATATAACATTTTAGGACTTGTGCCCAAATTTACCAAAACACTAGCAGAAATTTTTGAAATTTCATCTTCCATAATCTAATGAATTATATTAGTGATAAATAACATGTTGTATGAATATACTCTTGTCATTTTTCCTTATTATCGGGGAAAATTATTTTCATAAATAATTTATTTTCTCACTATCATCATCTATAAATATTCTACTAGTTTTGTATCCAAAACATCAATATTATAGGAAAAATATTTAACATCACCAATAAATTTATAAATAACATGTTACTACTTCATTAGACTGGTCGTCAAGGAACCATTAGATGATTATGATTGGGAAATCCCTTCATTATCAAATATATTACTCTTTATTTTGAAGGTATTTTATTATATATGATAAATTCATTGTTCATAGTTTAGTTCATCTTCTTTTACATCCAGATTTTAATTTTCACATTTTAACTTCTTCTCATGTTCAATAATCTTGAGATTGAAAGTATTTAATTCATTATTAAGATTATTATTATTATTATTATTATTATTATTTCTTATGCTTTCTTCCATCATATGGATTTTTTTCATGAATTATTTTATCAATAAATGTTATATGTTCAGATCTGAGCACAGACTCATTATATCTCTATTTGTCTTCCCCAACCCTATTTAAACAATAAACTTGTATATTAAAATAATCTATGATATTATTATGTTTTTTGTTGAAACATCATCATATAAATTAGTACATGCTAAAGATTATTTGTCAACTATATTTATGATTAGATTATTTATGTCTTTAATAATTTCATCTTCTTTCTATTATTACATTTCACGATTTTTTGATCATCATTTAATGAATTCATCATCATCATCATCATTATTATAATCACCATATTCATTATTTGGAAAATAAATTGAAAATTTTCCTATTTTACCTCAATTAAAATAATTTTAAAGAAATAAAATCAATATATTTTCTTTTTTCCCATATGAAAATTTTATAAACAAAATCCTTAACTCTTTTATAATTTGTCTAACTTTACTCAACTGGATCCAAATATACAAATGTGTCATCATTGTTTTCAATAATCATGATAAATTTCATGGATTTTATGTCAAATTTATCTGTAGAATTATTTTTTTAATATATGAACTATTCTAATCTCATAATTGTGAAGTTAATTATGCATTTTATGAAGTGATATGTATCCATATTCATCAAATTCATAATTATCTAGATCAAATAGCTTATGAATGTTACACATCAATTTTTTGACAATAGTTGAATATTAAAAAGTTCTTCCAAATCTCTGGATATGATTTATTATCTCATTAAACATTTTAATGTTATCCTCAATAACCTCATCCAGAATCCATTTGAAAATATTCAAACGCACGTCTACATATATAATTTTTATCTTGTTTAGCCATCACATTCCCTTCATATATATTCTCATGTTTATCACTAATCTAGTTGGATATTTTTATCCCCATCAAAACATACAACACATTATCATACTATGATAAAAAAATGAATTTTTATATTTCCCATATAAATCGATATTTATTTTTTCCTCATGTTTTATTGAAGAATCTATTTTTTGTTTAATAAAATCAACTATCTCTACATCAATAACTTAATTAAAATGTGAAAATAGATATGAAAGCATTAAATTCTTTCATCAATAATTTTAATATCAATCTGAGAAAGGATATATCCTATTGTTTAATGAATTAAAATTATCAACATTATATCTTCTGTAAAGGCTGGATCATTATAGTGGGAACCTTTTGCTCTGATACCACATGTAGAGCCCATGGTTAGTGATATCACCCAGAGGGGGAGGGAGTGACTCAGTGATGTAATTTTTATAGGTTATTAATTTCATATATAAATCTATGACAAATTAATATATACATTCCTAATTTTTTAGTGTCTCCCCAATCCCATATTAATAAAATGTAATTTAGAAAAAATGAAACATGAATTTTAACAATGTTTACCTCTGATGTGGGTGACTATGTCCTTGTTGTTTTTTGAGATAATTTGAGTTTCAGATGCTACAGTAATAATAATTAAAGAGATTTAATGTACAAAAATATATCAAATTGTGTGATAGTCAAACCCCAATAATGTTTGATCTGTAATGATTATTGTCGACCATATTTAGGTGGAATATACAGACTGAAATCTCATAAAAATTATCTATATTGACACAATCCAGTAGATATATCTCCAAAAGATCTATGGTTATATATATTTTCATCCTTCCAATTCTTTAACAAACATCGTTACCTATTTTGAATGGGTCTTCAACATCTACTATCTTTTGATGTAGTGATTTATTGTCATAGTTCTATAAAAATTCCACTCAGTTGAAGCTTATGATTAACTATCCACATTTCTCACATCATATATCTGGAATGTCATAGGAATTTACATACATCTCTACACAAACCTATTATATATCATGCGTGCATGTTCTAAGATTCAGGTGTATTCTAGGTACCATGAATGTCATTCATGCAAGGTTCTGTGCACCACACTATCCATTTCATGATTTTATTCACACATACAATTTATATTTCTATATTTTAGGTTTAAATCATTTGTGTGATGAATTTTTAAACCCAAATGGTTGTAATTTATTCTCCTTGTTCTTGATAATCCATCTTTCGTAATAGTGTATATGGATTTCCCTTGCTTAACACCTTTACGCAAAAATAAAAAATTGTCCACTTATTCATGGTGCAACTCACTCACTCAAGAGTGAGTTTATGATATTATGAAATATATCACGTAAACTATGATTTTTTTTTAGGTTTTTCATGAAACTATATAGTATACTATATTCATGGGTTTATTCATTATCTTTCATGAAGTAAACATTAGTTCTCAGTGTTCTTCACAGAATCTAGAAAGATTCTTTTTTCACTGTACCAGTTTCTTCTAAAATTAAATCTTTACAAAATAGAGTGAGTATTATTTCAAGAACATTTTTTCCTCCTCACTAGTTCCCTTATCCTTCTTGAAATTAAAATTGTTTGGAATTGTCTTCCGTTCATGAACCTGTTCATGGTAACTCTAATTTTGGAGAGATCCGTCAAAACAAAGACTACTTCACACTTCCTCAAAATCAAAATATGTTATTTATAAGTGATTATTATGAATCCGTACACTATCAAGATACAGTTTTTGTGCCTCATTATAGCCCCACATATAATGTCGAGTCATGGAATTCTTCAAGATACCAACTACATTAAATATTTTATCATGTTTACATTAAATATATTCATTTTTTACTTTAGAATTTCATGATATACCGTTTTTATGTCATCCTTATTTACATGTGATGATAATCACATGCTCGTCACTGTGAATGAACGGACTACTCATTCTCAAAAGTTTTCTCTAACTCATATTTTCATCCATCAGAGATATGTTCTTCAAATTATCCACATGTAAGAACAAATTTGTTTGTATACATGTATATTATAACTCTGACAGACAATTAATTTTTAGTAGAGAACATATATAAAGACATATGTTCGATCTCAAGATGATCATCCTTAGTTTTTTCATGAACATTAGAGAACCGGCTTACCATTGAGGAATTAGAGGATGAATATAATCAAATGGTGGTGATTGGATGGTAGAGAGTGAAATCAAAAAGTGGAAAATTCTATTTTAGTACTTTTAATCAAGCAGGAAAAATATACACATTTCCTACATCAAAACCAACATATCTTGGGGGTGCAGTTTACTAATCAATATTTTCTCCTTAGAGTCCAGAATCCCAAACCCCTCTGATACTGCCCCATTAAATTCTTCTCCAAATTTTCTCTAAATGATGGAACCACCACTACTCCCCAAAGCACTCTTTATGGACCTTGGACACTATCTTTCTATGGTCGTGCTCATACACCCATCCATGCTACCCATGGGATGACATTAGACGGGATTCTGGAGGTAAAGTGTCCCCTTTGTGTACCATCTGTTCCTTGTTCTATCCTGGAGAAGGTTATGCATTTGGTTGGAATATTTTTTAACAGATCAACCAATTGTATAATTTTAAAAAACCTAAGTATCTTATGAATGGAAAAATCCTTCCTCAATTAATATTCCACATCAACATCTTCTCCATCCACCATTCTTCTTCATTACGTAACTCCTTATAACATATATATGAAATTATAATTTTGTCATGTCCACTTTAAAATACACATCCCCATTAATTTATAATTTCTTTGTTGAACAAAAATTACTTTTAGAAATGAATGTGTAATATTAATTATCACATTTTTGCAACATTTAATATTAATTAATAAATCTTCATTTTTACATGGACAATTCTCCAAAAAAGTCATTTGATGCCATCAAATTAATTCAAAAAATATCTACTAGAGTCATCACTTATCATAACCCAATTAGAAAAAAATATTAACATATTAATTATAACAGATGAAATACTAGTGACATCACATAATCATTTCAATATTTAATAGATTATGAAATAATTCTCATTTCAAAAATATTTTTTCAATTTATAACTTGTGGAAGAGAAATAGGATTCCTTACATCCCATAATCATAAAAATAAACCATTTAGAAAATATATAAGAAGTGTATCCATATATTATATCCCAATTAAATAATTTTTTACACCAATGTATTTCATATTATATTAAGATTTATTTTTAAATAAAAATAACATGGAACATTTCATGTGGAACCAAAATTTTCTACTAAAATAAACGAGGAAAAATGAAAATTCATAAAGCATTTTGAAAATTTTTTTGTTTGGAAATAGACATTAAAAAATAAAAATGAGTATTTGAAAATAAATTTAAACATTGCATTTGTTAATATCATTTCCAATTTAAAAGTAACATTTCAAAACATTTTCAATACAACTTTTTTATATTTAAAGCATTTATTTAAAATATAAACCTTTCACAAATATAAAATCGCACAAATTTATTTGAAAGTAAAATTAAAAATATTAAAATGAATCTCGAAGTTTTTTTGAGGTCAGGAAATCATAAAATACTGTTCATGTTGTGCATGTTAAAAATAGTGATTCTTTTCACATTTCCAATAAATGAGAAATATTAATTGATTGAAAAATGTCATGAAGATCGCTTTCAAAATATTTTAAAAAAATGAACATGTGTAAAAATTTATTTACCAAACCATTTGAATAATTTAAATAAAATAAAAATAGGTTATTGATAAAATGGGTTATGGAGAAAATGTATTCCTGACTGAAGAGAGAAATGATGTTGAATTTTATTTAAAACAATTCATCAATAATTTTAATTGAAAAATAATGACATTTTGTTATTGTTACTTTAAAATTTCATAAATTAAAATATATAAATAATATTAATTATTTTTTTGAGATATGTATCAAAATAATTTATATTCGGAATCACAATCATAAACAATCCTAATAAATAATGAGATTATAACATAAAATATTTTTCACAATCGGAACATTGAATCATTACAACCTTAAAGGGATAACCTATAATATTACTAAAAAATTATGAGGATAAATAAATACAAGATATTAAATTCCATAGGGTATGTATATACACCCCACAAATGAATATAGTTACATAAAATTATATATATCTCAAGTAAGAAAAATTGAGGGAACAAAACCTTACCTCTATGGAATCATCCATATTATAAGGCCCATTAAATAGAGACACAAAAATGGATATGTTAATAAAAATAAATTTTAGGATAATAATATTAAAATACATTCATAATATCTATATACACCACATAAAAGAAATATGTGGTGAATATGGTATGTGTCTTAGAGATGTAAAAAGTGAGATATGAATCCCTTACAATATGTCATGACACACATTGTACACATTAAAAACTATTGTATAATAAATATAAGATTATTATAAATAAATAATAGCACCATAATCATATATATCGTACCATATATTTTTTACATAGGACATTATATTACCCATTTATTAACAATTCCTTATTAAATTCATGTTTTTGGTAATAATCACAGTAATTTCTATATATGTCATGATTTGTTATTTTCAATCCTCATAATTTTAATATGGTTCCATTATCAATATACTATTAGTGATTTCATAATTATCATATTTATACATCAACTACATATTTAACACCAATCATGAAATATGGTTTCGATAAATGAATAATGTTACAATCATGGAGACGGTAGGTCGAATGTACACATAAGTAACATTTCCATCAATGATCTTTATAGAAAAAAGGTTAGTAAAATTTTATCATTTAAAAATTATCATTATATCATAAATAAGATCGAATTTCCTTAAATTAACTGATAAATATCATCCATGTTGTGTTGTGATGAAAAGTGAGTCACAACACATTGCGAAGGCAATAGTCTATAAGTACAATGATGATGTTATCATCATTTAGAAAGTGAAAAGGAAGGTAATAAAGTGACAAATTATCTTTTAATAATTAAAAAATATCATTGATATCATAATAATTTCATGTATATAAAATATATTTACCATTATTTTCTTTCATAAAAATCATTAGTTAGAAAATGAATCACATCGCTTTGTGAGGTGGTAGTCCACCGTACACACATGTGACATTACCGTATACCCTATGAAATGGAATGAAGAAAAAATATAAGATACATTGAATATAAATTTTTTATTATGATTTAGATATCATGTATATATTTTATATACATCCACATTCGCAATCTTGATAGATGGAAATGGAAAACTAATGACATCTATTTGGGAGTTATAATTCTATCTTACAAATGAATGATAATTCGGTAACCCATTTGATGGAAGGGGAGATGGTTGATGATAATTAACATAGCATAAAAATATAATTATATAAAAGATACAAAGGTTGTTATATCCTATTGTTTTAATAATAATAAAATGTGTATCTAAATAACATGTTTTTCCAAAGAAATTACAGGTAAATACCCATTATAAATAGTTCATATGACCCATAATAATGGAAGTAATTTCCATTGGAAGTTAATTTTCATCCATACACCAATGGTCATTCATTGGTATATTTGGAATATCAAATGTGACTTACAGTACTCAATAACTAATATAGTTTTTATATACAGAAAACCAAAATTATGTACTAAATCACATAAATTTGAAAATATAGATAATAATGGTATTTTTACTATGCACATTCCCACAAAAATATATCTAAGAGGACTTATACAAGAGATATGATATTGAAGTAACATTTTCTGTTTTCACTTGTAAATAAATAGATAACCATTGATTTAATAATGTGATATTCAATGAAATTTATTTAGATATAAAAGAGTGTGTTGAACCTGAATCAAATAATACATTTAAATTTTTATTGTGGAAAAGTTGTGAATTTTTCACCAATTCATTGTCATGACCCTCTTCTAAATTTGTGATTTATTTTTCCTACCATTTTTCTATCATATTAAGAGGATGATAAAACCAAATGACATTTTTATCCCTTGACTTGTATTAATTGTTCACAAATGACCACTATCATTACAATTGATGTAATGGAGTGTGGGTATTTCATTTGGTCAATCTATCTCTACTTTATTTTCATTGGCTATCCTCCTCACATCACATTTTCATTCATGTGATTTATGACCTTATCTTCCAAAAAAACATTTAAATAACACCTCAAGACCATTTTCGTGACATTTCATTGAACATTATTCCATGACTGATGACTAAATTTATTTTCACCAAATGTATTTTTCTAATATTTTCTATAGAATTATATATTTGAATTAATATTTTAAAAAAATGATAATTATGGAAGTATCTATTATTAATTTATAACTTTAGAGAACATTAGAAAACTTCTTCCTAGATATCAATGTATCATATAATCACAAATTTTTTAGAAAACATGGTATTAAGCTACAAAATACAGAAAATTTTCTATCAAAGCTAATGATGAAACAAGAAGCATACCTTGATGGAATACTTATTTCTTTTTATTATGAACCAATGGGATCGTCATCCATCTATTTTTATGGAAAATTCAATCACCAATATAGTTTTAATAGTTCATGAAATACAATTATTGATTAATATATTTTAAAAATTATCTGATTTCTTGGAGCCAATTCTTCCCCCTGCCTCATATTCATGATAAAATTTCACCATGGATCTGTTTCTCATTTTAATTGACACACTTCTAAGATTATAATCATAGTTAGAGAACTAGAAAATACAAAATATATTTTCTAGAGAAATAATAATTTTTTATAAATAAATTTATTATAAGATCTAATTATGGAATATATAATTTCTTACCTAAAAGGATAAATGGGGAGTTGTTCATTCGTTATGTCATTTGGATACTCAATACAATTCATTCATCCACTCAAACCATGAGAGTGTTATGTGACCATATCCATAATATTTTTTTTCAACATTCAATTTCATTCAGTTTTTCGTGAGGGAAGTATTTCATTGGTAATCACATTCATTACCAATATGACTCATTCTACATAATTTCATTCACTAAAACCAAAATCAGTTTGTTTTTAGAAATACCAATTAGAGTGAGAAGTTAAATAATAATTGAAATCATTTTCTATGTTTCATAATTTATATCTCTATTATATTAAACTATAATAATTTAGGTTCAAGTTATACAAATTAATTATATCATAGTTTGTCAAATGTATCATCCAATCATTCATTGTAGTGGTTCATAATGAGAATAAATATAAAAATAAAATTATACACCCATGAGTTAATTAGTATATCTTTAATTTTCCCCCTTATCATGAACCATGTGAAGATCTAGTTAACACCCATATATTCTTTACATGGTTATTTACCCTACTTTCATTTTTTATAGAGCCTATATATATTTGTCTATATAAAAACATGGATTTAATTGATAGGAATATAAAAAACTATACTTTTCAAGTATTATTTTTATATTTTATATATTTAGACTTATACACATGTATTTTACTAAGGATTGAATTATGATAATCTCACAAATTAACTAGACAATATTTTGAAACGAACTAATGTTCTAAAAGCATAACATAGATAAACACAACGTCATTTCATATGAATAATAATTATGTCTAGATATATTATATACATGCGAACCATAATGGTTTTATTTCATTGAATGCCAGATACACAATCAATATATATTTGAAAAACTATTAACCTCTCCCAAAAAAAATTGTTCATAAATAGGACCCCACTATAATGTTATTACTTAATAAACATCATCATATAATGGGAAAAATAATAAATAATAATGTATGATAATAATTATATTGGGATGGTAATCATTTTTTTCTTAAATGAATGATTATAAGATAGAATAATATTATCAATATGATATGAGAACATAATAATGATAAATAATGTTCATACCTACAGTTATAAACCTCATATCATGAGTTGTGGGATGAAGAATTGGTGTAAAACAAGGCGAGAATCATAATAGTGGAGACTATCAATAATTCTTGAACAATGATGGAATACGACATGCCTATGAATATGGAATATGTTTTTTACATTAAAAAAGAATTGAATTTTTTTCTAAAGGATATTAATCAATAATTTTATCACATCATAGGGTTAATATGAATTGTTTTTACCTTATTAGTCTTAGAATAACAACCTATGTTCCATTTGAAATGGATAAACACCCATATAACCTTTTTATCATTGATTAAATTCCAATTTAACCATCATATTATGATATTTAAAATTTTAACTTGTAAATTTGAGGGATTTAACATACCCACTTCAAAATTGAAATGAAATGACTTATATGCCATCAAATCAATGATCTAGGTCATGCTCAACATTGTCCCTGTAGGGTCCTGAAAAATCCACAAAGGAGAATGAGAATCCCCTTAATTCAAGAGAGGATTCTGCCCAATTTCCCTCCAGGAATTGGGATAAATGTGGAGAATACTAAAAGGTTGGAAAAAGAGGAACCATTCAGCGTACCAGTCCAATATTGATGGTATGCGGCCGGATCCGCAATTCGCCCCCTCCGCAGACTGATGTCGTTCGTGGAACAAAGCTGGGGACCCTCCATGGGCACGAAGCATGACGGGCACTAGGCTGGTCCAACATCACGAGCTACCCTAGCTTTGAACCGTGTCAATCAGCCCAGACCACGTACACCATCATTCGTGGAATAGAGGCGGAGCCCTGTGCAGCCGCGACGCACTCCCCGAACTAGTTTGGTTCACAGGAAAGTTACATACAATGCCCTCCCCCCGTCTTCCCCACGAGTTGCGGATTGGCCATATCATCTGCAAACCGGGTTTCTGGTCATGGGCCTCCGCAAAAGGTTCCTCATGACCACATATACATCTCTTTCCCCACTCTATAAAAGGAGATCGATGGGGAGAAGAGAGGGATCAATCAGATTTGGGTGGAAGGATTTTTAAGGAATGAGCTTAGTATTTCGTAAATATCGAAGTTCCAATTCGAGAACTAGAAGTGGTATGAAACTGGAAACGAATTTAATAAGTAACCAAAAACTCATAAAAAATTGGGGAACCACGAGCCTAAAATAAAAAGAAAAATAATATTGCGAGCCATGGAACCTCGGCGGATGTAATTCCTACGGACCAGGGAGTCTATGCCCCTTTTTCAATCCAACGCACTGCGTAACACCCTCCTACGCAGGCGCAACCTTGACAGACGAACCCTCGACCGATGTCGCCCCTGGACACCATTTCTCGCACGGACTCTGCCGCATACCAACTGGGAACGCAGGACGAACCCGAAGCCACGTACCACCCTGGTATACCAGATGCCTATCAGTCCGTGCAACACCTTGGTACACGGACGGCTTCTCCAGCCACGTAGCACCCCTTATGAGAAGGGTGCCACTCCTCACACACCCATGTCTCCCACCAACTCCTTCTATGTTCCCATTCTACGAGTCAGATCAAATCCTTCCAATCTGGCTTGATCCTTTGCAATCCCTTCATTGGTTTGTTCATTGACCCCAAGCCAAGGCCTCTACTAAAGCCACCAGATCTGTATGATGAAATCTGCAGGTGCATCAACGCGCTACTTAGAGTTCACATACCCAATGTAAACAATGGGAAAGGGGTTTCTCCGGCCCTTGAGTAGGTTCCCAAAATGCTCCTGGGTTCACATACCCACGGTAGTGGTGGGACCGAGCCTGGGAGTACCCTTCCCACCTCTACACGTTCCAGGAGTAGGGGAACCCGCTTGCGTTTCCTTCCGGTACCATCAATGAGTAATTCTCTCTTCTTCTGAGAGTGACAGGGCAGCCTCCAAGGTGTATGCCCCTAGCCTTTCTTGTAGGAGGGATCACCCATGCACCTCCGTACATCCATGGTGCCAAGAACCTAGAGGGGAGATGGGCACATGGGTTTTCATTACCCTTTCCCTCTCTCACTTCCCTTTGTCACCATCGGGGCTCCATCTTGGAGTAAGTCACAATCTTCATTTCTCTAGGCCACTCCATGCATAAGCACCACTCCACTTCCCACAAACTCACCTTTCGTGACGTGATAGTTAGGTCTCTACTGTCTCTTGTTTCTCACACCGAGCATGACTCACGTTGGCTTAGAGTAAGCACCGACCTGACCCCAACCTCTTGTGAAATATGAGGACTTTGATCCATGTTAAGGCATGATATGTATAAATCATCCACGAGGTTCAATCCCACCACCCGGTCGTTCCGACCCCTTCACGTCGGTTCACCAACTTTATGGGATGCCTTAGAGTGTAGGCCCTGATCCTTCATCCCATATGAAGTTAAAATGTGCTACCAAACATCATGGATTCTGATTCCTCTCACGAAGATACATAGGAAGACCATATCAAGGGTTCGATCCAAATGCTCCAGTAGTTATCTTTCCCCCTGGATGACAATAAATTCTAGTGTGCCCAGTAATGAGGATTCAAACCAGTTCTGTCTCAATAAGTCCAACATCCTTAGAGTCATTAATCCAATGAGGCATGGTAATCCTCAGGCCTAAATTATTTTGAATCCCAGCTTTTAGCTGACCATTTCCAGCGAGGAGTAATCCATGGATACTATTCTTGGGTATAAACCAAAGATTCATGAACATATGAATATTTCTAAAATCTATAAGAGAGTCCCGGAATAGGCAATAATTCCCCCCTAAAAGTGTGCGATGAGCTTGAATTCCCATCCTCTTGACCAATGTGAGTTCTTAAGCATCGCTGGCCAAGTCACCCAGCGAACGCCTGCCTTTAGAAAGCAGGTCCATATAACATTGGATATGGAACTGTTGGGCATTTTGAAACGAAGACCAATATACCCGACCTTAGGGATTGAGTGGAGATCAGCCCTCCATGAGATCGACAGTCGGGCGTGTTGTTCCACTCCATCTGATTCATTGCAAAACAAAAAAAATGGTGAACATGACGTGAACCTTTAACCAAGCATGACAGATTTAACCTAATCTCACCCTGTGCCCCCTTATACTCACAAGGAGGGCCAAGAAAGGTCATTAATGACGCATGGGATCATGAGATGCTGCTTTGATGGGTTTTCTGTTTGTATTTGTTAAAATATTTTTCTGGTACCACTCAGAACTCCCTTCGACCCAATGGCATCACAGAAGAACTCACAAGTGAGTGCTTCAATCTAAGCAACAACTGGACATCCTCACCAACAAAGGAACCCAACACATACTCAGCGTCTACAATGGTAGGTCTTAGATGCGTTGATCTGAGAGTACCACTTAAACGGTACTCTCCCGAAAATGGAGGCGGTCATGCACGCCCTCCAATCTGCCAAGACCCCCTGGCTGCCTGCCCAACAGAGGCCGCGAAAGCAGATCTAGATGGCTCCTATTGTCGTCTCATACAGTTTGGGGAGTCTATCTCTAGAACGAGACAACATGTACCTCCCTTTTCTTAGGGAGGTTGATGAGGTCGACACTGAGGACTTCGTCCCCACTGAAAGGGGGTTCCCCTCTAAGGTCCCCACCAGAATACGTCGTCATGGTTACGCCATGACTCAATATCCTAACGCTAAGGAGGAAATCTCCCCAAGGATCTAGGCCCACGCTCCCTGATCTCAGGCTCCTCAGACCGCCCGACAAGGGTGGTAAATGTACAACCAGTGACCGGTCATCACCCTTGTCCCTGTGGAGGAGCTATGCTGCCCAGTCACAGATATGTATCGTGAGCATGAACACACACCTGTCCACTCCTCAGTAGTCTGCCATCCAGACAAGGAAACATCATACGAGCAGACGTGCATCCCCTCTGAGCTCCATCAAGCCCGTCACTCACACAGGACGACACCTACCTGGCATGCACCTCTTTCTACCCTGGGTCATGAAGCCCACCAACCAGACATGGTGGCAGCCCAGCGCCTACAGGACCAGCTCCTGGAAGATTCTCCTGACGCCTACCATCCCGATATGATGGAGATCTTAAAAGTCCTCCATCCAGATGTGATGGAAATTAATATGAAGGAATGTCTTTCTACCAACAAAGTCCACCGACCCAATACGGTGGGAAACCAATATATGTTGGGAAAGATCCCTACGGATGCAAGTAAAGTCTGACATCCTGATGTGGAGGAAAATGGAGAGATAAACCGGAATATCTCGGCACAGGGGCAGACTCGTTCACCTACCTCGACATAGAAGAATTGTCTGTACGCACTGACCACCGGAGGACCGGAGCAAGATATTCCTACACCAATACTGGAGTGGTCCTTCATACCTGTTCCATCCAGAGATGTATCTCTGCTTATCCTGTCAATGATGGAGAAGCAGATATCGATCCCAGATCATATGTTGCAGACTTGCCAGAATAAAATTGCATCAGCGAAAATAGCAAGGACTCGGGCCCGTGAGCCCGTATCCCAAATTGAGGCAACTCATCTAAGAGACAAGATAGCTGCCTCAGAGCATATCTGCATCCCTGCTTCATCCCAGAAGGGTCGTCGACCATATTCCACGATACAAGGGCAACTAGATTGAGCAGATTCACTCGTTCCAACTAGGGGACACCCGTCCATCATGGTGGATGCTCTAGAGTAGGCATATATCCCTGATAAAAGTCAAGATGTTCGTTGACATATCCCGACAACATCACAGTACCCAATTAGAAAGGGACCCAAAGGTGAAGGATGTTATCAATAGTAGATGGTCCCCGCTGCCCGCTAGAAAGCACCTCGAACGCGCCGAAGGCAGTCGGATAAAAAAGAGCAGGTTCATAACTCTACTTTGCTGGAATCTAGGGTTCCCAATACTGCTAAGCACATATCGAAGGTTCAAAATCGTGCCCACCCATTACCATATTATTGGAGTGGCAGTAGCAGTTGCGAAGGTCCTCCCCGCAATATCGCTACCAACATCTCTGAAAGTCCTCCCCATAGCACGCTCGGGGGCCTCCCACACAGGAATATAATGATCGATCAAGAGAGATTCTCTTTTGATGCGCGTCACAGTATCCCTCAGCGATACCAGAAGATTGAGCAGTAAGAAGGCCCTCCCCTTGTTGCGGTCCACCCTGATGGTCCTCCCCGGGGTATACACTACAAACACTCTCCGTCCAGTGGGACCACGGATTATGATAGTATTCTTTTCTATCGTAATCGAAACTGTGGAGGCCCTCCCCGCAGTGATGTATCATCGTGACATGGAGGCTCTCCACTTATTGTGTCCTGCCCTAAAGGTCTTCCCCAGGGGTTACGTTGCACCGACACTCCGTGCAGCCAGGCATCAGATCACAGTGATAGTCCTCACCACCCTTATAATGGAGGTCCTCACCGTAGAGACGTCAAGAAACGAGAAGGACCTCCCTTCATTGTGGTATATTTTTAAGGCCCTTCAAATGGTGTGCCTTGGAGACATTCTTCCAACGGCAGCTATGATGGTAGTCCTTGCCACCACTTCCATAATTGAGAGGTCACCTCAGCAATGGTCCCAAGCAATAAGAAGGTCCTCCCCTTTTCACAGCGTGTTTGGAAGGTCCTCCCCATGATATACATCGAACGTCAAACCATGATGGTCATCCTCACCGTGATGGAAGTTATTTCGAAGGTCCTCCCCACAGTGACATATCATATCGACAGGAATGTCCTCCCCCTGCCAAATCAAGCACAGAAAAGCCCTCATATTACAAGGCACTCAAATGTACGGGATCAAGCATGTCCTATTCCTAGATAGTCGCCAACTAAACCCTTATTCAACAATAGGCGGTCCAGGTCCACGTTCATCTTCTGAACCACCTCAAAATTTCCCACGTGATAATTCAACCTCTACAGGCTCCACTGCCACCGACCACACTATCGGTGAGTGCCTCAGTTTGGCTAACCAGGTAGAGGAATCACTAGCAGAGGAGTATACTGACATGTTTCACATGATGAAATGACTGGAAAGAGATGATATACCTGTTATGTTTTGGGCCAGGGCGACCTCTCAATTCGACATACCCCGAAGGTTTTCAGAATAATGTGCGCACGACATCCACTCCAATATATGGACAAACCTCTGCCAAATGAAATCAAACTTCCTACCCAACGATTAGTATATAGACCATCTCAAGACAATAGGAGACCTCATGCATCACATTGACCTGGAAGCTCTTCCTCTGGTGTGGAAACCACGACCTAATAGGAGTAAAGAAAATATTGAGTTAGCCTGCCTCCATGCACTACACCAGATACGCCACTTCATTTTGTGATGCTCCGACAGGATTCCATAGCAGAGGATGGGGAGAACATGGAGCTCTGCATTTCACTCCACTCCCCACTCAGAAGAACCCATTCGGCATAATATCTTGCAACGCCATCACGATAAGATAGTGATTGAGTGATCTCCCAGTTCGGGAAAGGCGACACACCCAGTAGAGACTGGCCTTGAGTATGTCCCAGAAGTGTCAGGCCCGATGGGAACAAGACATTAACGAACTCCTGAATTAGACCACCGAAAGCATACAACATGCCTCTCTCCTAAGAGAGGACAATCAGAAATCATTAATTTCCTCCCTAGAGGGGATTGATTCACAGGTGAACTCAACATCAGATCCAGTTCACCCCCGAATGGGGGCGTGCAAGATCAGGTAGGTAGCGATAGAAGTAGCCGCTAAAACAATTTAGGGTCAACCTCAGCCTGTAGGGATGGGGGCATTTCTAATAATAAATGACCTCGTAATACCAATAAAAAAATGAAATGACTCAACGTCCAAGGAATGGAGCCATCCCCATCCCTTAAGAGAGGGGGCATTTTTACCACCTCAACAACAAACTCCCCCAGGAGAATCGGTATTTTCACGTCTAGGGAGGACATTCAGAAGAAGAGGTTCCTGCCCTATCCCATCTTTTGAATCACCTTCCCCTTAAAGAGGTAGGCATACCATGTGGTTGAATCAAGGAACTCTCCACATCACCCTTCGTCAAGGAGTCCGAAATCAATCCCAGGACAGGAAGGGGAGGACCAGTAAATGGTGTGGGAGATCCTATTCCTATTTGTAAGATGACATCTACTCCACCCCGTGATATGCATCCATCAATTCCATAGAGGCTAACCCCATGCGTGAAACCAGATATGATGAAAATCTAAATGGATCGGGAGACGATGATTCCGGTCTAGCTATGACTCACAATGAACCATCAGGCGAGCACACCTGGAACTAGAGGGCCACCCTAAATATGGCCTCTCTTCCAGGTCAACCTTCTCTGCTTACCCTGTGAGCTTCCAACAAGGATAAGAACAAAGGACTGGTTACACTTAACCCGCCTCCTCCTCTAAATAAAAACGAGCCACTTATGATCGAAGAGAGATTCACTCAACCGAGAGAGTAAATGAAATAATTGAGGCAGCTTAATGCAGATCTACTCCAAAGGAATTGTCTTATTGAAAGTGCTTCCCAAGAAGAGCCACACCTTGCACTCCCAACAAATGCACCTGAAAGACCTAGGTTTTCCCCAGAAAAGGAGGCTCCCAGTCCATCCAACTACCTGAACATGGATTCAGGTGAATAAAAATACTTCCCTCCACTCAGGATGAAATCAAAGCGAGTACGTCTGAACCCTAAAAAGGTGTCACAAACGGCATATGCACCCTTGGTGTCGGTTGAGCCCGATCCTCAAACAATGCCTCAGGATACACCTACCCAAGACCGGGCCCAACAGAATGTAAACCAGGGACTCGCCAACACCATTGAGTCCCTGACAGCTCGGTTGGAAGCAATATAAGGTCGACGTGCTCCGATACAGCCATAGAGAAAGCCCTCCCCAAATTGGGTGAGCAACATGCCTCCTCCACCAAATTTTGGGAGCCCTGTATTCCCTATTTTCAATGGATCAGGCGATCCAGAATAGCACGTGATGGACTATGCATCTTATTTCAACCCTATGATGTGAACTCTGGAACAACAAAGATAAATAAAACTCAGATTCTTGATGCAGACCATGCAAGGATCTGCCTTCGTCTGGTATACGAATCTACCAGCTCAGTCAATAAAGATCTGGAAAGACCTTTGGCAATAGTTCATGTTCCACTTCAGCTCAACATTTCCAAAAACAACAGTCAGCGACCTCATGAATTGAAAATAGTGGGAGAACGAGAGGGTCTCAGATTTCATCTCCAGATGGAAGGGTCTAACCAACTCCTTGAATAGGACAATTCCCCAAGAGGAGATGCTTTCTATATGCATCGATAACCTTCGAGATGAGCTGCGAAAACCACTCATACTAGTGGAGTACACCACTGGCTTCTACAATCTCTCTTCCATTGCCCAGAGAATTAAAGTGTCCCTGCAGCGGACTAATATGAAGTCCGGAATAGCCTAAAAAGCTCCTGCAAAGAGAGCAGTTTGAGATGAAGCGTCCTCTCTCACACTCAATCCTGCCCCTGCGCCTGCTCCACCGCCTAGACCTCTTCCAAATCGTCAAGGGCCTCATATATATCAGGAGACACCTCCGACCAAGTGGGGAGATTATAGAGGACCGAAGCGGAACCCATTATAGGAATAAAGACACAAAGTATACTCGTTCCTAAAGGACCAAGTCTGCGACTACTTCATTGCCACCATGAATTTCAATTTTATCCACCTCCAAGATCCAAAGAAGCCCGAAGAAGTTGGCCGTAATGACATTCTAGTTTACTATCACTACCATCGAATGATGGGGCACAATATCCTTGTATGATTCGTCTTCAATAACCTCCTTTAAAGGATGGTAGAATTCGGGCAGGTCGAGCTGGGTCCACCCCCAGCACATGTGACGTATATTTCTACCACCGACACCGACAAAGGGGAGGGGTGGTAGGAAGTCACCAACAATAAGGGGCGGGAGAGTGATGACTGGATGACTTGGAAGACTGTCAATCGAGTCCAGGGCATACTCTGAGTTCAACTACGATAGCCGGTGTTTCTTCCAACATCCCCTAATGTTGTACAACCGAAAATATTGTCCCCATAACCCTCCATGAGCTAATCATCCATGCGTAATCGAAAAGGGAGGAGACAAGCACAAGATGATCAGTCCGCAACGAGGCCGAAGTTAGCCCCGACACTATCGGATTTTATTCCCTCAAACTTGGCGCCACGGGCATCGACCCACCAACTGACACCATAAGGGACAACCAACCATGTTGACCTATCACAGGACGAGGAGATAATCTTTGGTTCCATCAACGTCATCCATTTAATGTAATCATTCCCTAATGAAGGGTATGGTTACGAACCCGAGTTCCCAACACAGGGGGCTGGGAGGAGGAATCATAGAGGCCGGGGATACCAGGGAGGGCGCAGTTGCGGCCGTATCCAACCCTACGGTTTTACCCCCGACCAAACTATTAATATCACAGAGACCCATGGGAGATAACTTCAATGGACTCAGCAAGATAATGAATATCCATCCACCTCCACAAGAAGCTGATCTTCTACCGTCATTTAGCAATACCCATAATAGGATGAATAAGTTTCTAGCCGCCTAGTGTGCGTGAACAAACTAGCTGGGCTGAGTCCCCAGAACGTGGGAACACCGTCGACATCTGACCCCACGGCCGGTCCCTCATCCTCACATACTCCAGCTCCCAAAGTGCCTACTAAGACTCTCCTGCCAATGGAAAAGCGTCAGCCACTAGAGCAGAAATACAAAATCCTTAAGTAGTTGGTGTCAGTACCAGCCAAACTGTCAATCTTGGATGCCCTAAGTCTGTCAGCAGATATCAGGGAGGTGCATGTTGAAACCTTGATTAGCCCCCAAGAGTTTCAAGGCAAGGTAGCCGCCATAGAGATTTACCAGATGGATACTGGGACGGCTGAGTGTGAGACAATGATTTCCTTCACAGATCATGATGAAGATTTCATAATGCAAGGACACATCAAACTAGTATATGTGTCTGGTACACTAGATGATGTTGAGATTTAGAAAGTCTTCATTGACAATGGCTCTGGAGTTATCCTCCTTCCACTGCAGACACTCCGTAAGTTGGGCTATAGTGAGGATTATATAATACCCTCGGCCACAACTTTGTTGGGTTACGAAAAGAGTTAACAGAATTCAATGGGACAAATCATGCTAAAAACCCATTTTGGCGACCTTGTAGCCCACTCAGAATTCCTGGTGGTCCGACAGAACACAACATTCAATTACCTGCTGGGAAGGTCATGGATCCATAAGCATGTTCATTCCTTCATCCTACCACCAATGTATTAAGTATTGCATCAATGGAAAAAGTGAAAAATTTAATGCTGACAAGGCCCCTTTAGAGCTCTCCGAGTCACACTACATTGAAGCCGGGTTTTAAGAGAAAAAGAAAAAGAAGCCTTCGCTCAATGGTATTGACTAGATCCCCACTCTAAATGCTCTAGAAATGGTTCCGGATGACCCCCTCCTGTAGCTCAGCGGAGACTATGTACTTCCCATCAATCATGTTGAAAGTAGGAATTCAATCAAAGACACACACTCAACTGTCCTCATGACTTCATCTACAACGACTGATCGTGAAGATGCAGAAATGACTGCTAACCCTCGATTTGGGGACGCATATTTGAGCAGGGATGCCCACAATTCCTCACCTCCAGACCCCCAAGAGCCAGTGCCGAGAACTTCCCCCGTCTGATCAAGAATTTGGGAATGTGGGGGAAGAAGAGGACGAAGATCTCAAGGATGCACCCCCTGCATTTTAGGAAGGTATCTCCACTACCATGGATGAGATCAGAGAAATAAACCTGGGTACCGAGGAAGATCTGAGGCCCACTGTCATTTGTACAACCATGTCTCCTGAGGAGCACGAGATATATACCTCATTCCTAAGGCAGCATTGGGATGTTATTTCATGGAATTACACGAAAATGCTGGGACTCAAACCCGAAGTGGCAACACACCACTTAGGACTACCAGAAGACCACCAGGGCTATAAACAAGCCGCCAAAATAATGCACCCCTCACAAGCTGCAAAAATAGAAGCTGAATTAGATAAGATGATTAAAGCGGGCATCATTCGAAAGGTCCAATATCCCATCTGGTTGGCCAACATTGTCCTCGTCGAGAAAAAGAACTGACAAATCTGCCTATGTATCGATATCAGAGAACTCAATGGGAATTGTACGAAAGATGACATCCAGGTTCCGTTCACCGAGTTGTTAATCGACGCAACAGCCAGGTATGAGGCTCTCTCCTTCATGGATGGTTATTCTAGGTACAACCTAATCCGGATGGCCCGAGAAGATGAAGAATCCACTACCTTCAGATATTTAAATGAATATTCTGCTACAGGGTCATTCCCATTGGTCTCAAGAATGCGGGTGCCACATATCAATGTGCCATGCATTGTATCTTTAAACAATTCATGGGGAGATTCTTCGAATTCTTCGTGGATGACTTAGTGGTCAAATCAAGATAGCACTCAGATCACCTATCAGACCTTGTAACTATCTTCAACAAACTTTGACAACATAGCCTAAAGTTGAATCCCATGAAATGCACCTTCGAGGTTACCTTAGGGAAATTCCATGGCTTCGTCGTACGCAATTGTGGCATTGAAGTCGGCCGTGAAAATACAAAGGAAATCCTTGGCCTGCCACCTCCCCACAATCTCACTAAGTAGAGAGGATTCCAAGGACACCTGGCCTTCATTAGGTGGTTCATAGACAACCGGGCGGGAAAATGATTTCCCTTTACTAGGTTAATGAAAAATGGGGTTACGTAACAATGGATAGATGAGTGCCAAGAGGCATTCAACAGCCTAAAGAAGTTCCTCTTAAGCCCACCGGTGCTCAACCCACTGGTTTAAGGGAGACCTTTTATCCTATACGTGACGGCCCTAGAGTATTCATTGGGAGCCTTCCTTGCGCAGAATAATGATGTCGGCAGTGAGAACAGTCTCTATTACCTCATCTGAACCATGATCGATGTTGAAACTCGATACTCAAACATTGAGAAGAGTTGTTTGGCCTTGGTCTTCGCAATTCGAAAATTGCGACATTATCTGCAGCATCATAAAGTCCATTTGGTCTCACATAGTAACCCGCTCAAGTACATCCTCAGCCACCCAATGCTGACTGAGCACCTATCCTGATGGGAAGTCATCCTACAACAGTTTTACATGCGGTTTGTGCCTCATAAATCCATCAAAGGCCAGGCATTGCTAGATTTTCTGGCAAAGAACCCCTCGATAGGGACCACCACACTAGACGTCGAGTTCCCTGATGAAGACATATTATCAGTTCAAAAAGAGCTGCCATCATGGGAAATGTACTTCAACGGTGCATCTTGACGCCCGATAGGGAAAAGAATGGTGGATCCCAGAATTAACAAGGTGGGTTTGGGGATAATACTTATGTCCCCAGAAAAGGTAGTGTTTCCATATTATTTCCTCCTGGCAGAAGGATGTATGAACAATGGGGTGGAGTATCAGGCCCTGATTGCAGGTCTGGAGCTCACACTCCAAGCACAAGTAGAACACCTTAAGGTAAAAGGTGACACATAACTGGTCATCAAGAATGTCAATGGTGACTATGCAACTAAAAAGGATGATCTAATTCCCCTATTTGACCATGTATGCGGTTTAATGGGGGAATTCTCCACAGAACCAACATTGAACTATATTCCCCATTCTCAGAATGCCCAGGACGATGCATTAGCTAATGCGGCCACAACCCTAGCCGACCCAGACATGGATGAAAAAATTATCAGTATTGCTCATCATCGAATGGTCTTGATGTTTTTTCTGGCTAAAAAGGAAGAAATAATCGAAGTCAAAACTGTCCCAGAGCCACATGCTCCTTCCCCGGCTGGATGACCCCCATTGTAAACTACCTTTATAGGGGAGAAATTTCGTCAGACAGTGATGAACGAGAGAAAATATGGAGTAGGGAAATTAACTTTGTCTAATATAGTGGCACGGGTCACCAAGAGGTCCTCTAGAAATGAGGCCTCAACCGAGTCCTCCTCAGATGCATTGATGGAGAAGAAATTGTTGCCATCATGACTGAAGTGCATGTCATGGTATGTGGAGCACACCAGTCTGGGTCCAAGATTTTCCATCATGTTTGATGGCTTGGGTACTATTGGCCCACCATGGAATGAGATTACAAGCACTTTACCGCAAAATTCTACTCATGTCAAATTCATTCCAACTTCAAACACCAACCCCAGAAGTTACTTCAATAGGCTATGTACTCGTGGACATTTTCCATTTAGGGAATAGACGTCATGGGACCATATCCTCCTTCCACAGCCAAACAACTGATGTATATCCTCACAGCAACCGACTTCTTTTCCAAATGGGTAGAAGCTATACCCCTCAAGGAAGTTGGGGAAAGAAACATTTTCTTCTTTGGGAAAACCAATATCATCACCCAATTTGGTGTCCCTCATACCATATTGACAGATAACGACACCAACTTCTGCTCTTCTGAATTGGAGAAACTATACCAATAATATGGTATCAAGGCTAACCACTGATCTTACTACCATGCAACGGGAAAGAGACAGATAGAGTCTTTCAACAAGACCCTGTCAAAAATTCTCCAAAAAATGATGGATAAAGACAAGAAATCATGGCCAGATAAACTTCTTTATGCATTGTGGGTTTATCGAACCACAATCTGCACCGCTACTCGGGCTACTCCGTACTCATTGGTGTGTGGAACAAAAGCGGTACAGACCATTGAGCTCCAACTTCCCACACTCCGTGTATCCAGTTGTGATGAGTTATCCAATTATGAGCAATAAAAAAAGGCTAGGTGAATTGGAACAGCTAGATGAGAAGCCGTAGAACACTTTGCACCATTTGGAGGTATATCAGAACCAGATCACACGAGCCTTCAATAAAAAGGTTTGTCTTTGGTCATTCTTGGAATGAGAATTGGTATTAGTCATTCGGACACCAATGATACCCGGAAAGAAGCCTCCAAAGCTGGAGCCCTAGTGGGAGGGACCATATGTTATACACAAGGTCTACTATAACAGAGCATATGCCCTGATCTCCATGGACGAGAAATTCACTACCGCACCTACAAATGCGAGATTTCTAAAGAAGTATTTCACATAATCAAAAGAAGTTATCGTCTGATCTTAATGAAATTAAACTGACAAGCTCCAACAGTCCAAACTCTATGACACTAAACTAAGAGTATTTCTTTCTCACCACATGACGTTAAACTAGATAGATTTCATATAAATACGTACGACTTGATTCTTGCCTTTTCAGGATATGTTGCGATGCCAGGGTCCAACATCCTGGCCCAACCACCCCAAATAAAATTAATATACATATATATATATATTCCCTTTTCCCCTACATACGGACCAGACTCGCATGGGGTGTATTCCCCAAAGAGAACTACGTACAGCTTGATTCCTTCCCTTGCATGATATGTAGCGATTCCAGGATTCTTTATCCTAGCCCAGCCATCCCCAAATAAAGTCAAAAATTCCTTTTCCCCTTGTGTAAGCACCAACCCTACATGGGGTGTATTCCTCTTCCTTACCACATGACATTAAACATCACATATAAGATGGATTGAAAATTCCCCTTTTCCCCAGTGTACTGACCAGACCTACACGGGGTGTATTATATTCTAATGAACTACATACGGCTTGATTCTTGAACTCGCAGGATATGTAGTGATGCCATAATTCCACATCCTAGCCAAACCACCCCAAATAAAGATAAAAATACCCCCTTTACCCCGTACGGACCGGACCCGCACGGGTTGTATTTCTGAAAAAGAACAGCGTGAGGCTTGATTCCTGCCATCGCATGATACGTAGTGACATAGGGATTGTACCTCCCAGACCAGCAACTGATAAATGAAAACATAGGTATATATACCCATCATCCTTACCACATGACATTAAACTGCACTGAATACCCTTTTCATGTCAGTTCTCCTTCGTTCTCACTACATGACGTTAAAACTTCATGGGCTTCGTCCTCACCGTATAATGTTAAACTGAATGGACATTTTCATGACCCACCCAAGATATATGGCGAAACGAGATGGGAATAATCCTTGCTCCTTTGGATGCATCCTCTCCACACATCAAACTCCACGACCCGGATAATTGTGGATCTTCATAACCATTCGTGCCCATCAAAAGTGGAAAGTTATCGACCCATAGATACCTTTGCATGACTATGCATACCGTGCCCTCAGCGGCTCTGCATATTGATAGCCCCCGACCCGTCTACCAAAGGCATGATTTCATCAGGAGGTATTCTTCCTATCTCTATATGCTTACCAGCCTCAGGACCCCCATATCATAATCTCCTGAGCCAAAAATTTATGGAGCAGTGGTTTACAAGTTCACCCCCTCTCACATTCGAACATTTACAAGGTATCCCTACATGGTTAGCCTATGTATCCTCCCATGGTTAACATGATGATCTGCATCTAAAAACCTAAATTCAGTGCTAGGTTACATTGACTCGATGGGAAATTGTGGTGAAGATGTTTCTTGTATTCTTGAACACCATTATCCCCATATGTTGAACTCTGTACTGTGATAAATCTCGGATTTTCATAATCATCCATGTCCATCAGAATTTAAATGTTATCGACCCATGGACACCTTTTCCGGACTATGCATACCATGCCCTCAGTGGCTCTGCATATTGATATCCCCTGGCCATTCTACCAAAGGAAAGATTTCTTCGGGTGGTATTCTTCCTAGCTCCGTACGCTTACCAGCCTCAGATCCCCATACCATACCTCCTGATCTGGGAAACTCCAGAGTTACAGTTTACACCCTCATCCCTCAAAATTTTTCAAAGTATACCAGAGCCTCCTAACTCAGTTGCCTTCCGGGTAACTGTAGCGATAGTCACCCAATGGTCTGAACTCTACGACCATTAAACTAAGATTACTTCGTCCCTACCGCATGACATTAAACTGCATGGAGTAAAGGTATAACTCATAGGAAAGATAAACCAGCGTGGTGAAGTCTTTGAGTTTTAACAGCAACCAGGGACGAGCATCCCCGACATGTCCAGTTATTTCTTTACCAAATGACAGACTTCGTGGCCCAGACAACCAAGAATCCTCATAATCATTCATGGACATCAAAAGTGGAAAGATATTGAACCATGGACACCTTTTCACGACTATGAATACCATGCCCTTAGCGGCTATAAATATTGATAGCCCCTGGCCTGTCTACCAAAGGCAAGATTTCCTCAGGTGGTACTCTTCCTAGCCCCGAATGCTTACCGGCCTCAGAGCCCCCATATCAGTTCACCTAATCCAAGAATCCATGAGATAATGATTTACACCATCAATCCCTATCCACGTCTTGGACATGCTGAGATATTCTAGTCCAGTTACATTCTAATTAAGAGTGGCCTTTGCAACTACGTCCTTACCGCATGACGATTAAAACTGCACGGAAAATATCTTGACCACTTGGCGTGAGCTGCAATGACCAAGAATTAAACATCCTGGGAAATGACTCCAACTACAAGCATTTTCATATGTTTAAAAATGCCCCCTGTCCCCATTTCACGACATTAAACTGCACATCATCTCCCAAAATGCTCCCCATCCTTGACGCATGACGTCAAACTGCACGGAATTTAAAATTCTTTACATCCTTGACGCATGATGTTAAACTGGATGGTCAAACCTATCTTGGGTTCTATCAGTAATAGTGGTTTTCCCCTATCCCTTAGTGACTAGGATAGACCGGCACAAACCACCGCCTCACACCAGTGTGATAAGGGATTACTTCCCTCATTCCTAGGTAAATTATCCCTGATGTTTCTTCTGTATCCAGGCACCATCTCTTCATAAATCACACTCTATACCCAGAAGGAGATGAACCCTTTTAATCCACCCATGTTGGCCCCGAATCACAACTTACCTGAAGCTGCACAGCTATCAGAAGAATAAAATCATTGATCTAAGGAAACCTTTGATGACTATGCGTATCAAGCCCACAGCGGCTCTGCATATTGATCTCCCCTGGCCAGTCTACCAATGGCAAGATTTCCATAGGAAATGCTTCTCTCCATATGTCTCATGGCCTATGAGCCCCCATATCCACCCTGGGATTCAAAAAACCTTTGAGCTACATTTTACCAACCTCTTTCACAACCCTGCTTGAATACGCAGGAATGTCTCTGATGAGATTACCGAGAACTAGGATAATCCGTTCCATTTTAAAGAATGTCCAAGCTGCATGACATTAAACTGCGCCAAGATCCAACCATCTTCTACGCTAACTAAATTCATAGGACAGAGACCCTATGTCCACAATCATGATTAATACAGATGTTCCAAAACCCTTCCATACATCGTACAGCCTTTCTAATCCACCCATGGTTGTTTTCATATTCTCCATGCAAACCATGGTGGTTTCCATAATCCAGACTTCCCTGAAGTCCTCAGGACATTAGAAATGGAATGTCATTGACTTAAAGACACCTTTGCAAGACTATGCATACCATGCCCTCATCGGCTCTCCATATTGATCACCTCTGACCCTTATAACAAAGGCATGTCTTCTTTAGGTGATTCTTATCTTACATCTGCACTCCGGTACATCTCCCATGCCTCGATACAATCCCTACATGTCGTTAAAATCTAAAAATGATCCACCCACATGCATCTGAAGGGTATTGAGATATCTTTTAATCAACCAAACCTCATTGGGGCACTCACCCCCACCATATCTGGTCAAAACTGTTTAACCTAAAACATCAGTAATGATAGTCTTGTCGGAGGGAATTTAAACCGCTCACAAAAAGAGGAAAAAAGACCGTTAGGCTGAAAACGAGAAAAGGGAAACCTAAGAAAAAGTTGAGTCGTACCCGGTGGGTACACACCAAATGGGCTCAGCAAAAAATAGGGTATTAAAAAAAAAGTCAAAAAGTTTGTGGGGTTTTTCTACAAAACCCAAGCAATAGTCAAACTATGCTCGCTAGATCCCATGGTCCAGGAAAAAATTCAAGCTCGTTTCTATTTTATCATTTTACTGAATTATGATTAATTATAATCAGTGAGTTTTTATTTAGGCAACTGTTGATCTGGTAACAATCAAATTTTACAGCAAGGGGCGATCGACAGCAGATTGTATTCCATTTGGAAAAAAAGGAGGACCTCCACAAGCCGGATTCTCTCCTCTTCCATAACAAAATAGGAAAAACAAAATGTAAAAAAATATCTTCGACGATCAAAAACGATCCTAGCTCACACTCTGCATCAGATGAGAAACTGTGTGGCAATGATTATTGCAAGTTTGCTCTAGCACGGTCTTCTCCCTGGCCTCAACTTCAGCCAGCGAACAAGTATACCTCACCGTCATTTGGAGATCGTTGATCCCATTCCAAGTAGCTTCAAGGTTACCAGTCAGAGATGAAAAATGATCCCTCAACATCGATGCTCGAGCTTTGAATTCATGCAGCTCTGTAGATAGGGTGGTCGCCTCATCTTGAGAGCTCACCTCTAGTGCTAACAGGTGATGGAGCTTAATCATAGCTTCGTCAAATTATCGGGCCACGTAATGAGAGGAAGCGAGGTGGGAAAGTTTTTATTCACTTGAAGCAGCCTCCCCACAGGAAATGATGACCTTTCAGGTGAGAAAATGAAGTTGTCGATTTCCGAACCCACCTGACCCCAAACCTAGGAAGATTTTCCGAAGGGATTCAGTTTTAGTCGCCTTTTTAGTCAGAGGAGTTTCAGAAACAATCTAATAGATCTGGGGCCAGGACCACCTTCACAGTACTCGATGGTATACCATGACACGAGGGTCTTAGGTTTCATCGCTAGATAGTAGAGGAATGAAGTCCGACATTGCGGCCAACACAAACATGTGCACACTAGAAGATGGTTTCAGAACTGGAGGGTCAGATGCCTCCAGCCCTGGTTCGAGCTTAAGTCTAGTATCAGTGGGTGTAGCTTCGGGAATTACGTCATGGGGACCCTAAGTCACTAGGTCATCCTCATTTACATCCAAAAGGATTGGATCTGTCTGAACTTCGGTAGCATAGGGGTTGAAGGAGGAAGATTCCCTGAGCCGTTTTGACCTGCAAGCCATCGGTTGGACCTCCCTCAAAGGCAACGAAGACGGTGCGGTAGGAACCACAGCCGCATTAACCACCCATTTAGGAAATTACCAGATAGACTTACCCAAGATCCCATCTGGATAATTATTTCTCTACATTCTCACATATTCCAAGAATAGGATGGTAGCGGCTGCTATGTTAGGAAAAGGAATTATTGTTTCTGATCGCTCCCATATCCACATCAACCACCATTGACAGCGAGTGGCCAGATGCAGTCCTCAGGCCTAAGGATGTGGAAGGGAAACTTGGAGTTGCTTACATCCAAACTGGCGAGTAGAACGATATGGGGCATATAACTCACCTAGAGAAACCCTGTCAATCTGCACTAATAAAAACCCATCCCGTAGAGAAATCATGAAAGAACGCTCATCTAAGCTCCCCATATAGTCGTAAACCACAATGCTAGATGGGGTGGGGTAGGGAGTGAAAACGAACTCGGAAAAGTCACTCAGAAGCTTGATGACTTCATTAGAGCTGGGGGACATCAGACGAAATGCAGTTATATCAAGAAGGGTAGGCCGAAGTGTAGGAAGCGAGATGAATATGTTATGATGATACTCATAACAACAATAATGATCCACTACCCATAGATATAAGAATTGAAATGTACCACTCACATGATAGGGTGACCCTCCCTCATGCATGTGGCTCAGAAAATCGTAAATACGAGCCAAAGTGGGCACAACCAGATTCACCAGGTGGCCTCCCGCCAGCTCAGTTGCCATCATCAGGGTGCAAGCTCAGACAATTGGGTTGGTTTCCCAAGATGGGAATAGCCACCCACTAAAAAACATGGCAAAAATACCTACCATCCTGAGCATAGGCAGCACACCGGGGCACACCTCATAACCCCATAAAAGGTAGCTGCCCGCCTCGAGAACCACCCAGTAGGAACCTGAGATAGTTCTTGGTTGTTGAGAAGGATGAGTCATGGGGCACTTGATCATCAGCATTGGACCCGGGGTCTTCAGAAATAACCCTATCCAGCTACTATAGGGAATAATAGAGCGGGCACGCAAGGGCTGAACCAGTGACCGCTCCGCCATAACTAGTAGATACCTCGCCAAAGAATGCTCTCATTCAACATCGTCCCATGCATTAGTGGTGGGAAACAACTCTTCATACATCTCACCAATGATAAGATGCCCTCATAGTTGGTAGATTTCCCATAAAATAACATCAACTTCACCATGGGCAAGGTGAAATGTATTAGTGCTTGAACACCAGTGACTGGGCAAGTCAGGTAGGATCAAATCTGGTGGGTAAATGACATACTGGGAAGCCCACACTGCGGAATAAAAATTTTCCACCACTTCGAGTAACTTGGGAAATTCCTGGCAATGATAATGGACCTAGAAGGCCTAGGCCCGGTCATTTGAGAAATTCCCACCAGACCGAAGATCCCACCTAGGATTCCATCCTGTATCAGGATCCACTCGGGCATGGTTGACCAAGGAGGGGTATCTCTTGAGGACGGTTTCTTGGGATAATTCCTAAGTATATTGATCACTTTGAGTCCAAATGGGGCCTCTAAAAATAAAAGTTTCTTTTGGATTGGAATCAGAGATCATGTCTCCTGACTGGGAAAGGTTCGATTGAGTGAACTTCAGCAACACTTCCAGGCAAGGGGACGGAAGAACTGAGAAGAAAGAGGGGATAAAGACATTGTTTAGAAGGCCAAAACCATAAAATAGAAGACGATTTGATAGCAGATATCCTAGGAGCCCAGGGGAGAGTAAGTGCTTCAAAACACCATCATCGAGAATGATTGGATGGATAAGGTCCTCTTTGATGCTCTCAGCTCTATGAATCATAGCAAGACGTCTCCCTAGACCAATTGGAAGATCCTCGGAAGTAGGCCTGGGTGCAAGTTGAGGAGGAACCATATTTTCTCCCTGCATTATAAAAATGAGGAAAACGGTTAGTCCGGAATAATAAAATCTGTACATAAATACCATGTATATGGTAAAGGACTCTGTCAAGGAGCCTTCATGACGAGGTCCGTGAGTAGGCCTCAAAATGGGATTCATGACAACTGCATCCTGCAATCCAAACCTATGCGGATGAATTCCACGGTACTCTGGCTCGTGGAGCATTGGCTAGAAAACCGCGAACCAGGCTACTCTGTGGAATCTCAATCCCAGATTTAAATGTTTATGTTCAGATGACTTACGGAATTTTTAAAGTATGGAAGATTTCTGTTCGCAGACCATCAAAACCGTGTAGCAAGTTTCTACGCAGCCCATTGCAACTTAATTTTTAATTGATTAAAAGTGTTAGTTTGCAGCTGGGATATTGGTCTGCAGGTGAAGGCAGACGTGAATGAGGAATGGTTCACGGAAATGGAAGCTGGTTCACATACGTGGAGTTTTGTGATGGGGTGATCACGCAGAGGTGAAAAGAAAGATCTCCGTGTTCGCGAGGAATTCGGTAAATGACAATGTAAAGGTCCCCCATATTTATAGGTGTGGTCCCCTACCGGGTCCACCCCTCAACCACAAACTATCCACATTTCAGGACCACTCTACATTGGAATAGTCTTCTCTTCATTCCGATCGGACCCCATTCTGATGGCGGGGCATTTGTAGGGTCCTGAGAAATCTGAAAAAGAGAATGAGAATCCCCTTAATTCAAGAGATGATTCTACCCAATTCCCCTCAAAGAATTGGGAAAAAATGTGGAGAATACTGAAAGGTTGGAAAAAGATGAACCAGTCCGAGTACCAGTTCAATGTTGATGGTACGCAGCCAGATCAGCAACCCGCCCCCTCCGCGGACCTTTATCATTTAAGGAACAAAGGCGAGGGCCCTCCGTGAGCGCGAAGCAGGACGTGCATTAGGCCGGTCCACCATCACGAGCCACCCTAGTCACGAACCGCATCAGCGGTCCTGGACCATGTACGACGTCATTTGCGGAATAGAGGCGGAGCCTTACGAGGTTGCGAAGCACTCCCCAAACTAGTTTTGTTCTCTAGGAAGGTGCATTCAATACCCCCCCCCCCCGCGAGTTGCGGATTGACGAAGTCATCCTTCAACCGTGTTTTCGGTAATGGGTCTCCGCAAAAGGTGCCACATGACCACATATACATCTATTTCCTCATTCTATAAAAGGAGATTGAGGGGGAGAAGAGGGGGATCCATCAGATTCAGGTGTAAGTTTTTCGAAGGAAGGATCTTAGGATTTCGTAATCAGTGGTGTTCCAATTTGCAAACCAGAATAGGTATGACACTGGATATGAATTAATATGGAACAAAAAATGAATAACCAATTGGTGAACCGATAACATAAAATAAAACGAAAAAGATGACCGCTAGCAAAGGAACCTCCGCAGAAGTACTTCCCGCGGACCAGGGTGTCTATTTCCCTTTTTCGATCCAACACACCGCGTAGCACCCTCCTTCACTGGCAAAGCCCTGACTGAAGAACCCCCGACCAGCAGTGCCCCTGGGAGCTGTTGCTCGTGTAGAATCCCCCGCATAACATCCAGGTACGTGGGCCAAACCCGAACCCACGTACCACCCTGGTACGCGGGATACCTATCAGTCCACGCACTACCCTGTTATCTGGGTGGCTTCTCCAGCCCCGTAGCAGACCCCTACGTGAAGGGAGCCACTCATCACACACCCATGAGGCCCGCCAAATCCTTCGGTGTTCCCATTCCCCGAGTCAGATAAAATCCTTCCAATTCGGCCTGATCCTTCGCAATACCTTTACTGTACTGTTCATTGTCCCTGATCCAAGACTTCTATCGAAGACACCGTATTCATATGATGCAATCTCTTGGCACATCAATGCACTACTTTGAGTTCACATACCCACGATAGGCGAGAGTAAAGTGGTTTCTCCATCCCTTGAGCGGGTTTCCAAAATGCTCATGGGTTCACATAACCACGTTAGTGTAGGGACCGAGATCGGGAGTCCCCTTTCTGCCTCTCCACTTTCCCAGAGTGGGGGACCCCTCTTGAGTTTCCATTCGGTGCCAGAGGTGAGTAATTCTCCCCTCTTCTGAGAGTGACGAGGCATCCTCCTTGGTGTAAGCCCCTATCCTTTCTTGCAGGAGGTAGCACACATGCACCTCCGCACATCCTTGGTGCCAAGAACTAAGAGGGTAGATGGACACATGGGTTTTTGTTACCCATTCCCTCTCGCGCTGGGATTTGTCAGCATCGGGCCTCCATCCTGTAGTAAGTCCCAATCTCCATTTCTCTGGGCCGCTCCATGTGTAAGCCCCACTCTGTTTCCCATAGACGCACCTTTCGCGATGTGATAGTCAGGTCTCTGTTGCCTCTTGATTCTTACAAAAAGCATGACTCATGTGGGCTTAGAGTAAGCACTAATCCTGACCCCAACCACCTCTTAACTACGAGGACTTTGATCCATTTTAAGGCATGGTATATAGGAATCCTCCAAGAGGTTCAAGCCCACCACCTAGTCATTCCGACCCCTTCACATCGGTTCACCAACTCTATGGGATGCCTCAGAGTGTAAGCCCCGATCCTTCCACCCATATGACATTAAACTATGCTACCGAACTACGTGGATTCTGATTCCTCTCATGAGGATACTTAGGAAGCCCGTATCACGGGTTCGATCCAAACGCTCAAGTCATTATCTGTTCCCCCTGGATGACAATAAATTCTAGGGTGCCCAGTCATGAGGCATCAAACCAGTGTCGTCTCAATGAATCCAAACTCCTCAGAGTCATTAATCAAATGAGTGATGGTAATCCTTGGGCCTAAATAATAATGAATCCCTGAATTTAGCTGACCTTTTCCAACCATGAGTAATAGGAAGATACTATGATTGGTTAAAAACCAATGATTCACGAACATATGAATATGTCTTAAATATAAATGAGAGTCCTCAAACAGGCAATAATTCCCCCACTAAAAGGGTGCGATGAGTCCGACTTCCCATCCTCTCGACCAATGTGAATTCTTAAGAATCGCTGGCCAAATCACCCAGAAAATACCTACCTTTAGAAAGTAGGTCCACATATCGTTGGATATGGAACCGTTGGGCATTTCGAAACGAAGAACGACATACCCGACCTTCGCGATTGAGAAAAGCTCAGCCCTCCGTGAGATCATCAGTCTGGCGCGTCGGTCCACTCCATTCAATTCATTGCGAAACAATCTCTTATTTCCCTCCCTGTATGATAGAGGCTAATGCCTAGTGGCCAAGTCTAATTAGGATTTCATGGGGTGAGTATGACTTTGTTATCATAGTGTGAAAAATGGAATTATATAAAGTAGATAAAATATATCTAAGTATAAATATCTAAAAAAATGAAATAATGATCTGATAAGTAAACATGTAACCCATTCTATAAGAGAATTCATTAGACCACAATTAGAGATTCTTACACATTAGTATCATATATAACAGTCCCAATATAACAAAAATATAAAAACTGATAGAATCCATTATAATACCTAGTAGGTTCTAGTACTATCTCAGTTACCATCACCAAGCAACATTGAATCCCTGATCAAGCTTCTACCATATGATGCTTTCCCTTATCTAAACATTCATAAATTATGTCTTCTTGTGTACCAATAGAATGCCTATACAGGCTATGTGCAAAAATCGGTTGACCCACGTGAATGGTGTCTAAAATCATATATAGTTTGATCTAACTTATTTCATGTTGGTATATGTTATAATGTGTGTAGGTAAAGAAATTATCTAAATAAAGTAAAAAAACCTCATACTAAATGGTTAACAATTACAACTATATCAAATATACATGATTTACCTAGTTCAAGATGTATTTGGGAATAATCTTTTAAAATTCCATCAATATTCACTAAAAGAAATATATGATCCCATCTGAGTCTTCAAAATATAAAATATCATGTAGAATCGATGTACTCATTCTTGAATTCTTGGCCTATATACCAGGAAATCCCAATGAAGGTCATCCCAATATTACCAATTATGTTTCCTTTTACGTAATCAGGAACAATGGATCACATCTTGGAATTCCCATATATTTACCATCATATCCATGTTTTCCATCGTGACATTCCCATTCATTTGGGTAATCTAACACATAACCATGTTTTATGTTAATGTGTATTTAAGACCAAATAAAAACTCAAGGAATCTTTTATTACCTCCCTTTTCAAACATTCAATTTTATTGTTACTTAAAAAATTATTCTAAAAAACCCCAATTAAGAAATTATTTTATAATGGACATGCCATGTACCCATTTCCAAAATTGTTAAGAACCTTATATTTATAATAAAAAAACTATAAGAAGTACAAATGAACAATCTAAACACTCTCAAACACTTATATGATATGTTATCAAGAAAATGACATGCCATTGGAGTATGTTTATTAGTAATCAATAGGATCATAATCGATGTGTTCCCTAAAACATTGGGGAATTTCATGTTATATGTATAAAAAGGTAATTTAATGTTATTTAATAGTGTCTAGATGCATTTTTGGATAAAACTAATTTAATATATGTTATACATCAAATTAACTATAAAATGGTATGATTACATGAATGATATTGAATATAAAAATTAAGAAACCTTGGGTGATATCTCTAAGACCACATACCGTAGGTTAGTGGAGGTGACCTAGTCAAGTACTGGATTATGTTCTAGAGGATACAGAAGGAAATGATATACTTTAAAAAACTCCCAGAATGTACACTATATTATCCTTAATTAATAAGATCACACTTGAAAATATATTTAATGAATAAATTATGAAGGATCACTCATAGAATTACCTCAATCCTTCAATATCCTGAAACAAATCATAATTAAATAGAGAAATAAAGGAGTACATCTAACTGATAATGAGTGAGTGACAAGGAATCGACTAAAGGATAAAATAAAAATTAAAGGGTTAAAATTTGATTAGACTTATGATATGAAAATGAGAAACTAAAATTTTTACAAATATTATATTTGGTTATTTTTTTCCTTCACTTTTGGCCAAATCATGTGTGAATTATGAAAAATGAATTTTATAGAAACTCCACCCCCTATATGGTTAGGTGGGATGTTAGTTAATTAATTTTACAAATCATATAGAATGGATATTTAAAAACGAGTATAATTTTTCATGGATTCAAATCCCTCATAACAATTTTAAAAAAAACGTTGATTCACACTTTTACAATTAATCATGTTACAGTACTTGGTAAGCAGATTCTGTGTGTTAACCATTTTCATGGTCCTCCTTTCCTAAAACTAGAAATTATAACCATTGGAATTTTGAAATACTGATAAGGAAATTATATTATCCTAAAAAGAGTAAAAAAACATAAAAATGGTAAAACATTTGCTCTTAGGGAAAAACTATTCAAGCATATACCTCTTATAAGAATCAAAATCATGAATAACATAATAATAAACCATTAATGTGTATAATATAAGGATATAAGAGAATTAACATTCCATTTAACTTAATATAAACATGGGAATGAATTTATTTTCATGGAAACATCCATAAAATAACATTCTTAAAAAAATATAGAGGAAGATAGTGGATGTAATCAAGAAAAAAAATCCATAGGGAAGAAAAAGAATGATTAAATGATGTTTACATACAAGAAAATAACTTCTAAAAAGTAATTAAAAATACTATTCAAAAACAGGGGGATATATAATTTTCATTTGATATCCTTTAGAAAAATAAATTTCACATAAAAATGGGATGGTAATTTTCTTCTAAAACCCATGTAATCTTGTAAATGAATATTAAAAATTTATTAATGAAAAAAATTAAATTTTCCTCACTCTTTTAATGTTAAAAAATATTTTCTCACATATTGTTAAAAATTAAAATATACATCACATGTAAAAACTTCTGATGATTTATTTAAAACAAATTACATTAAAACTATTATTTGTTGAAAATGACTTTAGAAATCATTGGAGAGTAGAAAATAATAATTATTAAGCATTGTAATCAATACAGACATCGAAGAAAAATATTCGCATAAAAAAAATAAAAAATAATGTTATCATTTCAAAAAATAATTATTTCTTGTTTTTGATTGAGAAATATTGAAAAAATAGAAAAAAATGAAAAAAAACTTAAATAAGTAGAGTATAATAATATATATTGGGTTTAATATAGAGTTATTATATATTTTCTCCAATCGAGATTTAATTATTTAAAATCTTGAATTAAAATTAGATTGCAACATAAACACTTAACTCTAGTCCATAATTGATTTTTATGCACTATAAACGATTTCATAATAAATTTATACAAATTATAATTGTATTTTAGAGCCATATTCATACTTAAATTACTATATATCATTTTTTATAATCTGTATTCATTTATTTATAACAATTCATAATTAATGATAACATCAAATTGTCAATTTTTTACCTATCCATGCATGTTTAGATTGATGGTTCTAGTCCAAGAACCTTGTTCATGGTTATATAATAATTAAATTTTCATAAATATAATAATTATTTATTATATACACTATTATGACCAAATATTCAAGTTAACAATTAAAAATAAATTGAATAAGTTATTTTAGGTTGTCATTTGAACTTATGCATAGGGGTTTCTCCCATATATAAATGAATGTAATGAAAGAATAGTATAGAATAATTTATAAATAAATATAAAAAAAATTATTTCATATAATATTTAATCATTATGTTCATATTTAGAGGTATCTATGAAATACAACAATTAATAATGAAAAATATCATTTTATGGAGGTGGTAGACCGCAGAAACACATGAGGGATGTTTTAATTTTCCATTTCATGGAAATGATAAATAAAATTTTTGTACTATTAACATAAAAAAATTTATTTATCATATGTATATACTTACAATTTTTTATATGGTTGTGGAAGATTTTTTCATGTTTATAAAGAAATCTAGTTGGAAATGATCAGTAAGAACATATACATATTCCTTGGATAATCTCCTTTGAAAAACATATTAAAAAAATCTTTGAGGGGTATTTTTGGAATAAAATAACATCTAGAAAATTGGGGAGGGTTTGGATTGTTTTTAAATAATATTCAAAAGGAGGTGATTATCTTGCGTGTAAATGATATTTTAGGATATTCCATTTGTAATTTAATGTAGATGAGCCCCTGTAAATACCATTAACATTAAAAGATATAAGGTCATAATAAGGTGAATGTGGAACTCAGTGGAAAATGATTTAGATATATGATAATAAGTTGAAATTCAATCTACCTATAATATTTACAATTTTTAGTGATGTTTCAATATTTATATTTTAGATTATCCCCAAGGATAACCTTTTTGACCCTTACCAAGCTGACATGTTTTTTTACCATGTTAATTTTTCATTATTAATTAAAATTAGGTTGAACATATTACAGAATATATATTATTCTTATTAAAAACATTAATCCAGTTTAAGAAATACAGTTTCTATAGGTCTATGAAATGTATTCTAATATCCATGCACAAAACACGTAAAATTTTTTTTACAAAACTATATTTTTGTGCATAGAAATGAATTTATTCTCATTCATTTCCAAATAAATACCAATAAATGAATGATAATTTTTATTAGTTATTATTTAAAATAAAATTTTCAATAAAAAATTTGTAACATGTTATTATTTTAATTAATTAATATAAAATTACTTTATGAACCTGATTACGAATATTTTCAATAAATATTTCTTTTTTACATTTAAATGAATTTTTATTCATTTTTAACGATTTTTCTAAGTAATATGTGAATTGTTAATCATTTTTAATATTTTTTTAAAAAATAATATTCCATATTTTTGAAACACTAAATAATAGAAAATGTGCCATAAATATAACATATCTGAAAAAACATTATTTATTAAAAAAATCATTTAACCAAGAATAAATAATGATAAGCATAATATATTAACTATATTATTTGTGCAATTATAGTTCCATTAAATTAATTATAATATATTTCATTTTGAAGGGTAAGATATCATTATTCAAAAATGTTCAGTGTTTTCTTCATCCAAAGCTATCAAATTCATTGAATTTATTAAAGATAAATAGAATCCAAATTTCGAGGTGATATATTTTCACCGTTTTTCTAATAAAAGTGATGGGTTTTACTAAATTTAATGAAAAATTTTCTTATATAGATTTATTTTTAGATGTTTCACATATTGTTATAATTTCGTATTAGATTCTGCTATACTTTTCAAATATAGATATTACATCATAATAGATTAATAATAATCAATTAACATTACGATCCATGCTAGAATATTATTTTTTAATCGTCTATGAAAACATGGATGCATAATTAACTTCTTAATAAGTGATCAAGAAAATCTACCACAATGTTATTCATAAAGAATTCCTTTCTTGAAAATATCATGTCCAATATCATTCTTTATAAAATGATGAAAAGGAACATAAGAATGGGTCATCTTTTATGTGTTATAAGGGTAATCACAGAATATATCAATGAACAGAATTTCTTAACATGATGATAAGAGTATGAGAACATGAAAATAAAAGTTGGATACCAAAAAATGTTTGTAATTGATCTAAATCATAAATCATGGTATATTTATTAGAATATGATAGTATATTAATCATAAAATAATTAAATAATATCATCAACGAAAGCATAACATTGGAATAAAGATTAAGATTATGTTAGGCACATATGCATAGAAAATCATTTCGTTAGTAGTCAAAAGATATCTAACGGTCAATAATTTTATATTAGGTTCACTACCCTTTCTTTATTATTATTCTAGGTTCACTCCCAATACAATTTTTGTGGATATTGTTCTATACTAGAATAGGATAAAACCCTATTTCAGACCTTATATTCCCTTTACATATTCATCATTAACCAATGCATTAGAGGGATATATAATTCTCGGCCCAACCATAAAATTTTTCTAAACTATTCATATATATTCCAAAATATCATAAAACATTCATCATATCACAACCAATAATAATAAAATTATTTTCATGAACATTTCATCATTTCATTATTGAACGACCACATAAAAAGAAATGAGGTTTATAACAAAACTAACATATGGGAATGAAATAGGTTTCATAGAATAGACCACATAACATTATCATCATATGAAATAAAAATAAATAAATTCAATTTCATCAATTGATCAAAAATAATGTATATCATAGTTAATATTAATAATTTTATCATAAAATTAAAATTCTCTAAAAAGATGAATAATGTATTTGTTGAGGAAATAAAATTTTCACTTTAAAATCAAATAATAATATTTTAACAATTTTATAAATATTATATAAAATAGTATTAATATAAGAACATAGGAATAATGTACTTGATACATCAAATTATTTAATTTCCATAATAGTTGGAAATTCAGTTTATGTGTTGTACCGTAAAAAAATATTCCTTTCATAATTTCCATAAAAAATACATAGGTAAATATTTTGAAAAAATGAAAACTATATAAATTATTAACGTTAGATCAGAATATCTATAGTGACAAAACTATTGGGGTTGAATTGTTATTTGTTATTAATTTTACATTTTTTTTTGAATTCACATTAACAGTAGATAGAGCTTGTGACATTTCTGTATAAGAATATATATGTAGCAGATAATAAATAAAGAACAAGCCACTACAATTTGTAGTGGCTCGGTGAATGAAGGTCCCATGTTATACTCCACTAATCAACGTATTTTAAGTCTTAGTGAATTTCACAATTAAGGTCATTGTATCATAAGACTGATCCATAACCAAGGGAAAACAATTGTCACCCTTACAAACAAAGGATTATAAAACAGCGTCGTATGGTTCTTTTAAGTGGAACCAATAAAACCATAGCTTAGTGCGGGAAACTGACAGTCAACCAAGACTAAATACGAGCATTTGAAACTCAAGATAGATAAGATTTATTTTGGTAACGAATAAATTTATCTCACAGTTGCAACAACATCAACTAATAAAAGATGAATCTTGATTTCAGAACAACAATAATCATGAAATATATCTGAAGAGAGCAAGATTCACAAGAGAACATTGATTTAAAGAAATTCAACATGAACAAAGCTTCGTGATTCCAGATTTGAACATGTATATCTCCGAAATGTAGTCCTTGAATCTGATATTCTTGATCGTTAAGTAGTGAATTAATTTTTTACATGAAATTTGGAAGAATACGAGTTATATATATCACCAATAAATATTCAAATCAACGTATCATATAACCGATGCACAAAGATATATATAACAATATATCTCGTAGAAATATTTTAGACCCACAAAAATGGCCTGATAAATAGAGAGAATTAAAATTCAAATAATACAACTCAGAGTAATTGTAACGTCCCTTAAGGATAGGAAAGTAAATCAATGTTGTAAATGGGTCTTTAAAATATTCAAAATGAGCTTTGAATCAATCAAAATCGAGTTTTAAATTGCTCTAGAATTCTGCAAAGACTGTTGAAAAATTTGTAGAAACAAACATGAATTCAAATTTCTCATGTTGAAAAGTCAAATGAAAGGTTACTTCACAAGGCGAACAAATATTAGACGTGGGGTTCAACTTCATAAAGTATGGTTGAGGATCTATATGTTTTTCCATGTAAGCATAGATCTCTGAACATAAAATTGATAATCCATTCATCCAATTTTATAAACGTATGGTTGACAATGTATGGTTGATCATAAAATTAAGGTTGATGATCCATAAGTTTGTAAAGTTCCATACTGATGTAGGGGTTTTTAACCATACATTCCTATTCTGGAAAACGTATTGTTCATATCCATACGTAATGTTCCTTAACCATAAGCTTCATCAAACGTAATTATGATTAGCCATATGTTTCATCAATCATAAGGTACATTCTATATGATACTTTCTTCTAGGTATTTAATGAATAGTACTTCCAGTAAATGAAAAAGAGGGAACAATGTTTCCAGAATATGATTAATAGTGTTCCAAACACTTTAACGAATATTTATTGAAAATAAATATTTGAATATTATTTCATGATAGTAATTAATCAAGAATATAAATTTCCTTAAATACGGTCTAAATAAAATCATTAGTGAAATACCAAGGTTATTTTTGAGCATCATAATCATTAATATTTATAGAGTATTTTTGACATAATACATTCCCAAAAATATCCCCATTTTTTATAATCATAAAAACCCATAAATTAAAATTATAATCTTATCAAAATTTATTTATAATTAAAAAATAATAATTTATATTTGACAGAATTATTTCGATAAAGAAGAAATATTTTAACTTCTCTTCCAAAGATAGATTTCAATGAAATGTTTGAATGTATCTAAATAAAATTTTGCCTCATCTAATTTCTCCCAAATAAATATTTTTTGAATTATTTCACTAAGTAAGAAAAATTTAAATTTCTCAAATAAAAGAGTAAAATAAATGTTGTATTTTTCTAAATTTCTCCCCCTTTTGTGATATAAATAAATATATTATAGAAAAATACTAAAAAACATTTAGTGATGAATAGAATAAGAATTGAATGTTATAGGTAACTATAATGAATAATGAGAAATAGATTTTGAATTTAGAAAAAAATTGAAAAGTATGTATAATAATGAAATACAATATACAGATAGTAGAATAATTCATTGATTATTAATGAAATTAATACAAGAAATTTTGTAATAGAGAAAAAAAATATCATTAATATGGGTCAAGGTAAGAAAGAAAATGAAGGCTAAGGATTGGCTGGATGAGAACTCTGTATAGATTCAAACATGTCCTTCAGATCAGCCATATTCTATCTCATCTTCTTCATCAAGCTCTATCGTAGATGGATTATCAAATTCCCGTCATTATTATTATTTTTTATTTTTTTTCACTCCAAAATAATTTTTTTTATTCAACAAAAGGCGCAAGGCACCATCAAAACAAAAACCCCAAGATTATTATTGACATACATATTCTCCAAAATGTTGAATTTAAGGAACACATAAAGTTATTCCTCTTTCTTCATAAACAACTCCAACTTCTTTGAAAACTCACCTCGCATCAATTGAAGGCTAGGTTCTCCCAGATTTAATTGATAACAAGGAATATTTGATTGTGCAATAAAACTGATAGAGTAGAACTATTACACTGAATATCCTATTGTATAATTTTTAAATCTTTCATAATGGATATAATGGACTGAAATCATCTAATTAAATCTAGACTTGTTGTAGGGGTAGGAGTAGATGCACTGGCCTGAGTCAATGAACCTTTCACATATTTAAAATAACTTCCCAAGTACCATTTTAATTATGCAAAATATATTTTTGAAAAAACTTTAGATATGATCTTCCCAATCCCATTTAACATATATCCATTGAAGGCATCGAAATCCCTTCTAAAAACAATATTATCATTATGCTCCTAATCATTTCTATTTTAAGTTCCTTCCTCATATTGGCATTATCCTCTTGAGACTTATTGAATTTCATCATAACTTCTTCAACATGATGAGTTAATGAATCTGATTCCCACTCATCTGCATTCATATCTTTATTTTTATTTTTAGAAGGAAAGGAATATGCCACTATTTTTATTACATATTCTTCACAAGAAAATTAATGATTATCAAAAACACCGTTCGTCCCACTAGAAATACAATATGACCATACCTCACTCTGATCTACCAATAAAGGTTGTATTTAAATAATTTATTCTTGTAAAAGCTTCCTTTCATTAACATCTTGTTTCCCAATAACTCCTTCACTCACAATATTAGATTGAAAATATTCAGATTGAGTATTTTATTATTAATTTATTTCAACCAGATATCTTTTGTGTACTTGTTCACTCACCAAAGGTACATTCTCTAGCTCTCTAGCTTGACTCTCCACTAGAACATCATCTTCAACAATAGTTTCTTTCAAATGAACTAAGCATGTTACCTCTCCAGAATCCAATATTCACTCTTTAACTTGAGAAGCATCTCTTTTTCTGGGTTTCATAACAAGAAATTATTGACCTTGTTCTTCCTTTTCTCATTCAGTGATAAATCTAAACGTTCTCTTAGATGGTTTTGAAACTGCATCTACATGAGATTTAGCTACTCCCTCCCTTCAAACACGAGCTTGCTCCCCCTAATCAAAACCTCGTGAGCTCTGTTCTTCTTTAGCTCCAAGAAGAAATTTGTATCCTTTCACAGTGCTCTAGAAAAATCCATGTTTTGTTAATGTTACAGCATTCCACAAATTAAAATAATGACATTTTACTCTTCCCTCAACCAGTCTGATCATATCTTTCATAAACGAAATCCTTGAAATTATCCATCCATATGGATAAAAATTTATTTTCCCATTTGGTGAACAAAATTAATAAAGACATATAATCAAATTCCTCGGAAAATTTAATTTCATATCACTCATAAAAATAAACATTATATACATGTCTCAGTAACAGATCTTCTCCATCTCATCCATCCATGGCGTTGTTGCAGTCTGAATAAATTTTACCAAAATATTATGATCAGGTTCTAAATCCTCCAAAAATATCTTTTTGAGGTGTGTTTAGTTCAACAGAAAAGATGTAATGTCCTCATAATAATGGTCCTTATCTCTAATTGATGTAATATCACAATGAAAAACTCTTTCATGTGGACAATTCAAAATTTTCACAACCTCAGTAGATGAAATAGAGAAATCTCTATCATTAATACTAGTAAAAATAATGTCATCGGTATCTCTGAAAATATACTGCACACTCTTATCCAGTGAATTATGTTCTACCTCAGAATGAAAATCTGAGTTTATGTCATTGAATGTTGTCTGGGACATTGAGAAGATTGTGTTTGCTTCAGAAGTATGTTCTTTTGGCATAACCAGCCGAAAAAATCACCTTTCCATAAATATTTGTTTTGTCAGAAATTCATTAACGATTCCGTTTACTTACTTATCCTTCTTCGAGTATCTTGGACTTATTCCATGATAATGATCTGAAAATATAAGGTTTTCAGATTCAAGGGTTTGGAAGGATAAAGAGAGAAGAATAACCAAAACTGTTTTTTTTCGGGTAAACATGATTTGGGGGATGAAGGGTTTGAAAAATGAACGGTTTATGAAAAATGAAATCTATCATCATTTCTTGTATCATAGAATAATTATTACGAAAACATAATAATTACTCAGTGAAAATAAACTTAAGTTTATAAGTTTTAATCGAAATACCACAAGATAAAAATAATAAATATAAATAAAATTTACTGAATTAAATTAGGCATAAATTAAACAAAATAAAATAAAATAAAATAAATATAATAAAACAAATATTAAAATAAAAATTAAATAAAACTAAATCCCCCTTTAGAAAATAAAAATAAGTTGTGGGTAGAGGTTTAGTAAAAATATCAGCTAATTGATATTTATTATTAACAAAATCTAATGATATATCTTTTTTAAGAACATGATTTCATAGGAAATGAAGTCTAATGTCAATATGTTTAGTTCCTGAATGACTAATTGGATTTTTTAAAATTTCGATAGCACTTGTATTATCACATAAAATAGTTTCATTGTTAAAATTTAGTTCAAACACCATTTGAGTGTTTTTCATCCATATCACTTGTGCACAAAAAATTCTTGCAGATACATAGACTACTATGCTTGTTGATAGTGCAACCGAGTGTTTCTTCTAACTTGACCAAGACACTAATGAATTTCCAAAAAAGTGTCAGGTTCTTAAGGTGAATTTTCTATCAAACATACATCCTACAAAATCAACATCTGAATATGATAATAAATTAAAATAATATGTTTTTTTGATAAAGAAGAGATTTATTAACCTTCCCTTTTAAATATATGAAAATCCTTTTTACAACAGTAAAATAGGATTCTTTTGGATTTAATTGAAATATATCACGAAGACATACTAAAAACATCATAATAGGTCTGCTAGTAGTAAGATATTGTAAACTTCCAATCATACCTCTATATAAATTTTTTTCCTTTGGTATTCTAGCTTCATCAATATCAAGTTTAAATTTAATACAATGGGAGTTGAATATGTTTTGTTGTTCTCAAGACCAATATTTTTCTATAAATAAGTTATGTATTTGCATTGATTTAAAACATTTTTAAAATCTTATCAATAAATTTGAAGGCCAAAAAAAATTTAATTATTTGAACACGCTTATTTAAAAATCATTTATCATATGTTCTGAAAAATCATTGTAATGTTTTTTATTTGTTGATCAAAAAATTAATATCATCAAAATAGAATTGAACTAATAAAAAATTAGAAAAAAAAATTTTCTTAAAGAGGTTTGGGTCTTCCAAACCAACAGTAAAACCATTTTCAATGGAAATGAACTTAATATTTCATACCGTGCTCTAGGTGCTTGTTTAAGGTCATAGACAGGTTTAGTATGTTTAAAAACAAAATCTAGGTATTGAAATTTTCAAAACTATGAGGTTTCTCAATATAAGCATCCTCAATTAAATTTCAATTTACAAAGGCATAGTTTATATCAATTTCACATAATTTAGAATTTATATGAGATACATAGGCTGAAAGTCATCTTATTGATTCTAGTCTAGCTACAGGTATGATGGTTTCATCATTATCTATACCTTTTGTTTGATTTCATCCACTGTATACTAGTATATATTTGTTTGTAGTTATAATTCTTTGATCATATTGTTTATTTCTAAACACCCTTTTACTTCCTATAACTAGATGACTTAATATTTTTTTAACTAACTTCCATACGTTGTTTCTTTTAAACTGATTTAGCTCTTCCTGCACTACTAATAACCAACTTTCATCTTCCTAGGACTCTTCAAAAGAATTAGGTTCAAGATGAAATAGAAATGCAGAAAATTATACTAGGTTTCCTACACATGTCATAGTTTGTATTCCTTTGCCTAGATATCTTATAAAAGTATCTAAATGGTTATTCTCTAGGAATCTAGACTTTCTAGGAAGAGTACTTCTATGTTCATCGGTATCATGTTATTTGAAATTGTTCTATATTTTATTTTTATTTTCAAAATTATTTTTCATGCTACCCAATCTCATGTTGTTATAAGAATCATCAACTCTATCTGTTTGATCTTTTCCTTTATTAAAAGGATTAGTTTCATAAAACATTACATGAAATGACTCTTCAAAAATTCTTGACTTTTTATTAAACATTCTATAATCCTTAGATGTTGTAGAGTATCCTATGAATATTCCTTCATCATCTTTTAGATCAAACTTTACAAGATTATATTTGGTATTCAAGATGTATACCATGCATCCAAAACCATATAGTAATATATTACAGGGATTCTTTTAATCCAAAGTTCATAAGGAATGTTTTTTAAAATAGGTCTAATTGAAACTCTATTTATAATATAACATAAATTGCTAACATATTTTGACCAAAACTAGGTTGGAAGACTGTATTCATTCACCACTATTCAATCCATTTCATGAATAGTTTTGTTTCTTCTTTTAACAATTTCATTTTTTGAGGTGTTCTTGGTGTAGAGAAGGTGTGTTTAATACCCATATTTGAGAAAAAAATTAAATTATTGATTCTAAAACTCTTATTGATGATCACTTCTTAATGAAATTATCTTAAAAACATTCTCATTTTCAAATGTTTTATAAAAACAATAAAAAATAGAAAAAGCATCATTTTTTAGTTTTAGAAATTATTCCTATGTAAATATAGAATAATAATCAAATAAAACATATAAATATAATTTACCAGCCAATCATGATATTATAGATGGTCCAAGGAAATACATATGATTATGTTCTACATGCTTTGATCTTGCAATTTTGTTAGCAGATTTGAAGGAGGATTTATATTGCTTGCCTATTTGACATGCATCACAGAATCTATCAAAATAAAATTTAAGAATTGGTAAATTTGAAACTAATTGTTTCTTAGATAACTTATGTAAAGAAAAATTATTACAATTATCAATACTTTTATGCCAAATCCATGGGTCAATTACAATCGTAGTCAAACAGTTCACTTTCTGTTCACCCAATGAATTTAAATCCGAAGTATAGACACTATCTATTCTGGGTGATCTAAATTTATGTAAATTATTTTTAAAAACAAAACAATAGTTATTAAAAAAATCAATATATTATCCACCATCACATAGTTGATAGATACTTATCGGATTGTGATTTAGTAATTCTATGTAGATTACATTATTAGTTGAGGCAGTATCTTAATATCAAACTGTTCCAAGCCTAATAATTTTTCCTTTAGCATTGTCACAGAAGGTGACTAGGCCTCTATCTATTTTGGTTAGAGTAGAAAAAATTGATGAATATCCACTCATATATTTTGAACATAAACTGTCCATATGCCATGTATCTTTTCCACTTCTTCGGCTTGTTACCTACTAGGTCAACTTAAACAATGATTTTTTTTGGTACCCATATCTTTTTCGGTCAGACATTATTAGCTATAAAAGACATAGGAATCCCAACAGATCTATTTTTATCCACACTATTATAATTAATAATATTTATTACTCATGAATAATGAACATGTTTGACAACAATTAATTGAGGTTTTCTTAAATATCATTCATTAGAATAATGTTAATTAGTACCACAATAAAAACATTTAATAGTAGACATTCTTTTTCTGTTAGAACCAGGAACTAAATATTTTTTGTACAGCTTGGGTTTTTCTACTTTACTGCCTATAACAAATCATTTTTTAATTAATGTTTTACCAAGAATTTCATTTAGTTCATTTTAACCTTTTGAAAATATAATATCAATTATTTTAAAAGCTTCTACATCATCCTGTAGTTTTTTATATTATATTCATGGTCAGTACAGTTTGTAGTTGATGAACTAAATTTATCAATTAATTCTTTATGTGGTTTATGTAATGAATCTATTTCTCTTAAAATATCATTATGAATATTTTCATAATGATTTTTGTTTTATTAAAAGAGATACATATCTTTCATCTAGGATAGTGAAGTAGGCATTCATATTATCAATTGAGTAACTAGAATCAAAATCACATGAATCGTAGGATTATACCTTCCCTTATTCAGCCACAATGAACATATTATCTTTCATATTCAATTATTCAATCTCTAAATCAGAGATTGATAGACTCTTGGAGTCTCTGGAAACACTCCAAGTAGACTTCAGATCTCCTTTTCCTTTTTCTCATAATTATAATTCTTCTGATATTTGTTTTTAGTCTTTCTCTTCTCTTATTTCAATTGAGGATAATTAGGTCTTAAATGACCCTGTTTTTTCATTTATAAAATCTTAATTCCCTTGAATATATCTCATCTATTTGGAAGGTTCTTCTCAATCCTTTCTTATTTCTATAAAATTTATTGAATTTTATTGTTATTTGAGCCAGCTCAACTTCAATGATATATGAGTCTGAATTTCTTTCTTATTGTTTCATTTTTCTATTCTACTTTTGGGTGACAACATTTATAGTAGTGTTATCCTTTTTGACTATAACATTGTGATATTCAACATTAGATTCAATTTCAGCATCATAAATCATTAAAGATACAATAAATTCTCTCATTGGCATATTCTCAAAAGGTGTTGATTGGAGGATTTTAGTAGAAATTATATTCCTTTTAACTGGTAGAACTCTTTGAACATTCAAAACTTGATCAGGTTGGATGATAGACTCTCCTAGAGATGTTATATTTTTAGTAATTTCTGTCAGCCTTCCATTCATCTATGAAATTCTCTCTCCTTCAACCATTTTGAATTTATAAAACATTATTATTTTTTAGTATATCTCATTTTTTAACATTATATGTTCCTTTATATGCTACTGGAATTGTATTCCACATTTCATTGGCTACTGGGAATTGTGATACAAAGTTATATTCATTAGGTCCAAGACCACAAATAATGGAATTAATTGATTTTGAATTCATATCATACTCATCCTCTTTAGTAGTCGACCATGATTCAAGTTTTCAGTAATTGTGTATAGAGTATTAATATTTGAGTGTACTCTAATTCCAAATTTTTATATGTAGATTATCATTCGTGACTTACGACACCCATTCTTCACACCATTTAAATATGGAGGACAAACCATTGATATTACTTTCTTGAGATTCTCCATTGCCATCACTAATAAAGATCTTATGCCTTTATCTTTCTATAGCTTTAATGAAAATCACAACATTTGATAATAAATGTTAGGTTGAAATAGCTATAGTGATAACAAAGAGGAGGTGTATTTTGTTTTTTTTAGAATTTCAATATTTCGTCAATTCACATAAATAGTAGATAGAGCTTTCGATATTTCTGTATAAGAATATATATCAAGTGGATAAAAAATAAAGAACAAGGAAAATAAATTTATAGTGTTTTGGGGCATGAAGGTCCCCTAGTACACTCCACCAATCAACCTCTCATTAAGCCTGGTGAATTCGACTAGTAAGGTCCACATTTCATTAGACTGATCCACAACTAAGTGTAGGAATTTTCCACCCTTACAAACAATTTCTTATAAAACAGATACTTCTTGTTCTTTTATAGGGAACCAATAAAACCACATCTTAGGGCGAGAAGATGAAACTCAACCATGACTACATACGAGCAGCTGTAACTCATGATAAAAAAGATATAGTGTGGAAACAAACAGATGTATCTTGCAGTTGTAGCAGCACGAAACAAATAAAAGTGGAATCTTGTCTTCAGAAGTATAATAATATTGAAATATATCTAAAGAAATCAGGTTGCACAATAGATCTTTGTTTTTATGAATAACAAAAAAAATAGAGCATCGTGATACAAGAGTTGAACATGTCTATCTATGAAATGCAGTCCTTGAAACAGAGATGCTTAATCTCTGAGTAGTGAATTAATTTATTACAAGAAATATTGATAAATTAGTGTTATATATAAAACAAAGAAATATTCAGATCATCATATCAAAATATCCGAAATAGAAACATATATATAACAATATATATCATTGAAATATTTTAGATCTTCAAAAGATCCCTAATAAATTGAGTGAATTCAAATTTAAAGAATACAACTTAGAGCATTCGTAGCATACCTTAAGGATAAGAGAGAAAATATCTACTATAAATGACTCTTTAAATATTTAAAACAATATTTGAATCAATTTAAATCATGTTTTAAATTTCCATGAAATTCATAAAAGAATGTTTCTAAATTATCCAATAAAGAGGTATATTCAAATTTCTGCAGTTGAAAAGTCAAACGTAAGGTTCCTTCACAAAACGAAAAAATAGCAGACATAGGGTTCAATGTTATAAAGGTATCATAATGATCTATATGTTTATCCATGTAAGAATATATCTCTAAACGTAACATTCATAATCTATTCATCTACTTTTCTAAATGTAAGGTTGATAATAAAAGTAAGGTTGATGATCCATACGTTTGTAATGTTCCATACTCATTTAGGGTTCTTTAGCCATACTTTTCCTTTCTATATAATGTAATTTTATTAACAAAATTTAATTTTCCTAAACCATACATTTCATAAAAAAACATTTTTTAACCATAAGTTTCATCAATTGTAAGTTTTGTTCCATACGATACTTTCTTCGAAGTATTGAATGAATAGTATTTTTAGTAATTTACAAAGAGTGAATAATGTTTCCAGAATATGCTTAGGAGTGTTTTGAACACATAAAAAAATATTTATTGCAAAAAAATTGGTGAATATTATTTCAAGATAATAATTAATAAATAATATAAATTTTCTGAAATATACTCAAAACAAAATCATTAGTAAAACAAACAAGGGTATTTGTGAGCATCAAAATCATTAATATTTATAGAGTATTTTTGACATAATATATGCCCAAAAATCCCCCCCTTTTTGATGATCACAAAAACCCAAAAATAAAAATAAAAATCTTATAAAAAATAATTTATAATTAAAATAATATATTTTTGATTTGAAATAATTATTCTGATAAAAAAGTAATTTTTTAAATTCTCCCCCAAATATAGATTTCAAAGAAATGTTTGAGTTTTTCTAAATATAATATTGTCTCATCTAATTTCTCCCAAATAAAAGTTATGAATTATTTCAATAAATAAGAAATATATGAATTGATGAAATAAATGAATAAAATAAATGTTTTGTTTCTCTAAATTTATCCCCATTTTGTGATATAAAAAAGAATGTATAGAAAAAGAATAAAACATATTTAATATTGAATAGATTGTGAAGTGAAAGTTATAAATAACTATATTGAATAAAGAGAAAAAGATTTTGACTACGGAAAAAAATACAATAGGAGGTAAAATAATGAAATTCAATATACAGATAACTGAAAAATTCCCTGATCTGAAATGAAATTAATACAAGAATGTTTGTAATTGAGAAAAAATGGACATTATCGTGGGTCAAGATAGGAATGAAAAGGAAGGCTAAGGATTTGTTGGATGAGAATTCTATATAGATTCAAACATGTCATTCAGATCAACCATCTCCAATCTCATATTCTTTATCAAAATGTATCCTAGATGGATTATCAACTTCCTAGCATCATTATTGACGTACATATTCTCTATAATTTTGACGTTCAAAAACTCATGATGACTTTCATCTTGCTTTATGAATAGTTTCAACTTCTATGAAAAGTAGCTCAACATCAATCGAATGCTTGGTTCTCCCTGAGTTAACCGATCAAAAGAAATTTATGATTGTCTAATAAAACTGATAGAGGAGAACTATTTCACTGAAGATCATGAAGTCAAATTTTCATATCTTCCATAATAGATATAATGGCCTGAAATCATCTGATTAAATATGGACTTGTCATAGGGTTAGGAGTAGATTTACTTGCCTAATTCACTAAACCATTCACAGATTTAAACTAAATTCCCAAGTACCATTTCAATTCTAAATTTTTTTTTGACAGAACTTCAGATCTGATATTCCCAATCATATTTAACATGTATCTTTTGAAGGAATCAAAATCCCTTCTATAAAAAGTATTCTCATTAATATTCTGATGTTTTTTCTTTTCTATTTCCTATTCCTACCACAGATTGGAATTCTCCTCCTAAGACTTATTGAATTTCATCACAAGATAATGAATCAGATGTCCCCTTATCTACATTCATATCCTGATTTTCATTTTTTGTAGGCAAGGAATTTTCCACTATTTTCATTACAGATTCTTCACATGAGAATTAATAATAATCCAAAACTTTAGTCTACCAACTAGAAATACATAATAATTGTCCCTCAGTCTGATCTACCATTAAGGGTCAAATTTCTATAACTGGTTCTTATAAAAGCTTTATATATTAAACATCATCTTGTTCAATAACTCCATCACTAATAATCTTATATTGAACATTTTTAGATTGAGTATTCTGTCATTGAACTGTTTCCACCAGAAATCATTCTTGTACTTGTTCACTCACCAAAGTTACAATCGCAATCTCTTTAGCTTGAATCTCTACCTGAACTGCCTCTTCAATAACAGTTTCATTCAATTAAACTGAGCATGTTGCTTCTCATGAAGGAAACATTAACTCTTTAACTTGTGGATCATCTATTTTTTTAGGTTTTATAACAAGACCATCATGACATTATTCTTCTTCTTGAACTTTTTCAGTGATAAATCTAATCCTTCTATTGGATGGTTGTGAAACTACATCCACTCGTGATTCAGCTACTCCCTTCTCTTCAAATACAAACCTTCTCCCCCTGAGAAAAATATCTTGATATCTATTATTCCTCATCTTCAACTTGTATTTTTTTCCTCTCATAGTGATCTAGAAAAAATACATGTTTTCTTAAGGTTCCATCATTCAACACATACTATGATGACATTTTACTCTTGAGTCAACTAGTTTGATCATATCTTTCTTAAAAAATCATTGAAATTATCCATCCATATGGTTAAAAATTCATTCTCACATCTGGTGAACAATAGTAATGAAGAGATATAAATAATTACCTTTGAAAATTTAACTTTATATCACTCCGAAAGAGAAACGTTATATACATGTATCCATAAAGATTTTTCTCCATCTCTGTTATCCATGGATCTATTACAGTCTAAATAAATTTTACAAAATTATTATGATCATGATATAAATCCTCAAAAACATCTCTCTTGTGTGGGTTTAGTTAAACAAAAAAGACATAATGTCTTTTGATTAATGGTCCTTATCTCTAATCAATGTAAGATAAAAATGAAAAACTCCTTCATGTGGATAGTTCAAAATATTCTCAACATTTGTAGAAGAAATAGAGAAATCCCTATATATGATACTAGAGAAAATAATGTCCTCTGTATGACTGAAAATAAAATTCACAATAATATACAAAGAATTACTTTCTACCTCATAATGAAATTATCAGTTTTTGTCATTTAAAGCTGTATAGAAACCTTGAAAAGATAGTTCTTGCTTCAGAAGTTAGTTCATTTGGCATAACCAGTCGAAATCAGTCACCTTTCCCTGAAAAATATTTCTTCCTGAAATTCATTGACGATTCAGTTCACTTACTTATCCTTCTTTGATTATCTTGGTTTTCTTCATCCTTGAGGATCTAAAAATTGGGGGTTTCATCTTCTAGAGATTGGAAGGACAAAGATAGAGAAGTTACCAAAACATTTTGTTTGTTTTGGGTAAACATGATTTAGAAGATGAAGGGTTTGAAAGACGAACAATTTCAAACAAATGACATATGTCCTCATTTCTTATGTCATAGAGTAATTATTAAAATAATCATAATAATTACGTGGAACACATTAATTTATGTTTATATGTATTAATTGAAATACCATAAGATCAAAATAATAAATTTAAATAAAATTTACTGAATTAAATTAGGCATAAATTAAAGATAAATAAAAAAATAAATAGAACAAAATAACTATTTATATAAAAATGAAATAAAACTAACTCCCTCTTAAGAAAATTAAAATAAGTAGTGGGAAGTGGTTTATCAAAAATATCATCTAGTTGATATTTAGTATAAGAAAATTGTAAATATATATCCTTTTTATGAACATGATCTCTTAGAAAATGATGTCTAATATCAATATGTTTATTTCTAGAATGACGTATTGTATTTTTTTGAAATGTTTATATCACATGTACAATCACATAAAATAGGTGTATTATTTAAATATAGTCCAATTTCCATTATATATATATTTTCATCCATAGCACTTCTGCACAAAAAATTCCTACAAATACATACTCTACTCTATCTATTGATAGAGAAACCAAGTATTTCTTCTTACTTGACCACGAGATAAATGATTTTCCTAATAGATGAGATGTTCCTAAAGTACATTTTCAATCTAATCTACATCCTCAAAAAACTACATTGGAATATGATAAAAAATTAAAATCAGATGTTTTGGCATAAAGAAGAGATTAATTAACATTTCATTTTAAATATATGAAAATCCTTTTTATAGTATCACGATGAGATTATTTGGGATTTAATTAAAATATATCACTAAAACATACGGAAAACTTAATATCAGATCTGGTAGCAGTAAGATATAGTAAACATTCAATTATACCTCTATATATCTTTTTTTCCACTGATTTTCCAGCTTCATCAATATCAATTTTAATATTATTACGATGGGAGTTGAATATGCCTTGTTGTTCTCAAGTCCAAAATTTTTCATTAAATTAGTAATGTATTTACTTTGATTTAACACCTTTTAAAAATATTTTTAAAAAATTTTATGTCAAAAAAATAAATTTAATTATCCCATCTTTCTTATTTCAAATTATTTTTGTATATGTTCTGAAAAATCATTGGAATGTTTTTTATTTGTGGATCCAAAAATAATATCACCAACATAGATTTGAACAAATAATAAATTAGAACATACTATTCTCTTAAATAGGGTTGGGTCTACAAAAATTATTGTAAAACCATCATCAAAGAAAATGAACTTAATATTTCAGACCAAGCTATAGGTGATTTTTTAAGGCTATAGAGAGATTTAGAAAGTGTAAAAAAATTGGTTTTTGAGAATTTTTAAAACTAGGCGGTTGCTCAACATAAACATCTTCTATTAAATATCAATTTAAAAATGCATATTTTATATCAATTTGATAGAATTTAAAATTCATATTAGATGCATAGGCTAAAATACTTCTAATTGATTCTGGTATAGATATAGGCACAAATGCTTCATCATAATCTATACATTTTTCTTGATTTTACCCTTTATCAACTAGTATATCTTTGTTTCTAGTTATAATACCTTAATTGCCATATTTATTCCTAAAGATTCATTTAGTTCTTACAATTGGATGACTTGATGTTCTTTCAACTAATTTCTAGACTTTGTTTATTTTAAACTGATTTAGCTCTTCCTTCACTTCTAATAATAATCTTTTATCATCCTAGGGTTATTTAAAATGGATAGGATCTAGTAGAGATAGAAAAGTAGAAAATACTACTAGGTTTCATACACATCTCATAGTCTGTATTTCTATGTCTAGATCTCCTATAACAGTCTCTAAAGTGTGATTCTTCAGAATTCTAATCATTCTAAGTAGTGTACTTTTATGTTCATCAGTATCAAGTTTTTCTGGAAAAGACTAGATTTTATTTATATTATCAAAATAATTTTTCATGTTATCAAGTCTTATGTTGTAATAAGAATCATTAGCTTCATCTATTTGATCATTTCCCTTATTAAAAGGATCAGTTTCATGAAAACTCACATGAACTGATTCTTCAACAATTCTTGAATTTTTATTAAACACTATATAATCGTTAGATGTTGCAGTGAATCCTAAGAATATTCCTTCATCAGCTTCTAGATCACACTTTTCAATATTAACCATGGTGTTCATGGTATATACCTTGCATCAAAAAACGATAATGTAATTTACCTTATGGTTTCTATTATTCCAATGTTCATAAAGAATCTTCTTAAAAATTTATCTAATTAAATATTTATTTATAATATAACATGTTCTTCTTACCAATTCATCCCAAAAGTAGGTTGGAAGAATTTATTCATTCAGCATTGTTCAAGCCATTTCATGAATAGTTCTTTTTCTTCTTTCAACAATTCAATTTTTTCGAGGTGTTCCTGGGGTAGAAAAGGTGTGTTTAATACACGTATTTTTTTAAAAACATGATTCTGAAACTCTTATCTTTGATCAATTCTTAATGAAATTATTTTAAAACGTTTTCCATTTTCAACGCTTTTATAAAAACATTCAAAAATAGATAAAGCATCATTTTTGAGTTTTATAAAATATACCAAAGTAAATCTAGAGTAATCATCAACTAAAACATATAAATATAATTTACCCAAAAATATTTTGTATTCTAGATGGTCAAAATAAATCCATATGAATATTTTCTATGGGATTTGATGTAGAAATTTTGTTAACAGATTTGAAATAGGATATCTATTGATTTCCTATTTGACATGCATCACAGAATCTATCACTATCAAATTTGAGAGTAGGTAAATCTGAAACAAATTGTTTCATAGATAACTTATGTAAAGTAAAACTATTATAATTATCATGTCTTATTTTCCAAATCCATGACTCAATTACATTAGTAGTCAACTAGTCTCTTTTTGTTTAAATAAATAATTTAAATCCAATGTATAGACACTATCTGTTCTGGGTTCTCTAAATTTATTAAAATTATTTTTAAAAACAGAATAATTGTTATTAAAAAAATCAATATAGTATCCATTATCAAAGGATGGAGAGATACTTATCAGATTGTGCTTTAATTCTTGTATATAGAGTACATTATTAATTGAGGCAGTATCAGAATCTACAACTTTTGTAAGTAAAATAATTTTTCCTTTGGCATTGTCACTGAAGGTGACTAGGCCTCCATCTATTATGGTCAGAGTACTGAAATATGATGAATATCCACTCATTTTTCTTGAACAACCACTTTCTGTATTCTATATATCTTTACCTATTCTTTGGAATGGTACCTATAAGGCCAAATTAATCAATGATTTGTTTGGGTACCCATATCTTTTTGGGTCCAGTAGTGTTATCTATAAAAGACTATGTAATCCAAATAGATCTATTTTGATCTACACTGTTATAATTAATAATAGATAGTTATTTTGAATAATTAACATGTTTAACACCACATAAATGAGGTTTTATTAAATATTTTTCATTATAATAATTTCAATTAGTACCATAATAAAATCCTTTAATAGTAGAATTTATGTTTCTATTAGAACCAAGAAAAAAATATTTTTTGTATAGTTTGGGTTTTTTCAACCTTACTGCCTATACCAAATCCTTTTTTATTAAATTTTTACCAAGAATTTTATTTATATAATTTTCTCCTGTTTTAAATATAATTGAAATGATTTTTTATGTTTATAATTCATCTTGTAGTTTTTAATGTTATATTCATGGTCAGTATAATTTGTAGTATATGAACTAAATTTATCAACTAATTCTTGATTTGGTCTAAGTAAAGCATCCCTTTCTCCCAAAATCAAATTATGAATATTTTTTAATGTTTCGTGTTTCATTAAAAGAGATCCATATTCTTTTTCTAGGATAGTGTAGTATGAATTCATTTTATCAATTGAGAAACTATAATCAAAACCATATGAATCGAAGGATTGTACCTTCCCTTCATCAGCCATAATGCAAAGATTAGCTTTTATATTCAATTATTCCTTCTCAAAATCAAAGATTGATGGATTTATGGAGTTTCTAGAAACACTCCAAGTATCCTTCAGAGGTATTTTTTCCTTTTTCTCATAATCAGAATTCTCCAAAAATTTATTTTCTATCTTTGTCTCCTCTTCATTTAATTGAGGACAATCAGGTTTTACATGACCCCATTTTTTCATTATTAATATATTAATTCCCCTGAATATATCACATCCCTTTTTAAGGTTCTTCTGGATCCTTTTTTCTGTCTATCAAATTTTTTGATTTTTTTTATCTATTTGAGCTAGAAAAACATCTATGTTGGATGAGTCTAAATTTCTTTCTTCTTGTTTTTTTATTATGTTCTGCTTTTCAGATACAACATTTAAATAAGTTTTATCCTTTTTGTGTAGAACATTGTGATATTCAACTTTATCTTCAATTTCAGCGTCATTCATCATTATTGTTCTAATAAATTCTCTCATTGTTAGATTCTTGAAAGGCGTTGATTGGAATATTTTAGTAGGAATTAAATTCTTCATTATTGGTAGAACTCTTCGAATATTCAAAGCATGAGCAGGTGGACTGAGAGGATCACCTAGAGATTTTATATTACTAACAATTTCTATCCGCCTTCCATTCATCTAAGTAATTATCTCGACATCATTCGTTAATAAAGTATCAAAATTTAATTTTGTTGTAGCATATCTCATTGGTCTAACATTTTCTGTACCAACAGAGGCTACAAGAATTGTCTTCCACAGTTAATAGGATGTCGGGAATGGTGATACATGGTTGAATTCATCTTTTCCAAGACCACAAATAAAGGAAAGCATTGATTTTGAATTCATATCATACTCAGACTCTCTAGTAGTAGACCATGTTTCATATTTTTTAGTAATTGTATAAATAGAAACTATATTTGAGCATACTCTAAATTAAGGAATTATTAAGTAGATTATCATTCATGACATCCAACATCCATTATTCACACCATTGAAATATGGAGGATGATCATTTGATATTACTTCCTTGAGATTCTCCATTTCCATCACTAAAACATATCTTATGCCTTTATCTTGATATAACTTTGTTGAAAAGCACAAAATTTTATAAAAAATGTTAGGTTAGAATAGATATAGTGATAGCACGAGAGGTGGCTGTATTGTGTTTTTTAGAATTTTTCAAATATGGCTAATTCAGATAAACATTAGATAGAGAATTTGAAATTTTTCTATGAAAATATATATCCAGCGGATAATAAATAAAGGACAAGGCACATCAATTTATAGTGGTTCGGGGCACGAATTTCCCCTAGTAAACTCCACCAATCACCTTCTCTATAGTCTTGGTAAATTATACTAGTAAGGTCAATGTATCATAAGACTGATCTACAACAATGTGAAGGTAGTTGTACCCCTTAGAGACAAAGGATTACAAAAGAGAGACTTCTAGTTATTTTATAGGGAACCTATAAACCAATGCTTAATGAGAGAAGCTGACACTCAACCATGACTGTATAAAAGTAGTCGAAACTCAAGATAGAAAATATGTAGTTTGGAAACAAACTAATGTATCTTGTAGTTACAGCATCATGAAACTGATAAAAGATGAATCTTGTCTTCAGATTTATAATAATATTTAAATACTTATGAAGATATCAGGTTGCACAAGAGGTATTTGATGTTAAGAAAAGAGACAAAATCAGAGCATCGTAATTCCATATTTGAACATGTATATCTCTGAAATGTAGTCCTTGAATCTGATATACTTGATCGTTGAGCAGTGAATTAATTTTTTTACAAGAAATATTGAAGAATAAGTATTTTATATACAGCCAAGAAATCAACAGATCATCGTATCAAAATATCCAACTCGGAATGATATATATAACAATATATATCATATCAGTATTTCATATTTTCAAAAGACGCCTGATAAATTGAGTGAATTGAAATTTAAAAAATACAGCTCAGAGTAATCGTTACTTCCCTTAAGGATAGATGAGTTAATCTCTACTATGAATGACTCTTTAAAATATTTAAAACGATCTTGGAATGAATCGATATCATGTTTTAAATTGCCCTAAAAATCTGAAACTAATGTTTCAAAATTCTTCGATAAAGGGGTAAATTCAAATTTTTGAAGTTGAAAAGTCAAACGTATGCCTCCTTCAAATAAATGAAAAAATAACATAAGTAGTGTTCAAATTCATAAACTAGGGCTAAGGATCCATACGTTTTTCCACATAAGAATAGATTTCTGAATGCAACATTGATAATACATTCATCCACTTTTCCAAATTTAAGGTTAATCATTATAGTAAGGTTGATGATCCATATGTTTGTAAAGTTCCATACTCACGTAGGGTTCTTTAACCATACTTTTCCTTTCAAGAAAACATAAGGTCATTATCCAAAAGTAATGATCCTTAACCACATGTTTCATTATAAAAAATATTGATTAACCATATATTTCATCAAATGTAAGGGTTGTTCCATATGATACATTCTTCAACGTATTGAATGAATTAGATTTCCAGTAAATGAAAATATGTGATTTCTGTTTCCAAAATAAACTTAAGTGCCTTCCGAACACTTTAATGAATATTTCTCTCAAATAAATAGTTTAAAATTTTCTTAAGAAAAGAAATATTCAAGAATATAAATTTCTTGAAATACACTTAAAATAAAATCATTAGTAAAACAAATAAGGGTATTTGTGAGGATCAAAATAATTAATATTTATATAGTATTTTTTAGACAATACATGCCCAACAAATTAAAATTTACAAAATATATAATGTTTAATGTTATATTCAATAATAAAATGATAATATTAAAATATTATTGAAAATATTTTTAGTAAAATAGGATATAGAGGAAATTGAATTTTTGATCAAATAAAAATTGATGTATGTTTTTCTTAAAAACATTCGCTCATAATTTTTAGTAAGTAAAGAGAGATAAATGAACAATTTTTTTAATGATAATTAATCATATGGGAAAGTTTAATGAGATTATATGGTGATAAATCGTGAAATTTATTCATTTTAAACATAATCATAACTATTCTTGAAAGATAATGATATGTTTACAAAAAAATTATAACCTTTTTGACATATTTCAAAATCCATCTAAACCACCTATATAGTAAATTTAAATTTATTATGTTATATTAATAAATAATTTTGGTTGTTATAATATCATATATTATAAATATAAAACTTATCAACACCCATTTATTAATAATTTTACATTAACACTTCTATTTCTTCTGTTAACTGATTTATATTTTAAGAGTGTTTGAGTTAAGTATTTTCGGTCTATGTACATTGATAATGGTTATATCATCTACAGAATTATTAAAATGATATAAATATGATAAATATTAATTATATATAAATATGGATAGTAAAAAAGTGGTTTATATTTACAAATGTATTACACTGTTCACAATGATGTGAGGTTGTACTTAAACCCGATTGATGTTTTATCTTTTTCCATAATTGAATGAAAGAGAGTTAAATATTAATCAACATTTATATAATCCCAAAGTTATAATATATATATATATATTATATTCAATAAATAAACCCTTTTTTACATCTATGTATAGTAGAAATGAAAAATGAAACCCAATGCTCTGTTGAGGTGGTAGTCTTAAAGTACGCATGATGGATATTATCATTTTCCAAGAGAGAGGAATGTAAAATTTTACATATGATATTATAATTCAAGGATTATATTTATTTCATAATTATAATATATAAACTATACACTGATCATAACGACTATCCATTAAATATAGTGATGTAAAATGAATTGTTTCATTATGTTGAGGTGCTAAACCACACATACGCATGAGCAATACATTCACTTACCATATAATGGAAAATATGAGGGATAATTGTGGTTTCATAGTTAGAAATAAAATTCATTATATGTATAATAACTATTTTTTTTGAGTAACAAAGATTTAAATATGATATAAGGAGAGATAAATTGATGGAGGTTGGACAGGAAGATTTACACTTTCTAGTTAGGTGACCTTTAGAATCCTTGTTAATGACACTAGGAATAGTCATTATAGAAGACCGTCACTATTAATTATTGTATAGGGAATTAGATAATATAATTTTGTAGAATTTTTCCATGATTTATATCTGAAGGTTGCGTAAATAAAATAGGGAATGTCTATCATTTTATAAGTTATGTTAATGACACCCTTGGAATAAAAAGTATAATTTAAAATATAATTAAAAAATTGTCATAAAAATGACTCAAAATGCCAAGATGTTGTATGAAAACTATTCAATAACATAAATATCAATAGTAAATTAATTTTATATGGTTTTTGTGTAATTTTAAACCATTTGATTTAGTTGAACAACTTAAAAAACAATTTTATCAATTAAACATGTTATTGAGTTTTGTTTAAAATCAAGGGTTATAATTTTACTTATAAGGTATCCATTTTCTCATAAATTATCAAGGGATGAAATTATTAACACATTAATATGATACATGACATCATTGAATATTTTTATGATTTATATTTATTTAAATAATTTAATTTAATCTCAAAATTTTATTAATATAATTTTGAGAACTATTCACATAATTATACTTTGAAACAAACATGAAATTAAAGGAATTGAAATATAAATCATTAAGAAATATATAATATGTTATTTTTTAAATAAAACTATTGTAACCCAAAAGTTTTTATAAATTTTATTACTTCTAACAGTTTAATTTTTATTTTATTTTTCTATTAATTCAATAAATATTTTGTCGATGTTGAATAATAATACAATGTTATTATTTAATATAAAAAATAAAAAATAAATTAACAAGATAAAATAAATTATTTTATATTTCAAATAATCATTTATATCCAGATTTATCCCCTATTTATCCTTATAATAAAAAATTAAATATTAATGTCAAGAGAGTGACATTTGGTAATTAAAATCTACTTAATTAAATTTAAAACCCATAATTAATAAAAAATAGAACCAAGATGACATATTTTATATTATTTCCTATGAATGGTCAAACTATACTAATAAAATATTATAAAGTCATTTTAGAGTAATTTTAAATCCATAAAACAATGTTTTAACATTGGTTTTCCAATTTTACACTTATAGATGGACACAATTTTACTATAAATACTATTCATATTTTCCTTTATTAAATTTTAACTATTTTCCAAATTTGGATCTACTGATTCTAAATATAGATTACATTTTGCACGATTTAATATTTACATTTTTTTGAAATTATTTTATGATAAATTTGAAAAAATTAATTAAAACTTATTTTTAGAAAAAATGCATCCGGAATTATAATTATTTACACATAATTTAATCCAAATATTTATTTAAATGAACATAAATGAGTTATTAATATTATAAATTATGTAATCATTAAATTTAAATCATTTTGATAAAAAATCTATCTTTTACAGTATCTTAAATTTAATAATATTTCCAATAAAAACCATTATGTTTTAATACCCATTGAAAAACTATTTAGATAAAATTATCAAAAAGCCACTATAAGGTATTATTAAAAGATCAATTATAAAATGAATTTCCTTCCAATTTGTTTTTATGTTTCAATAATTAATTATATATTTTATATACAAAAATAAATAAGGGCCATTTTTAGGAAAAGATGCATTTTGAAAGCATAAATAATTACATTAAAAAAATTATGTACATATTTATCAATATATTTTATTAAAATAAAAAAAATTATATATAAATTTCAAAATATTTTTATTCGAATACATTCTATAAATTTTATTTCTTGTTATAATTGTTCATTTTGAATCGTGATTTCATTTGATAGAAGTTATCAAGGAAATTAAAATGATTTGAAAAATAATTTATCATCAAATATATAGGTTTCACTTTGTACCAGACTTAAAATGACTTCCACCCTTGAAATTACATCACTCTAATGAAAAATGAGGTTATATTTGTTTTATCATGTCCTCATGTTCCCATGTAGCTTCTTTGAATTTCTAATTCTTTCAAAGAATACTAGATAATTACATAGTATTTTTGTATTTTATTGTATATCTATAATCAATGATTTATACTAGTTATTATTTTTAGGAATTATTATTATCCAACTATAAAATCATTTATTTTAGTACATGTAATTAATTAAGAATGTACTTACTCATGATATATAACTGCAACACATCAAGAACATGATAGGGGATCGGTGTAAGCCTAATGGAACCTAATTCCTTCATTAATCGACCAATAATATCTAAATGGAAAATATAACTAGGGATTAAATATAACATATTTCTCTCTTCTATGAAGAAATTCACAGGAATATATTTTCAAAAACAAGATAAATCTATATTTATCTAAAACTAAACGTAATATAATTTTTATTGAATCTGGGTTTCCTTAATGTTCTATTAAATTGATTTGAATTTCTCTATCATTTCATATTCTTGATCAGGTCCCAATATATTTCACCATCTGATTTTTTTGACCCAAACACCAATGAAATCAATTATACAAGATCTCAAAATATCATTTAAGATTTTAATTTTTTTCTGAGAATACCCATATTTTGGGGGATAATAATTGGTTTTAAAAAATAAAATCTAAATTGATATCATATTGAAAAATTCATCTATAATTTATGGTAATCCAAATGACCTATTAGATATAATTTAATTTGGTATCCCATTCATCCTTATAACTCATTTAATGTATAATATGGAAATTTTTAAGGACAAAAAAAATTCGATGATAGTAATTATTTTAAATTACTTCGTAATATTACTCACTACACTAAAAATAACATTATGTACTTTAAAAATTTTGGGGAATTCAATGTTATAATGAATAATTATTTTTACCATTGCCTTTAATATATGGGTAATGGTTGTAAAATGTCCATAAAATCTTGTCTCTATGACAATTTTTTAACATATAAAATACAAAAAAAAAATAACTTTATAAGTACTTGTTTAATATAATCCAACCAATTATACTCTTATAGGTCTCTATATGAAACATTATTTCTAAAATAAATATTGACAAATTAAATATCTTCTTTATCCAATAACTCATTAAAATTTAGTATTCATAGGATATATACAGAGTAAATAAATCTTTTCATTACATAATAATTATTTTTTTAACTCAGTAACATTTCTCAAGATCTTTTGTAACTCTGTAGGTTTATTCCACACATCCATAATATTAATTTTAATATATGGTAGAATAAACCATTGATAAATATTATATTTCTGAATATTCTATATGATTTCCAAATCCATCCTTTGAAAATATTGAAATATTGGATCTTTTGTGATCATAATAATAGATATTATTCAAAAATAATTTTGACTCAATGCATCATTCAACTTGTTAACATTAACTCAGAGGTAATCTATTAACTATTCAAAATTAATAGTCTACTCAAAATATGTTTTCTATTTCATATTAAACAAATTATAAGTAAATATATACGTTAAAATTATATGATTAGTACATAAAACACAAATTCTATAATAATTATAATTTCTCTATATCATTAATGTAAAAATTATCTCATCAAACAAAAATTCATGAGTTAGGTAATACATTTATCACGAACTATCAATTTAAGAAAGGGATAAGTTTTCACTATTTCAATATCCATGAGGAACATTCATAGACCCTTCTTTAATGCATAACAATACATTAAAAATCCATCTCTAATATAGAGTAGTGAATGTAAATGTTTGAAGAATAACATTATCTGCAGTTCCATGAAATTTTCTTCCCATTCATCTATCAAAGGGTATGGTTCCCCCTGTAGAGATAACATTTGGAGTGGAGTAGATATTCTTAAAATTTTCTCCATAAGGCATAAAAAATATTCATCTAAACCAAGAATTATATGTATTCCATTAATATTTGTTATCATGTCTGAGCTTTTAATAACATTCATTTTTATGGATCTATAGATAAACACTCAGTTTTTATTATACAACTTGAAAATGATAATTTTGAAGCTAAAATTATTACATTATAATTTTTTCATACATATTATCCTTCTATAAGGTCGTGAATAAAAGCCTTAATAAATCTTTATTATCATCTTCACTCATTAAATATATAATAATATCATCTATAATGACTATAAAAAAATGATTGAGGTAATCTCTAAAGAATTTATTTACTAAATCAATGAGTAGACCATGGGAATCCGTAAGTCCAAATGGAATCATTATAGTTTCATAGTGTCTATACATAATATGGAATAGTATATTGGATATATAATTACTTTATAATGTCAATTGATATTATCCATATTGATGATCAAACTGGGAAAAATATTAGCCCCTTAATAATTGATTAAAAATATCTTCAATATAGGGTAGAGGATAATTATAATTTATTTTAATATAATTTTGTACCATATAATAAATATATATTCTCATTGATATACCACTATTATTAGATTAAAAATTGTTCGACCAAAGGTTGCACACAATTTTTAATGAATCTCTTATCACCATTCTTTTGGAGTTGTTTTCCCAATTATTATATACTCAATTATGACCATTCTATATTGGGGTTTTGAAATAGATGTATGACAAGGTGTGACATAGTTTCAAATATAAACAACATTATTTGATGATATACTGGGAATATATTATGGGAAATTATTAACAAGATTTTATAAAAAAGACACATCTGGCATACTTGGGTTCTCCCCATTATCATAGATAAACACCATATTTGAATAAAAATTAGGACCCATAAAATGGAAGAAATATCTTTCATGAATACATATAATTGTATTTATTATAGATGATCATAGGTTTTCTAAAAATAATATATAGTGTAATGACCCGGACCTGAACAGCCACCCGAACAGTGCTTAACGGGTCGGGTGCTACTACCTTAGGTGCACCTCCCAGAATAAAAAAGGCTATCGACTAACAGTGAGGGTCTTATAGGTATAGTGGGGAGACTATACCCTCTTAGAGGATAATAATAATGGCACTGGTCCATGTATAACAATAAAGATGTAGAAAAATAAATGACTCAGCAGACTCGAACCAGACCCGCAGAGTGGAAGCACATTCAATATCAATAAACAACGGAAGAAATAAATAGAAACAACAGTAGTGGAAATAAACACAACAACATTATGATCACTTTTAACCACTACTGAACAAAAATACATGCATCCAAAGAATCTCATATATATCTAAATATGAAGGGTGATGATGGATAACCATCTATAGCTATAAAACATGTAAGCATGCTGATATAGGACTGTACACAAAACATAGAAAACTCCAGTTAAAAAATACCTCAGGGTCCACACCATCTCTATGCAACAGTTAACACAACCCATCTCCTGAAGATGGATTTTTCCTGCACGTAAATCGATAAAGTCTGCATGCATATCGAAGGTCCCAAGTAGGGTGTGAGATGAATCTCAGTAGGATACCACCCAATGGTGCATACCGAATATAAGTGTTTAAGAAGACATGCATATATAAGGAAAGAATTAAATATAATGATACACAAATAAACACAAACTCCACTGGTTCTCAGTATCCACCATGGAGTATCACCTACTTCGGCCAATGCCGGAATCTCTATCATGTAACCCAGCACCATTTTCCCCCTAACACCACGTCCCTCAAGTACCGACGTCCTGAAGGCATGCCCGAGAAATAGGAACCTAGAGGGGCATTGATGGCTGTCCCCAATAAGTTAACGGAGGGATAACAGTGTGTGCCATTAAAATAAGTAGTCGGAGGGACAGCGATGTCTACCCTCGAAATAAATTATTGGGAGGCACAATGATGTCTTCCCTCAAATAATGTATCTGGAGGGAAAATGATATCGGCCCTCAAATAACGGTGATCCTATGCCCTAATCCAGATAGCCTCAAGGCTATCCACTGGAGGCTCCTCACCTCCCACACATCATTATATGAAAAGCAACCCAAACCAATAGTACCTAAATCTCAACAAACGGGGGCCTCTACCCGCACAATTTTCCAAAACCACCTCATCACAAAGTCTCTATGTGTTCACACTACTCAAAGTTTCTGGGTGGGAAGTAATCCTTAAAATAGTACCCAAGCGACAACACCTGTGACACCTCGTGTCCCTACAACCATGCCGCTCATGTCTTATTGCCTGGACATCCTAGTAACCTCGGCCATTCCCATCCTGATAGTCATCCTGCCTCAAACAGATGCCCATGATGCCCAATCCCATGGTCAGAACCACCAAACGTAACCCAGGCCAAGCCCAACATGTAATCAGCATCACTGAAGCATATCTAGGCCATGCCCAACACAACCCAAAGGTTCTAAAATATTCAATTCAGAAATTAAATATATAACATATTTAAACATAACATATAAACAGGAAAAACAATCTAAATAGTTGAATTTCACTAAGAAAGTGTTTTCCCATATGAACATAGGGGTCTTTAAGGCCTCTAAAAATTTATATCAAGGTCTAATAACTAAACTTAACAGTTTAAAACAATACAATTCAATTATAACCATCTTGGAATTCCCCGACCAAAATGCCCCGATGACTAATGGCCACTTGCTCAGCCCCTCTCAAACAATACATGTAACAGGGCATAACCAAAGGTATCCCATAGGTCCATAAACTATGTAATATGTAATACCATATAAAACTGGGTCCCGCTCAAAATACCCAAAAACGCGATGATGGTCGTGTCACCCAAATGACCAAGAAAACACAAAAGGAGGTATGAACCCCCTACCTGACACTCATACAATGCTAGTCCTCTGATAACAGCATCTAATTAAATCTAAAACATGGTAGATATACAAAAATAATCCAAACCGTTCAAACCCCAAAAACACGTTCTCGAATAGAAATAAAGTAAAATAGCTCAAGAGGAATTGAGGCCTTATAGAGGCTATTCCAACAGAAAAATCGGGGTTCGAATCGAGTCTCTAACGAAGGAAAAAAAGTGGATTGAAATCCTGGTTGGCTCTCCCCACTCAAATCGATGAAAAAATTGGGGTTCTTCCTCAATACGAGGCTACTTCCCTTTTACTGAAAAAAAGAAACTAAACAGCATGTACATTAGGACTACACACTGTGTATCATTTTAATGTTAATAAGACTGCTGGAATTCTACAGATATACTTTCCAGCACCTGCCGACATGAGTACACGACATGTACTTAGTTTTTATTCACTTCTGTGGCGACTTACCCACACACCATGTATATCCCTCATACAGGTCTAGACTACATGGCGTTACCAACGAGGACACGACATGTACTTGGTTAAACACTTCTACCTAACCAACATGCCGACACCCCATGTATGGCTTCTACATGGTCATGGGTACAGGACATGTCGATAACTACATGGCCTGTAGTAGGAAATTTACATATGGTCATCACACGACATGTACTTGGTGAGAACACGGATGCCACTTGCCTAACCTATACACAGCGTGTACTTAAAAGTAAATGAATTGTAGTTTGGAAATTTCTAGATTCTATCCAATTTCTCCAATTTTCTAAGGGACAAGTCAAAAATTCAAACAGGGTCGGGATCATGACCAATTATAAAAACCTAGGTTCTTACAATCTCCCCACCTTAATATATCCCGTACCCAAGCTATCAAACGGAACCCAGGGATAACATCGAACATACCTCCCTGATCAAAGTAACCCGGACATCCCCGATCTCAAAGGTCCTGGTAGAATACCTCAAGGAGCTACCCATATTAGGAATCACCTAAATCTGTCTCAACACAACAAAAATCAAAACAATCAAAGGTTCACTAACCTGTTTTCCAGACGCATAGTCCTTCCGTGATGCATCGTCACCCTTGTGCCTCATTGGTTCTCCTATCTTGTTCTCGACCCCCAACATATCCTACACTACATCGGTGTCCGCCTCTATGAGGTTCTGGTGCCTAGCACCTCAAGTAACCCGCATCCTCAATGCTCCAATGTCCAAGGCACTTCATGTAACCAGCATCATCGATGCCCCTGATTCTACACATCTCATACATATATATAAATATATCATGAACCTGATATGGTGCCAATCCCACTGACTAGCATCTAATCAGTCCACATTGATCATGTGCATCACGTGTACTCAAAACAGACATGCATCTTCCAGTCATTCCAAGAAAAACATGGAAATCATGGACACACCCGTGGTGTACCACTAACCACCATCGACTCACCAGCCTGCTCAGCCTCTGGAACCTCCATAGCATGCACCTAGCCTGAAGTACCACTACCTGATGCCTGACCTCCATGAAGTGCTCCTCCAACCACCATCCACTGACCCCTCAGCAAGATCCCATTGTCTCTATCACATCCACCACGTACATCTGAACATCGGATACCCTCCCCTGGTACCGAACCGAAATCAACTCCAGATGAAACCGTCTACCGTGACCCCTGCTTGCTGGCTGTATAAGAAGACACCCTACAAAACCTCTCAAGGTTCCCGACCTATCCACATGCTCGACAATCCTTTGGAGGCCTATCGAACTGAGTCCTAGCGTGCCATGGTTTTCCACACTAAAATAAAACCACTCAATAACTACTACAAGGTGGTCTAGATGAGTCCTTGGCCTGACTGCCCTATTGGAATTCATCCCGTCCTCGCTTCCTGCTGTCTGAACCCCCACCTGAAGACGTCGTTTGGCTAACTAGAGGGCTACCCCGCTGGTTTCCCTCCACTATGAGCACCTGATTCACCGCCTCTGAAAAAGAACCCAGCATAAAGATATTCACCGGGACCTGAATGGCATGTCATAATCTATCCTAGAAGCGACTCACCCTAGCCGCATCATCGCTCACTATACCAGGTGAAAAGTGAGACAGCTCAGTGAATGTAGGTGAATAGTCCATGACGGACATGTCTCCCTGCTGAAGACTCAAGAAATTTCAAGCTCTCCCTGCTCTTAGTGTCTCTGGGTAAAATTTCCCAAAGAACCTGTCCTCAAAGTCATTCCATGCTAGTACCTGATGCCTATGATCATGAACCTATACATCCCAATAATGGTATGTTGGTCCTCACTGTATGTATATCGCCTACTTGACCCTCTTCCTTGGAGGCATCCCGATCTGCTTGAAAATCATCTTCATGCTCTCTATCCGGTTCTCAGCCGCCTACAGACCAAACTCACCCTGAAAAAGCGGTGGGTGCTGCGACTGATATTCCCACGTCAGATATGTCATAGATGACTATGTACAATGTGCGCCTCTGTCGATCCCCTACAATACATGTACCAGGCTAGCTCGGAGCTGCTCACCGAGCCATGGTCCAAATGCTACCAAACCCCACTGTTGTTCTGCCTTCACTGAATCCTGAACCTGATCCTATCCCAGAGCTTGTACCTGCAGCTCCTACTCTCCCTGTACCAGATCCTGAACATGATCCTGCACCTGCAGCACTGTACCATATCCCATCTGATGCTCAATCTGAGTTTCCTAAAAAGGAACCCACTAAATGCCATAAATGGTCAGACAACCCATATATATATATATATAACAATATATATTCAACAGAAATAAGAAAGCTGTAAAAGGCATCACTCAACTACCACCTTTACTCTCCCCACTGCAACCATGCCCCATGGCATCCCAGCCTCATGGCCTCCTTACCCTCCCTTAACAGAGCCAAGTATCCAAAGTACCTCAGGCCATGCCCGTCCCGACAGCCAACATTGCCTCAAACCGATGACCGAGTCACCCAATCCTAGTGATCAAAATCACCTCAACCGATAGTACCTTCCTGCTCATACAAGACCTAGACCCAAAAACCCTGTCACATGCAATTCTACAAAAATATAAATCATGGAATACACATTGCAACAACAAGAAATTCTATCATGAATGTCACCTATTCACATTTCAAAGCATAAAATGCATGGAAATTGATTCTATTCACCTGACATTATCATTTCAAAAAGCATATGTGTAGTTATTAAATTGAAATACCCTAAAAATGTGTCTACCAAAAGCAAGAAAACAAGCCTTGCTATATAGATCTAAGGTCAAATTCACCCTTAACGCACCGGGTCAAGGGTCACATATGACAATCAATAACATCGCACACCAAGTGAGCCATCGAGGTAGAAATCATATAAAGGATAATATGAGCAAAAAGAAAATAGAAAATCCCACCCATGGAAACTTGCTCCATCCCTCGTACCTGGGGCTGCAGGCACCCAATCGCAAGCTAGAAACCCAATTCCAGTAATAACCTCTGTCCCGTCTACCATATCCCAAATAGTGAAACCACCAAAAATAAAAGATAATTCTCAATATCATTAGTAGATAACAAAATGATGCTACTATGTCCTTATCAAGAACTCCTTTGATACCACTTTTTAATGATTCCGACCCGAACAACCACCCGAACAGTACAAAACGGGTCGGGTGCTACTACCTTAGGTGAACCTCCCTAAACACCAAAGGCTTCTGACTAGCATCGAGGTTCTTATTGGTATAATGGGGTGGCTATATCCTCTCGGAGGATAATAATAATGGTAATGGTCAAAGTATAACAAAAATGATTCCACAGAATAAATGACTTAGCAGACTCGAACCAGACCCCCAGAGTGGAAGAAAATTCAATATCAATAAACAACGGAAGAAATAAATATAAATAACAGCAGCATAAATAAACAAAACAGCATGTTGATCACTTGTAACTACTACTGAACAACAAAACATATAACCAAATTAGCTCATATATATCTATATATAAAGGGTACCAATGGCTAACCAACTATAGCTACAAAACAGGTAAGAATACTGATGCATGAAAGTACGCAAAACATAGTATACTACAGTAAGAAAAGAACTCATGGTCCATACCATCTCCATGAAATAGCTAACGCAACCCAGATCCTGAAGTTGACCTCTTTCCTACACGTAAATCCATAAAGTATGCACGCATCCCGAGGGGCCCCTATAGTGTGTGAGACAAATCTCAGTATGATACCACCCAACACTGCATACCTAATATCAGTGTTTAAGCAGGAATGAATATATATAGAATGATGTAAACAGAAAAATTCACAAATAAACACAAACTCCACTAGTGCTCAGGAGCCACCATGGAGTGTCACCTGCTTCAGGAAACACCGAAATCTATATCATGCAACCTAGCACCATGCGCCCCCAGGAACCACATGTCTCAAGTACCAATGTCCCGAAGTCACGCCCGAGAAAAATTAACCTAGAGGAACAACGATGCATGTCCTCAATATGTATTCGGAGGGATATTAATGTCTTCCCTCAAAATATATAGCCGGAGGTACAACGATGTCTTCCCACAAAATAAAGAATCTGAAGCGATTGCGATGTCTGCCCTGAGATAAAGTATCCAGTAGGACAACAATATCTACCCTCAAATAAAGGCAAGCCTCTGCCCAGCAACCCGATAGCCTCAAGGATATCTCATAAAAGCTCTCCACCTCCCATGTGGCTTCTTACGACAAGCACCCCCCAAACCAATAGTACCTAAACTACAACTAAAGAGTGCCTCTCCCCAAAAGAGTTGTCAAAACCACCTCATCATAGAGTCTCTCTGTGTGCACACTACTCAATGTTTTTGGGTGAGCAGTAATCAGTAAAATAATACCCAAGCCACAACACCTCTAACACCTCATGTCCCTACGACCATACCACTCATGTCTGATGGCCTTTCCATCCTAGTAACTTGGGCCATGCCCAACCTGATAGTCATCATGTCTCAAACCGACACCCATGACACCCAATCCTTTGGTCATAACCACACAACGTAACCTGGGCCAAGCCCAACCTATGATCAACATCACTCAAGAATATACGAGCCATGCCCAACACCACCCAAAGGTTCCAGCATATGAAATTCAGCAATTATATAGATAACATATTTAAACAGAACACATAAACAGGAAAAACAGTCTGAGCAGTTGAATTTCACTTAGCCAGCACTGTCCTATACCCGGATAGAGGTCTTTAAGGCCTCTAATAATTTATATCAAGGTATAATAAATAAACTTAACAGTTTAAAATAATACAATTCAATTATATCCATCTAGGAATTCAATGGCTAATATGCTCCGATGAGCAACATCCACTTGCTCGCCCCCGCTCAAACAAAACAGGTAACATGGCATACCCAAAGGTATCCCATAGGTCCATAAACAATATTATATGCAATATTAGATAAAATTGGGTCCCGCTCAAAATACCAGAAAACGCACCGAAGGTCGCATCACCCAAATGACCATGAAAACACAAAAAGAGGTATTCACCACCTCCCTGAGACTCGTACGATGCTACTATTCCGATAATAGGCTCCAATTAGGTCTAAAATGTGGTAGTTATACAAAAGAATCAAAACTGATCAAACCCCAATAACACGTTTTTGAATAGAAATCATGAAAACGGCTCAACAAGAATCAAGGCCTTACAGAGGGGGTTTTAACGGGCCAATCAGTGTTCGAATTGGGTCTCAAATTAAGGAACGAGAGTGGATTGAAATCTCAACCGGCTCTCCTAGCTCACCCCGGCAAAAAAATTGAGGTTCTGCCTCCATACAAGGATACTACCTATTTTAGCGAAAAAAGAAATTACACGATGTGTAATTTAGGACTACATGTTTGTATCATTTTATTGTTCATAAGATGACTAAAATTATGCTAACTTAATTTCCAGAACCTATCAACATGAGTACACAGTGTGTAGCTTGGGGTACATGGAATGTACTTAGTTTTTATTCTCTTCCTTGCTAACTTACCCACACACCATGTATATCCCTCATACATGGCTAAACTACATGACATGCCCAAGGAGGAAATTACATATACTTGGTTAAATGCTTATACCCGACCAACATGCCTACACAGCATATATGGCCTCCAACCAGTCACGTGTACATGGAATGTCGATAACTATACGCGATTTTGTAGGAAATTTCTATACGTTCATCACATGACATGTACTCACCGAGCACATGGTTGACACTCGCCTAACCTATACATGGTGTGTACTTCAAAGTACATGACGTGTAGTCTGAAAATTTCATGAAACTGCCCAATTTCTCTAATTTACTCAGGGACAAGTCAAAAATTCAAACAAGGTCTGGATTTTGACCCCTTCTAAAAACCCTGGTTCTTAAAAATACCATATAACTTCCTCATATATTGATGTGGGATTTTTTAAATTTTTCCAATCCATGAGTAAGATGACCTAAAATTAAAATAGCATGAGAATAATTGGATATAATGGAATCACACTCCCTATAAATGAAATGTGTGGTGAATCATATGCATTTTCTAAAATCATTATATGAGTAGGGGTTTTGATTTCTAAGTACACTTGTAATTTTTGAGGTTATAAATTAATATTCTTAGAATATTTTAATGATATAATGGAATCAATAAGTCTATGCTCAAATTAGATGAATCAATATTTGAAAAAAATATATCACCACCATATCTTAATCATCAAATCTTTAATCCCTTTAAAAAAATGGTTAGAATGAATATTAAGCATCATTAATCAGAGTGATTAATCCTGACAAATAATTCAAAGGTTGTATAAATCATGACACCTTCTTTGTAGTATACAAAACCTTATGTTTATCCAACATCATCACTGATAATAACCTATTCAAATTTATCATAATGGTGCATGATAAAATATTTTAATTATCTAAATTATATCCATTGGGTGTGCCATACCAAGTCAATAGTAATGTAAAACTTGTCGTGCACCATAATAATGACTGAAATACACTCGAAAAATTTTTATGGATTTTTTACCCCTATATTAATATGTGCCAAAATTACATGTACTCATTGTATCCATACTTGAAATTTTTTATAAATAAAAACTCCTTTCTTTACCCTCACTTATGAAATAATAGTATGTATTGGATTATCCTAAGGGTTTACAAAACAATCCATCCTATTTTTCCAAGATGACTAATCTTTCCCCCATGCCAACGATAGTTATCTTATATTTATTTTAGGGATGTTGCATCATAATGGATGAATATTCATTACCTACCTTTGTGATCCTTGATAAGAACATATATTTTTAGTATCTTTCAAACATGGATACACAAAAAATAGGATAATTATAGGTATACATCATCTCAAACGATTCTTCCCATAACTTGAAAACATCATAGAAATACCATACATAACCCCATTATCCATAACATGGGTGTAGTACAAATACAAAATAATGGGATCAGATTAATAGTACAGTTAAACATTTGAGAATACAATGATATCCTAAGAATAACATGATAATAATGGTATCAGAACCTAATATTAGAATTCGATAGACATAACATATATATAATAGATCAAGATATTTTATCGAGGGATAAATCATGATAGTTTGTAATACATTCATCAAGATGGAATCAAGTAACCTGATCCATGATAGGATAATAGAATATTTTTTTTTGGAATACACATAATAATATAAAAAAAATCTTTTATATTGATGTCTTAATTGAAATACTGTCATATTGGATTGGTTTCACTCCCCATTTTATCATATTAGTCGAGATCTACTCTCAAGACTATCATTTTGGACAGAGTCCCTTACATAAAATATTTCATTTTCCAGTTCAGTCCTTATTATACAATGATTTATATATCATTATGCAATGAATTAGAGGTCTATATTACTTTGGCCCCAAATATGTCATAATGGAATTAATATATATACATATATATATGCTAAATAATTATAAAAATATTATCACTTCATAAACAATGAAAATGGAATTAGTTTTGTAAATATTTTATCATTTCATTATATCCTAGCCTATAGAAAAATAAAATGTTTCATAACCTAATTAAACAATGGTAAACAAATAGATCTTATAGAATCATCCTCGAATTTAAATCAACATAATCCATCCATATAATTAAATTTTATATAATCATTGGATTGAGTCGTAAGAAAATCATATGTAACATTAATGATGATATCATATAAGAACAATTCCCTTAAAATATCAGTCGACCATTTCTTGGTGAATTTACGCTATTTACATAAACAACTTATTTGAAATAATAAAATTTTACAAACATTAATGAAAAAATATATTTTGATAATATCAATGAAAACATATATTCCAATAATAAAATAATTTAGAAATATTTATGGTAGAAAATATCATTAATACCATTAATGAAAAATCATGGATTCCAACAACATTTTTGATAACTACATTAAATCACCTCATTCAGTAAATGAAAAAATTATTACATTAAAATAAGTTTCTAGAAATTAAATCATGCCTAAAATTTTCATAATGATTCATACAAATATATTAAAAAATTGTTGAAAAAATACCTAGAAATAATTAATATTTGCAGAAAATTATATTAGATTGAATAGAAACATAATGTCATTTATCCTTAAAAATATTCACTCAATTTATTGAGTACCTTTGTAGATGAAGTTTAAAGGAAAAAATGTAATCTAAAGAAAGAATAGTAAGGAGTAAAATTATATAGATTCATTAAATATAGACCATGAAACTTATTTATTATGTTATTAATCATAAACATTCTAGTTAATCAATGAGATCGTAACACTAAACCTTTAACTCAAGATTAACATAATTTTAAAGTAATTTTAGACACATGAACATTAAAGTTAAAATTAGAATAACTATATTAAGGAATAATTTATCTAAATATATTATAAAATTTTTTCTAATTATATAATTTCATCAATCATTTATTATGAATTCCTTAGTATAATAATCATTTATGTGTCTCAACCATTTCAATTTTCATGAGTGTTTTTGGTAGATATTTCTACACCATGTAGTTTGATCATGGATCAATAATAACATAAATTTAATCATTAAATAAATAATATATCTATTGATGATATATATATATATATTGATTTATCTGTAAAAGGAAAGGATTGTGAAATAAATTACATCATTCATGAAGATGGTAGGTTGTACGTGTGTAGGCATTTGTGTGTACTTTTTAAAGAATCAAATAAAAAAGAGTTCCATATTGACTAATGTTTATAGAATAATTTTTTTATATTATATATAATATATATTTATCATATATATTATTTTTACCATCCAAGTAATTGAGAAATAAAAAATGATCCACATCGCTTCGTGGAGGTCATAGTCCACACGTACACCTGAGAAACATTAAAAATTTCCAATATATTATAGTATAGGTCATTTGAAATGGTATTATAATTATAGATTAAAAATATGTAAAATATATTATATAAACTTTTAATCCATAATTATAACCACACATTATTTATGGATGCAAAAAATGAATTTTATTGCAATATGGATGCAGTATTCAAAATGTATACACGAGCAATACCTAAAATCCCATTCAAGCGAAAAATAATGTAGATAATAGTGGTTAATGTATCATAATATAATTATATTGTATTATGTATATTGAATTTATTATTTTATTATCAATACCACTGATTTACTGATGGTATAAGAATAATCAATCTGAAAAAGGCTTTGTAGGAAGACTACCCTTTGTGGGAGTCATCTTTTAAATCCACTCTTACGGAACTGTTGATTGTAATTTCAATAGATAAACACATATAATTAATGAATATGGATTATTAGAGTATTATTTTATAGGGTTTTATTGATTTAAAAATATAAGTGTTCTAAAAATAAAATTATCACTGGGTTTCCTTTTATAAGGGGGGATACACACTTATAAATATTAAAAAAATGACAATATTAATAAGTAATTCCCAAGGAAAATGATTCCTAAGGGGCATATACTGACAAAAAAACTATATAATGTCTTGATAAAAACATCCAATTATATTTAAATATGATTTTGTTTCATTTTAAACATTATCATTTGGTTTAACCCCATGCATAACCAATTTTAATCTAACCCTTGGTAAGTAGTTTTTATTATTATTAAAGTGTTATAATTATCATTTATAAGGTAAAATTGTATTATAAATTAAAATGGATTACTATGTTAGAACCTTTATTTTAATACTTTTTAGTTTTAATTATTATTATTTTATTAAATAATTTCATAAAAAATATATATCATAAAATACAATTAATTTCATTTTATACACTATTCACATAAGTTGACTTTAAAAAAATGATAGAAATGCAATTAAAATTAAAACATTTCAGTCATATATATTATTGTTTTTTATCTAAATGTTCATTAAATACAACAAATCGTCCAATTAATTTTTCCTTTATTATATTAAAAATTATATATTTTATTTTATAGTTAATTGAATAAAAATGATTTTATATTTGCAAGAGTGTTAATGTAATCAAATCATCAGAAAAATAAAAAATAAATAACAAAGATAAAATTATATTTTATCTATAAACTAAATAATTTTTAATTAAATTATCTCCCTTTATCCTTATAAGACTATTTTATGGTTATTAAACTGAAGAGAGTGACATTTTGTTTTCATCCTTTTTCTTAAAATAATATATCAATCGTAATAAAAGAAAAATGGAAACAAGTGGGTATTTTTTTATAATTGGATGATAATGGTTAATCTAAATTAATATAATAAGATAATAGTATATATTAATAAAACTATAATCCCTAAACCAAATGTTCTCACCATAGATTACTCGTTTACTATTATAAAATTTAAAAATACTTACTAAAATTTTTATTATTGAGGGGAAAAATTAAGAGGGGGTGTATTTAATAAATATTTACCTCATGATTACAAATATTTAATCCATTTTCATGTATTCTACTTCTATATGTGGTTATAAAAAATTTAAAATAAAAATTCAAAAGGAAATGAAAATCATTTTTTCATAAAAATATTGTTTTAACTACAAAAATATTTCTACCCCAAATTCAACCATATAATTAATTCCAGAGATTTTTAGTAGTTTATTAATATTATAAATAAACTAATTTTACAATTATATTCACTTCAATGAAAATTTGATCTTTATAAAATCAGCCAATTAAAATATCATTTTCTATAAATATCAGTATTTTTTACTATTCATTCAAAAATTAATATTTTATGTAAATTATGAAATATTAATTATTATATAATAATGAGTAAATTATTTCAAAATGAAATACGTTTTTTCAAAAAAAAATTGAAAATTTCCAAAAAATATTAATACTTTTTCTCACAAAAATCCATGAAACAATTTTTAAGGAAATGATGTATTTTCGAAGCATAAAAATGAATTTACCAAACATTATGTACATATATTGATTAATATATTTTATCTATCTAAAACCATAACAATTATATTTGGAAATTATATTATTCTGATTGATTTATCTAATTTAATAGATATGTTATAACTATTCATTTAAAATAATATTCAGTGTTTCATAAACCATTAATGAGATTAAGTTTATATAAATCCCAATATTTTATAAAATCATAAGGTGTTATATATATCATATGACACAACTAAACATGATTAATTAAGAATTAATGTGGTAGTTTAGTTTCATAAATTGATTATTCATCCTATTTCATCCCCTTAGGCTAATGTAATATTAATAATAAAGATAGTGGATACTATCTTTAGCCTATGAGTTAATATTCAATGATATAATAATGAAAAAAATAAAGAAAAACTCGCTACATAAAATTAATGATATTTTTAATAAATATAAATGAGTGACTTTGATATTTAATATTTACTTATAATCCAATTTTTATTATGGCAGACATAAATAGTTTTTGATGTTCCAGATACAAAAAATCCAAGTTTATATGAAATAGTTGATAAAAAATCGAATCCACATGAGGTTTTAAAATATCCAGTGATGTTAATAGTATTTATAAATTATATATTTCAAATATATCATGATCATCTTATAATGGTGTTTATGTATTGCATTTTTTTTATTCGATACACAAGGAAGATAAAAAAAAGTATGTAATATTATTTTTTGATAATTTATAGTAATGCATTATTTTATGTAAAATTTATGTACTGTAATTTTTTATAAACAATGTTCATTTTTGTGTCATGTTATCTATAATAATAGGGTTTTAGTATACTCAACAACAAATTAATATATTATTATATTAAATTATCTGAATAAAGTTTTTGCATGATGGAGCATATTATGGTTGGATTAATAATGTTGATTGTTTATGCATTAATTTTTTATATAGTGAAATAATTATCCACAATAACTATGAATTAAAAATAATTATTTTGAAACCAAATTTCAAAAATCCTATTGAATTTTTAATGGAAAATATAATGATCACACCATTTACATAGTTAACTAAAAAAATAATTTTTAATATAGTCTTATTTTGTTATTTTAATCATTGATGGGGGTGTTGTTTTTATTTTAGAAAATGAAATTATTAAATATGTATCTAGTAAGTCAAATCCTATTTTTGAGAATAATAATACTCATTATTTATATCATCTATTTTTTTCAATTCATTTATAGATAAAACACTTTTTATTACGAAATTTAATATCTATACATATTTTAAATTATAATGTGTATATTATCTCAAGGAGATTTATGTTTATTCTAATGATGACAGATTTGGATTATACATGACTATAAAATTGTGTATTATAATAGTCTTATAAATATAAATGTCTTAATTTATGCTCTTAGAAATAAAACATGCATGCATTTTAATCAATTTACAATTTGGTAATTCAATATGATGGAAACGCTTGTGGTCACAGTTATTAATATGTAAAAATTAAAGAGTGGAATAAAATTACATCATATAGTGATAGAATCACCAATGTTAGAAAATATGATAGAGGATTATCTTGGTGATATTGAGATTCAAAATTTGTTGTATTCCATTGTTTATAATAATGTTTTAATGATTTTAATGAATGCGGTTTGTGTAAGATAATGATTCAAGAATTATTATTTATTCCTCAAAAAATGATTGGGGAGGAATTGTGAGAGTTCCATTGTCATTTAATACTAGGGAATCCTCTTTTTGTGAATTTTTATCTTAATTTAAAGATATATTTTATATGTTTTTACATAATGAGATTAGTAATTACAATTTTGACATGGTGTTTTACTTTTCATCAGTTAAATGTCAATCATTAGTTCCCAATTTATTATTTTTATAAATATTTAATATTTTATAATTTAAATGAGAGGTCATCATTTCACTGTTGTAACTATATAAGTAGAATTAATTTTTGATGATATTAAGGATATTGAGGATTATATGGCTTATAATTCATAGTTAATAGCAATGACATATCATGGTATAATGAAATGTTTGGTATGATTTTATATTGAGGAATTTGAGATTTTTTTGCAATTTTTTGGATGATTGTACCAATAAGTTATATTAATTTTAATTCTCATTTATTTAGACTAATGATATAAATAATACAAAGATAGAAAAGAATAAAAATAAGGATATAAAATCATCTATTAATTGAGGTAGGTATTCTTTTATTTTTAACAATTCCTCATCATTGTCAATATCTAGGTGTCAATTTTTTGGTTTTCCATGCATGTTTAGATTGATGGTTCTAGTCCAATCACAATGTTCATGGTTATATAATAATTAAATTTCCATAAATATCATAATTATTTATTATACACACTATTATGAACAAATATTCAAGTTAATCATTAAAAATAAATTGCATAAGTTATTTTAGGTTTCAATCATTACTTATGCCTATAGATGAATCTATGAGAGGTAATAATTAATAATGAAAAATAATAGATTATGGTGGTGTTATTCTACACAAAAACATATGGGTTATTTTCATTTTCCATTCGATGGAAATGAGAAATAATTTTTTTCTAATATTAACTTTTAAAAATTTATGTATAGTATATATATACATACATTTCTTTGGATGGTTGTGGAATATTGTTTTCATGTTTATGAAGAAGGCTACTTGGAAATGTTTGGTAAGAATATATACATATTCTGTGGATAGTCACATTTGAAAAACTCATTATGGAAAAATGAGGGGTATTTTTGGAATAAAATAACATCTAGGAAATACAAGAGTGATTGGAAATTTTTTATATACTAGTAAAACTAAGGTGATTATTTGGTGTGTAAACGATATTTGAGGAGATTAGTTTTAAAATTTATGTTCAAGGAGGCCTTGAAAATACCTTTAACATTATAAGATATAATATAACTGTTAGGTGAATGAGAAAATCAATATATATTGATTTAAATATATTGTAATAAGTTGAAATTAAAATGACCTATAATATTTACATTTTATGGTGATATTTAAATATTTATATTTAAGATTATCCCCTCGGATTACCATTTTAACCCTTACTATAGTGACATGTTTTTAACAATAGTAACTATTCATTGTGGATTAATATTATAATGAACATATTATAGAATTTATATTATTACTAATTATAAAATTAAACAGATTAAATAAATTTAGTTGCTATAGATGGAAGAAATGTATTCTAATATCTATGCACAAAACATGTAAAAACCATTTTTTTTACAAAACATTATTTTTGAGTATAAAAATGAATTTATTCTCATTCATTTCACAATAAATACCACTAAATGAAAGATAATCATTATTAGTTAATATGTCACATATAATTCATTATAAAATTAATAAAGAGAGATTATCTTAATTTATTAACATAAAATTACTTTGTGTGCACGCTTAATAATGTTTTTAATAAATAATACTTTTTACCATAAAATTAATTTATATTGATTTATAACTATTTTATAATTAATATATTAATTTTTATTCTTCTTTTATGTGTATAAAGTTATTTTCCATATTTTCAAAACACTAAATAATAAAAAACATGTAATTAATATAAAATTTCTAAAAATTTAATTTTTATAAAATAATAAATTTTGTTTTAACCAAGAATAATTAATGGTATACATAGTATATTACCTATATTATTTTACCAATTATAATTCATTTAATTAAATTCTAATATATTCAATTTTTAAGAGTAATATTTTATTATTAGCATATATTCAGTGTTTTGTTCATCACCATTTATCAAATTTCTTGAATTTATTAATGGAAAATATAATCCAAAATGTCGAGCTGTTACATTTTTAGTGTTTTTAATAAAATTGATGGGTTTTCCTAAATAAAATGAAAATTTTTATTATATATATTTATTTATAGATTTTTATCCTATTGCTAAAATTTCATATTATTTTCATCTATCCTTTTCATAAATTGATATTACATCTAAATAGATGAATAATAATCAATTAACATTACGATCAATGGTACAATACTAATTTTTATTTCCTTTAGAAACATGGATCTATAAATAACTTCTCAGTATGAGATCTAGAATATATCCAACTCTATAATTCATTTTTAAGTCCGTTCATGGAAATATTGTACCTAATATCTTTCTTCATAAAATGATGAAATGGATCATAAGAAAGGGTCATCTCAGATGCTCTATAATGGTTATCAAAGAATATATCAATGATCACTTACGAATTATTTGAGAATAAGAGTATGATAACCTGAAAATAATATTTGGATACAATAAAATGAATATAATAGGTAGAAAACACATATCATGTTATATTTAATAGAATATCATAATATATGAATTATAAAAAAATTAAAAAATATCATCCATGATAGTATAACATTGGCATAGGGAATAATTTTGTTTCATGCACAGAAGCATGGAAAATTATTTCATTAATAGTAAAATATATCTTACAAGTCAATAATTATATATTGGTTCACTAACCATTCTAAATTATTTTTCAAGGTTCAATCCCATGAATATTTTTGTGGATATAGTATCTTACTAAACCCTGATAACTCTGTATTGTAGTACTTGTTTCCCCTTTATATTTACATATTTACCTAATGCATTAGTGGGATATATAATTCTAGGCCTGAACATAAAATATTTAAAACGATTCCTTTATATTCCAAAATATAAGAAAATATACATCATATCATAACAAATTTAAATTAAATGTTTTTCCAAAACATTTCATCATTTTATCATTGAACAACCACCTGAAAATAAATAAGGTTCATAAAATAATAAATATGTAGGAATGAAATAGGTTTCGTAGAATCAGTCACATATAATTATAATAATTTTAAATAAAAATAAACAAACTCAATGGTACCAATAGATCATATATAATGTATATCATAGTTAACATAAAGGATTTTATCATAAAATTAAAATTTCATGAAAATATGAATAATTTATTCCTTGATGAAATAAAATTTTTTATTTGAAATAAAATTATAATATTTTAACAATTTTATAAATATTATATAAAATATTATAAAAATAAGAATATTTGAATCATGTACATGATACTTCAAATAATTTAATGCCCACAATAGAGGGAAATTCAGTTCATGTTGTGTTTGTCAAAACATAGATTCCATTCTCAATTTCAATAAAAAAATACGAAGGAAAATCATTAAAAAAATTAAAACAATATTACTTAATAAATATTTAATAAATAAATAATTGGTTAAATTATATTCAATAATCAAATGATAATATTAAAAAAATTGAAAATATTTTTAGGAAAATAGGTCATCAAAGAATAAAAAATTTTATCAAATAAATACTAAGGTTGGTTCTCCATGAAACGATTCACTTAGACGTTTGAGTACATAAAGAGAGATTAATAAAAGATATTTTTTATGTATTGGTAACATATAATATTGGAATAAAATAATGAGATTTTATAGTGATAGATTTTGAAATTTCTTTATTTTAAACTTAATCATATCTTTTTTTGCTATAGAAAGATACTTTTTACTTAAAACCCTAACCATATATATGACCTATATCGAAATCAATTTAAACATCGTATATAGAAAATTTAAGAATATTATTTTATATTAATGAATAATTTTGGTAGTTATAATATCATATATGATCAGTATATATATTTTTAACACTGATTTATAAGTAATTTTTTATTAACATCTAATTTTCTTGTGTTAAATGGTTTATATTTTAGGGGAGTTTCAGTTGAGTATTTTCAGTCCATGTATATTGATCATGGTTATATCATCTTTAGAATGATTATAAAAATATAAATGTCCTAACAATTCCTTATATATATATATGTGTATATTCAAAAACTGTTTATATTTACTAATGAAATTCATCATTCAGAATGATGGTAGGTTGTACATAATCCCGAAGGATGTTTTCACTTTCTACATAATGAAAAAAAAGAGGTAAATATTAATCAACATTTATATAATCCCCAATTTACAATATATATATATATATATATTATTAACTAAATAAATACTTTTTTCATGAATTTAATGTGGAAATGAAAAATGAATAACAATTCATTGTAGAGGTGGTAGCCTTAACGTAAGAATGTGGGACATTATCATAGTCCAATGGGGAGTCATATAAAATATTATATATGATATTATAATTCCTGAATTATGATTATTTCATAATTATAATCTATAAACCATACAATGATCATAAAGACAATCCATGAAGTACATCGTTGTAAAATGAATTGTTTCTCTATGTTGAGGTGGTAAACCACACTTACACACGAGCGATACATTCACATCACATATGATAAAAAAGAGGAGGGATAATGGTGGTTTCATAATCATAATTAAATTTAGTTATATTTAGAAAAATTTATTTTTTACTTTATTAGGAGTAACATAGATTTAAATAATGTATAATGAGACATAAATTTAAAGAGGTTGGGTAGGATGATTTCCTCTTCCTAATTAGGTGGCCTTTAGAATCCTTCTTAATGACACTAGGAACATATATTCAAGAATATTATCACTAGTAATTAATTAATAAGAAATTAGATAAAGCAAATTCATATAATTTTGTCAAGATATATATCTGAAGGTGGTGTAAATAAAAAATAGATGGTCTGTAATTTTATAAGGGATTTAAATGACCCACTCGGAATAAAACATATACATTAAAATATAATTAAAACATTTTCATGAACATTAATTGAAAATTACATGATATTGTATGAAAATGATTCAATTACATAAATATTTGTATTAAATTAAATTTATATGGTGTTTTGGCGTAATTTTAAACCATTTCATTTGGTTGAAAACCATTTTTAAACAATTTTTTATTAACCATGATATTGAATTTCTTAAATTAAAGTGTTATAATTTTACTTATATGGTAACCATTTTCTCATAAATGATCAGTTGAAAAAATTATTACCCCATTAATATGATACATAACACCATTCAATATTTTTATGATTTATACATATTTTAATAATATAATTTTATCAAAATATTTTAGTAATATAAATTTGAGAAAAATTCACATAATTAGACTTTGAAAGAAACATGAATGTAATGGAATTAAAAAATAAACCTTTGAAATATATCTAAAATTTTATGTTTTTATAAGAAATTATAAACCAATAGTTTATATCAATTTTAATACTTTAAATAATTTAATTTAGTTATATTATTTTTCAATTAATTCAATAAATATTGTGTTAGTGTGGAATCAGAATTTAATGTAAATATTTCCTCAAAAAATAAATAAAAATAAACTAAAATTAATAAAAAATTTATTTTATACTTCAAATAATTATTTATATCAACACTTATCCCCTATTTTTCCTTATAATAATAAATTAGAATATTAATGTCAAATGGGGGACATTTTGTAATTTTTATTTACATCTAAAAATTAAAGGCCAGTAATTAAAAAAATAGAATCAAGATGACATATTTTATATTATTTTATAATAATGTTCCAACAATACTCATCTAAAAATTTAAATTCATTTTTAGAGTAATTTTATGTCCATAAAACAATTTTTTAACCTGGGTTTTCCAATTTTACCCTTATAGAGGCAACAAAATTTTACTATAAGTTCTATTAATATTTTACAGAAATAAATTTAAACTATTTTTGAAATTTGGATCTATTTATTGTAAATATGGAATACATTTTTGGATATTTAATTTTTATATTTGGTTCAACTAAAATTAATATAAATTTTGAAAAATTAATGAAGAATTATTTTTTGAAAAATGCTTTTATATTTATAATTATTTACAAAAAAAGAATAAAAAATTAAATTAAATGAACATAAATGAGTTATTAATATTATAAATTAAATAATCATTAAATTTAAATCATTTTCATAAAAATCTAACTCTTATAATATGTTAAACTAAAATAATATTTCCTTTAAAACCCCTTATTTTTTAAAACTAATTCAATCAAATATCAAAAAACCAATATATGGTAATATTAAAATAAGATTAAAAAAATGATTTTCCTTTGAAAAATTAATTATTTTATGTTTCATAAATTAATTATAAATTTTTTTTTCAAAAATAAATAAGGACCATTTTTAGGAACAAAAACATTTTTAATGAATATATAATTACATTAAAAAATTGTATAGATATTTATCAATATATTTTATTAATATAAGAAAATTATATATAAGATTCAAAATATTGTTATTCAAATACATTTTATCAATTTTTGGTCTAGTTTATATTTGTTTGTATAGAATTTTGATTTCATTTGTTAGATGTTATCAAGGTAATTAAAATAATTTGAAAAAAATAGATCATCAAATCTAAAGGTTTCACTTTATTCCTACATTAAAATGACATTCACCCTTGAAATTACATCACTCTAATAAAACATGAGGGTATAATTTTTTCATCACATCCTCAGGTTCCCATGTACCTTTTTCTAATTTTAAATTCCTTTAGAGAACATTAGATAATTACGTAGTATTTTTCTATTTTGTTGTATCTCTATAATCAATGATTTATACTAGTAATTGTTCTAGTAATGATTATTATCTAAATATAAAAACATTGATTTTAGTACATGTAATGAATTAGGTATATACATCCTCATGAAATATTACTATTACACATCTGGAAAATGATAGAGGATAAGTGGAAGCATAATAGACCATGATGCCTTCATTAATCGACCAAAAAATATCTAAGGGGAGAATATACCTAGGAGTTAAACATCCCATATGTCACTATTCAATGGATAAGTTCATTGGAATACCTATTAAAAAACATATAATTCTATATTTTTTCTGAAAATAAACATCATCACATTTCAATAGAATCTGAGTTTCCTTAATGTGCTATTAAATGGATTGTAGTTTCTCTATCATTTCATATTCATAAAAAGGTCCCAATATATTTCATCTTGTAGTTTATGACCCAAACACTAATGAAATCAATTGAAAAAGATCATAGAATATCATCTAGGGTTTTAGTGGTTTTCTTAGACAACCCATATATTTGGGGATAATAATATGTTTTATAAATAAAATGTATATTGAGATCATATTGAAAATTCTCTTGTACATTATGGTGAACCTCATGGCCATATCAGATACAGTTGATGGTGTTAACCCATACATATTTATAATTTATTTACTGTAGTATATAGAAATGTTACCAAGAGAAATAAAATATAGGATAGTAATGATTTTGACTTAAATCACAATGCAACCGAATACAACCCAAACAACATTGTGTACATTATAAATTTCGGGGAATTTGGTGTCAAAATATGTAGGAATGTTTTACAATTTCCATTAATCTTTTTTAAATTGTTATAAAATATCCATACAATATTGTCTCCGTGAATTTTTTTTGACATATCAAGTACAATAATAATTACTTTCTCAGTTCTTGTTAATTATAATCCAACCAATTATAATCTTAAAACTTTCTATATGCCTCTTTATTTTTAGGATAAATAGAGTACAATGAAATATGAGCTTTATCAAATAACTCATTCTAATTATGTATTCATGGGTTATATATATATATATTAAAAAAACCATATCATTACATAATAATTTTGTTTTAACACAGAAACATTTCTCACCTTTTTTTGTAACTATATGTTATTCTTAATCATATCCATAATATTCATTTGGATAGATTAGAGAAACAAATTTTGAGAAGGATTACATTTCTACACATTCTCTTTGATATCTATATCCATACTTTGAAAATTCCAAAATATTAGACTTTTGTGATCATTTTCATGGATAATCCTAAGAAATTATTTTGACTCAATGCATTATCCACCCTATTTAATTTTAATGGGTGGTACTCTATTGAATATTAAAAAAATATTAGTCAACTAAACTATCTTTTCTGGTGCATATTAATCTAATTATGAGTAAATATATAATTTAAAATTATATGATTAGTATAAAAAACACAAATTCAATAATAAATAAAATTTGTTTATATCATTAATGTAAAAATTATCAAATCTAACAACAAATCTTAATTAGGTATTATTTTTCTCATGAACTATCAATTTGAAAAAAGGGATATGTTTTCACTATTTCATTATCCAAGAGGAGGATTCATAAACCCTTATTTAATGCATAACAATACAATACAAGTCCTTATCTACTATAGGTTAGTGAATGAAAAAGGTTTATGAATAAAATTATCCATAGTTGCATGAAATTTTCCTCCCATTCATTTATAAAATGCAACGTTTTCCCTCCAGATTTATCTTTTTCAGTGGAGTAGATTGTAATGATACGTTCCCTATTAGGCATCAACAATATTGATATAAAACATTAATTCTATGTATTTTAGTAATTGTTATTATTATGGGTGATCATTTAATAACATTCATTTATTAGAAATCCATAGATATACCCTTAATTTTTATTATAGAGCCAAAAATGATAATTTTTTGAGCTAAAATTCTTACATTAAAATTTTTTCATACATCTAATTTTTATATACGGTCTTCAATACAAACCTCACCAAATATTCATGATCATCCTTACTCATTAAATATATAATAATATCACCTATAATGGCTATAAAAATTGATTAAGGTAATCTCTAAAGAATTTGTTTATTTAATAAATGATTAGACCATGGGAATTATTAAGACCAAATGGAATCTCTATATTTTTATAGTTTCTAAACATAATATGGAATAATATATTGGGTATATATTTTGTTTTTAATGTCAATTGATAGTATCCATATTGATGATAAAACTGGGGAAAATATCGGTGTCCTAATAATTATTGTTAAAATAATCCATATAGGGTAGAGGATAATTATTATTTATTGTAATATAGTTATGTTACATATAGTCGATAAAAAGTAGCACTGATACATCATTATTATTAGATAATAAATAGGTTCACCCAAGGGTTTCATTCATTGTTGAATGAATACCTTATCAACATTATTTTGGAGTTTTTTCCCTAATTCCAATAGACTCAATCGGGGCCATTCTATATGGGGTTCCAAAATAGTTGTATCACCAGGTATGAATAATTTTCAAAACTAAAAATCATTAAATTATGGAATACTAGGAATATATTATGGAAAATTATTAACAAGATTTCGTAAAATAGGAATATATTTCATACTTGGGTTTTCAACAATATCACAGATAAACACCAATTTTTAATATAAATTATGACCCATAGAAAGGTTGAAATTTTTGTCATTAAAACGCATTATTTCATTAATGATAGAATACCATAGTTTTTATAAAAATAAAAAATAGGACATAACATCCTCAGATATTGATGTGGGATTTGTTTAAAAATTTTCAATCTCTACGTATGATATAATAAAATTAAACTAGAATGAGAATAATGGGATATAAATTAATTACATTCCCACTAAATTAAATCTATGACGAATCATGTGAATTATCATTGATCATTATATGAGTAGTGTTTTTCATATCTCTGTCAATATCTGATTATTAAGGATAGAAATTAACAGTCTTATAGGATTTTAAAGATATAATGTAATTCATAGGTCTAAGTTAATATAATATACATCAATATTTGAGAATAAATATCACCACTTTATATTAATCATTATATCTATAACCCCTTTAGGAAACAAAAATGTTTTATAATGAAAATCAAGAATCATTAACTACTGTGATTAATCCTGAAAAATAATTCAAAGGATGTATAAATCATGACACCATATTTTTAGTCTATGAAACAATAAATTTATCCTAGTTCATCAATGATCATCACATATAAAAATTTATCTTAATGGTTTATGATAAAAAATATTAATTATCTAAATAATATTCATTTGGTGTGTCAAACTCGATGAATAGTAATGTAAAAGTAGTCGTGGACCATAATAATAACATAAATATTCTTGAAAAAAAATATTGGGTTTATTACCTCTGTATTAATCTATGCCAAAAAACACATGAACATGTTGTATCCATACATGAATCTTTTACTTATAAATAAAAACTTTTTTTATTTAACCTCACATATGAAATTATATTAAGCATTGAATTATCCAAAGGGTTTTCAATAAACTTTTTTTATCCAATTTTTCAATGATGACTAATCATTTCCCCCATGCCAACTATAATTATCATAAATTTATTTTATGGATGTTAAATAAAAATAGATGAATATTAATTACCCACCATTACATTTATTTCCATGACCAAGTATGTTTAGTATCATTGCAAACATGAGTACATAAAAAAATATTTCATGCTAGGTATACATCAACTAAAACTACGATTCCCATAACATGAATAATTCATAGAAATACCATAAATAACACCTTTATCCATAACCTAGATATTGAAAATATAAAAAATGAGGGGATCAAATTCATAGTATTGTTATACATCTGAGATAACAATTATAAACAAAGAATAACAAGATAATAAGGGTATGATATCATGATATTAGAATTTGAAAACCGTACCCTATATATAATAGACCATAATATTCTATCATGGAATAAAACGTGATAGTGTGTAATACATTCATCACGATGGAATAAAATAACATGATCCACTATAGGATAGAAAAGATATGTTTTTGGAATACAAATAATCATAGAAAAAAACTTCCTTAGTTTTGATATCTCACTAGAAATTCTCTCATATTGGATTAGTTTCACTCCCCATTCCATCATATTTTACTAGGTTCACTCTCAAGAATATAATAGTGGAAAGAGACCCTTAATAAACGTAGTTTCTTTTCTATTTTAGTAAATAAAAGGATTAATACATGAAAAACCTTTTCTAAAAATAAAATCATGGTTAATATTACCTTAAGGATTCAAATAAAAATTATAAAAAAGTATTGAAATGTTTTCATGAAATAATTGATATTTATAGAAAATGATATTAGATCGATGAGAAAAATAATGTCAATTTTCATTAAAATTTATTGAGTACTTATATAGAGCATGTTTAAAGAAAAAAATGTAATATAATGAAATAATAGTAAGGAATAAAATTAAATAGATTCATTAAATATATTTTATGAAATTTAATCACCATAATGTTAATCATAAACATTACAGGTAAACAATGTGATTGTAATACTAAACCCTTACCTCAAGATTTACATAATTTGATTGTGAATTTAAACACATAACATTAAATTTAAATTTATTATATTTAAATTAAATAATAATTTATATAAATATATTAACATATATGTTCTAATTATATCATTTCATTGACCATTTTTTATTAATACCTTATTTTAATCATCATTTATTGCTGTTAACCATTTCATTTTTCAAGAGTGTTTTGTTTGATTATTCTAAAATAGATTGATCATGCATAAATCTTCTTATAAATTTAATCATTATAAAAATAAAATATCTATTGAATATATATATATCTATATCTATATATCTATAAAAGGTAGGGATTATAAATAAATTACGTTGTTCAGGAAGATGGTAGGTCGTACGTATGCAAGAATGTTGTTTTCTCCTTTTGAGGAATCGAATGAAAGAAAGGAATGTATTAATTTATATATCGAGAAAAAAATTATATTATAAATTTCTTATATATTTATCATATATATTATTACATCCATCTTTGTAAATGAAAAACAAAAAATGATTTGCACCGCTTCGTGGAGGTGGTAGTCTACATGTACAAAAGTACAAATTCATAATTTTAGAATAGATTGGAATGTATTTAATTAGAAATTATATTATAATTATTAATGTAAAATTATTTTAAAAATTATCATATATAAAATTTTAATCCATCATCATAACCAAACATAAATAATTGATATAATAAATGAATTTTACCGTAATGTGGAGGCATCAATCAAAATGTATGCATGGGTAATACCTAAACATCCCATTCATGGGAAAAATGAATGTAATAGTGGTTGAAGGATCATAATAGAATTATGTTATATTGGGGATGTTGAATTAAATATTATATTATCAATACCATATATTTATTGATGGTAGAAGAATAAAAAAAATTCTAAGTGGTTTGGTAGGAAGACTACCCCTTTCTGGGAGGCATCCTTTAGATCCCCTCTTAAAGAACATTGTAATTTTATTTAAAATGATAAACACATATAATTTATGGATATAGATTTTTACAAGATCATTTTTTAGGGTTGTATCTATTTAAATGGATAAGGGTTCTATAAATAAAATTATTAATGTGTGTCCTTTTATAAGGGGGAGACAATTATAAATATTAAAAAGAGTAAAATATAAATAATTAATTCTCAAGGAAATTGATCCTTAATGGGAATATATTCACAAGAACTATATAATGTGAAGATAATAACATCCAATGAAATTTACATATGTTATTGATTCATTTTAATCATTTTCATTTGGTTTGACCCCTTGCACAATCAATTTTAATATAAACCATAGTGATTATTTTTTTAAAAATTAAATTGTTATAATTTTAATTTATAAGGTACCAATTTTATTATAAATGAATAAGGTATGGTATTATAGGCCTTTCATTATCCTACTTTTCCAATTTAATGTTTTTTTTATAATAATTTCATACTACAAATTTATCAAAAAATACAATTAATGACATTTTATGCACTATTTACAGTAGTTGACTTTTAAAACAATATTATAGAAATGGAATTAAAATATAAAAATTTAAATAATGTATATTATAGTTTTTTTATCTAAAAAATCATAAAACACAACAAATAATCCAATTATTATTACCTTTATTAATTTGAAAATCACGAATTTTATTTTATAGTTAATTGAATTGACATGATGTTACCTTTTCATGAGAATTAATGTAATCATATCATTTGAAAAATAAAAAAAATAATCACAATAAAAAATATTTTATCTGTAAATTAAATATTTTAAATTTAAATTTTCCCTGTTTATCCTTATAAATATATTTTATTGTTATTAAAATGAAGAGAGTAACATTTCGTTTTCATTATTTTCTTAAAATAATATATCGGTCATAATAAAAGAAAAATTGAAACAACTGGGTATATTTTTAAAAATTACATGATAATAGTTAATAAAAATTAATCTAATAGTATAATGATAAATATTAATAAAAATTTAAATCCATAACCCAATTTTTTGACCATAGTTTACTCATCTACAGTTATCAATGTTAAAAATACAATCTAAAATTCTAACACGTAATGGATAAAATTAATAGGGTGAGTATTTAAGAAAATTTTACCTTATGATTATAAATATTTAATCCATTATCCTGTATTCAATTTCTATTTATGGTTATCTAAAATTTAAAATTAAAAATCAATAGGAAATGAAAAGCGTTTTTTTATAAAAATACTATTTTAAGAACAAAAATATTTATACACAAAATTGAAAATTATAATTAATTCCATAGAATTGTAGTGGTTTATTAATATTATAAATGAACAAAATTTTCAATTATATTCATTTCATTGAAACTTTTGACTTTGTAAAATCATTAAATTTAATCATAGTTTTCTATAAATGTCATAATTTTTCACTATTCATTCAAAAATAAATCTTTTATAAAATTTATCAAATATTAACTATTATATAATTACGTGGTGAGTACTTCATAATTGAGTTCATTTTTAAAAATATATTTCTAAAAATTATGAAAAATTAATTATATTTCTTTGTCACAAAAATCAATGAAATAATTATTTAGGAAATGATGTATTTTCACTGCATAAATAATGACTTTACCAAACATTATGTTGATATGTATATTAAAATATTGTATTTATCTAAAACCATTAAAATTATTTTTCAAAATTATATTTTTGTGATTCTTTAGTCAGATTTAATATCTAGGTTATAACTATTCATTTAAAATTAGGATTTTGTGTTTTATAAACCATTAATGAGATTATGTTTATCAAAAAAACAAATATACCATAAAATCTTAAGGTGTTATATATATCATATGTCACAATTACGCTTGTGTAATAAAGAATTACTATTGAAATTCAGCTTCATAAATTGATTATTCATCATATTCCATACATTGAATATACTCTAATATTAATAATGGAGATAATGGATATTATCTTGAGCCAACAAGTTAATAATTATGGACAAAATAATGTAATGAAAATGAATAGAAATTAGCTACATCAAATTAATGATCTTTCTAATCTATATAAGTGAGTTACGTGGTTATTTAATATTTTATTATGATCCAATTTTTATTTTATGATACATAAATATTTGTAGAAGTCTCCGATACAAAAATTCCATGTTTATATGAAATACTTTTTTCAAAATTCATTTTACATGAGGTTTCTAAATCTATAGTGATGTTAACAGTATTTCAAAATTATATATTTCAACTATAGCATGGTCATATTATGATGGTATTTGTATATTCCATTATTTTTTATTTAATACATAAGGAAGATAACAAAAATGATGTTAACTTTTTTTAGATAATTTATAATAAGGTAATCATTTACAGGAAATTTATGTACTTTAATTTTTTACTTACAATGTTCAATTTTAATGTCATGTTATCTTTAATAATTGCACTGTATTAGAAACATCAAAAAATTAATATATTATTATATAACATTTTCTAAATAATGTTTTTCCATGATGGAGTATATAATGGTTAGATGTATAATGTTAATTGTTTATGAATTAATTTTTTAATATAGTGAAAAAATTATTCACTCTAACTATGAATGAAAAATAATTATTTTTTCACATAATTTAAAAACTTCTATTTAATGTTTAATGGAGAAGAAAATGATCACACAATTTCCAAAGTTAACTAATGAACCAATTCCTTTTATTGTTTTCTATGGTTATTCTAATCAAGGATGTGGGTATTTTTTGATTTGAAAAAGTGAAATTATTCCATATCAATCTAGTTAGTCAAATCCTCTTATGGGAAATAATACATTGAATTATTTATATCATCTATTATTTTATCAATTATTTTATATATGCAATACTTCTTATTATTTAATTTCAATATCTACACATATCTTAAATTTTATTATTTATATTATCATCAGGAGTTTTATGTTTATATTAAGAAAGATGGATTGAGATTCAACATGATTATCAATTTTATTTATAAAACTCGTAGAAATAGTTATATGTTAATTTAATCTTTTAGAAATAAATCCTGAAGGTATTTTAATCAATTGACATGTTATGAATTCAATATTATGGAAAACATAGCCGTCACAATTCGTAGTATGTAAAAACTAATGAGTGGAATAAAATTACATCTTGTAGTGATCAAATCACTACTATTGAACCATGTGATATTTGATTAGCTTGGAAATATTGATAATGAATATGTGTTGGATTCCATTGTTTGTAATAATGTTATAATAATATTCATGAATGTGGTATGTATAATATCATGATCAATAATTATTATTTCTTCCTTAAAAAAAGATTATGGTGGGATTGTGGGAGTTTAATTGACATTCTATATTAGGGAACCTTATTACGTTAAATTTGTATCTTAATTCAAAGATATATATATTTTTTAATAATATATTGGGATTAATAATTTCAATTATTGCATATTGCCTTACATTTTTACAATTATATGTTGATCATTAGTTCCCAATATGTATTTTTATAACTATTGAATATTTAAAAATTTAAATGTGGGGATATTCCTTAAAATGTTGTAACTATATGGGTACACTGAATTTTTCACGATATTAAGGATAGTGTGGATTTGTTAATATATAATTCTCACTTAATAGAAAAGGTCTATCATGGCATAATGAAAGGTTTGGTATGAGTTTACATAGTGGAATTTGAGATTTTTTTATATTTTTTTGGAAGATTGTATCAATAAGTTATATTTGTTTTTCTTGTCACATATTAAGAATAATTATATGAATAATATCTAGAAATAAACTAATAAAAACAATGATTAAAAATCATTTATGAATTCAGGTACGTATATCTAGACCTTCAATCATATAATAATCATTGGAAAATTATTTTTTTCTAAAAAAATTATATATTTATGGCTAATAATTAATAAAATGATGAATTTTTTATTTCTTGGGAAATAATATATTTGTTATTCAAATTATGTGATGATATTTTTTCAATAAAAATTAAAATAAAATTTAATCATAGATAAAAAGTATTTTAATTGTAATTTTTATTTTATTATGTAATGATATAATTCTTCCAATATTTTAATTGTATATTGTGAAGGCTAGAATGTGGAGTTAAATTATTGGAGAATGGAATTACACACGTCTAAACTTGTTATTTCAAAAATTATTATGAAGCATTGTTATATTGTTTCTAATTTTTGATTTGTTCATTTCGACATAGAAATATCCTCATAGATTATATTAAATGAATTACCATTCTAGATTCATTTCAATAGGTTAACATCAAAGTGTGACATTGGGGTCACGTGAAATACTACATGTTCATGATACACACTAAATATAGGTTCCCAAGTTTAGAGGGTTTTGTGGTTGTTGTATGAATGGCACTTGATACCATACCAAATTAGCATAGTTTTGGGATAAAATAACTTGGGGGTGTGACCCGAACATTATCTTTATTAGTTTTTTTCATACATGACATTAGTAGTTATGTATTATCATTGGGAATATGAAACTTACAAGTTACACAAATTATATCTCCCTCTTATCTTGGTAATGCACGATGATATTTGGTTTTAAGAAATAATTTTGATCAATATTAATGGTAATTACATTATAGTTTTAATAACCAATATTTCCCATATTGATTCCTAATTAATTGGAAATTAAATTTAATTATAGTTCTAAAACCATGGTGTTATAGATTTATGGGGTAAATTTAAAATAAAAATGAACAACTATATGGATGTGAATGAGGATATATAATTTGTTTCTTATTAGTCATATGATTAGTACGATAAATTAAAGGTATTTTATTGTGTAATTTTATAATGAAAGGTAATTACTAATTTTGACTAATCATGAAATAAAATTGATATTATCAATGATGTGAATATTCCTATATAGAAATATAATAGCTACCCATAATGATTTAGGAGAAGATTTGATAGTGAAATATGATGTAATGTAGTAACTTTGATAGGAATATCAGAAGTAATTATTTTTTATATCATTTAAGAATAAATAAATTTTCTTTATTCTCTATTTGATAATATAATAAGACTTTAGGCTTTGTGAGACTCAATATCCCATATTTGATGAATTACTAGATAGTTGACTCTCAGTAACCTGTTTTCTGGGGGACATTTTTCATTATTCATAGAGATTTTTCATTTTCTCAGACATACATGCATGAATGCATGCATAAGTGAATGAATAAATACAAACACACACATATACATATATTCATACTTACAAACATGAATAAAAGCATCGAAACATACATTCATACAAACATACACAGACATGCATATATATATGTACAAACATACGTATAAACCTATTTTCTAACATACATATTTATATAATTACATTTAGCAATAGTAGATCAAACAAGTTAGAATACTTTGTAATGAAACATGCTCGATTAGGGACTCTACCCTCTGACTATGCCTCAAACCCCATCCCATCTGCACTGCCCCAGCCGACGAGGGGGGGGATACCAACATACATACAAGGAAAAAAACCTATATTGAGGTATACACATACACATATACATGTATACATATGTTCCAAAAATTATATATACATACACACGTACATACATAGATACATATTTACATTCATACATATGTGTGTACATACATCTATATACGTATATTTGTATATGTATATATAAATAAACAAAAACCTACACTCATATATGTATATATATATTCATGTACATACCTATATAAATACATAATAGTATACTTACATGCCTATATATTTACGTATATACATATATATACATGCCTACAAACATAAATATGCATGAACATACCTAGGTATATATGTTAATACTTATGTATATACGTACATTATTATATACATATTTTATTTCATTATATTTGATTTTTGGGCCTCTTATTTGGTTTTGAGATAAAATTTCAGAAATTTGGAAATAGTTTGGGAAACAAATATTTTGGTTCATGGTAAGATGAACCACGTGTTCTAACCACGTGAAGTAAAAATTTTTCCATAAGAGTTAACATATTTAGATAAATGTTAATACAATTTTTCTTCGAGAAATTGATCCCCCAAGATTGGATGAAACATTATGGCATGGTTAGGCCTATGTATAACCAATCCATCATGCTAACCAATCTTATCAGCATTACTTATGAAAAATAGTTTTTAATCCCTATAACTCCACATTAACTCTACCGTTTTACTCTCTTTATGATAATAGATGATTTATTAGGAAATGTATAGTTATTTTATTGATTTTATAACCTCCTTATAATATATTTGGATTTCATATTATGTTTTGGATGGTAAATTTTAGGGATTTAAATTTTATTATTCCATTATATGATTTTGGATCTCGTACTTTAGTGTTTTTAGATATAGACATAACTATATATGTTAGTAAAATATATTATTTTAAATTTATAACATGTTATGTGTTGTGAATTTTTTATTCATTATCATGGACTGGGATTACATAATTTCTCTGAAATAATATTTTTATGAAATATTATGAATTTTAGATATAATTGAATCTTGAATTGAAATTAGTGGATTTTGTAACCATTATTATCTATGAACATACTAAGAATTAAAATTTACATTTTTAATTAATTATAACTGATTTATCCATGATTCCAAATTTGTATTTTCAATGAAAAATTCTATTTTTATATTAATAAAAATTTAGTTATAGTTATAATTATTCTGTTGAATTAGTTGTAGTGAAAATTATATGTTTTAGTCCGATTGATTATTATAAAATGAACAATAAAATGGGTTGGATTGAACTATGTGATTTTATCTTATATATTCAGATATATTACACTTGTTGTGTCCATCTATTAGAAATTCTTGATTTATTAATCTTTTTTTAAAACAAAATAATCCATGGGTGGGTAATAAATAGAAAATGACATAAGGTGTGTAATGGTTAGAAAAAATATTTCAAATATAAATAACTATGTATGGTATGTGTCTTGGATATAAAATTATGGATTTATTACTTCATATCACTTTCAAGTATTGGAAATATAGGAAACATGGATTTTCTATTAAAATATAATCATATATTTCCTTGAATAGGGAATTGTTTTAGGAAAAAGGGGGTTTCTATAATACCATAGTCATACACTATTTAATATGGTACTCAAAGACAATTAATTCATATCTGTTCATTGATACTAGCTTTAGAACCACATATATAAACCTTCTAAATTGCATAATCATAACAATTTTTATATCTCTTACATTGTGTTTATGTAAATGGAAGTCAAACTTTTTCATTAAAGGGAAACTATGTGTTCAATATTATAAGAAGATATGATTTTAGGAATAATGATAAATTACTATAATGAATATTAATTGTGATGACTATTTGGGTGATATTTATTGTACCAGAATTGAATTAATGATGACACATTATTTAGAACATGATGATGAAGAAGGATTATTTTTCAATTCCCTAAAATGTGAATATCATTTCAAGAGGAGTTTTTTGTGTAAATTTAATTTCATGAATAATTTTTTAACACAACATTTTATAGTTTTTTTATTTAAAATTATATTCTTATTTTGTTTCTATCATTTTTTTGAGTGGGCCTTATATAATTTTTTTTGTAAACCATAGAATAAAATATGGCCTTTATAATCAATATTATTTTGGGATCTAGATCTACCAAAATGGGGAACCATCATGGGTAAGATTTTATGGTAGAATGGGTGAGTGCCAGCATGTGATGGAGGGTGTGAGCATGAAGTGGAATATGGGTTCACTAGTTTCCATGTGGAAGTATTATATGGAGACAAAGTGGTGGAAATGATTGTAGGTATCCTTTAAGGGAGCATACCCCCATACAAAAATATATAATACCAGGGGAAAATGATTTATTATTTTTTGTCACTCAAACATTAATGAAATTGACGTGGGATAAGAGATGCATGTGTACTATTCACCATTGTTAAAAATAAGAAAATATAAAATGTTTATTGGATCTAATTAAATTTGAAAACAATAATTCCACAATTTCATCATCCTCCACATTGAATGTTTTAGAGTTGTATCATACGCTATCACATAGAAGTGAAGATTGCTGATAGATCCATGGATAACCAGGATAATTCAAGCCAGCGGGCATGAATTTTGATATGAACAATATGAAATGTAATTATTTCAATATCCATTGTATATGAATGAAATATTTACCAGGTTAAAATTTTTATGATTGCACAATAACATTATAAAATTTCATTTGACTGCATGGATGAGTTTGAGAATATAAAAATGACGGTGCACATGATCATCATTTCAAGCATATGTTTTTTTCTCCAAAAATAGAAAAACCCATATCATCAATTATAATATGAAGGCTTTTTTAATGTATCATAATTATATAGAATATGAGGAATCCCACATGAAAATATTCCATACATTGATATCTTTGACTATTCATGGTCTTTGACTGACATGAAGTATTTCATAGTTTTATATTTTAAGAGAATGAATAAAATAGAAGTAGGTTTCCCCATTTATAAATTCACAGGTTTGGATGAGTCTTTTTTTCTAGATAATTATTGTGTATATGATCATAATATTTATTATTTAATTTCCAGAACACATCTTGTGTAAGAGAGGGTCTACGATGTAGTACATATTATTGATAAGAAAGTGTACTTAACTTTCAAAGGAGAATTTTTACATCATACTATGAGCATTCATTTGATCATTTAATGCTTGAGTGGACTATAAAGAGAGCAATAAAAACATAATGAATATAATAATGAGAAATAGAAGCCATTTAAAAGGGAAAGTATCTGAATATGTTATGTACATTGACTTAGAATATAAAACAATAATAAAAAAATATTACATTTTTGTGAAATAAATTATCAATAATTTCACTATGAATTATATCAAAAATGTATTAATATTCAATTTTAAAAATAAAAATAATATTAAAAAATAATTATAATTTAATTATCCATGTTCAAAATGGTATAAAATAATTTTGAAGTGTGTGTATCTTTTGTAAAAATTTTGGGGAGTTCAATACTTTATAACTTATAAAGAAGAATATCTTATCATTAATTATTACAAATAGGTAACTAATTATACACAGCTGATCAAAAATATTTTTGGTTGACTAGTAATCAACAAAGGTAACTGAACAATGGTGCATAATAAATTAAATTCCATCAAGATCATGGAGGAATATTAATATCTATTGGTTAAGAGATAACCAATATGGGGAAGAGATCATTGTGTAATTGTTCATGCTTTGAGGAAGTGTAATTTTATGTTTTAGTGTAATGATCCTTTTTCTGTAACTCAATTGTTGAAATTCCAATGTGGACTATCATAAAAATATGTGAACAAATATACTGATCCTCCAATATGGACTCATGATTTTGAATAATTTTTGACTCCATATTGGTGAAGTTTATTGATTTAAATAATTAATAATTCATGTTGGTTGGATTAACTAGATCAAAAGTAGTGTGGTAAAATTATTACAAAAACATTTAAAAATATGTGTTTAGATATTTCATTTACTTCAAAATTAAAATTAATTTTGAAATAAACTAAAATAGTTGATCAATGTATTAAATGGTCATAGAGGTTAAACTGAATGGAAAATTGTTTTAATAATAAATAAGTTACTAATTCATCCAACCCCCTTGTGATATCACATTTTTATGACATCTATTGTTTGTATTAGAGAACATGTCACCTCCCAATGATCCATATCACTATAGTGAAGGGAGAAAATTAATTTTAAAAATATATTCAGGGTCTTACATTTAAATTCATGAAATAAAAATGTTGGATGAAAATCATGTTACCCTAAAACTATATCCTGTTGTAGAAGTAAGTGATTCAGAAAATGCTGGAGTTATTCAAATGATGAGAATAGTCTTTCAATTATTTAAGATAATAGGAATCAATACATGGATGGAATTTAATATAATACTCTCTTGTTCTATCTCTTTTAAAAGGTATAAAATAAATTCTAGGGAATCATATGTTATATAGAGTTTTATGAAAAATCGAAGAGCAATTTTGAAAGAAATATAATTGCAAATATAAAAAAACTATAAATGTGGAGAATAATATTTTAAGCTATAATATTTTCTTATAATGATAGTATTTATGACTACATTAAAATATTAAATGTGATTGTTAGTAGCATCAATTTTGAGAAGCATGATAACTATACAATTATAAAGAATATGATATTAATTTTTTCAGATTGATTTGAAATTAAATTTTACACACTAGATAACTAACATGATATATCACTAAATGATATTATATATATTATATTATAATATAAGTTAAGAAGATCTAAAAATATTTTGATTAAATGAAATTATGAAATTGGATTGGAATAAATGATAATGTGTAATCATAAATATATATATAATAACTAGATTATAGTTATTTAAAATATGAATAAGCTGATAAGTATTTTTTTCGGATAATGAAATTATATATATTGATTTATAACAAAGGTAGAATATGAAAAGGAAAAAATATTATAATGTTCTTTAAATTTATATGTGATGGTTATTTTTATATGACTATACAAATAATGAAGATTATAGAATTGGGATTGATGTGGAAGGTTAATAATTTAAGGTAATATATATGAAAAATGAAAAAGCGGTATATAAGATGAAAAATAGAATAAATTTTATATATAAATAGAATAAATATGCTGAGTAGGGATTTTGATGAAAATTCATCATCATGAATTGGGATAAAAGATAAAAAAAATTATAGAAACCATTATTGTGCAATAGAAAAAATAAGAAATTGTTAATAGAATATTTGACGGTTTAAAAGGTGAAGAGAGAATTAAACTTGAATTCCTATTAAAAGAAAATAATAAAGAAGATCTTAAGATGAAGATGGAACTTATAAAGAAGAAGGTAAAACTAATAATAGATATTTAATAGTTCTTTTTGAAATAAGAGACACATATCAATGATATAAGGTAATATAAGATGATTTTAGATGATCTATAAAGAAGAATTTTTTTTAGAAAAATAAATCACCTAGAAGAGGAGAATAGTAAAATAATGAAATTTTATTTATTAAAGAAAACAATAAAAATTGTCTAATGATAGATGAACATGAAAACTTGGTGAACGGTCTAAAATAACGACTTATAATGTAAGGGGAAGAATTATGTGGGAAATAATATATATTCATTTTAGTTAAATGTGAGTTTGATAAGATGAAATATTACTTCAACAAATAATTTAATGTAAATTTGAAGTCTACTCATGTATAAAATAACAAGAGTCCATAGAAAAGATAGATTTGAAATTTAATGAATCTCAAAATAAAACTATTATTTATAATATATATGGATTGAATGAAAAGACTAAATCTCGCTAGACTAAAAGAAAAAATTAAAGATCAGGTTAAAATCCAAAGGAAGAGAATAATGATTTAAGATAAAACATTACATTGATAATATAAATCCAAATTTTGGAAAATTATTTTGTTAACAGTTTCCAGATAAAGACTAAAACTAGTCAAAAAATGATAGATCTGAGAATACAACAGTCATTGTTTCTTTTTTGATCATAAAGAATACTCATTCTAGAATAGCATGTGAGAATCATAATGTAGGCATGAAATCAAAAGGGTCGTTCAAAAATAGGGGAGATGAGACCATTATAAAGGGAATCATGTTAACAAAGAAACATCTAAAATATCAATATGGAACACATATGATTTTCAAAATGATTTTTATAGTTTAACTGGCCATGAAGGTAAAAAATATGGGAATTGAAATGTTAGCATATCAAGTGAGATTGTACTGCATGATATGAGAAGGGAAAAATATATGAATGCTACATTCATTGATTTATTTTATAATAAGATAATAGAAAACAAATTTATTAAGAAATAATGTATCTCTACATATCTTGACTAACTATCCAAAGATAAATAAACATGAGAATATCATAATGTTCACCTGGAAAATGGAAATAATCATTTAATGATTGAATATGTTAATGTTGATTATAAATAATCTAAAAATGATGAAATTAAAATTATAAATTGTTAAAGGTGTGAAAAACCTAGGAATAAAAAAATATAATCAAAATACAACCAAGCATATAAGAGGATATAAAGAGGATGTGGAAGAAACATAGAAACTATTTTGGTAGTGAAGTGAAAAAAATCCGCATCAAATGATTCAATAGATGAGTAATAATCAATAAAACATTCTATGATAACCATGAATAAAGTCTCATCCAATGATGGACAAATGAATAATAAGACCGAGGAAGGGTTTAGAGGAAACTGTCAAACTCAAAATTTCGACAAAAATGTTTCATGTTCTTCCTAATTACCTTATTCAATATGAACTAGAATATAAAAAATGAGGGAGAATAAATGGTAATCATGGAAAACATAAATTTATATGATGATATATAGAATTCATTCCCTTTAGAGGACACTAAACCATAGGTATGAACATCGCACATGAACATCATCTATGATTTTGTAAAAGTATTTATCAAGGGGGGCTGATGGATCATGGGAATATGAGATTCTAGTGGTGTAATATTTCATGTACATGAACTGTTATTGTGTCTTTTCTTAAGAAAAAGTATAGTTATATCTTGAATAACATGCTTTCATAGACCCTTGAATGAATAAGCTGAATGATAATGGGAATGGTATGTAAGAACCTGGATATTTATTTCAGGTATGGATTAGTATATTGGGTTTTTTGGAAAAAAAGAAATAATAATTTTTTTAAGTACACACCATGTACATAAGAGTACATGTCATGTACATTGGAGTACACATTGTGTGCCCATGTACCACGTATAGTCACGTACTAGCCATGTAACAGGTGAGTACAAGGCTTGGTGGTGTCCTGGAAGACCGCCTATAGTAGGGGCTTGTTGTGACTAATACACAGTGTGTACATTTTATGAACACACCATGTAATATCATTTTTATTTTATATAATAGAGTGGGGTCATATCCAATATCTAGGAACCACTTCTTCTACATGTTGTGTTTCGCACAGGATTCCTCATGAATAATGAACAAAGATCAAGCCCTTGTTTCTCCATCCGACTTCCGATTAAGACACTGTCGGGTGTGTTGGAATCCCACTTGTGAGTTCTCAATTCATATATACCCCTTCTTTCCTAATTCCTCCTCTGTAGTGGGTTATTCGAGCTTGAACATTTTTCAACTCTTTATAGATCTATGTTGTTCTAGGTAGACTGAAGGGTCTACATTGATGAGTGTTGATCGTACGACATCAACGTAGGTGGCTTGTTCCTTTCACTGATTGACATTGGATCATATGTGTTAAAAGTTCCATATACCAACATTTGGGATTTAGCGTGTTTTCAGATAGACCATGTTTATTACCCATAATGGTTTGGTAGATTGATAAATCGGTAATTTCATATGTATAAGGTTATATACCTTGAATATGGAACACCATGGGTGCATTTCCATTATTAACACATTTTCTAGTCATTTTCCCTAGTATCCTGTTAGGCTTTTAATATTTTTCCATGCCTTGCTTGTTAGGATAGAGTATATGATGATATGAGATGCATGTGATACAAATTTATACAAGTTTGACCACGGGGAATTTAAATGTTAGAGCTTCCCGAGGTAGGGTCACCTATATAAGTTATGATGTTATGTTGACCCAGAGGTATTGTATATGAGAGATACTGGGTGGTCATAGAACCGAGGTGTTAAACCATGAGAGCTACCCATATGGTCATTATTAAATGAATGGATTCTATGTTCAATAAAGCGTATTGACTGTGTGAGCTGCCCAATTGGTCATCTATAAGTGTTAGTGATAATGTGGACCAAAGTGGTTGGACCACAAGAGCTACCTAGAGGGTCGTTGTTAGATGTTTTTAGTTACGTGGGACTACTCGGGATATATTGTGATATCTTCTAATAGGGTCGTTATTGAATAATCGAATGATTGCGATGAGCCTTTCAAGCCAAGTCAGAAGATTTTACTCGGTCTTACTAGATTGTTTGGATGGTATTCAGAGACAACTGCATTGTCACTATTTCATAGGGGATACATAGATTAAGATATTCCTGAAGGACTACGTGATTCAATGGATTGAATAATAATTTAAAAAATAAAGTAAATTGAATCATTAAGATTGATTATTGTTGAATGCTTCCTAGTTTATTGCTTCATTTCTATATGTTACATGCTATATATATTCAATGACAGTTAGGTACATATCTTATGGTGGTTTCCTTGTATAATTCCACTCACACCCTATTTGGGTCATGCTTATGGACCCAAACAGATTATATGGTTGCTGGTATAGATAGGGGTAGTCACCCTTCTCCATCCAGTACTTGATTGTTGTTGGAGATGGAGAGCATGGAACCAAGATGAGGCTTGTGATACATTTATATTTTTATGTTATTCTGTACTATGGATTCAGTATTGTATTTCTATCCTTGTGATCTATTTGGAAGATTTCCTAGATATATTTGAATCGCATAATTTATATAATGACCAAGAGGTATTGACTATGACAGCTACCACATGGTCATAGATCATAGGGGTTAGACTATGGGAGCTTCTCGGAGGGTCATTATTAAATGAATTGAATATATGTTGACCAAGGGGTGTTTACCATGTGAGATACCTAGGTGGTCTTTTGTAATTGTTTGTGATAATATTGACAAAACGGGTTGGAGCCTGAGATCTACCGATAGGGTTTTTATTAATTTTTTTAATGTTATGTGGGACAATGTGGATTATACTGTGAGAACATAACATAGGGTCGTTATTGAATTATTGAATGATTGTGACAATATTTCCATGCCAAATCACAAGCATGGATTCGATCTAACTAGATTGTTTAGGTGGTCTTCTGAGATATTTGTTTTGTTACAATTACACAGGGGATAGAGAGATTGGTCTAGGACCAAAGTATTACAAGATTAAATGGATTTAATAATAAACAAAAATTAAGGAAATTGGAAATAGTTGGATTTCTTACTGTTGAATACTTCCTAGTTTATTTCATTATTTCGGTATATTAGCTTCTATATATATTCAATGACAGTTTGGGATGGATCATCTGGTGGATGCCAACTAGGATTCATCTCACATCATGATTGGGTCATTCTTATGGATCTAAATAGATTATATAGTTGTATATATAGTTCTGGGTAGTCACCCTTCTTCAACAGATACTAGATTATTGTTGGAGCTGGAGTGCATGCGATCAAGCTTAGGTTTGTGATGTTGTTGTAGATTATTTCTTTCTATACTATGGTATCAGTATGTTATTTCTATCTTTTTGAAATGTTTTTCACCTTTCATATATACATGTGACATGCATCATTTATATATGTTCTCTAGTTATTTTATTAGTATCAGTCTTCTGCTATTTTCTTCTATTTTATGGTATTACCACATCCACAATTATTTAGTATTTTCTAACCTCTAGGTATGTTCTTCCAATGAGTGCATAGTTTTCCCATTATCACACCATGGACTTCAATTCTAGTTGATAGCATCTCGAATTTGTGGAAATGTCCTTGACCCCATGTGGCCAACAGGCTATGGGGCACCTTTGTGTGGTACCCAGAATCAGAACGTTATAAAGTGGTATCAGAGGAGTTCTTTTCTTCATTTCTTAATATTTGATGCCTATATACATGTATAGGAATGAATTGGTAGTTAGTAATATGCTATTCTTAGGAGTAGCTAACCCGTGTAAAGGGAAAATCCATGTTACCTTGAATATTTTAATTGTCTAGTTTCACAATTGTTACATTTGATTTGATTTCACCATTGGTTGATTCACTTGTTCTGTGAGGTTATAATTTATAACATTATTGTTGTATTTCTATTACAACAATAAGAGATGAGGGTTTTCCATCTCATGCATCATATAGGAACTTGATAGGGATCACATGTCATGCATGCTTGTCATGCCATTTAGGGTGAATAACTAATTTCATGTTGTTGTGATAGATGTTGTGAAAGATTTACATGTTTTTGTGATATATTCCTTAATTGAATACTTTCTATTTTGATAAGTTGTTTCTAATTATAATTTTTCATTTGGATGGATTCCATGATTTAGTCCCTAATGTGTTTTGGGCCCTCTTGTATCAGAATTTGGTGGATCATGTTTAATGTTTAATTGGATTTGTTTTCATATGTCCTGAAAAAGGATGCCAAAGTGTGATCTTTGGGGAGTATGGGCTCTCATGGGTATAAATTTGTCATGCCTTGGACAAAATTTTATATTTTAAAGAGTTCAAGGGATGTTTTTGAGCCTTAATATCTGAAATCCCAGACAACACGATGTGTGATGTTATGAACACATGCCATGTCTTCTTTTGTTCTAAGGAAGCAACTTTTCATAAGTACATTCTGTTTAACATATCTGCATTAAATTTTTTCATTAACTGTGTGAGCATAGACACGAGGTTGATAAATGTTTGGAACAACAGACTGTGTACTTGATGTACACACCGTTCTATAGAGACCATGTATCAGGCCTTGTGACTAACAACACGAGAGGATAAAATTCAGATGGTACACGTTGTGTCTAGATTGTAAATGTCATGTGGTGACCAGCCGTGTATTTGGTCATGTGACAAATGAAATATGAGTATATTACAAATGTAGTGCCCGTCATGTCAGGAGTGAAAACATTGTCTAGTGATACATCAGGAGAAAATCATTTAGTTCTAGACATGTACAATAAAATGGAAGGTAGGGAAATTCGAGTAGACGCCATGTCTTATGAAGATCACACTGTGTGTATGTGGTTTTACATGATGAGTTTGGAATATGTACATTCTTATATTAAAGTTTATGGTAACACAGCTTGTAGTGGTTCTACATGTTGTGTAACACTATTTAGTAAAACATGAGTTGTTTATTCTCTTGTTCCTTTAAAGAAATTATATTTTTTATCCTTGATAATATTTTTTTGAGGTGTGTTCTTGACCTTGAAGATTCATGGAACCAAGATTTCATTCAGTTTTATACTAGGAACATGGAAATTATCAGACACTACAAATGGTAGATCTTGGACTACCAATATATCCACCAATAATGCCCATCATGGATCCAGCTGTTATACCTGATGAAGGTGAAAATGTGGAGTTCCGTGAAAAAGTTTTAAGGATGTTTTATACTTTTTATGGAGAACCGCATCATACCCCGATTAAGGAAGAGTTGAAATGGATGTTCCTGTAGTATCATACTACCATGTTTTCAGGGAATGGAGTACCACATGCGACCTATTCCTAGTTGGATACATTCTTGCTAAATTTTATTTTCTAGAGACCCCTTTTGAGAGGAGGGTGAATCTCATGACATACTTGCTATGTGATTCCACTAAGTGGTGGTGGAATGTTATCTCATAGATAGGAAATCATCAAGATATGTCTTGGGAAGAGTTTTACAGGACCTCCTATGATTAATTCTACCCTGAGACGTTGAGGTCAGATCATGCCTGGGAGTTCATGCATTTAGAGCAGAGCGCTCTTGCGGTGATAGATTAATCATATCATTTTATAGAGTTCTAACACTTTACAACTATTTTGGGAGGTGAAAATATATCAATGGCTAGGCCGTTTGAGAATGGACTATGGTTTGAAATCAGACCACAGGTGAATGTTATCAGGATGAGTTTTGTGATAACTATAGTTAACCAGTCGCTGATTACCAAGAGTAATCTAAAGGTGTTGGGAGTTGTGAGCTTGGGAAGTTTATCATCTGGAGTTATTACCCCTTCCATAGATAATAGGAAGAAAAATTCAGACATTTCAAATGATCTTTCTTCAGGTAGCGAGGTGGAATGCTACTTGTGTAGGAAAAGTGGGAATAGGAGATGATTTTCCTAAAGGACCTAGTCGAGCACCGATCTTGAAGCCTGATGGGCCATATTCAGGGGTTTTTTCTAGATTTTCTCACTTGAAGTGAGTGATAGGGGTTTCATTGTGACTCCAAGTTTAGGAGAAAGACCACAAATTTATTATCATTCATCAAAATGGAGTTCATTAGGCAGTTCTGGATGAGGGGGTGGTCGAGGTCGTGGAAGTCAAGCTTTAGGTTTTCAATTACATCAGGGTGGATCAGCTCAGGGTAGCTAGGAATGGTCATTGGGCCACAATATAGGTCAGAATTTTGTGATGAAGCAGACTGAGAAGGAGAAAGATCCCAAACCATCAATAGTTAGAGGTACAATTAAAGTTTATTTAGTTTTACCTTATTCTATTTTTGATATAGAGGTTTTACATAGTCTTATATATTTGTAAATTGTGGAATGACTTGGGATCTGCATATTTAATGCGGACAATTTAATGATTCTTGACACTCTTTTGGGGATTAGGACGACCAGTGGAATTTACAATAAGGAGTTCCCTCTCAAGGTTGGTGGGTGTTACTTCTTGTGAGATCTTTGACTTAGAGATGACATGATTTGATTTAATTCTCAGAATTGAATGGTTGGTCCCTTTCTAAGCCTTTTTTGACTTATATCGATGTAGGGTGAGTTTCACTTCAAAAGAGGTAATTTCCTTTCTATGTAAGAGAAAATGGGATTTCCAAGAAAGCATATCTGGACCCAAGCATCATTGGTTGAAAGAGATTACAGCCGAGATTTCTAGTTTATATTTGGATTACCAGGGGACTTCACAGATGGACATTCCTTTAGTGTTGAATCATTTCACGGATGTCTTTCCGGAAGTCTTTTCATGCTTACCTCCAGAGAGAGAGGTATATTTCTCTATTGGGCTTGTTATATCAGTCGCACTAGTTTCCATTACTCCTTATAGGATGGATTCACTATAGTTACAAAATATCAACATGTAGTTAGAGGAGTCGAAGGGAAAGGGTTTCATCCAACCCTGTACTTCTCCGTTGCTTTCACCTAAAATTTTTTCAAATAAAGTCGATGACACCCAAAAATTTTGTGGGGATTAACAGACGTTGAACTAGATGATGTTCAAGAAAAAATATCCCTAACCAAAGATTGATGATCTCTTTGATCTGCTTCGAGGAGCTTGGGTGTTCTTGAAGATTAACTTCAGATCCAGTTATCAACAGTTGCTCATTAGACAATCAGATATACCTCTTACAGCCTTTCAAAAATGTTAATGTCTATACGAGTATTTTTTTTATGTCGTTTGGTCTCATGAACATATTGGCTATTTACATGGAACAGATGAACCGAATGTTCCATCCTTACCTGGATTATTTTTTGGTACTATTCATGGATGATATCTTGGTGTACTATCACACTCGACCTGAACATGCCACCCATCTTGGGACCATATTGAGTACACTGAGAGAGCATCATTTATAGGCCAAACACTAAAAATTCCACTTTTTGATGGACTCGATTCACTTACTGGGTCGTTTTATCTCTGGGATAGGGGTATGAGTATACCTAGAGAGTATGAGATCAATAGTTTCCTAGGATAATCCAAATAACATCTTTTAGGTACATAATTTCCTATGGCAGTCTTGTTACTACAGTCACTTTATAAAAGACATTTCTTTCTTAACAGCGCCACTGACAGACCAGACTAAGAAAGGTGTGAGGTACTTGTGGAAAACATCATATGATTCAGCCTTTCATGAGATAAAAGGGATGTTAATTTCAGAACTAATACAGATTTTTCCAGATTTGGGAATGATTGACACCATTTACTCTGATGCATTAGTTATCCGGCTAGGATAAATGCTTATGGAATGGAAAAGAGTCATTGCATATAGGTTTTGGTAGATGAAGCCACAAGAGAGGAACTACTTGATGAAGGATCTTGTGTTAGCAGCATTTGTGCATGCCTTACGCTGTTGGAGACATTATATTTGGGGAGAGCATTTTTTGGTATAAACTAACCACAAAAGTTTCATGTATATCTTTACTCCGTGAGATTAGAATTTGAGACAGGTAAGGTGGATTGAGTACCATCAATATTTTGACATTGAGATTGACTACACGCGTGGGAAAGGAAACACGGTGGCTGATGCTTTGAGAAAGTGGACTAATATATAGGACGCTCAAGAGGCCAACAATGAGTGGAATCTTATGGCTCCATTATTTGAGATGCATTTGGAGGTGCCCAATAGATAAGGGAAGAACTTTATTTCTTCAATAGATATTACCTCTACTCTATTGGATCATGTGAGAATTAGGTAGTTATCCAATTCCAAGGGCCTAGTACTATATAAGAGTGTGTCAGGTGGGGACCCTACTCCTCGGTGGACCATAGGCGAAAATGAGGTATTGCGTTTTCTTGGATGTGTATGGGTGTTAGTTGACATAGGTGAAGAGTTTATGTGAGATATTTATTCCTTTGCATGGGATTTTCATCTTGGTTTCACCATGCTGTATCGAGGTCTACACTATTAGTATTGGTGGTCAGGCATGAAGTGGGATATTACTGGGTTAGTAATGAATTATTCCACCTGTTAGTAGGTGAAGGAAAAGAATCAACGACCCATAGGGCTATTATAGAAGTTACCCATTTCTAAGTGGAAATGGAATGATGTTGCAATGAATTTTGTGACAGGTTTACAGAAATCTCCTTGAAGGAATGAGGTAGATTGGGTTTTTATCGATAGGCGCACAGAGGATGCACTATTACCGGTAATTATGGAAGCCATCAATGTTGATGATCTTGGAAGGTTGTGCATAAATGAGATTTTATGTTTTCATGAGGTTTCACACTCTATCATTTTAGATAGGGAAAAACAGTTTACTTCTCATGTATGTTAGAGACTAAAAATTTATTTATGTACACATCTTCTTATGAGTACAACTTACCACCCCTAGATAGATAGCCAATCCGAGCGAATGATTCAGGTTTTGGAGGACATGCATTGAGCATTCATCCTAGATTATGGGGGATCTGGGGGGAGACACGTACCCCTAGTGTATTTTTACTGCAACAATAGTTTTAATAGGATTATTCAAATGGAAACTTATGATACATTTTATAGTTTTCCAGGTCAATCACCCTTTTGATAGATGGAGGTAGGAGAAGAAACTACGATGGGACCTTTTCTTGACTAGGAGACCACTGAGTAGGTGGAGTTGATTTCGAAGAGGATGCCTAATACACATTCTCGGCCGAAATCTTATGTGGATCGATGAAGGAAACCTCTAGAGTTCGAGGCATGAGATCAGGTTTTCTTACATGTCACACCAAGGTTGGGAAATAGGTGGATTAGGAGACAGAGAAAGCTTTCACCAAAACATGTCAAGCCATTTGAGGGTTTAGAGAGAGTCGGTCCGTTTTTCTATAAGTTACAGTTATCATAGAGGTACCAAGTAATGCACAATTTCTTTCATTTTTCTCAGCTACATCATTACTTTTCAAACAAGTCTCGTGATTTTCTACCCAAGGAGGCTGTGTTAAAGGTGGATGCATCCTTTGAAGAGAACACTATTCATATTTTGGATCACAACATTAATGTTCCCCGTGGCTGATATATTCCTTTGGTATGGTAACTATGGCATCACAGGTGAGTATAATATGAGAGTTGGGAGATAGAGGTCGACATACGATCACAATGGATAGAGTTGTTTAAATTTTCTTCTTCACCACCACTGGAAGAGCAATTGAGGGATGAATTGAGTTAAGGGAGAACTTTGTAAGAATAAAGATATTCATTTCAGGTATGGATATTTATTTTATGTTGTTTTTTAGGAAAAAGGATGAAATGATAATTTTTTTAATTACACACTATGTACATAAGAATACACACCATGTGCTTAGGTACCGCATAAAACCGTGTACTAGACATGTAAAGGCTGAGTACATAGCCTTGTGGGGACCTGAAAGGCCTCCAAAAGTTGGGAGTAGTTGAGACTAATACACTGAGTGTACATTTAATGAACACATTTTATAATTTTTTTTTGATATAACGGAGTGGGGTTGCGTCTCATATCCATGAACCACTTCTTCTTTCCGTGTTTCATACATGAGCGCTCGGGAACAATGAACAATGATCGTACCCCTATTTATCCGTCCAACCACCAATTGAGACATCGTCAGGTGCATTGAAATCACAATAGTGTGTTCTAAATTTCTCTAGAGCCCTTATTCTTGAATCTTACTCTATTATGGGTTATTAAAGGTGGAATATTTTCACCTTTTTGTAGATCTACATTGTTCTATGACAATTCAAGGGTCAAGTTCAAGAGTGTTGATAGTATGACATTAAGGGTAGCGGTTTGTTCCATTTGTTGATTTTATTTGGATTATATATGATAGAAGTGTCGTATACCCACATTTGTGTTTTTGCGTATTTGGAATTTGTTGACTCAATATGGTTTTCCTTATGACTTTTCCATTCCTTCTTGTTTTGAAAATAACAAACACCTTATACTTAAGGAAATATTATTTTACCCCCATAAGGAAAATTCACTTGTTTAAGGAAATTTACCTTAACATAGATTTTCTTATACATAGAAATATTTTTATTAAATTCAAAAACTGGATTCATACCCAAAATTTCGGAGCCATATAATGAATAGATTTGGATCATTCTATTTTTAGGATCCGAATTATGGATGTGATCTGCAATATAGTTGTAATCTGAATTCTGGACTCCGAACATTCATGAGCTCGATTCTTAACTCTTAAGTAGCTCGACTCCGAACATTGAAGATGTTCAACTACGAACTCTGAAGAAGTTTGACTCCGAACTCTGAAGAAGTTCAACTCCAAACTCATAAGTAGTTCAACTCCAAACACTGAAGAAGTTCGACTCCGAATTCTGAAGAAGTTCGACTCTGAACTCTGAAGAAGTTTGACTCCTAACTCTTAAGTAGTTCAACTTGAAAATATGAAGAAGTTCGACTCCGAACTCTTAGCCAGCTCAACTCCGAACTCTTAAGTAGTTTGAATCCGAACTCTGCAAGTTCAAAATCCGATCTCTAGTGAAACCAGAATCCGAATTCTAATAAAACAGATTTCGAATATTTCTTAATCATAGACTCTGAACATCATTTTGGTTAGACTCCGAACTTTTAGTTTTCTTACACTCTGAAATATTGATTTGCTTTAACATAAATCTGCTTTATTTCAAAACAATGTCCTACATTCAGTTATACATGGTTTGTTATAAAACGATGTCGTCTATTCTGTTTCTAATTAACCGTTGGTTGAGTTACTCGTGTACATGTCCCTCCGAATTTCATGGAAAATATGACCGTTGGAAGGGGGAGTCGAAAGTTGGAAATTTTCCTATAAATAGGAGCTCTTTTGAATGAGCTCAGGATGAGATGAATAAGTTGATCGATCTAGAGAAGACATGTTGTTAAGGTGATTTCTAGAGAGAGAATATTTGCATGCCTTGTGCGTACTAAAATGCTCATTCAGATTGCTTTGTGCGACTCTGGATGTTGGTGATTACATTCGAGGACATCCGGGGATAGGAAGACAGAGGTGCCGACTACCTTGAAGTTTGAGGGCTTCCTTGCTGAGGAAGACAGAGGTTCCAACTACCTTGAATTTGAGGGCTTGCGGGGATAGCAAGACAAGGATTCCGATCTTTGTATAGAGGGCTTACCCTGGTGTGGGTAAGACATACTTTCTTGAAAGTATAAATCAATTGACCTTTATCCAAGGTTGTTGGATACCCTTATCTTTGTGTTAAAAGATTCATATCTTGTTACTTGTAGTTTTACTACTTGTTTTTCTGCTGCATATTGTATTGTAAGGAAAGTATCACCTTATTGTATTTCCTTACAATTGTACTCTGATTAGTTTAAGATTCTATATGCTTTAAGGTAGAATCTTATATTGTAAGCCTCGGTTCCAATACTCTAGTTGTTTATTAGAGGTGTTGTGAATTTGCTTATGTTTATCTTTGTTAAACCTAGATTTTCCTTGACTAAGGATAACATAGTTATCCATAACTAACATTAATGGTTTCAAAGGAATTTTTCAAGTATACAATTCACCCCCCTCTTGTATATTGACCATCTACATTGTTATTACGATCCTACAATTGGTATAAAAGGAGGTCTCTGAAATACTCATACTCACGTATAAGTTTTTCTTGCTCATTTATCATTACGAACTTTATCATTCCGAACTTTTTCATTCCGAACATTGTCATTTTGAACTTTTTCATTCCGAAGATTGTGGTTACTAACTTTTTATACTAACTAGTTTGGTTGCCCAAGTTTTTTTAGTTTGGCAGGAATCAATGTTTGTTCTATAGACAATCTAAATCCTACAAGACCACCGATCTTTGATGGTAATGACTATGAATACTAGAGAGATCGAATGAAGTATTTTGTTATCTACACTGGAGTGGATAATTTTGTTATTCTTACTGGTGATTATAAAATTCCTAATAAGGAAGTTAGAACATTCACTAACCAGGAAAAGAAAGAGTATCAACTCAATTATAAGGTATGTAATACTTTACTATGTTCAATGACTAGAAATATATATAGCCAAATTTCTTCTTGTGAAGCAGAAAATTGTATCTGGAAGAAGTTAGAAGTTACACACTTTGGCACTTCTAAAGTTAATGAAACTAGGAGAGCTATTCTTAGAGATGAAAAACATGGATTCATTTTTCCTTATGGTGAACCAATCTGCAATGTTCAGCAGAGATTTATGACTATAGTCAATAGCTTACAGTCTATGGGAGAAAAAGGGTTAGATGATGAAGCCCTTGTAGATAAGATAATTGATATTATGCCCAATGAGTGGGAATACAAAAGAAAAACTATAGATGAGAACATGAAGGTCACTCAAATTTCTCTTGATGAGTTATTTGGAACTCTTCTCCAACATGAAACCAGAATGAAGAGAGATGCTGACAACATCAAAATGAAGAATGGGAATGGTAATGTTTCTTTTACAACTACATCAAATCAGATGAAAGCTAAGACTCCTGAGAGAGTAACCATATCCAAGTCTAAGAATGTTATTTTCGAATCCGAATCTAGTGAGAGTGAAGTCTCTGAAAATGAGTTACCAAATCTTTCTCAAATGATGAACAAGATATCCAGCCAGAGATATTTTCAATTCATGTATAAGAAAAAGGAAAAAAAATATAGGAAATATGGAGAAGTTACTTGTTACGAATGCAAGAGAGCTGGACAGATTAGACCAGATTTCCCTCTAATTAAAAAGAAAGAAAGGAAAGAAAGGAATTCTGAAAGGAGCAGGAAGAAGTATTACAAAACCAAAGCTAAGAATGTTCCAAAAGAAAATGACACCTAGAGTGCCAGTGATGGTGACTCTTCAGATTAATCTTCTGATTATGAATCTTCAGGAAAGAAGAATCTTGGTCTTATAGCCAGATTACCTATTGACAATCATTTCATTATGGCTAAGGTAAGAAATGCTGAATCATTGACCAATATATCTTTAAATCCGAATGATAGAAATTATTATAACTCCTCAGATGAAGAATCCTCTTCTGATGAAGAAAATACTTCACCTACCAATGAATAAGTTTCTAGGTTTGCTGAACTTTTTTGAGATTGAGAACTCTAGACTCAAAAAAAACTTTATAAAGAAAAATCTAAGAATTCTATTCATAAAAAAGAGATATCAGATCTTTCTAAAGATCATGATAAGAAAAATGCTGATTTTATAAGTATTTCAAAAAATCTTGAGGAAGCAAGTTCTAAGAGGAAAAAACATTCTAAAGAGTTTGAAAATGTAATTTCTAAGAAAAGTGTTTTCGAGCCTAGCTCTAGTTCTCAATCTAATGATTTTGAAGATAAAAACTTGGTTATCAAACTCAATTCTGAAATATTTTCCTTTAAAAAGTGTTTATCAAACTTTACCCATGGTAAGGAAAATTTTGATAAAATGTATTCTCAAATACGACCTTTAAGAAACAAATCTGGATTTTGTTATACCCATGCAAAACCAATTTTTAGTAACAACTACATTGTTCCACAAAGTGCCCCATTTTGTACCAAGTGTCAATATGGTGGTCACTGGGCACAAAATTGTTCTTTAAATAATACCCAATCTCTAGGTTTTCATAAAGTCTATTTCTCTATGAAATTGTGGGTTCCTAAAATTTTGTTGTCTGGAAATTCCGGATCCAAACAAGTTTGGATTCTGAAAGTCTATTTATTTTCTTGATTACAGGAAAATAAAGGAAGTACCAACAACAATACATGGTACATGGATATTGGATTTTCCCGGCACATGACTGGTAACAAAAGCTATTTTGAAAAGGTTATCAAAATGAAAGGAGGAAAGGTAACTTTCGGAGATAATGCACAGGGAGAAATTGTTGGTATTGGAAATATTGTTTTTCTCGGTAAAACATTGATTTTAAATGTTTTATTTGTTAAAGGTCTGAAGCACAACATCATTATCATAAGTTAGTTATGTGATAAAGGGTACCTTGTGAATTTTAGGAGTGATAAGTGCTTAGTACACAATTCCAAGGAAGAATTTATTCTCTCAGCCAATAGGAAAGAGAATGATTACACTTTGAACTTAGAAGACCTAAGGAGCCAATATTTACCTTTCCTAAGTGCAATGTAAGATCATTCCTGGCTGTGGAATAGAAGAATATGACACTGTAACCTTAGAAACTTATGTAAACTCTCTAAGAAGAAACTAGTTAAGGATCTACCGGAGCTTAGATTTGACTCTTCTAAAGTTTGTGATCATTGTCAATATGGAAAACAACATAAATATTGTTTTAAATCAATTGGTGAAATCTCAACGACTAATGAATTACAGTTAGTGCACATGGATATTTTCAGTCCAATAGAAACTGGAAGTATTGGAGGCAAATACTATGTGTTTGTTTTAGTTAATGATTACACTAGACTTACATGGGTCTATTTTCTAGCAATGAAGTCTGAAGCTTTTTCTTATTTCAAAAGTTTTAGAGCACAAGTTAAAAATTAGAAAAATCTTCCACGGAAAACAATTCATAAGGATCATGGAGGAGAATTTCAAAATTCTGATTTTGAAACGTTTTGTAGTAGGAAAGGTATTACTCACAGATTTTCAGCAACTAGAACTCCTCAACAAAATGGTGTAGTTGAGAGAAGAAATATATTTCCTCAAGAGGTAACTGGAACCATGTTGAGTGAATATCCTATAGCTAGACATTTCTGGGATGAAGCTGTAAGTACTGCTTGTTATACTATAAATCGAGTTTTGATTAGACCTTTTCTTAATAAACTCATTATGAGTTATAGAATGGTAGAAAACCAAGACTATCCTACTTCAAGGTTTTTGGTTGAAAAGTATTCATTCTGATTACTAAAGAAAACTTACAAAAATTTGCACCAAAATCTAATGAAGAAATTTTCTTAGGTTATTCCACAACTTCTAAGGCTTATAGAGTTTTTAATAAAAATACTTGTACTATTGAAGAAATAGTGCATGTAAAATTTGATGAGTCCGATCCTTTTGTTTTTAAACTATCCTAACCTACATCCTTGGATGTGTTTTCAAAAAATGATTGTCAGCCCTTGATAGAAGATCCTTCTTTATAAGGAAAATGTTAAAGAAGATACTTCTGAAATATTTAGCTCAGAAGACTTTCTACCCTATGTTGATGAACAAGTTTTACAAAACCCAAATCAGGTGTTTCTTAAGAATCATCCCAGTGATAGTATCATTGGTGATGTAAATCAACCTGTAAGGACTAGAAATTCCTTAAGAAATGAAGTAGAACATCTAGAATTTCTTTCCCAATTAGAACCAAAAAGCACTGATGAAGCTTTAGGTGATGATGATTGGATCAAAGCCATGCAAGATGAACTAAATGAATTTGAGAGGAATAAAGTATGGAACATGGTTGAAATACCTAAGGAAACTTCTGTTATTAGAGTAAAATGGGTTTTCAGAAACAAATGTGATGAAAATGGAGTCATAGTAAGAAATAAAGCTAGACTCATTGCTAAAGGCTATAATCAGCAAGAGGGAATAGACTATGAAGAAAACTATGCTCCAGTAGCTAGACTTGAATATATTCATTCATACTTGCCTTTGCAACATTCTTCAATTTTGAACTTTTTCAAATGGATGTGAAATGTGCTTTTCATAACGATTATGTTCAAGGGGAAGTTTTTGTTGAACAACCTCCTGGTTTTGAAGATACAAAACATCCTGATCATGTTTTTAGACATACCAAAGCTTTGTATGTTCTTAAACATGCCCCACGATCATGGTATGATAGACTAACAGTATTTTTGCTTCAAAATAACTATGTTAAGGGAAATGAAGATCCAACCCCTTTTATAAATAAAGATAAGAAAAATGTTTTGATTGTTCAAATTTATGTTGATGACATCATATTAGGTTCAACTCAGTAATATTTAACTTATTCTTTTGCAAGTTAATGAAGTCTAAGTTTGATATGAGTATTATGGGTGAGTTAATATTTTTCCTTGGTTTTCAAATCTCTCAAAAACCTGAAGGAACCTATATGTCTCAACATAAGTATATTAAAGATCTTCTAAAAAAGTATGGTTATGACAACACTAAGAGTATAAGTACTCCCATTGGTACATCAAACTCTTTAGATCTTCATGAAGCTGGGAAACCAGTAGATCAAAAATCTTTTAGAGGTATGATAGGAAGTCTACTTTACTTTATAGCTAGTCGACCAGACTAAATGTTTTCAGTGTTTTTATGTGCAAGATATCAATCCAATTCTAAGGAATCTCACTTAAAGGCAGTGAAAATAATTTTTCGCTACTTAAAGGGAACCATGGATCAAGGATTGTTTTATACTTCTGGAAATGATTTTGTTCTAAAAAGAATTTCTGATGCTGACTTTGGTGGATGTAGAATGGATAGAAAAAGTACATCCAGAACTTGTCATTTCTTAGAAGATTCATTAGTTTCTTGGTCCTGCAAAAAGCGACATTATGTAGCACTTTCCACTACTGAAGCCGAATATGTAGCAGCTGGAAGTTGTTGTGCTCATGTGTTGTGGATGAAACACACACTCACAGACTATGGCCAAAGTTTTACAAAGACTCAAATATTGTGTGATAACACAAGCGCTATTTCCCAAAGTAAGAACCCTGAATATCACTCTCGTGCAAAGCACATTGATATTTGGCATCACTTTCTTAGGGATCACACACTTAAAGGAGTTTTCATTCTTTTGTTTATTGGAACGCAAGATCAACTTGCTGATATTTTCACAAAATCATTACCCTCCGATAGAATTGAATACATTAAACAAAAGTTAGGAATGATAACTGTTAGGTAATCATTCTTCATTAACTTCTTGTTGAACAATTCTCCTAACAGTAATAAACTCCTCTTTATAGGGGGGGTACATTTTATTGTTAGTGTAATTTTTTTTAAAAAAACCTTTCGGAAATGAACTTTCTGAATGCAAATTTCTGAAACTAAAATTTCCGGAATGGGAATTTCCGGAACAGAAACTTTCAGGACTGGAATTCTCAGAAAGAGAACTTCCGGAATGGAAATCATTGTATAGAAAACTTCCAGAATGTAATTTTCGTACTGATAAGTTTCGGAATAGATATTTTCGTACTGGAGTTTTTGTAACGAGGTTCTCATACTGGAACTTTCGTAATAAGATTTTCGTACTGGAACTTTCGTAATGAAGTTTTCTTTCTTCAAGAAGAATATTACCAATTACAAACAATATTTCTTACTAATCCGTAAGTTATGATTTTCTTACTTATAGTTTTGTAATCAAAATTTTCTTACCTGTATTTTCCTTGTTTTTTTAAAGTTAAAATTATAGTTTTACCTCAAATCTGAATGTTTTCTTTAAAAACCTCAAAATATCGGAGTCAAATTTTCCTAGCGGGATTATTCTCATTTTTCAGAATGTATCAATCTTTTTTCAACCGTTAGATGGCTTTTGGGAGACCAACGGTCAAATTATTTTCCTATATAAAGGGGACCATGAGACTCGTCCCACATCGGTTTTTTCAAGCCTTTGCGTCTTGAAGCTCTACTACTTCTCTTAAGGCTGGTTCCGAACCTTGTAAAGCTGATCCGAATATTACAGTTTACTTCACTCTGAATGTCTATTAAAGAAACTTCTCAAGATATGTCAACTGTGAAACCTATCTCAAAGTTGTTAGTTTTTAGGGAACTGTTAGTTAACCCGGATTTTTATAAGCTTGAGTCTCTTATTTCAAAGAATATCAGACTGAATGGATGGGAAGTTGACTGCATAGAAAAGTCAAATAAACAGGATCATGTTTATACTGATTTGTTGATAGAGTTTTGCGAGACTATTTCCTTCCTGGTGGAAGATGAAAGAGAGATGTTTTCTTTCAAGTATTATGGGAAGACTTATAAAATTTCTTACACTAAGGCAGCATGTTTAGTTGGTTTATCATATGAAGGAGAAGATGAATTCTGCACTCACAAACTTCCGGATGTGCAAGGGAGTTTCAATAAGGAGAGAGAACTGATGTGTCTTGGCCTGAAGGATTATTCACCAATAATGATTTCTCGTCTCACTCCGAACAATAGAATTCTCCAACATTGGGTGCATGTTTTTCTGGTTCTGAGAACAGGAGATAAAGACAATCTGATGAAGAGTGATATCTATGTCTTAGATTTCTTGGTAAATCTAAGAAAGGTAAATCTGATGAGGCATGTCTTGGTTACGATCAAGAATATCAAAGAAGGAAATCAGAGAGATCAGATTATTATGTGTCCTGACTTGTTATCTAATCTGATTGTTCGTTGCTTAGAATCCTTCAAAGTCTCTTGAAAATCAAAGATCTAGAATTGCAAGCTAATGCTAGTCAATGATTATACTCTTAAGAGGATGAAGATGGGATTTTCCAGTGAGTCCGGAGAATTTTACCCCTATCTGTGGAGGAGTTTGAAGCAGATGGAAAAGAAACACAATCTCTGGAACCATCAAAGAAGCAAAGGAAGAATAGGAAGGCTAAGGAAGTGGTTGCTGATGAAGAAATTCCTCAGGCTAAGGAAACTCAATCTGCTCCCCCAAGCCGAAGAAGCAGAAAACGTATATAGGTGAAGTAGCAGCAAAGTAGAGGGGAGATAAAGAAATGAGGATGGAAGGGGATCATCAATTCAGACTGGACCCTACTGAGGCTTAAGAATTAGAGTAAAAAACTGTTGAGGAGCTATAGAGACAAGCGAAGGAAAAGAAATTGAGAAAGAAGATGACTGAAGCAGAACTGGTTCGATCTTTGTTGAAAGATACAGAGCTGGCTTCCGAAATTCTTCCAGTTCCGGAAACGTTCGGTATTGAACCTTCTTTACCAGAAGCTCCAGCCGAAAATTATGTCACTCTGGAAAAGGAAAAGGGTAATAGAATTGCTGTAGAAGCTGACAAGGAAGTTTCCGAAGGAGTAGAGGAAGAAGATGAAGAAGAAGAAGAAGAAGAGGAGAGCGAAGATCTGGATACTTTGATCAAGAAATTATAGAACTACAATGATATGGCTGAATCCACAATGATAGTTATATCAACTAAGGGAGATGAGGAAGCTAGCAAGAAACATCAAGAATAAGAAGAAGAAAATGTGATGTATGATGAAGAAGAGTCCTATGAGAGGAATTTTCTTGAGGAAGGTCAAGAAAAACAGAAACCAGATAAAGATCAGATTGTTCATGTTTCTGAATCCGAGGAAGTATCTCCTAATGTGGAACCCATTCTGAAATCTGATAAGGGGATGAAAACTCCCATGGAGACACCCATTAAAGATGTCATCAGAAGGAAAGAGGTTGGTGGTACCTCTAGAAAGAAGCTGATTCTAGTTTTAGAATAGGAATCTCAAAAAGAAGTTTCTGATTCGGAATCATCATCCCGCAGGCATGATTTTGTGGTTCAATCTCTGAGATATTTGGGGGACACCATTCTGATTATTCCAACAACAGATTCTAGATTCCAGTTGCTGTAAAAATCTATGAATCAGAAATCAGATTCTTTATCCATGGTAATGGATATGTTTTTGAAGTTGGAAGCTGAATAGAAATGGTTTCTGATCGATTATGACGTGCATAGGAAGTCCTGCAGTAAGGTAACCCAGTGGTATAAGAGAGTTGATGATGATTTAGTTCACTTTGAGAGTTTTTAGGCTGAAGTTCAAAATGCTTTTGAAATGGAGGATAAAAAGGATAATGATATTTTTGAGAAGTTGACCCAGGAGAAAAATTTCTGGAATCAACAGGTTAGGGATTTGAATGAGAAGCTTAACTTAGTATCTCAAAATTCGAAAACTGAAAGATATTTCCGGATTGAGTTTCAGCAGAATATGGAAAAGCAAGATGAGTTGTTGAGGCTGCAGAAAGAAGCCTTGGAGGCTCAGGCAGAGGCTTTAAAATCTCAAGAAGAAAAGGTAAAATCCTTAGAGAGGCAATGAGAGGAAGATCAAAGAGACTTGAAGAAACTCAAAGCCTTATTGAAGCAGCTCATTCCGAAGGAAAAGGAAGACAAATGAATCCCCTCCAATCTTTTGTTGTAATTGTCTTTCCTTGTAATTTTTTTTTTCCCAACTCTAATGAAATGGTTTTCTGGTTGGTTGTATCTTTTTATATACTAATGTTTCAGGTACCATGATTTGATTTCCATTCCATTCAATTCTTTTTGAAAATCACAATGGGGGAGAAGGAAAAAAGAAATACTCCTAAGGACGAGAAAGGAAAAATTTCTAAGAGAAATATCCTTAATGAAAGGGGGAGTTTCCCACTACGATGTTTTTCATTCTTACAATAATGAAAACTCTACTCCGAAAACTTAGAATACAATCCTTAGAGTTTCAATGCCTAAGGGGGAGTTAGTTGTATTCACTTCTATCCATGAACAAAGGGAGATAAGTTTTAAATTTCAATGTCTAATGAAAATTTTCAAAATCCTTATATGCTATTTCGAAAGGATGTTTGTGTTTTCCAAAAACGGGGAGATTGTTGAGTTAATAAGGTTTTCCTTATGACTTTTCCATTCCTTCTTGTTTTGAAATTCACAAACACCTTATACTTAAGCAAAAATTATTTTTACCCCCATAATGAAAATTCACTTCTTTATGGAAATTTACCTTAACCTAGATTTTCATATACATAGCATTATTTTTCTTAAATTCAAAAATCAGATTCATACTCAAAATCCTAGATCCATATAATGAAAAGATTTGGAGAATTCTGTTTTTAGGATCTGAATTCTGGATGTGATCTGTAATATAGTTATAATCTGAATTCTAGACTCCGAACTTTCATGAGTTCGATTCTGAACTCTTAAGTAGCTCGACTCCAAACTCTGAAGAAGTTCGACTCCGAACTCTGAATAATTTCAACTCCGAACTCTGAAGAATTTCGACTCCTAACTCTAAAGAAGTCCGACTCCGAACTCTTATGTAGTTTGACTCCGAACTCTGACGAAGTTCGACTCTGAATTCTGAAGAAGTTCAACTCCAAACTCTGAAGAAGTTCGACTCCGAAATCTTAAGTAGTTCATCTCCGAACTCTGAAGAAGTTCGACCTTGAACTCTTAATCAGTTCAACTCCGAACTCTTAAGTAGTTCGACTCTGAACTCTGCAAGTTCAGAATCCGATCTCTGGTGAAACCAGACTCCGAATTCCTATAAAATAGATTCCAAATATTTCTTAATCATAGACTCTGAACATCATTTTGGTTCGACTCCGAACTTTTAGTTTGCTTACACTCCTAAATATTGATTAGATTTTACTTAGATATGCTTCATTTCATAACGATGTCGTACATTCAGTTATACATGGTTTGTTATAAAACGATGTCGTCTATTCTGTTTCTAATTAATCGTTGGTTGAGTTACACGTGTACAGGTTCCTCCAAATTTCATGGAAAATATGACTGTTGGAAGAGGGAGCTGACTGTTGGAAATTTTCCAATAAATAGGATCTCATTTGAAAGAGATCAAGAGGAGATGAATAAGTTGATTGATCTAGAGAACACACGCTGTTAAGGTGATTTATAGAGAGATAAGCTTTTCATTCCTTGTTCATACTGAACCACTCATTTAGATTTCTTTGTGCGACTCTGGATGTTGGTGATTACATTTGAGGACATCCGGGGATAGGAAGACAGAGGTTCGGACTACCTTGAAGTTCGAGGGCTTCCTTGCTGAGGAAGATAGGGGTTCCAACTACCGTGAAGTTGAGGGCTTGTGGGGATTGCAAGATAGATATTTCGAACTTCGTATCAAGGGATTACCCTGGGGTGGGTAAGATAGACTTGCTTGAAAGTATAAATCAAGGGACCTTTATCCAAGGTTGTTGGATACCCTTCTCTTTGGGTTAAAAGATTCATATCTTGTTACTTGTAGTTTTACTACTTGTTTTTCCGCTGTATATTGTATTGTAAGGAAAGTATAACCTTCTTGTATTTCCTTACACTTGTACTCTGATTAGCTTAAGATTCTATGCGCTTTAAGGTAGAATCATATATTGTAAACCTCGGTTCCAATACTCTAGTTGGTGATTAGAGGTGTTGTGAATTTGCTTAAGTTTAACTTTGTTAAACCTAGATTTTCCTTGACTAAGGAAAAAATAGTTATCCATAACTAACTTTAAAGGTTCTAAAGGAATTTTTAAAGTATACAATTCACCCCCTCTTGTATATTGATCATCTACATTGTTTTTACGATCCTACAGAATTTGGTCGTGTTTATAACCTATTATAGTTTTGATGATTGATAAAAGGGTAGTTTCTAATGAATAAGGTTATTTAACATGATTATGGGACACCATGTGTGTGTTTAAATTTTGAATATATTCTGGATATTTTAAATAGGATGCAAGTTAGTCTGGAAATATTTTTTTTCCTTTCTTATTAGGGCTAAAACAAGGATTATATGATATGAATGTGATACACATTTTTGAAAGTTTGACCATGGGTAATTAGACTTTCATAGCATCTCGTGGTAGGGTCACCTATGCATGTTTTTCTATTATGTTGACCTAGATGTATTAAATGTGAGAGATATTGGGTGTTCATAGACCAAAGGGGTTAGCTTGTGAGAGAAACCCATAGGGTTGTTGTTAAATCCATTAATGATATGTTGATGAGGATGTATTAACCATATAAGCTACCCAGGTGGTTGTTTTCAAGTCTTAGTGATAATTTAGACCAAAGGGGTTGGTCCTTGAGAGATACTTAGAGGATATTTATTAAATGTTTTTATGTTATGTGGTACCAGAGGGATAATACTGTGAGAACTTTCCATAGGGTTGTTCTTGAATAATTGAATGATTGTGACGAGTCTGCCAAGACAAAGCACAAGTTTGGACTCGATCATACTAGATTGTTTATATGATCTTCTAAGACATTTGTTTTTTTAATATTGCATATGGGATACAGAGATTATGCTACGTCCCAAGGATTACATGATTTAATGGATTGAATAATATATTAAAATGAAGGTAATTGGAAACAATAGTATTGATTATTATTGAATACTTCTTAGTTTATTTCTTCATTTATGTATGTTACCATATATATATATTCAATAATAGTTAGGAAAAGATCATTTGGTGGATTTCTATTGAGATTCAACTCACACCCTATTTGGGTCATCCTTATAAACCCAAATAGATTATATGTTTGCAGGTATAGATAGGGGATGTCACCCTTGTTCATCTAGTACTTGGTTTTTGTTGGAGCCGGGGAGCATGGAACCAATATAAGGATTGTGATGCTATTAGAGTTTACCATATTTCCATACTATGGTTTTAGTATTGTATTGTATGCTTTGTGAAATATTTGGATACTCTCCTCGATACATGTGCCATGCATCAATTATATATGTTCTCCAGTCATTTTATTGGTATCATTCTTCCTCGATTTTCTTTTTTATATGGTATTAATGATTCTGTTATTGTTTACTATTTTCATTCCGATATGTATACTCTTCTAATGAGGGAATATTTTCCCCATTATCACACAGTGTCAATCATTGCTAGGCGGTAGCCACTAGTTTTTGTGTAAAAGCACTTGAGGCCATGTGGCCAACATGGTATGGGGCATTGTTCTAATAAAACATATCTTAATTTCAGGTATAGATCATTATTTTTGGTCTTTTATGAGGAAAAATTATGAAATGAAAATTTTTCTATGTACATGCATATACATAAAAGTACACACCGGGTACCCAAGTACCGCAAACAACCATGTGCTAGCTGTGTAACGGCCAAGTACATGTCCATGTGGTGACATGGAAAACCTTCTAAAGTAGGGAATGGATGAGACTAGTACAAGGCGTGTACATTAAATGACAACGTCATGTAAATTAATTTTTTATATCATATAATAGAGAGTGATGCATCTCATATCTACTAACAACTTCTTATTCACAGGTTTCATACAAGAGTTCTCAGGATGCACAAACAAAGATCGAGCCACTGTTTCTAAGTCCAAACATCGATTGAGACATCTTTGGGAGCATTGGAATCCCATCGATGAGTTCTCAATTCCTCAACAACCCTTCTTCATGATTCCTCCTCTCTCGATGGTTATTAAAGGATTAATTTTTCACCTTTTTTAAGATCTATTCCATTTTATGCTGATTGAAGGGTTGATGTTCATGATTGTTGATCGTACAACATCAGGGTAGGTGGTTCGTGCTTTTTTGATGATTGTATTTTGATCATATATGCTAAAATTTACGTATTCCCAAGTTTGGGGTTTTGTGTGTTTGGATATAGACACTGTTTATTACATGACATTTTTTGGTAGATTGATAAAAGTGTGGTGGATTATGCATAAGGTTATATACCTTTATTATGGGACATCATGGGTGCATCTCCCTTGTTAACTATTTTATTTCCATTTTCTCAAGGATTCCTGTTAGGCTTGCTGAATATTTCCATTCATTTCTTATTAAGATGGAGTCGATGATGAAATTAGATTCATGTGACACACATTTGTGAAATATTGACAACGAGGATCTTTACTATGGGAGATTCTTGGAGTAGGGTCACCATTGTATGTTTTGTTATTATATAGACTCATATATATTGACTATGAGAGCTACCAAGAGGTTATATACCAGAGTGGTTAGACTATGAGAGATACCCATAAGGTCATTATTAAATTAATTGATGCATTGTTAACCAAGGGGTATTGACCGAGTGAGCTTCCTTGTTGGTCGTTTGTATGTTTTAGTGATAACACAGAGCAAAGGGGTTGGACCATTAGAGCTACCCAAAGGGTCATTATTAATTTTTTTATTATTATGTTGACCAGGGGGATTAGATTGTGAGAACTTCCCATATCATTGTTATTTAATAGTTGAATGATTGTGATGAGTCTGCCAAGACAAAGTACAAGCTTGGACCCAGACATACTAGATTGTTCAGAAGGTCTTCCGAGACATCTCTTTTGTTACTATAATAGTAGGGATAAATATCTTAGGCTATGTCCAAAGTATTACATGATTCAATGGATTGAAAAATAAATGAAAATGCATGTAATTAGAATATCTAGGATTTCTTACTGTTTAATACTCCCAAGTTTATTTCTTCATTTCTGTATATTACTTATTATATATATTCGCCGATAGTTAGGAAAATATCTTTTGGTGGTTTCCCACTAGGATTTAACTCACACCATATTTGGGTCATTCTTATAGACCCAAACAAATTATATGGTTGTAGGTATAGATAGGGGAAGTCACCCTTCTTCATCTGGTAATTTATTGTTATTGGAGATGAAGAGCATGGGACAAAGCTGAATCTTGCGATGCTGTTGGACTTTACTACGTTTCAGTATTATGGTTTAACTATTGTATTTCCATCCTTGTGAAATGTTTGGAAACATTATAAGATACACGTGGCAAGGAACATTTATATATATGTTCCATTTGTTTTATTAGTATCAGTCTTCTACTATTTACTTTTGTTGTAGGGTATTACTGATTTCGTTATTGTTTACCTGTTGCCTTCCACTATGTATACTCAATCAGGGAGGGCATAGTTTCCACTTTATCAAATGGTGGCCCTCTCTTCTAGTTGGAAACCTCTAGGGTTTAGGGAGATTCACTTGGTGAATGTGGCCAACTGGGTAAACAGAACCTTTGGGAGACACTTAGAACCTGGATGTTACAAGGTACCAAAAATAGATATTTATTAGGGATAATGTTGAATATTAGGCAACATCAATCTCTTTTTCAAGATTAGTTTATCCCATGTATAATTGAGTTTTCCTACTATAATCCCATTACATTGAGAAAGATATTGGTTTCATTCATTGAGTTGAAAACTAAATATATAAATAAGATATTAAATTTATTTTAAATAAGGGGGAGAATAAAAGGAAGATAAGTGAAATATTGATTTTTCTAACGGCATTGATAGAAAATCAATTAGGGAACTATTGAACCCCAAGGGACTCAATTATATATAATGTTTATAAAGTTTCAATAAGTATTTTTAGTAAGAAAATTTATAAGATATAGATTCATTGAGTGTAGTTGTTCTCCTTGACAATTTTAAATATTTATATTCAGTTCATTAATGTAAATGAATTGTGTTAATGGTGAAACATTTTTTACAACATGACGAAGAGGAAGTGTAATTAAAGAAATCCAAACAGGATAATTTTCATTTATTATGGAATTTTATTTTATGGACATGAGATTTCATGAATTTGTTTTGAAGAATATGTTTGATAATGTTTTTTTCATAAATTCTATATTTATAATTATTTGATTTATTTTTTATTAGGAATTATATTAAAAATATCAACTACCACAGAAGACATTAGGTAATGATAAATAAGGATTATTATGAGAGATACTCAACCACAATGGTGATCCATCTAGAGAAGACCTACAAGGATGAATAATTTATCATATTCATGGGAATTCGGTTGTGAAAATCGAGGCACATAGAGGTGTATTGGTATGTTATTGCGAGAAATGGTCCATCCTAGAATAGAGGCAACACAATGATGTTTGGTGGCTGTGAGGAAACCCATTTCTCAAATGTAGATGACTAAGGTAATGCCTTTTATTATTAATGTATTCTTGATAGTGTAAGAGATTTATGTGGCTCTTAAGATGAAAGGGAAATATTATATTATTTTAAAAACATATATTTATATAACACAACCATTCAATCTTGAATAATCAGATGACCATCAGGATTCCATGTCATTTTCTTCCTCTATTAATTATCGAGGATTCCCACACCCAACATCATCTGATATTGGTGATAACTACTCTATCCAAAAACCACCATGACATTACCAAGCTATGACGAAATAATTATCAAGATAAAGAATATGTGATGTAAAATTTACAGCCAATGGTTTTCCTGAAATAAATATTTTCTTGGTTGATCTTAGTCCAGATGAAAAATGATGTCACAAAAGGCCATTAGAGTGCATGGATTAAGATGAGATACCAAAAATGTTGTGTCGAACAAACATAATGGAATGAAAACGAAAAATTAACCAGAAATAGATATAAAAATAACACCCAAATCTAGATTCCACCTTTTTCAAAGTTTCATGATGCCAAAGAAAATATATTGGAATCCACATGAGAATACATCAAACATATATATCTTTTAAAATTAAAAAAATTGAAATAACATATTTCATGGGATTTTATGATTTTCAAAGAACATATATGTGGTGTTCCTTCTTACCTATAAATAAAAATGGTTTTATGAGCCTTAATTTAATTCATTTGATCAATATTTTAAGGCTCTCATTTTCAAGAAATAAACATAGAATAGTGATATTCTTATTTAATAATGTATTAATCTTTCATAAAAACTATTGTGCATTTGATTCTATAATTTACACATGATATATCCTATTAAAATAAAAATATTGTATTGTGAAAATTATAAATACACTTGAGGGTTTCATGATTCAATTAATTCTTACACTCTTTTGAGTTATAGTGTACATATCAGGTGTACATGAAGAGGAAGTCATGAGATATTTCGATATAATTTTGTATTGATTTTAGGGATTTGAGTGTACTATTTTTTATGTAATTTAAAAAAATATATTTATTTAGAGAATATTTATTCAGTAGGTAATATTTATTGTGTAATGAACTGATCATTTTGAAATGAAATTAATATTTTTTAAATGAATATGTTTCTTATCTATGTAATGGTAATATAGAAATCACATGAAATAAAATGGTTATATTGGAACATTATAATTTATATCATACACGATTACAAATAACATTAATTACCATAAAAATTGATAATATAGTCATTTGTTAGTGATCATATTGTTAGTATATATTAAAGGTTATGATAACATCATATTGACATAGAAAAAAGAAGAGATGAACTCGAACTGAAGGATAATACACTATAAATCAAATATATCAAATTATAAACGAATGATAGAATGTCAAAGATTATACCTTGACCAATTACATTCAAAATAGAAAAACTAAAGCATGTGGAAAATAATTCACCAGAGAAGTTCAAGCTGATCGAGATCATGGCCCAAACCATGCACATCGAAAAACATAATGAGAATATCATAATCACACAAATTACCCTTATGTTGTTCACTATTGTAATAAGGGGTCATTTTTATAGAACTTAGAAATATGAATATGAATATTTTATTTAAAAATATTAGTTATTATATATAATCTTAATTATTTTTACTTTGAAAATGATTATTTCCTGAGTTTGATAAAGATTGGATTCTAAAATAATAAAACTCATTTTGTATTTTTTGCTGATATTAAAATAAAATTAATAACTAATTTGAATGAATCCCAAAAATATCTGATATTACAATAAAATATATTTTTTAAGTATCATATATTAAATAAAAATTATGATATTATTCTATGAAGTGAAAATTGAATTTTAATAAGGGTATAAAAAATGTTAATGTCTAAAAACCATAAATTTTTTCATTAAATTAGAATTTTAATTTAAAACAATAATTTAACATATTAAGAAAATTATTTTAATAAAATAAATCATAATTTTTGAATCATAGTTTTGAAATTTTTAAATTCTGTGCTTTTTATAATTTGATGAGACAGTCGAATTTTTGGAAAAAAATTGAATATGGTATAAATATAAGGTTTTTACTATAAAATCATAATTACAAAAAAGTGATGTGTGATATTACATAAAAGGAATCCCATATAAAATAATTATTTACCTTTTAATATATAGTTTTTATTTTTTATTTTTATGAATTTTGTAACTCTTCCAAGACCTATATTATATTTTTCAGGTTCAAAAATCAATTATTAGTAAACATGACCCACTTACACAACACCAAAGGTGTTATATTAATATGATTTGTTCATGGAATAATTAAATAAAAAATTATTTTTAATTGAATCCATTTGTAAAAATGGTATGGTTTATGGTATTCATTAATAAATTTTATATAGTCAAAATTCTATGTTTGGAAAATAATAAATAACTCCCCTCTGTTATCCTATATAAACCCACTATGATCCAATTCAACATCAATAAAAATCATTTGTGAATGAGTTTACACTACAATTTTTTATCTATATTCCTCCTAAGGTTCCCCAATACCTCTACCATATCCACCCATGCTTTTCGAATCACCCTTGCGAGGTAAGGGATCTCCTACACTTCTTTATTCATGAACCACCATTATATTATCCATTTTTTACATTTTCTGTTTCTGGGAAATGTTCTCACACAAATCTATTAAATAACTTATTACATATATGTGACTAGTGACCCCATTAACTATTATTTATCCCTCCAATGATGAATTATATAACACCTTTATTTTTATAAAATAATCCTATGATTTTCCAGGAAAATATTTTATTACAAAACCATTTTTATCTTATGAATTTTAATTCATAATTTTTCATGTTGTGTTATTATCTTCCTCATTCCTCATAATGATATTTTTATTTGCATGTAATGATATAAAACTTTTTCTATAATTAATCCCTCTCATGATTCATTATGTAACCTCATTATGTCTATGAAATTATCTAGTAAATTTTCCATGAAAACCCATTGTATTGTATATTCCATCGTCATTTCCACTCAAGGGTTTTATAATATAAATAACTATAAATATTTTATTTTTTAAATACATTTATTCATTCAAAATTCATTTATAGAGGGGTTAAATGGGAAGAAATATGAACCTATGTTAAATAGTCGTCATGTCAAACATATTCATGTACATTATAGGAAAGTGACCGGTGTGCCTATAATTATATAAAAATATAATGCATTGGGTGATGTTTTAATCATAAGAGATATCATGTATGGGATTATAGATTAGAACAAATACATTATGTAATCTATTCAACAATGTCATTATGCATTGGTGGTTTTCCTTGGCCTATGTTTATTATGTCATGTTTAATGTTGTTTTAAAATTCCCATGATTCCTTTATCCTATCTTATTTTATTTTTTGTCACCAATTAATATTATGATTCTAAAATAATTTATGTCCCATATAAAGTCATATTGAATTAAATATCATTCTTTCCTTATTTTATTATTTTTTCCATTACTGGTATTTAAGGAAGACCAATTTCTTATGCAGTTCCCCAATTTATCCCATGCTCTTGTAAGAGCTTTAAAATTTTAGTGAATAATAATGATGTATGCTATAATGGTATTCTATCAATGTATGTATTTGATGTTTTATGTTATATATTTTAAATATTCACTAGGATTTATGATCTTTTATGTTGAACTAAATATAAATTTAACAAATGAGTAGAGAAATAATGTGTATTGAAGATAAGGGTTTTCATAGTTAGTATCAAAGGAATGTCAAGTTATTTTTTAGGATTGGTATTAAAAGAAAGTATAGAATGAGTTTGGATAATATTGAATACAATAAGACATCAAAATTCATTTGGAAAGTATAGTGTAAGTAATTTCCAAGAGAATAAACCGCTTTATGTATACTATATATTGATGTGGATCGGATAAAAATGCACATTGTGGTAAGATTCCAAAATATAGAGTATTGAGATAGAATCACTCAAGAAATGGTGCATAAAAGTGTCCCTTTCTAAGCACATTGTTTTACACTATTGGGGTGTATGATTTGGTAAATTGAAAATATCATTACAAAGAATTATTTAGTGAAAAAATCACAAAAAGATTTTATATTAGGAAATAGATAATCGATAACAAGGATTTTATCCTAAAAAGTATTAGGATAAGGGGTATAAGTTTTTTTAGTAATCCCATTACCATTTATAGTTTTATATTAATGTGGTTAACAGTTTATAAATTTTCTCCATAGTGTTCTATTTATTCCATCCAATGGCTGGAAATATGTCACGACCTGACCCTACCGTTCTCGAGCTGCAACTACCCCAAGCCCGCCTTCATAATTCAGGGGTTGGTGACAAGCGCCGAAGACGTAACAATCTCAGGGAGGTCTTTGCCTAAGTACCTGTAAACACACACACAACCCAATAAATGCAGAATTGTAGAGTAAAAAAGGAAACCAAAGGACAACTACTATAACCCAACCACAATCATGCATCAACCTCTAAATAGAAAAAATAAAGTGCTGAAAAGTACTGATAGATACTGAACAGAAAAGGGAAAAACACATGCACAACCAGAAAGGTGTCACAACTCGGAAAAAGTTAAACGAGATTAGACAGCTCGTGAGTCTCTCACCTAAACATCCTACTACATCCACTAAATGCAGCCCAAGCTCCTTTGTCCTCTATGCTTCTCCATAGTCTCAATCGACCTATTATTCGTCTGTTAAGGCACACCAAGTTCAAACAAATCCCAAGAAGGGGTGAGTATAAGGATATATAGTAGGATGCCCCAAATTCTCAAGGGAGAAAAAAAGAGGTACTAAATGGTTAACGATAGGCCAAAAAATTTAATAGTACAATAGAGATAATGTACCTGAACCCAACAAAAGAAAGGAAGTAGGCCCATCCCTACCAAGAGAAGCCAGACACAGAAAGCATGTGGCATACCTCGCGTGTCTTCGCCCCTCCTAAAAAGATATTAACTGGACTCAAGGAGTGGGAAAAAAGCTAGGGTTTATATATATATATGCTTAACAAGAATCCTGAATGAGTTCTTAAGGGGATCTCTACCTCCATGCTCTGCCCAAGAATAGTCGCCAATAGTTCTAAGGATATCCATCACTAATGACCAACAGTCCCGCACGCCAAATCCGCCTCATCGCCAAGCCGTACCATCAAAAGTCCTTCTCTTGTAATCATGGAGAAAAGCCACTGACTAGACTCATCGAAAGGGGCCGATTATGAAAGAAGTCGTCAGGTAATCCACGGCCTATCCCAACTGGTGGGTAAACCATAAATGGTCGTCGAGTGACCCACTGCCCAGCACTGCTGGAAGGTAAACCCTAAAAGGTCATCATGTGACACACTTCCCATCCCTTCTAGAGGGTAAACCCTAGAATCAATGGGTAAACCTCAACCCACCCTCGATGGAGGGTAATATCTAGGGTCAACAGGTAACCCACTGCATATCCCCACAGGAGGGTAAACCTGAAAGTGGTACGATAACTCCGCGCTGCCCACACCATTACTGGGTGTTGCTAACATTGCGATCGTGCGTTGGGTCGGAGTGCATCAAAGAAACCTCCGACCAATGTAATTTTATTTTTCCAATTTTAATGAGATTTTAAAAAAGGATTTTCATGACCAAACCGATTACTCCATTGCAATACTCACGGAAAACCACGTGAGATAGACTAATAACTCTCTAGAAACGGGCTCTCGACGGAAAAAGTTATTCAACGCCACTTTACGCTTATACGGCATCTTGTGTGGCCCACACCTCAGTCGGGAAAGAGTTCGGGCGAACTATTCCATCACGATGATCTCGAAATTAACTTTCCAATATGACTAATCATTCACCCTGAACGAACGTCTGATGAAAAAGCCACAAAACACTGCTCAAAGCTTAAAAAGACGGCCCGCAGGGCCCGTACCTCATCTTCGGCATCAACGCCCGAAACCACCCTAGTCCACTTTGTCTTGACACCAGGGTCACAACTCCACTGATGGTGGGTTATACGGACTCCGAAAGTGTTCGCGCCATCCAATGGAAGAGTCTTAGTGAGGTACTTAATGAGAGAGTCGCTCCATCGATCCCCCAGTCACGAATTGAAAATTCTCAAGACCATCTTAAAAACATCCTCACGAGCCGAGGATTGCACTGCCTTAGATGGTACGTAAAATATATACTTGTAGTGGATGTTACGAGTGTCTGAAGTCGAGGGGACAAAGCCCCTTTGGCCGGAGCAGCTCGGTCTGGCGGGCCCGGCCAGCAGCGTCGGCCCGCGGCTCTGCCGCCCCGACTAGCCCTCATGGGTGGTAGATGGTCCGTGTGGAGACTCGCTGAAGGTAGGTCATGGTTCCCTCACAGGGTAACGCACCACGACCCCTAGTCCACCCAACTTTCGACCTCTGCCGACTATCGCATTTAGCCCACCACCGCGCTGAGGCCCGTCGCCGTGCTTAGGATCCCGCTGCCGCACTGAGGCCCACTGTCGTGCTGAGGAGCCCGCTGCTGCGCTAAGGCCCTCCGCTATGATGAGGTTCCCGCCACCGCACCGCCGTCCTGAAAACAGCTACAACCACTGGAAACCCACTGACCCACCGCGCAGACCACTGGACCGCCCCTGGAACAACCGAAAAATGAAAAAAAATGGAAAGAAAACATCCTGGGGTCACCCTGGATACCCAGGGACTCAAAATCTCGATCCAGATGGATCGTTGGGAAGATAAAATCAATCCCTATGCAAATATGGGCATCGATCGATGATCAGAAATTATCTTCACTCATGGAATTGCATTTTAAGGAGGTTGTTGGAATTAAAAATTAAAAATGCATGAGCCTACCTCGCTGAGCATAGCTCGTAGCTTCGCTGATGATCCACCGAAGTCGTTGTACTTTGTCGGAGAGGTGGAGGAGAGGAGAGGAGCTTGTTGAGAGGAATTTTCCAGGGAGAGGAGCAAGGGGGGAGAAGGTGTAGTAGTTGTATGTTTAAATAGAAAAACACATAAACACCCACCAGTCGGCCCCGTACCTAAACTCTCGACGGGGTTGAGGTTAAGCCTCCTCTAGGGTAAAAACCACAGTATAATCACAACGGTAGTCTCGAAATTTTATTCCTAGACTCCATCCGGATGTTATACAGGTCACTCCTGGGGTTACTAAATTATGAAAACACCCCTGGTGGTATTTTCCATAGAAGGGATGCGCCTGTGAATGTTATCCCCCTCCTAGGGTAAGCGACACGCTCTAGACTCAACGGTCCCCTCGGTTTCTCCATCCGAGAAACCGTTTAGGAGCTATTCTATTTATTTTGTTGTTCCTAGTTTGAAGGAACTTAAAATTTAAATCTGGTTACACAGGGGCTCATAATCACACATCATCTGAACACCCTACTCTCGAATAACATTATGAAAATTTCAAAGTCATACAGGCTCAAAACATGGGTTCTTACATAATTACCTCTTTCATGTTTTTCATCCCCGAAAAAAAACTACAAAAACAAATCGGGATACTGAGCCTCTATCTAGATCTCCCGTTCCAAAGTGCTATCCTACACTCCCCTGTGCGTCTACATCACACGAACCAAAGGAAAATTCCTTCCACGAAGTGTCCGCTCCTGTCGGTCCTCAATCGCCACACGGTGTTCTGCAAAGGTCGATACATCCTCAATGTCCAACTCTCCCAAGTCCATAACATGCATGGGGTAATGCTTGTATTTCCTCAGCTATGACACGTTGAATACTTCATGCATCCTCTCTAGTTGTGGGGGTAGAGAAAGATGGTAGGCCACCTCACCGACCCTGCACAAGATCTCAAAGGGCCCGATGAACCATGGGGACAACTTTCGTCCCTGGCCGAACCTCTGAGTACCACTCCATGGGGAGACCCTAAAAAATACATGGTCCCCCTGCTCAAACTCCAAAAGTCTACGATGAAGATCTGTGTAGGACTTCTATCTGCTATGATCCATCCTCATCCCCTCATGAATGACCTACACCTTATCCGTCGTCACCTGCACCAACTCTAAGCCCACAAGGGAGGTCTCCCCAACCTTCGTCCAGCACAACGGTGATCAGAAAGGCCTCCCGTAAAGAGCATAAAAATGTGCCATGACGATTATAGAGTGGTATCTGTAGTTGTATGAAATCTCTACCACGGGTAGGTGATCCTCCCAGATCGTGCCAAATTCTAACATGCATTCCCTGAGAATATCCTCCAACACCCGGATAGTGCGCTCAGTCTGCCCATCCTTTTGGGGGTGAAAAGATGTACTCATCCGCAACTGGGTCCCGAATTCCTCCTACTGGCCTCGCCACAATCGCGACATAAACTTTGTGTCACAGTCGGAGACGATCTTCAAGGGTACTCCATGAAGGTGGACAATCTCCTGAATGTACAGCCGCCCCAGACTCTCCACCGAGCTCTGCTCCCTGATGGCAAGGAAGTGTGAAGACTTAGTGAGTCGGTCCACTATCACCCAAATGGAATCATGGCCCATCTATGTGAATGAGATACCTGTGAAGAAATCCATAGATATTCCATCCCATTTCCTCTTCGGGATATCAAGGGGTTGCAACAACCCTGCCGGAACCTGATTCTCTACCTTCACCCACTGACAGGTAAGACACCAAGAAATGAACTTAGATACTTTCTACTTCATGCCAGACCACCAAAACTGCTGCTGAAGGTCTCATCAAATTTTCCCCACACCGGGATGTATAGCCAAGGGAGAAATGTGGAAATCCCGCATCACCTCCTCCCACATCTCCACTGGTACGAAATCTCTCCCCTCGAATAGGATCTCATGATTCCCTCCTTCAAAATACCAATTGGTTGTGTCACCCGTGGATATCGGATCACACAGTACCTTGATGTCGACATCCCCCAGCTACGACTCTCTCACACGCTCAAGGAGCGATGGAGTCAAAAACCATTGACTACAGAAAAGCCGTACCCTCCTGCTCCACCAAGGTTATCTATAGGGAATCCAACTAATCTGATGCTTCCCATACTAAACGAGACTGGGACATCCTGCTAAGGGTATCTTCTACTATGTTTCCCTTCCTTAGAGTGTAGACTATCTCGAAATAATAGTCTTGTAGAAACTCCATCCAGTGCCTCTGCCTTAGATTTAGATCCCTCTGAGTGAAGATATACTTGAGGCTATGGAGGTCTGAGTAGACCCCAAAACACTCACCCAGAAGGTAGTGTCTCCATAACCTCAATTAGAATACCACCACTTCAAGATCCAAATCGTGAGTCGCATTATTCTGCTCATGGTGCATCAATTGCCTCGACCCATATGCAATCACTGCCCGCTGCTCCATCAACGCACACCAGAGCCCAGCTTCTGAAGCATCGCAGTACACTACGAACTCAACACCCTCCATTGGCAGCCTTAACACTGTAGAACTAGTCAGCCTTTGCCTCAACCCCTTGAAGGCCTTCTGGCACTGATCAATCTCGTTGAACCATCATCCCTTCCATGTCAATGCGGTCAAATGAGCAACAATCCTGGAGAAATCTTCCACAAATATCCTGTAGTACCCTGCCAACCCAAGGAAGTTATGCACCTCTGATGCATTTTTGGGTGGTTCCCAAGCAATCACTACCTCTATCATTGCATGATATTTGGACAATCCCCACTCCATAATGACATGCCCCAGAAAGTGAACCTCATGAATCAAAAAACTGACACATCGAGAGCTTCCAATACATCTGGTTCTCTCAGAGTAATTCTAGGACCATCCTAAATGCTATGCTAGCTCCTACTATATCATAGAGAAGATGAGTATGTCGTTAATAAAGATAACCACAAAACGGTCCAAGTACGGCTGGAGGATCTAGTTCATCAAAGCCATGAAAACAGACGGTGCATTCGTCACGCCAAAGGGCATCACCAGAAACTCGTAATGCCAATAGAAACAATGGAATGAAACCATCGAGATGTCAGCCTCATGAACCCACAACTGGTGGTATCTATATCGAAGATCAATCTTGGAGAACCACTTCGCACCTCTCCAATGGTCTAAGAGGTCGTCGATCCTCAGCAAATTGTACTTGTTCTTTATTGTGGCCTGATTCAGGTGATGATAATCCACACAAAGCCGTAGAATCCCATATTCCTTTTTCACAAACAATACCGGAGCTACCCAGGGGGGCACACTTGGCCTGATGAATCGCTTCTCACAATGGTCTTCTAGCTGAAGTCGTAGCTCCCGAAGCTTTGTGGGTGCCATCCGATAAGCTGCACATGATATCGGGGCAGTCCCCGGCTGCAAGTCAATGTAAAACTCCATCTCTTACCTCATAGGTAGTCCCATAACATCCTCAAAAAAGAGTTTCATGTAGTCCTCTACAATGGTAGGTATCCAGATGCCTGTAGCGTCTGTTGCTCCGAGATCCATGCTCGCCAATTGGTGTGAAAAGGGTTGGGGTCTCCTGCTTAGAGTACCCATATGCTCTTCCAAGAGGTCTCTTTCACCAAGGATGGTGGACCTCGTCCCATCAGAAAACACGCCTTTTACTTTTCTATGACGACAGTTGATATGGGTGTGAACCATAGAAAGCCAATCCTTGCCTAGGATGACATCGTAAGATTCCATCGTGATGACATGCAGGTCCCACATGAAACTCCCTCCTCTGAACGATAGTTTTAACTTTATGCAGTTAAATGTCACTAACGAGGCACTTCCCATAAGAACCTTGAGGCTAAGTGAAGGTGTCGGCGCCTCTACTGGAAGATCCAACCCCCACACCAAAATCAGAAATATAAAGGAGTGGATGGTTCTTGTGTCTACTAGTACCGAATAAAGAATAGAGTAAAAACAAATCATACATCAAACCATCTCATGTGCTGGGGGTCACGAACACCCATAACCTGATGCTGCCCGCGGCCCCTACCAACTTCTCCCAGATCCTAGAGTGGGTTGCCCGGTGGTGGTCGTGGAAGGACCTCAAAGCACCGTCCCGGACCCCCAGTTCCAGCCACTCTGCCTGCACTGCCTCCTTGAGAACCACCATGTCCTAGCCAAGGGGATCCCTGGTCACGGCACTGCCTCTGTCGGTGCAGTGCGCCCCTGCCTGCCATGACTGCTTGGTACGCCTGGTCAAGCAGTCCCATGCTAGGTGACCACATCCATCACAGGAATAGAATCGACTCTCTCCTGCCTGCCCCGGTGCTCCACGGCGCCACTACGGTGTATGACCCTGCCCCTGTGTCTCCTCATTGAAGGGAATCCTCAACCGAGGCTCTCCTCTATACCAACTACCTGTCACCAAGGACTCTCCTCTGAAAAAGCCACTACTAGACACTTTTAGCTGGCATCACTCATCAAATAATCTCTCCATCACGAGCTCCTACTATAGCACTCCTGCATAAGTTGGGAAGCATAGTGGTACTACACTGGAAAAGAACTCCCTTCGAAGACCATGATCAAACATCCGCACCTGGAAGTAACTGTCACAGATCATATTCTTTGAGTAGCGTGTCAGATTGGTAAACCAGGCCGAGTAATGCACCATGGTCATCCTCCCCTGCTTCACCTCCAGATGATCATGAATCCGAATGGAGCGTAATGAAGAGGGGGATTACTCCTCCCAGAAGAGCTGCTAGAAGATATACCATGTCAGGGATGACTCATCTTGGGTCTGCAAAAACAACCCCTACCAATGCCCGACTTTCCTAAGGAAAAGGCTGGAAGCTAGGGCTACAAACTAGTACACTGGTGTCTGTACCAGCCTGAAAAGATGGTCCATAGACTCTATCCAGTCTTCTGCTACCTGGGGATCCGGGTATCCGGGAATCTTCTGCAGTCACTAACACTGAAAGTCTCAGAGTGCACTCCTCATGTGCTCAACCTCAGCCTGTTCTTCTAGAAATAACTGACGCTCTCCAGGTGGAGGGGCCACTACTAAAGCACTGGGCGGAAGGGGATCACGTGAGGGTCCCTGAACTGATGCCTCGTCTCTCGCCAAGTCGTCATCACGAATTGGAGAGGGTAACCTGGTGGGCTGCTGTTGTGGGGGCATCTTAAAAATTATCAAGGATTACCACGATCAGATGAGTATATATATATATATATATATATATATATATATATATATATATATATCTGTAATAACAAAGGGGAGCTATCTCAAAAAGGACAGTCAAAGACTCAATCCTACTGGATGCAAGTTCCAATGTTTTCTACAACAAGTATCTCAGGGTGTCGAGTCGACAAGCAGGTTATTATGGTCTTGGTAAATGGATACATCGGCCGCCCGTACCATCACTTGAATCCTTGGACTAAGAGCCGCTCTCGAGACACTTTGACACCATTGCCCTAAATCCCAACCAATTCCTTTTTAGGGACGTACAAACAACACCCCAAGGAATGAACGACCTCTGATACCACTTTTTCACGACCATACCCTACCGGTCTTGATTCGCAACTATCCCAAGCCCGCCTCCATAGGCCAGGGGTTGGGAATAAGAATCGAAGGCATAAAAATATTAGAGAGGCCTTTGCCTAAGTACCTGTACACACACACACAACCAACTCAATGCAGAAGTGCAGAGTAAAAAAGGAAACCAAATGACAACTACTATAACCCATCCAACATTATGCATCAACCTATTAATAGGAAAAGGTAAAGTACTGAAACGTACTAATAGATACTGAATAGAAAAAGTGAAAAACACACGACCAACCAGAAAGGTTCCACAACCTGGAAATAGGTAGAACAAAGTAAATTGATGGTGATTATCTCACCGGAATGTCCTACTGCATCTATTGAATGCAGCCCAAGCTCTTATGTCCTCTATGCTCCGCCATAGTCTCGATCGACATGTCTTTCATTTTCAATGGAACGCCAAGTGCGGGAAAATCCCAAGAAGGGGTGAGTATAAGGATACTCGGTAGGAGGCCCTGCAAGCTCAAGGGAGCAGCAATGGAGGTACTAAACAGTAAAATATAGATAGAAAAAAGTACATGTATAATATAGAGAATGCAGCTCAACCAAACAAAATAAAGGAAGTAGACCCATCCCAACTAAGAGGAGGTAGACATGGAAAGAATGTGGCAGACCCTGCGTGTCTTCACCCCTCCTAGAAAGAGAGTAACTGGACCCATGGAGTTGGAACGAAGGTTGGGTTTATATATATATATGCTCAACAAGAAACCCGAATGAGTGTGTAAGGAGATCTATATCTCAAAGCTCTTCCTAGGAAGAGTTGCCAACAGTTCTAAGGATATCCATCATTGATGCCCAGCAGTCCTGCATACCAAAGCCACCACATCGCTAAGCCAGACCACCAAAAGTCCCACTCCAGTATTCACGGAGCAAATACACTGAATAGCCTCATAGAAAAGGGCTGAGTCTGAATGGATTTGTCAGGTAACCCACTTCCCAACCCAAGTAGAGGGTAAACCCCAAAAGGACATCAGGTGACCCACTGCCCAGCCCTGCTAGAGGGTAAAACCTAAAATATCGTCGGGTTACCCACTACCCAGCCCTGATCTAGGGTAAACCCTAAAATAAATGGGTAACCCACTACCCAGCCCCACTGTAGGGTAAACCCTAGTGTCAACGGGTAACCCACAATCCAGCCCCACTGGAGGGTAAACCTGGAACTGGTCCGATAACTACGTGCTACTCGTGCCATCACTGGGTGTCGCTTACATCACGACCATGCGTTGGATCGTAGTCTATCAATGAAACCTCTGAACAACATCCTTTCATGTTTCCACATTTAATGAGATCTCGAAAGAAGCGTTCCACGCCCAAACTGAATACACTATTGCAATCCTTTTGAAAAAACACGGGAGATAGGCACCTTACTCACTGGAAAAGGGGTCCCAACGAACAAGTTACTAAAAACCAGTTTACGCCCATAAGACGTCTCTTGGGGACCACACCTCAGTCCTGAAAGTGGTCGGGCTAACTGTGTAATCGTGAAGCTCTCGAAAAAACACTCCAAAATGACTACTCATTCGCCCCAAACAGACGTCTGATGAAAAAGTTGCAAAACGCAGCTCACAGCTTAAAAAGACAGCCCCCAGGGCCCACGCCTCAACTCCGGCTTCAACACCAGAAACCACCTTGGACCACTTTGTCTTTATGCCAGGGTCACAACGCCACTGATGGTGCCTTAAACAGACTCCGGATGTGTTCTCTCCATCTGAAGGAAGAGTCCCATTGAGGTTCTAAGCGAATGAGTCATGCCACCGAGTCCCCCGTCTTGGGAATTGAAAATTACAAGATCATATCAAAAACTTCTTCACAAGCCAAGGATTGCACTTCCATAGATGGAAAAAAAAAAGGACACCAGTATTGAATGTTACAGGAGTCCGAAGTCTTGGGGAGGAAGACCCTTAGGCCGGACCAGCCAGGACCGGCTGGCCCGTCCCGAAGTGCTGGCCCACAACTCTACCGCGCGGCCCGGCTGCAGACATGCGGTCCACCGAGCCGACCCGCCCTCGTGGTCGGTTGCTGGTCTGCGCAGAGACCCACTGAAGGCGGGACTCGGTTCCCTCACGGGGTCGCGCGCCGTGAATCCCAGTCCGCCCGTCCTCTGACCTCTGTCGACCGCTTCCTGGAGCAGGCCAAGACGCGTGAAGCCACCGTGGCCTGGAGCAGGCCGTCGCATAGATGCCCGCCACCGTGCTAAGTATCTTACCACTGCACCGAGGCCCGCCGCAGCCCTGAGGATCCTGCTGCCACACCACCATCCCAGAAACCGCAGTCACCGCTGGAAGCCCAACAGTCCACCACGCCGACCATTGGACTTCCCCTAGAACCACCGAAAAAGAGAAAAGAGCCAGAAAACATTCCAAGGTCACCCCAGACACCATGAGACTCAAAAACTAGATCTGAAAATATTATTTGGAAGATAAGATCTAGACCTACGCAACTATGGGAGTCGCTTGATGATCAGACACCATTTCGACGCATGTAATTTCATTTGAAGGGGGGTGCAGGAATTAAAAATTGAAAATTCATTAGCCTACCTCAGTGGGCGTAGCCCGTAGCTTCGCTGATGATCCGCCGAAGTCGTTATTCCATTCCAGAGAGGTGGAGGATTTGAGAGGTGGTTGTTGAGTGGAATCTTCCAGGGAGAGGAGCAAGGGGGAAGAAGGTGGAGGGGTGGTGTGTTTAAATAGAAAAACACTTAAACCCCCGCCAGTTGGCCCAGTACCCGAACTCTCTACGGGGTCGAGGTTAAGCATCCCCTAGGGTAAAAACCACGTTATGAGCAAAATGGTGGTCTCAAAATTTTAATCTAAGGCTCCGATCAGAAGTTATACAGTTCACGCCTGGGGCCACTAAATTATGAAAATGCCATTAATAGCATTTTCCACAGAAGGGCCGAGCACATGAACGTTATACCCCTCATAGGGTAAACGACATGCTCCAGACTCAACAATACCCTCAGTTTCCCCATCCGAGCAATCTTTTAGGAGATATTATATTTATTTGGCATGCTTAGTGTGAACATACATAAAATCTAATTACAGACACACCAGGGATTAGAATTACAAGTCGTCTGAACGCCCTTCTCTGGAATAACATTAATAAAATTTCAAAGTCTTACAGGCTCAAGACACGGGTTATTACAAAATCGGTTTATCTAAGTCAATAAAAATTTTGAGGGCCAGTGTGTTGATTACCCAAATGAGATGACTAACATGACTGTAGATCAATTAAGAAATATTGTGATTATGCCAAACCATCCTATAAAAAATTAGTAATAAAATCTACGATATAGTTTAATGTAAAAAAATTTAAATAAGATGACGATGGAATGTCATGGGAATTAATCTTCTAATTATGATAAAGGAATAAAAAACCAATTTACCTTTTTTTTAAAATGTAGAAAGATGCATCATAAGAAATGACACAATGGAATGGGAAAATTTTTTATGTTTAAAAAAAAGTGATTAAAAAATCCAATTTATATGTTTAAATTAATAGCACGATGGATGTAAATAAATATCACTATATGGTACCATATACAGATCATTTTTATAAATTTGGATATGCTATAAATTATCAATGCCAATTCACTATTCCAATGGCTAACAAGAATTATTAGCACCAACATTATCCAAGAAGAGAGGACCATGAATTTCATATTCTAATATCTGTGATAATCAATTATGTATATGAAAACTATACCCTATAGTTGTGTATATATTCTTTTATTTCAATTATTTCCATACTTAAACATCATGCATGATTTCCAAGAACATTGATTAACCCACCCCCAATAATTCTATTTCATTAATGAAAAATATGATTATTAAATAATGACTCGATTCTTGTGGGATTGTCTTTTATATAATATTAGCAACCTATGTTTACTATGATTTTATTTTATAAAAAATAAGGAACATTTTTGTTTTATAAAGACATCATAAATTTCTGAGGGAAGGAAATCAACCTTCTTATATAAAATTATCAAATAATTTTATAAAATTGAGAGAATCATGATGATTCTTATATACAATAATCATTACAATAATGGATATTATTTTACCACAAAGAAGCATATCTTGCTAAAATGGTTGTGTATAAAGAGAAGATCATCCTCTAAGACACTTTCATTGTGAAAGAATATATAGATTGGTTTGAAAAAAAATCATGGTCCACATCCTAGTTGGGATAATGAAATTTGAATCATTATTATACCTAGAAGTTTCCTTTATAATAGAATACATATAGATTAGCTATTTTGAAGAATGAGGAATTTAAGCAAAAAATACCAGAGTGTTTAGATAAAGTGGTTGTATTCCCAAGTGCTTTACTATGGGTTTACTATCAATATTCATCAAGAAAATGGATTAGTCAATGTACCTCTAAATTGAATATTTTAGCTCAAGAATTTAATGTTAAATCAAAATTACCCTCTTCCATAGATTGGTGAATTGTTTGATCATCTCTATAGAGCCCAATATTTCTGTAGGATAAAACTTAATTCAGGATATTATCATGTAAAGGTAAAGATTTTGTATCCTAAAGAATAAATCATATAAAAGTTATGAGAATTACATGAATCAAGATATTCCATTTAGACTCACAAATTATCTAGTATTCTTCATAGATTATAGGAAAATAGACTTTAGACATTACATCAAAAAAAATTAAACTAGTTATTGAGGATATTGTTTTATAATATTAATTAAAATAGGAGCATGTGGATAATTTTTTTACTCAACTAAGGACCATACAAAAATTAATGATGTATTTAAGGTATTTAAATAAAATTTCTTATTAGAAAAAGTAACAATCATGTGGATTATTATCATCTACAATGGGATATCTATAGTCCCATTAAAAATAAATGCAATTGAAAGATAACCAACCCCAACCTATTGATGTAAATCAATATTTTCCTTCAATTATATGGGTATTATCAATGATTTGGGAGAAACGTTTCTTGATTTTATAGCCCATAACTAAGATTACATAGAAATTAGTTACGTTTTCATGGGAATTATTAATGTGAGGAATGTTTTGATGATCTTAGGAAGAGCCTAATCATTGAACATATGATCACATTTCCCACATATGGGTATGGAATTATGTTTTAAATGAATCTTTCAAAAATGGAATGAGTTTTTTACTCATTCAATATGATAATGTGATAACCTATGCTTCCTTCCAACTCTAGATCCATGGGGTGAACTACCCAACCCATGATCATGAATTGGTTGTATAGATATTCATGTTAAATATTTTGAGTCATTATCCATATGGGGAAGAGTGTGATATATATATACTTATATCATAAAATAATTATGTATATATTTAGTAAAAGAAAATATTAATTGGTGATAATAATTATTGTTATAGATTTACAATGATAATGAATTCTCAATCCATTTCAATATTTGGATGGAGAAACAAGTGGTAGATGATAATATTTGAATGGATCACTCGACTCTATCAATGATGGGGATTTCAAGGGATACAATCATTATTGACTTACAAATGAATAATATGGGTGTAATATGGTGATATTAATTGTACCATTCTAAAATTACATGTCAATGGTTTATTATAGATTTAATTAAGGTGGATCAAAATGATATTGTGGTTCTATAGATTAAGGGGGAAAATATTCTGGAGTTTAAAATTTCTAAAGATGTAGTTTTAATGTTTGGAATCCAGATATGTGTCCCATAAAAGTACCAACAAAATATGAAGTTTTTGGATGAATAAAATAGATTATCCTTATATATTAATCATGAAATAAATAATATTTATAGGGTTTTAATGTGAAAATTTATAGTGGGACAAAATTAAGGAATTGATTAAAAATTTTGGGTCTCGATACTTAGAACGCTAGCTGATCAAATGATAATGAATTATGTCTTTGTATATGATGAATCCATTTCACATACTAGTATGTAAAGGAAAAATAAAAACCACAAATTCCATTATAAGGCTCCCAAGGACACCTAAAGCTAATAAACAATCTGGGTGGTTGTATATCACCATAAAAAGTAATTTAATTTAATTACTATCTAGGAAGTGGTCATTATTGAAAAACATTCCATGACATTTATAAGATATGTTGTTTGAAAACATTCAGTTAAACACGTTATTGTCTCAAATCGAGATATGATTATTACCATGAGGACTTAGAGAAGTCGTTAGAATTTATTGAATTTTGAACTCAGCATCACAACTTTTTATCAGCCTCAAACAATTGGTTAGTCTGAAAGGATCCTTAAAACACTTGAATATATGATGAAATCATGTTCAATGCATTTCCATGTAAGTTGGGATATGAACATTCACCTGGTAGAGTTATTATATAATAATTTCTTCTGTTATAACAATCAAATAGAACATTATGAGGATCTATAAGGGACATGTTTTCTTACTATAACATATTATAATTAAGTTATATATCAGAAGATGATTGTACGTAATATTATCCATGATATGACATAAAAGGTAAAAAAATATTTATTATCATATGAAATCTACAAAAATTTAGTTGAAAAACTATGCATAAGATAACTGAAATGATCTAGAGTTCATTCTTAGAGAAAAAGTGTTCTGTTATGTATCACCATGGATGAAATTCATGGGGTTTTGTAAGATGGTAAATATTATTACATGATAAATATATCTCCAATCAAATCATATTTGGGGAATATCGACCAACACTAACACCTATCCTAACTCAAGTACATGATTTGTTACATGTATCCCTCTTTATTACACGCAGACTAGAACCATAATATGTAATGATTCTATATGTTGAACCAATATATTGTGAACATTCCTATGAGGAGAAGCTGGTATATATCATAAATCATAGAGATAATGTAATATGAAATAAGGAAACTCACCTAGTTAATGTGTTTTGGGGAACTGGATGTTTATTAAAGTGATATGGGAATCAAAAAGGGAAATAAAAAATATTCCATTATTTGTTTTATTGTATGAAATAGAAATTTATAGTTTAAAATTTCTGAAGGGGAATAAATTAATTACCCATAATTTTATAAAGGAAATTTATTATTAAATGACTATGTTCCTTATTTATCAAATTTAAAAGTAGAAGAAAAATGAACTACATTAGTTATATTTGACCATTACAAGATTTATATTATTAAATTCAAAATAATATTATGCACCATAAACATTGAAAATATATCCATTAAATAGTATTCATATGATTAATATATATTTATTGTTATGATAATTTTTTATTGATATTGAAAAAATAAGTGATGGCCTCGACCAATAGGACCAAAATCTATGGATCCCATTTAATAGACCATCTATTGGAGATAAAAGCTCTAGAATATTACCTCGATGAATCATAATAGTAAAACAATCAAATAAAGATATCATGAAGTCATTTATGAGATATATTTTAGTCCATCTATATCAAATCCCTGGCTTTATTCTTCGAACCACTTTATGTGAATCCCACCATCATAAAACATGCCCTTAGAGAATATTTTGGGGAAATAAGTTATCATTTATCTCAATCATAACATTATGAATATTTGTATTTATGTCCAAAAACATTAATAAATTTAATTATTTCTTATTTTTATTACATTTTGAATGAACTCATAATGAGTTTGATAAAAATTGATTTAAAAAACACAAATTGTATATATAGGTAATATTATATTTCAATTAAATAATTTCATATGAATGATCCATTAATTAGATGATATTGTAATGATATAGTATTAATAAATATTATATTTTAAATATGAGTTATGATATAATTGTAAAGATTGAATATTTTTATTATAATGGAATGAAGGTTGTTTTTATGAAAAACAATGTAGTATTTTTAATAAACAATGATTTTAAGTTAGAAGTGAAATTTCCCATATTTAAAGAATTATTTAGATAAAGTAAATATTATTTATTGAAACATAATATTTATTATAATCCATAATGTTTACTATCAAAAATATATAAATATAAATTTATATTTCCCCTAGATAATAATAATATTAGGTAATTTGATGAATTTTATTATCCCTTTAGGAATACTTCAAAACATATATAATATTATATGTTTTTAAATTCAATTAATTATAAACATGACTCCATTACACATCACAAAGGGTATTTATTTAATTTTCTTGATTCATGAAATAGTAAAATAATTTAATACCAACATATTTTGTTGAATATAAGGTTAGAAACCTTGGTAATGTTTTTTTGGATTAATTTATTTTATAAGGTCCAAAAATAATGATTCTAAAATAATAAGGAACTCCCCACTCTTATCCTATATAGACCCACAAATAGTCCAATTATACGTCACTCAATACTATTAGACAGGGACTTTACTCTTCCCTTTCCTGTATATAGACCTCTTATGTTTCTCCCAATCCCTTAAGAAGCTCCTCCCAAGATTTTCGAAACAACCACTCATGGTAAGGGATTAACTCTTTATCATTATTTAAGAACCCCATTCATATTATGCATAATATTTTCCCTTTTTTTCATGTTTTGAAATTTTCCAACACAATAATCATACATCCCATTTGATTTCTATATTATGATTGATCTCTTTAACTCTCATTAATCCATAAAATGATTCATTATCTACCACTATTATTCTACTGAAATTATCTTTCCATTTTTCATGATAATGATTTATTGATGTTCTCTTTTTCTCTTATGCCTAGTAATTATACTTTTTCATGTTGGGTTATGTATATATATTTTAATAATACCGTATTTATTATTTCCATGAAATAATATACACATTTCAATATCATTATTCTCTCTCAAGATTCTTGAAGAACCCTAATTTGTATTCTGATGTTATACTATGAATTTTCATGCCAAACCATTATATTGAGAATACGATCACTATTTAAAAACATGAGTATTATACTAGAAAAACTAATCTTTATTTCATTTAACACATCCATGTCAGTATTTCATACTCCCTATTGTTTTAATGAATGTGATAAAATATGATCATCTGTTTACTTATCAATATGCCACACATATACTTGTACATGATATGAAAGTGACGGCTAAAAAATAATTATATAGCACTCCACTACATTGTGTAATGCTTTATACTCATGAGAATTCATGGATTGGATTTGGGATTAAACCTATACAATTATTGTAAATTTCTCCCTTTTTAGGTTTTCAGTTAAGTTATCTTATACATATGTTTATGATTCTATGTTTAATGTTATTATAATATTAACGTGATTCCTTTATTTTATAATGTAGTGAAATTCAAAATTGTTCATGATTTTGTTGTCACCCCTTTTATTACCTATTTAAATTCCAAATGACTATCATGTAATTCATTAATAATGTTATTGTTTTTTTATTTCCTCACTAGGATTAATAACTCGCCATTTTTTTTGTTTGTCCCGAGGTCAACCAATGCCGTTTTAGGTGAAATGGAATTTTATAGAATGTTAAATATGTTTTTAATACTTTTTTGTGTCCATGTATCAGGATGAGGTGATATGTTCATAATTTACCAAGGTTATAAGGCTATATAATATTATAGGTATCACTTAATTTCTCTTTGTAATAAATCATGATATAATTTTTATTAAATAAAATATTGGAAATATGTTATGAAGTGTTATATTGATTATCCAAAGGATTATTCATGCATGATACTATGATCATTCATGTTGCTATGAAACACATCCATAGACCATGAAGACTCCCATAAAAATAATATTATGTTGAAAATTTTATACAAATATATATATATATATATATGATATATCATGTAGAAGATAAATTTAAAAGAATAGATTCTTTCAGATGAAACTTAAAATAATAATTAAAGTAGTAATATATTTTAAAATATTTATTCATTGTTATTTCAAACTGAATTATATCACATACACATTAACTGTCTCTTGAGTGATTGTAATTGACATTCACAAATATGTTGAGTTGAACTATGAATATTAAATTTTTATTAAAACAATATTTGATTGTGTATATCTCTTGCATGCATCCGTGTGGGATACAAAATTCATCATAATTATGAAAGAATAACTACCATGTTATTATATCTCTTGGGAATCATCTCATACAAAAGTTATTATAATTATATTTTCAAGGCCATTAACAAGAAATAATCATCCATAGGTGAAAAAGAGAGTACTATAACCATTATTATTATGTTGTAGAATTAAAAACTGTTGGTTTAGAAGAATATAAGAGCTGAAATAGATATTATTTCATCGACCAATCATTAAATATGGGGAAAATTTTGTGAATGAGTATAGAGATTCTCTTGTGTGACTCAAGTGTGTGAAGTCATGTGCGGACTCTAGTAATAATGGGTGAAGCATCCTTTAGATCCTACATTATGGAAATTATATTTTGAATCTATAATGTTTATTTTAATTCATTGAAATAGTATGAAAATGTGTAGTAGGGGGATTAACTATCATGGAAAGGTGTAGGCTCACAATGTGACAGAACCTTTTAAAACATTTTTTATCAGCATTCTTTTATTATTCCTTTCAAGGTGTTTCTAATACAAACTATAAGAGTGGATTATGTCTCTAACCATCCTTAAAAGTTTAATTTAAAATGAATAATTTTTAAAAATAAATGGGATCATAGATTCAACTACTCCCTCTCTTAGTGATAAGGCACAAATACGAGCTCTATATATTACAATGGAAAATTTCAAGTTTTAGGATTTATTCAATTAATAAAAAATAATAAAATTTAATGCCTTTACTTCAAATTGACCTTGTTTTAAATATATTCAAAACTAGATAATTGATAAATAGTATTGAATGTCTCCTATAAATTATTTCACATGTTCTGTCATTTTAAAAAACATAATGGAGTTTCTTTTATTTAAAACATGGGTAATAGAAACATAATAAGGGGTGAGATGTGATTCTTAGTTGGGGAAACATATTATTATAGGAATCATGGTATATAAATAGAAATAAATTCATGGAAGGAAAACTAAATCACCATTAATCCATGATCAACATGAATCCTATATCATTCTAAATCCATGGAAATAAATGAAGAAATGGATATAAATAATAATAATCTCATACTAATGGAATGCATAATGTTGGACAGAAAAAAAAATGGTAAATGACATTTACCAAGACATTTACTTATAATTGAGATTATCTTCATGATATTATATTGAATTGGGCGGGCATAGAAAAATTCCCCAAAATTTGTTGTGTCTTGAGACCTATCAACACATCCAGGGGATAAATAATTTTGGTCCCCAAACAATACCTGATCAAATATAATGCATCCATAATGAGGGTCAATAAGAATTTTTATTCCATTCTCTGAGGAACCTTTTACTGACAAAAAATTATATATTTTTATAATTAAGAATATTTTATATCAAAAAATTGAAATCCCATGTTAGATGAATATAATAACCTAGAATTTCAATAATATTCCCTATGATAATAAAGGGATAAAATTATCATAAACCATCCTCTCAAATAAGGTGGATGATTAAATAATAAATAATAAACTTGTGAATAATAATATGTATTAGAATAAAAATAAACGGTGCACTAATAATTTTCCACCTAAGAATAAAATGGTTGACATGATCATTACCCATCTAGATAAATAATTTTGTTGGGAAAAAATACATAGTCAACATGCTGATAATCATTCATATTTGAATAACAACTTACATAATGACAATATTTATTCCCATATAATTTAATAAAATTCCTTCTAGGGGACTATGGTCTAATAAAAATTAAAGAAATGTTTATCTTTACACTTTATAGAAAAATGTATAATCATATGTTGTAAAATTATAATAATTTGATCACAACCCATCTAAAGAATGAAAACATACTGTTTCAAGAGAACTTATCCCATGAAGGGAAAATATTAATCATGGAGTTATATTAAATAAATATATATACAAAGAATATAATTCATGTATGAAAAATAATACTATAATATGGTTGACTATACTAACCATATACTAAATAATATCTAATATTGATCATAAATTAATGAATAAAAATTAAGTTATAAAAAATTCACATTACATGGGAAATGCATAAATTATTACCCACATTAATAAGTGTTCATTATCTAGATAAAAAATCCATTTAAATACAAATATTATGATAAAAATATGTCATTTTGTATTGAATAGTCCATGCATAGAAAACATGGTGATCCAAATTCATTATGCCTCCATGAATAATAATTGAGACCCAAGAATCCATTATGACTTTAGATACAATCAAAACAACATCCCATGAAATGGTGGTCCAGAACATGATGTCAATATCAAATGAATAATTTATTATTAATGATATTATATCTCATATAGTAACTATATACCACAAATATGAAATTAGGTGTGTAATGGAAAACATTTCTCAAAGAGATAAATCATTAATGGAAAAACCATACCTTTTGTTTGGGCCCCCATGGATAAATTGTATCTTTCTATATCGAAAAAAATAACCATCATAATCAATTAGTTAATATCCTTATAAATATATTTTCACTCTTAGACTTTATAAATATTTATTCTCTATAATAATTATACTAGTCATCGATATCAGGTTATTATAGTTTTGAAAACTTATAAAAGATTCATAATAGTGGTTGATGTGATCATTATTAATAAAATTTATTCATTATATGATAATTAAATATATTTTTATGGACGCTTTTCTATTAATTTCTGTGTTTTAAATTCATTTCATAAGTGGTTTAATATTTATCATCATGACAAAATCAATAACAAGTATGCTTCGATGATTTCTGGCGATTCAATTGAATATCTTTTATAAAATATTTATGTATTAATATCACATATACATAAAAGAAAGTAGTCATATTCACATTTCTATAATATAATACATTTATTTACATTTTCATATGAATTCATGATATATATATATATATATATGTAGTGTTGTTCAATTAGGTTTTTTTGCCGAACCAACCATGAACATACAGAAATTTAACTAATTATTAATAGGTGTTTCTTATATAAAATAATTATTAAAGAATAATAATGGAATTATTTAATGTTTATTAGTGTTATATATCATCATTTTAATGAATTATAATATCGATTAATGGATATCAATGTTTACCAAAATTTTTAAAAAACTATCATTTTAGTATTTTTTAAAAGGATTAATATAAAAAATATCATTTTTTTAATATTGGTAGTCTGAGTTCGTCAAATACACTAATAGGGGGGTGAATAAGGGTCTGATAGATTAAAACCACTGCCTCTTCGGATCTTATTCTACCATTAAAAAAATTATCTCTCTTTATAGTAGAGAAGTATGGATATAAATTAAATCATGCATGGTCACAACAGATTTACTTGGTTTACCATCAAAGGGCTAAATATAGGGAGAAAACAATGGTAATGTGATGATGTAATGAATATACTAAAAGAACACTAATATTCACAAAAAATTGGAGAGGACTCACTATCCCTTTTAGTTTACAACTAATTACTATTTTAAAGCTCACAAATCTCTCAACTGAAGTGATCACACTGATCCTTTAGAAGATCAACTCATAGTTTAAGGACTTGTAAGTAACTTTATTACCTCAAATGAATGAAGCCTCAACTGTATGTAGATGCTCAGTTGATGTCCCACTTTCATCCATTTATTAATACAACTATACCAACAAACATGAGTCAATCCCTTTTAAAGCACTTTCTCAAAGAACACTACCTTCATGAAGATCCTTATTTCACGAAGATCAATCTACCCTTCATAAAGCTCCTTATTTAATAAAATTCAAAATAGTCTTATTTATGATCCTGCATTTTCACAACATTGACATAGAATTTGTGAATATCCTTACATTTGTGAAGTTTAGATCATTTTTTTGCCTTTATAGTCTTTGAGAACTTCCTTGCAAACCATCTCTGTGAACCAACATCATGAACCAACTTCACGAAACCCCTTCACAGACCTGGAGACATTGAATTATCATTGATTCTAGATCACCCTAATACATAGGGAGAGAACAATTTATAAGAGCTTCCATAAATTCCAGAACTATTTATCTCATGTCAGAATCATTTTATAGAGCTCACATTTTCCCACTGAAATGATCCCTTTTTTCATGAAGCTCAATTAAAATTTCGCATTCATGATCCTCATCATAATTGTGGATCCATCCATAAACACATCACACTATTACAATGCTCTACTTGTAATGCTCCACACATTTTCCATTTCACGAAGCTCGTTTTACTCCCTGAGATAACTATCTAAATCGTTTAATCCTTTCCCAACACTCTTCATGAATCCCTTCTTCAAAAATTTCATGTCTTTTCCATATTTTGATGAGATCTTCACAGAAATTAATATTTCTCAATGCTATAAAACCTCAAAATTATGGAACCAATTTTTTTTGAATACATTGGAAAACTACACCCCATTAGAAACCTTCTTTGGAACTATCCATCCATCCTCATTCTGAGTCACCTAGTATTCTCAACAAACACAATAACACCCAAAACATACCGGAAAGATTCCTTGAGATATTTTTCCCAAAAAAGATCAATTTTAAGATCCCTATTATGACAATAAGAAACCATAATTATAAAATTAAAACTATATATATATATTAATACTATCCTTATATCATGTATTCAAAGGTTTTTATGGACGGAATAACATGTGGATTCGTAAATGCTGTTATTGGCGATGAATAAAAGCATCAATGAATGGAAAAAATGATGTGGACCATAATAAAAAATAATATCTAGTTTCTCATTATTTGTTTATTCTAGTCGTATATCACAATCAGATCCATGAATATGATTTTATTGTATTTTTAATCCACTCTTATGACAAACGGTTGACTGAGGTCTTAATTGTGATGTACATGTTCAAAGAGGTAATATTCTTAGAGGTTTGGTTCCTGGCGGTCCAGTTCACGGTGGCCCAGTTTGTCAAGGTAAGGTTCATAGAGTTCATATTTGTAAGACTTTGGTTCACAATGTATTGGTATTCCATGGTTAGGTTCTTAAGGGTATGTTTTATAGAGGTTTGTTCCAAGGAGGTCTAGTTCACGGTGGTCCTGTTTGGGGACATCCAAGACAGATTCCTAGATCTCTAGTCATGCATGCATATAGAATTTATAGTAACCTTATCAAAGTGTCACTCTGGTTTGCATATACTTGTCTGCTCATAAATATCGTAATTATTCAATAGGGGATCTTTTCATTATGAAAGTAATTCCCTCGCCACCATAATACTTATTTTCTATAGTTGGGTACACTGATATGTGACATATAATTATCTATTCCAGATAGTCCGTAGCTTCATGGATTCTTGTAACACATTACCCCATGAGTAATCATTCCAAAATTCCCCCATGTTATTCCTTACACATATATTTTTTTTGTTTGAGGACGTTTTGTGAAGCCTATGTGGATGAGTAAAATTGTACATGATGATGGACATGCCCCATGAAGCACCATTTTTTGAATATTAATATATTTATGAAATAATGTATCCCTTATCCATTTGGATACCTGTCTTTTATAATAATACTTTCGGGATGGTTGAGCATATTCATTAATAACTTATTTTATATGACCCCATACCATCATGCTTGGGGGTCCATATAATAGGGGATACACCCCCACAAACATTTTTTATTTCAGTGCTAGGATGTATTCCTGGGCCTCTGTTCTAATCCCATGTAAACCATCGATGACCCCACATGAGAAATGGAGAGTCCAACAATGCACATTTTGTGTCTAGTTGATGACATTTATTTTCATTATACGACACCAATGTCCACCGTATTTAATTCCATGGGGTGATATTCTCTTATACACTCCCTAAAATTCTTCGATTGAAGATACTTCTCTTCTTCCCTTTCCCGTGAAACAAGTTGAGAGTGTCTTCATTGATTCCCTATGTATGTTTATTAGATACAAACCTTATGAAATACCTAAAAACATGTCACTAGACTCCCATGTCAGGTCAAACTAGAAAATGGATTCGATTTCATAATTACTACACCATCCATTTATAGGATTCCTCTACATATTAGTCGTCACCCTATGACTTTAAACTGTAGTGTACGATTTATAAAAACTCTGGATTCCCCATGTAAATGACACAAGGTTACTTGTTCATAAAGCATAACATGTCTCATTCCATGATCATGAGATGACCACCAAACAACCAACATGGGTCTTCTAATATGTTTTAAGCCCTAATACTTCCCCAAGAAAAATTAGTAGACCAAGATTCCCATATTGTATATCATAATGATGATGAATGTAAATATTGGAGTGTATGGGCGGGTTATATTCATTCAATTCCCATGAATCCTTGTTGGATGAATCATTAGTTGTAATCTCCAATAATATACATTGACACATTAGGGGGTTGATATGTCCTCAATAACAAACATGATAAATAAATTACAAGTTGTATCCATGAGAAATCCCCACAAACCATGTTTTTACATGTCATGTTAAATTTAAATCTCAACCATGAAACTGACGAGGGATTCCCTCAAGACATGACATTAGAAAGAAATTATGGGAAGCACAATTAATTTTCTAGGAACACCACATCATTCCACATGATGTGAAACTATAATTTTACCCAATGAAATGGACATGGGATTTACTCATAACTATACATAATGATGAAATGATAAGAATCTTTCATGAACAATCAACACACACCATATCCTTCCACATGCCATTTAACTATAATCTTACCCCATGTAATGTAAATGAGATTCCATATTGACCAGACAAGATTATGAATTAATGCTTTTTCTCCACATGTAATCCATATATCAACTCCTATAATGTTATCCTATTGCATCAGAAATATCCCACGCATAAGGCCCAATTACATCATCACTACTCCAAGAATCACCTCCGGAAGCTCCCACATGTACTCCCCAGTCACATCATCATTGCTCATAAAATCACCCTAATAGAATTCCACATATAATCCCCATACAATATCATTCACAGTGATCCTATTATAGTTGCATGATTCCATGAATATGATCCAACCACTTCATTACTTCTCCTAGTAGAACCCTGAGAAGATTTCATGTGTAAGCCCCATACCAACTTCTATAGAGTGATCCTATTGGAGTGGGAATCTATCACACATAATACCCAACAACATTGTCACATCTCCTTGAAACATCTATGAATATTCCATCCAGAATCCCCCAAACAATATGCATTTACAGCCTTTTCATGACATGTGAATCATTACCAAATTTCCTTAATGTTCTTGGATTTTTTATTCATGAAACCTTAAATTTTAACATTGAACTATTAGGGTTTTGACCCCTATATATAGTGAAGGGTATATAGGATTCATCATGGAGGTTAAATCCAAGATACCATCATCTTATTGTGATATCTTGCTTCTTAGGGACACACTTAACCCATGATGTATCTCAATAGTACATTTTGATATATCTCAAAGAGATGTGTAGCCATTCTGACACCCCTATCGTAATGTGTCATCATCCCTGAAAGAGAAACACTTAACCACCCAATATATCTTATTATGATTTCTTATCTATATCTATTATAAATTAAACCTATATTACACACCCCTTAATCTAAGTGAGACATGTTACATCCTAGGTGTACACCTAACCCACCGATCTATATCTATAGGATGTTTGGATCCATCTTCACAATATGTTAAACCTTCAAGGAACAACCATTATAAATATTTCACATCTTCCCTCATATGGACTCAAAAATCCACTCAATCCATATAAATTGGATTTTATGATCCATCTCTGTGAGTCATTAACCCAGGAGGAAAAAACCCTTCACTTATTTATGATATCTCTCATCTTAGGGACACAAGTAACCACCTGATCTTTCTCAATATGATGTTTTAATCTATATTAATGTCGATTTATTCCTTCGAACCCCATCCCTTCCTTAGATGTGACATAATATATTCTATGGACACATATAACCACCAAAACATTATTTATAGGACATAATGATCTTTCTCTATGATACATAAAACCTAAAAGATAGACCCCCTCAACATAGTGGGGCTTATTTCTTCCTAAAGACCCACATAACCACCCGAGGCATCTCAAATGGAAATTTTGATCCATCACCATGAGATATTAAACCTTTCAGACACAAACCTTCAGCTATGTATGACATCTTCCATCTTAGGGACACAGTTAACAACCCAGTCCATCTGAATAGAATGTTCTAATCTATCTCCATGAGATGTGAATCCTCTGGTACATGCACCTTCACCCATATGTGACATCTTCCCTCCTATGGACATAGTTAACCAAATCACCCATATAAATAGGGAGTTATTATCCTTATCCATTAGATGTTATATATACTAGATACACATCTTCACATAAGTGTGACATATTCTCTCCTTGGGAAACACTTAACCACCCTATATGTTTAAATAGAATGTTCTGGTATGTCTCTATGAGACATGAACCAGTGAGACTCAACCCTTCATTGATATTTGATACCATTCATCTTAGGGAAACACTTATCCACCTGATCTATTTCAATAATAAATTATAATTCTTTCCTGCATGATATACAAAATGCACCCAAATTGTCCCCAGGAGATATTAAACATATCTCAATCTATAAATTATGTTAACCACATTCCTCAATAGATAATATCTACCTCATTCTGTAATGGTGGGATGAATGAGGTAAAAATACTAAAAAGGAATATGACTATGGTTTATAATACTTGATGAGTGACACATGTTTCCTTAGGTTCCCCACCCATGATTCCCCAAAACATGGGATCCCTTTGACATGAATAGGAGAAGAATTTATAGGTTCCCAACAAACCCAATGACCATAAATACCCAAACATGCCCAAGGATACCATAAACCCTTACTAGATATTACTGTCATATTTAGAGAAAATCACTGGAATTAATTGATATCCACATTAATATGGAACTTCAATTGAGTGTTATGAACATGACTCCAATATATGAAGGAAACCCAAAGTTGAAAATATGTTCCAAAGAAGAATACTTTGATAGAGGAATCAACAAACCTTAGTATTATTTCAATCATGGGTCCAACATCACCAACATGTGTGCTATAGGTCTCTAACCTTTATAAGTCATTAACATGGTGAATGAAACACTTGCAACTGTTATATGTGTGCCCCAACAGTGAATGAATTAGAAACAATATTTTCCCTCAGAATAAATCAAAATTTGTATAGTTATTCTTCTTGGATGGTGTATATGAAAAAAATGATAATAAATTCATAAATTCATATAAAAATATAATAACTATACTAATATATTATTTTTTCCATTATAATATAGAAGATAATAAACGTAAAAAAGAAAAGTAGATGATAGTATTCACATCCTGGTCTCAAATTTCCATTAAAAAGATCCTTGAAAATAATGTCCCTATGTAATCTAGTGGTGAATATATTCTTTTTTAACTAGGGAAATATTTATTGGTGGGTAAAAATAATAGATCTCAAAGATGAAATGGAAATTAAATGAATGTCTTGATGAGGTGGGAATGTTACCATTTTATACGTGAGTAGAAGATTTATTTTTGGAGTAACCATTCCATTTTGAATAATGGAAGGTCACAATCTTGCTGAAAAGGAAAAAAATTGTAAATTTAGGAGAATAAAATTAATGTAAGATGAAAATAACCTAAAACACTCCATTTTATTCATCCAACACTATTTTATGCCTTTTCTTTATTTTAAAATTTCATCCCAATTTACGATCACCTACGTAATTAATTTATTATCATAGTAATTCAGTTTAAGTAAAAAAATATAATGATTTAAATTTTTACATAATTTTAAACTTACAGTTTTATGTTTTCATATAATTATATCAAATTATATTTTTAATGGCATCAAATGTTAATTTTGAAATAAATATACCTAATAGTATAAAACTAGATTTTTGGGAAATAATGATTTCGAGAATAAAATTTATATATGAGAAATTTTTTTAGGATTCTAATTTCAATGAATAAAATTGATTTCTTATAAAAAAATTAATTTATATTAAGCATCCACGGAAAGAAAAACTAATTCCCCGTTGAAATTAATTTATTAAAAGTATGAACATATTTCTATATAAATGTAATAATTTAATTATTTTATAATAAGTTCGACATAATATATATAAGATAGAAAAATATTCTAGAATTCATAATGATATTTTACAGATTCTTATATAAAAACTTATAACTTTTCCTAATCTTATATATCATTCTAATATAATAAAGAAGTCATCAAATTTACATATTTCTTGAAAACCGTACTTCTCAACTAAAACCAGTATTCATAAAAAAAGTGTAATATTAAATAAATTTAATTCCTCATAAACCTCAATTTATATTAATTTCATATTACAAAATTTATTAATTTTTTAATAAAATCGTATAATATAATAAAATTTGTGTTTTAGAAAAAATGATTATTTAAAATAATCTATTTTTATTTTTATTTTATAGAATTTACTATCATAATTAGCGTAAAATAATAAATAAAATGAATTACAATTTATTATTAATCACATGTTTCTTAAAATAGAAATAACTGTCATATAAGAAGGTAAATATTTAAAAAATAAAAATTTTCACAATTAATAAATTTTATATTCATTTCAGGTATAATATTCTAAATAAATTATTTTGAGTCAATAAGGATTCCTTAAAAATTTTCCATTCCATTATGTTTTGAAAATCAAAAACACTATATCTCTAATAAAATTTTATTTCCCCTATGATTTATCTTTATAATGAAATTTTCCTTCCACAAGGAAATTTTCTCCTTAACTTTGTTTTCATTATTCATGTTATAGTTTCTCTCAATCTAACTGGTTTTATTCCTAAGTGTAAAACTCAGTTTCACATCTAAAAGCCTTGGAATCCTATAAATACATAGATATAGAGTATTCTATTTTCAGGTTTTGAATTCAGATTATGAATTCCTTGAAATGTAGATTCGGAATTCTATAAAATTAAGACTCTTAATTCATCTGATTTCAGATTCCAAATTCTTCTGAATTTAGAATCGGAATTCTATTAAACTCAGATTTAAAATTCTCTAAAATTCAGACTCTGAATTCCTTATATTTTAGATTCCAAATCCATTTGAATCCTGACTCCGAAATCTAGAGAATTATGATTCCGTATTCCTTGAAAAATAGAATCTGAAAATCCATGTATTATAGACTCTGAATGTCTTTTTGTTTTGAATCCAACCTATTATTCCTCAGACTCTGAGAAATGGATTTGGTTAAGAAACCATATTTTTCTTACCCCTATTATAGTTATGAAATGACTCCATGAATCTTGTTTCTAATTATCTTTTGTTTGAGTGACACATGTAAAGGTCACTCCGAGATTCAAGGAAGAATATGACCGTTGGAGGAGGGATCCAACCATTAGATAAATTCCTATAAATAAGAGTTCATTGAAACAAGCTCATTACTGATCCATCATTCTAGACATTCCATGCAGTTGAATTTATTTCAAGATAGAGAGACTCTCATGATTTGTGTGTACTGAACATCTTGTTCATAATTCTTCGTGCGACTCTAATTATTGCTTGGTATAATCAAGGACTTCTGGGGATAGGAAGACAGAGGTGTTGACTACCTTAAAGTTCGAGGACTTCCATGATAAGGAATATAGAGGTGCTGACTACCTTGATGTTCGAGTGCTTTCAAGGATAACAAGACAGACTACGATATTCTTATCGAGGGATACCCATGTGTGGGTAAGACACGCATTCATGAAAATATAAATCATGAGACTTTTATCCATGGTTGTTGGATACCCTACTCTTTGGGTTAAAATATTTCATACTTGTTACTTGTTTTGATTCAAGTTTATTTTCCATTTCATTTTGATTAATAAGGAAATTATAACTATCTTATACTTTCTTGTACTTGTATACTCCTATTAGTATGATTCAATTCGATTTAAAGTAGAATCTGTTTCCTTGTAAACATTTCTTACGTTTCATTTCTAGAACCATATATCCGGAACCTATAATGATTGTAGAACTATAAGGTATTGTGAATTTACCTTGTTTAACTTTGTTAAAAATACTTTTTCTCATGGTTAGAAACGAATGTTTTATAGAAAAATTAAAGGTTCCAAAAGGAATTTTTAAAGTATACCACCAACCTCTTGTAATTGAGCATCTACATCCATATTGTGATCTTAATTGATATAAATGCAGAAGAGTAGGGAATATAAGGCCAGATTGTCTTATGCTTAATAGAAATTATAGAAAGAAAATGGATTATGAGATGAATATATAGAAGTATTAAAAAGATAAAGCTAAGAATGTTTTCCATGAAAACGACACCTGGAGTGCCAGTGGGGGAGACTCTTCTCATTATTCCTCGGAGTATGAATCTTCTTGTCAGAGTAATCTTGGTTAAATTTCTAAGTTACCCATTTAAATTCATTTTTTAATTTTCAAGGTACACAATGCTGAATATATAACCATTGTATCTTTGAATTATAATTATAGAGATAATAAATATTATGAATCATCAGATGAAGAATCGTTTTCTGAGGAATATGACACTTTACCTACTTTTGTAGAAGTTTCTATGTTTTCTCTGCTCCTTAATAATGAAAATTGTAATGTCAAGAAGAAGCTTGAAAAGAAAATCTAGAATTTCTATTCATAATGAATATGCTTCAGATCATTCTAAAGATATTGATAAGAAAATATATGATTTTGATATTATTTAAAAAAACCATTAGGATGTTAATTCCGTGAAGTATAAACTTCTTAAGGATCTATAAAAATAATTTCTATGAAAAATATTTTAGATACTAACTCTAGTGCAAAAACTAATTTTTTTGAGGATAAAAACATAGCTATTATACTAAAATCCGAAATATTATCCTTTAGGAAGTGTTTTTCAAACATTACCTTTGGTAAGGAAAACATTGATAAGATGTATTCCCAAATTCGAACTCTGTGGAATAATTTTGGATTGGTTGTACTTATTCAAAACCCATTTTTAGTAACAATTATTTTGTTCCTCAAAATACTCCATTTTTAACTATGTGTTATTGTGGTAGGAATTGAGAAAAAAATTGTTCCAGAAACCAAACTCAATCATTCTGTGTTAATAAATCATTTTTCTTTAATAAAATCTGTATTCCTAAAATTTTTCTTTCTGAATATTCCATATCCAAGAATGTTTGGGTTTTGAAAGTCTAACAATATTATTTTCAGGAAATTAAAGAAAGTACTAATAGTAATACATGATACATGGATAGTGGATGTTCATGGCATATGGATAGTAACAAAAACATCTTTGAAAATATTATCAAGATGAAAGGAGGAAAAGAAACTTTTGAGATAATGTTAAGGGAGAAATTATTGGTTTAGGTAACATTGTTCTTCTTGGGAAAACATTGATTTCAAATGTTTTATTTGTTATGGGTCTTATGCACAACCTTATCAGCATAATCCAATTATGTGATGAAGGTTACCTTGTGAATTTTAGAAATGATAAGTTCTTAGTACACATTTTCAATGAAGCGTTTATTCTTTCTGCCCATAGGAAAGAGAATGTATAGACACTAAACTAATAAGACCTTAAGAGACAAGACTTACATTGTCTTAGTGTAATTGAAGATCATTATTAGTTATGGCATAGAAGTTTGGGAAACAATAACCATAGGAACCTATGAAAAACCTCTAAAAGAAGACTAGTTAAGGATCTACCAGAGCATAGATTTGATTCTTCCAAATTTTTTGATCCTTTTCAATATGGAAGGAAACATAAATCATGTTTTAAATCAGTCGTTGAAGTCTCAACTACTAATGTGTTACAGTTAGTGCATATGTATCTTTTTGGTCCAACACAAACTTGAATCATTGGTGGAATTTATAATGTATTTGTCTTAGTTGATGATTACACTAGATTTACGAGGGTATATTTTCTATAAAAGTAATATAAAACTTTTTCTTATTTCAAAAATATTAGAACCCGAGTTAAAAATGAGAAAAACCATCAATAGATGACTATTCATAGTGATCATGGAGGATAATTTCAAAAAATTTATTTTGAAACGTTTTTTAGTAAAAATACATTACTCATAACCTATCAACCCCAAGAACACATCATAAAAATGTTTTTGTTGAAAGAAGAAACTGAATTCTTAAAGAAATAACAAGAACCATGTTGAGTGAATATTTGGTAGCTAAAAATTTTTGGGCTGAAGCTATAAGTTTTTCTTTTTATAAAATAAATCATGTTTTGATTTGTCCTTTTCGTAATGAAACTACTTATGAGTTATGTAATGGTAGAAAACCTACACTTTCCTACTTCAAGGTATTTTGTTGCAAAGTATTGATTCTGACCTCTAAAGATAATCTACATAAATTTGCCCCAAAATTCGATGAAGGAATTTTCTGAGGCTACTCCTCAAATTCTTAAGGCTTAAAGAGTTTTCAATAAAAATACTTGTACTGTTGAAGAAACAACAAATGTTATATTTAGTGAAACAAATATTTTTTAAAAAAACCTCAACCTACATCTTTTGATGTGTTTTCAAAAACTAAATATCAACCCTTGATACAATATCCGTTTAATAAGGAAAATGCTGATGGAAATGTTTCAGACACATTTACCCCATCATATTTCCCACCATATGTTGATGACCAAGTTTTAAAAAAAACAAACTAATTGTTTCTGAAGAACCATCCAACATAGAGTATCATTGGTGATGTAAATCAACATGTAAGGATTATAAGTTCCTTAATAAATTAAGTAGAACATCTAGCATTACATTCCCAATTAGAACCAAAAAGCACTGATGAAGCATTATGTGATTATGATTGGATAAAATATATGCAAGATGAGATAAATTAAGTTGAAAGAAATAAAATCTGGACCTTAGTTGAATGACCTAATGAATCAATTGTTTTTAGAGTAAAATGGTTCTTCAAAAATAATTATGATGAAAGTGGAATCAGAGTATAAAATAAAGAAATATTGAATTCCAAAGGCTATAATCAACATGAAGGAATAGACTATGTAGAAAAATATGCTCCAATAGCTAGACTTGAATATATTTGTATTGTACTTTCCTTTGTAGAATTATTTAACTTCAAACCTTTTCAAATGGATGTTAAATGTGATTTATTTAATGGTTATGTTTAGGAGGATTTTTTTTGAACATCATGGTTTTGAAGATACAAAACATCCTGAACATGTTTTCAAACATACCACTGCTTTATATGGACATAAAAAATCTTCTAGAGCCTGGTATGATAGAATTACATGATTTTTTTACAAAACAACTATGATAAGGGAAATGTTGATCCAACCATTTTTATAAATAAAGATAAGAAAAAAAATTTATTGTTCAATTTTATGTTGATTACATTATATTTGGTTCGACTCAGCAATCTTTAATGGATTCCTTTGTGGATCTAATGAAATATGAGTTTGAAATGAGTATGATGGGTGAGTTAACATTTTTCCCTGGTTTTCAAATTTATCAAAAACCAGAAGGAATATATATATCCCAGGATATGTATATTAAATATCTTCTTGAAAATATTGAATGTGACAACACTAAGTGTATAAGTAATCGTATTGGTACCTCAAATTCACTTGATCTTGATGAAGCTGGGAAAGTAGTAGATCAAACATCATTTAGAGGTATGATAGGGAGTCTAAATTATTTGATAACTACTCATCCAGACATAATGTTTTTAGTATGCTTATGTTCAAGATATCAATCCAATACAAAGGAATCTCATTTAAAGGCATTGAAAAAGATTTTTCTCTACTAAATGGGAACCATGGATTTTGGACTCTTTTATACTTTTGGAAATGATTTTGTTTTAAAAATATTCTTGGATGCTAACTTTGGTGGACGTATAATTGATAAGAAAATTACATCCGGAACTTGTCATTTCATAGGAGAATCATTAGACTATTGGTCATGAAAAAAACAACACTCAGTAGCACTTTCCAATGCTAAAGATGAATATGTAGCAGATAGAAAATATTGTGCTCAATTTTTTTGGATGCAACACACACTCATAGAATATGTTATAAGCTTTACCAAAACAGAAAAAATGTCTGATAATACTAATGCAATTGCCTTATGTAGAAACCCTTCACCTCACTATCGTTCAAAACACATATATATTAGGCATCACTTTCTCAAGTATCATAGACAAAAAGGAAATATCATTGTTTAATTTATCAGAACTCAAGATCAACTCACTAATATTTTTGTAAAATCATTACCCTCTTATATATTTGAATACATTAAATTGAAGTTAGGAATGATATCCATAATGTAATCTTCCATATTAACATTTTTTGAAACATATCTCCTTAAAGTAAAAAACTCTTTCATATGTGGAGTATATTTTCTTGTTAGTCAAATTTTTTTGAAATATAAATTTTCATATTCAAAATTCTATGTAATCTAAATTTTCATTGTCATAATTTTTTGTGGTAAAAAATTTATGTAAAATTTTTTCTTGTAATCTAAATTTTTGTTGTCAAAATTTTTGAAATAAAAAATTTCCTAGTAAATTTTTTTCTATAGTCTAATTTTTTTTCATGGTTATAAATATTTATAGTCATTTTATTGAATCTAAAGTTCTTCACGATGAATTTACCCCTTTACGAATAATTTTTCTTAATCAATTTGAAAGGTATGTTTCCTTTCAATGTTTTCGTAATCAACTTTTACTCGCAAGTATTTTCATTCTATTTTTAATTTTTTGGATTCAAATTACCTTAAAACAGAATGTTTTTCTTAAAACCTCAAAACATCAGAACCTATCAACATCCTTATTCGGTTATCATATCAACTTTAAGATTTTATCAGATGTTTTTCAACCATTGGATCAACTATGGAAGTTGATCCATGGCCTCAATTGCTTATATAAATCCACTCTGATGGTTGTCCCACATCGGGTTTTCCTGATTTTGTGGACTGAAGCTCTGCCTTTATACTTAAGGTCATTCTGAATCTCCAATGTTTTCATAGATCCAATTGTCTACTAAAGATTATCCTCATAAAGATATATCGACTGTTAAGGAAATCTCTGAATGGTAGATATACTGGGAAAGTTTGGTCGATATGAGGTTTTATGAGAAATATGACTCTATTATTTCTAATAAATTTAAGTTGAATGGATGGGAGAGCCTTTGTATTTAAAAACTGAAGGCACGAGATCTAGTCTATATGGACTTGTTGATTGAGTGCTATGATACATCATTTTTCTTAAATGAAAAAGACAGAGACAAGTTATTATTTATGTCTTATGGAAAGACCAACTCTCTTTCTTATAGCACGACAACAAGTCTGATTAGATTTAGTTACAAAGGGGAAGTATAGTTTTTTACTCACAAATTACCTGATGTATCATGATATTTTTATAATTAAAAGGATATATAGTGTATTGGTTTGAAAGGAGTGAATACTTCGAATGTTATTCATCTTTTCACAAACCTTCAGATTCTTGAGTAATGGGTCCATGGTTTTTTCATTCCGAGAAACGGGAATAAGGATACTCTGAAGAAGAGTAGTATCTATATTCTGATATTTTTGGTGAATCTCAAGAAGATTAACCTTGTAATGTACATCTTGGTTTTTATTGGGAATATCAAGAATTGAAATATGTTGTCTCAGATTATCATGTATCCATCTAATCTTTCAAATATTTTAGTTCTTTGCATCTAGTAATTCAAAATTCCTTGTAATTCTAAACCAAGTAATTTCAAAGTGATGTTGTTGAGTGATGATACTCTAAGTATAATAAAAATTTGGTTTTCCAGTGATTTAGGAGAATTTTATGATTTTTCTGAAGATTAAATCCAAGCTCTTTAAAATAAACAGGATGTGGTCGAGACTTCCAAAAAGGGTGGAAGGAAGAGAAATTAAAAGAATCCGGAAAATAAAGAAAAAGTTCTTATGGCTAAGGAAACTGAATCCACATGACTAAATCCAGAGAAAAAAATATTTTCATGATCAAGTAGTGGCTAAGTGGAGAGAAGATAAGAAAAATAGGAATTAAATGGAGCCTCTGTTTGTCTTGGACCCTGTTGATGAAAAATCATTAAGAATGAAGGAAATTAAATAGATCGAGAAGCAACAAAAAGAAAAGAAGAAAAAGAAGATGATATATGAGGCTGAGATAGTTTAATCACTTCTCAAGGATACAGATAAATAATCTAATCAAATTCTGGTACCAGAATATTTTTTATTATAATCATTACTAGAGACTCCCTAAAAGAAAGGGGAGATTCCGGAATCACATCATGAAGAAGAAATAGTTGAACAAGAATAAGAGGAAGAATAAAAAGAAGAAGAAGAAGAAGAGAGTGGTGATTTAGAAAATATCATGAGGCATGTAGAGGATTATCATGAGAAGGAAAGACTTTCTGAGAAATTATCAATCTGAACGTCTGAAGATGAGCCTTTAAAACATCATACTCTTGTAAAATATTAGAAGGGTGAAGAAGAAGTGAATACATTATCTGATGGGGAATGTTGCGATCATGATTTTATCCATCCAGAGGATGTTGAAGTAGGAGTCGAGAAAGAAGAAGTAGATGATGATATGATTGTCAGCTATTATAAAGTGAACACAAATATCCCTAAGCCTAAGACATGATTCTAGGAGTTTACAAGGGAATGAATGTGGTAGTAGATACTCCTAGTAAATTTGTGGTGATGAAAAAAGATGTTGGTGCTTCGTCAAAGAGGAAAACTGAATACATCGAAAAAGAATCCTCATCAACCAAACACTTTGATTTAGAATCATCTTCCCTTGGACATGATTTTGTTGTTCAGCCATTGAAAATGATTGTTGGTACTATTACATTATTCCCAATAATAGACTCAAGATTCTAGATGATTCAGCATACGATAAATCATATATTAGATTCAGTTTCCATGGTTATGGACAAATGTGTCGAAATAGAGGCAGATTTCAAAATTTTCCTCCTTGGATATGAGGCTCATAAAAGATCTTGTAATAATATTACAAGCATGTCAAAGGATAAAATCAATGAAATGAGAATCCTTCATGAATTTTATGATAATTTCAAGGTTTCTATTGACACCGAATATGGGAAGATCAAGGATCATACAAATATTTTTTAGGAAATGTTTAACCTAGAATAGACTACTTAAAAGCAATAAGTTAAGGATCTAAATAGAAATCTTAATTATGTGGCCATGAATTGGAAGAGAGAAAGGGATCTCAGAATTGAGATTTAAGAGAAGCTTGTTAAGCAAGATGAAGTGTTGAAATCTCAAGCAGAATGTCTTCAGGCACGTGAAGAAAAACATACAGCCTTAGAGAAAAAAAGTGAAGATTAGGATCAGTTTCATAAGAGTGCAGAAGAGGATCATATGGAACTCAAGAATCTAATAAACATTGTGAAGAAACTAATGCCGAAGTATAATGAAGGATAATTTCTTACCATACTAATATTTTTTTGTATTTCTTTCATTGTAAAAATTCTGCCAAACTTAGTGAATTTTTTTTGTTCTCTATATATTTGGTTGTTTAGTACTAATGTTTGAGGTAAAAATTTCTCCATTCTCTTTATTCCATTTTGAAATTCACAAAGGGGGTAATGGAATGATAAAAATAATACTATGTAAAGAAGATATTTCTCTATGTAAGGGTGAGTTCATCTAGAGGAATGTTCCTATCAATGATGATTTTCGTATGCAAGATAATGTAAAATATCATTTAGGAAATCAGGAATATGATCCATTGTGATTTCAAATCCTAAGGGGGAGTTATTCATATTCACTATGATCTATAAGTAAAGGGAGATATGTTTTTATTCTCATGTCCATAAAATTTCTATGTCTTTAAATTATTTTTAGTAAGGATTTTTGTGCATTCTAAAATTGAGGAGATTGTAGGGTCACTAAGGTTTATCTATGAATTTTCAATTCCTTTATGTTTGGAAAATCAGAAACACTCTATCTCAGGGAAAATTTTATTTCTCCTAAGATAGATCTTAATAATGAATTTCTCCTTCTCCAAGGAACTTTTCTCGAAACCTTTGTTATCATTGGTCATGTTATAGTTTCTCTAAATATAACTATTTTTTTCATAAGTATAAAATTGGATTTCACATCTAAAAACGTTGGAATCTTATAAAAACATGGATATTCAGTATTCTATTTTGAGGTTCAGAATTCTGATTCTGAAGGCATCTTAATTCAGACTCTGAATTCTATGAAATTTAGATTCTGAATTCTATGAAATTCAGATTTTGAATTCTCTGAAATTCGAAATTTGAATTCATTGAAATTTAGACTCCGAATTCCACTGAATTCAGATTCTGAATTCCTCTGAATTCAGACTCTAAATTGTCTAAAATTCATAGTTTGAATTCTCTGAAATTTAGACTCTGAATTTCTTATAATTATCACTCCGAATCCATTGGAATGTAGACTATGAAATCTAAAGAATAATGATTCTGAATTCCTTGAAAAACAAAATCCGAATATCCATATAATATAAACTTTGAATGCTTATTTGTTTTGACTCCGAACTATTTTTCCTTAGACTCTAAAAAATGGATTTGGTTGAGCAACCATATTTTTCTTACTCATATTATAATTATGAAACAATTTCGTGCATTCTATTTCTAATTAACCGATGTTTGAGTGACACATGCATGGGTCCCTCTGAGATTCAAGTATAAGTATTATCGTTGGAGGTGGGATCCGACCGTTAGAGAAATGCCTACAAATAGGAGCTCATTTGAACAAGATCATTACTGATCTATCAATATAGAGATTACATGTGGTTGAAGTGATTTCCATAGACAGAGACTTCCATGCTTTGTGCGTACTAAACATATTGTTCAGATTGTTTCGTGTGACTCCGATTGTTGTTGTGTAAAATTGTGGGCTTCTAGGCATAGGAAGATAGAGGTTCCGACTACCTTAATGTTTGAGGACTTCCTTTATAAGGAAGATAGAGGTTCCAACTACCTTGATGTTCTGGAACCTAGAATGCTTGTAGAACTAAGAGGTATTGTGAATTTACCTAGTTTAATATTGTTAAATATAGTTTTCCTCAAGGATAAAAACTAAATTTTTATACCAACATTAATGGTTCCAAAGAAAATTTTAAAGTATACAATTCACCCCCTCTTGTAATTGAGAATCTTCATATATATTTTGATCCTACAGATTCATATTAAATGTAGTCTTTATTGATGTTTTACATATACTTATCAAATATGTTACTCTTATAAATTCCCTAAAATTCAATGTATAGGTTCTAATCATCATAATGAATTATTTATATTTAATATAACTATATCGTAATTTTACTAATGTTTAGTGTCCCTTATAGAGAAAGATATAAAAAACTGAATTATTTATGGTAATAATATAATAATATGTAGGGGGTGTTACATTATACCACATTAAATAAATTTCATCCAAAACAATTGAGTACAAATAATTTATTTTGGGAACTCATAATTAACAATACACAGCTAGAATATGATGGGTTTATATAGTAATAGGAATGATAAGTATTTTCAAAAAACAATATTTTAAGAAAAAAATTAATGGGGATGACCCAGTTCTAATTTAGCACAAAATTATATTATTTTATGAAGATCAATGTCCATAAGGAATTTAATATCACAAACAATAAAAATCATTTATATGATAATAATACCCATATGATTATTTTTATCACAATATTTTGTGAATTATGAAAACAAAAATGTCACAGGTCACTAAAAAATCTAATTTGAAAAATAACTACCTAATAAATTTTTAGTAGTTTCATATGAATTTACGTATTCAAGTTGTTATTAATGAGTATCTCCATTATTTTCGGTTGTATTAGGAAATTTATCCGCATAATTTCAATCTCTTGTGAATTTGAAGAATCATATTTTTTCCCATTTTATTAAATATTCGAGTCTGATTACTTTTATTTTAAACCTTATAGAATTTCCCCCTATATAATGAAACTTTTTTACATTGTGAAAATTAAATCTTATTTCCTTAATCGTTGTCATCCCTTGATATTTTATGAGAATAAAATTTCTAATTCTTCATTACTTTCTAGATATTTAAATGGTTTACATTGTTAATAATATTTTATGATATCTCGTTTGGCATAATGTGAAGGTTTCTAACTCCTTAATGTATTATATTAGGTTTTTTTGTTGGAAGGGGTTCTATATTTGACATGGAACACATTTTCCAAATCAGTTCATCTGAGATCAGCCATTACAAAAAAGCCAAAAAGTTAATATGGTATATGATAACTATAAGAGAATTATCATAATTTTTTTTGAAAATTTAAATTCATGTTTTATCATTTCATAACAAAATCGTGCTATCATATAGTTTATGAAACATAAAATGCATCAATTTTAGTTAAAACTCTATCACTCTATATATGAAATATTTTTTTAATGAATCAACCTAGTTTTCTATAATTTGGTTTGTGTCATTATTAATAATATAGTATTCAAAAAATATATCCCAAATTAACCTAATCATTCTTAATAAATTCTAAACCAAACAATAATTTATGTTTATATTAAAAAATGCAACATACCTATCCCCAAAAAAGAGTAATCATTCCTAAAATAATATTACCATGTATATATATTCCATAATAATATAATATCAATAACATAAAATTACCAAAACATATTTCAATCTATAGGCGATTAAAGTAAATCTTATTTTTCGATTTGGCTAAAAACTAATATAATATTTTACCATAAAATGGAATTGTCTAGTAGTTGATATGGTAACAAACTAGTTAATAATTATAAAAATCCAAAAAATGAGTTGAACATAGAAAAATTTACATCAATCAATTATCATTAACAAGGCTACAAATTTCTATATAACTAACTTCATAGAAATGAAAAAACCATTGAATATCATAGAATAATTTGTATATTAGATAGAAAATTTATCCATTCATAAAATATGAGTTCTCCAATAGTTATCCAAAATAAGTATTACATTACCATAAAATAAAATAAATTTGTTATTAATTAAATTTAATATATGTTTTCATACATTTAACGTAATGATACACAATAATAATCTTAATTTTTTTATATATTCCTCATAACATTTAGAATATAATATAATTTCATTGATAAATATTAATCAATAAATAGAATATATGAGACTTTATGATTATTAAAATATTAATCTCACTTCACTATATAAGACTAATAATGTTATCTTTTAAATATTAGGATGAAATAGATATGGTGCTAAACCATTTATATATTTTCCTTTATTTTGTTATATGATTTTCTAGTTTCATTGATCATAAATTTACTTGCTTCATTTTCATGATCTTGTTCCATCTAAATACATTTACCAAAGTAGTTATGATAAGATCTAAAATATTAATATTAAATTACCAATATTATTATATCATCCCATGTGTATCCTTTTTTTAACCTATGATACATTATAATCATAATATTTTTACCTTTATACAAAACATTGATATCCATGACCATTTTCAATTAAGTTATCCATCCAATTTAGTTAAATTATGAGAATTTTATTACCCAAGGTATATCTCGCAAGTGTATAAAAAAGGTGTATAAGTAGGAGTCACGAACCGTCCCCTAGGGCCTGTTCCGTGACTACCCCAAGCCTGCCATCCATAGGCCAGGGGCTGGAGAGTAACACCGAAAAGGCATATCCCTAAAACTAGGAAGGCGTTGACTTTTATCCTGTAATCTCAAACTAGCCAAGAACAAAACTAGATACAAGAACTAGTAAAATATATAGTAAAAAGGGTGAGTAAATTATTTAATGGGGATGGAATAGAATCCCAACTGGAAAGTACAAGTAAAACTGAAAATAGCTCATGTGAACACCCACCAATGATCCAACAAGAAGGGTAGGTAAAACTCTTGAATAGTCATCTCTATAGTATGTCTCGGCTAATGGTCCATCTCTGAGCAACCTATAATCCTGGAACCCTCAGACTCGATCAATTTTGGCTGTCATCTTCACATGCTATAGCAAGGTGTGGGCGTAGCCTGTGCAGGGGTGAGTATAACAATACAAAGTAGGGACCCTGAGACCCCTGAAGGTCTCTCAGAGTCCATAAAGGATAAACCACATACCAAGACATCAATCTAAAAGCATGAATCAATAGGCATCAACACTACTTAGGTATATTCCCATAAATATACCTAATTTATATATATATATTCATCTCACACATGAGGGAAGAATACCACAAAGGTAACACTACAAAGGTATATGTACAACACGTGTAACACCACGAAGATAAAAGTAACTCACATGTAATTCTATGAAGATAAGTTCCACAAAGTTAACACCACACAGAAGAATACCATGAATGTATCGCCACATAGAATTTTACCACAAAGGTGAAGACTTAGCTCACTCCATGTATAACTTCTGAATGGAAGTATAGGTGATTATCTATATTACTAGATCATCATAGTTTGTTTTGAAGATCTGCTTTTGACCCACATAAGATCAAATATAACCCACACTTGATCAGAAGATGACCCACACAGGATCCAAATATGACCCACACAGGATCTTTAGATGACACAATTTGGATTGGTAGAAGCTAACCCACACTGGATCTGAAGATGACCAACATAGGATCTGGAGATCCTTCTGGTAGAGCCAGTCCCAAGATTCCTCGCACCCGATGCACTCGTGTTCCGAATAATCATCCCCTTAAGGTATCAGTCATACCTCAACCACCACTAAGATCCACAAAGGAGTAAACTAAGGGTATTTTATGTCATAAGGGTTCCAACATGTCAGACGGTGCGTCAATCAGATGCTCGGTCTGTGAGTTATAAGCGTTTTAGCTTTGGGGGCCCGGTTGGATTTGGGTTCGATCCAACCAAGTCATACAAAAATTTATCCAAAACTCAAGTGTAGTATACCAAAAATACCATCTTGATCCAAGAAATCTAGATCCGTAGATGGTTTGACAAATGAACAATCATTTCTAAAGATATGGCCAAAAAGGCGTATCTATGTTCAGATGGGCCCAGGTCTTGTCTCCCCTGGTTGGATGGACCCGACCCAGCCCGGGTGGGTTGGGCCAGGGTGGGCTCGGCCCGTAGGGCTATGGTCTAGCCTGGCAGGCAAAGGGGGGGTACGGTCTGTTGGGCACGCCCCGTTGGGCTCTTCCCACTTGGCCCGCTCGTCCGGGTGCGGTCCGGCATGGCGGTTCCAGCCCAAGCCGCTACATGGGGGGGAGGGGGCGCCCCCCAAGATCTCCAAATAGTACAATAGACTATTCGACTTTGGCCAACCCGGTAGCACAATTTTGTGCTTCCTACTAGCATACAGGACCCTCCGGAGTAGGACCTACTCAGCATGTCACGGTGGGCTAAAAATCTGGACGACTCCTCCTTCTAGCAGCGCCAGCATGCGCCACTGCTGCCTCCATAGTAGGCCAGGTGCCATCCCCCCTCTTGGTGCCCCGCCTGTGTGAACTGCAACTGGCTAGGTCCCGACTACCCTCAGGGTGCACCACCTACTCAAACCACAGTCGGACGGGTGTCGGCCGCCCTCTAGGTGTTCCACGGTGGCACAACCGTCACGACCTCCTCCACTACCGGCAGCATTGACTGGCACCACCCTGGTTCCTCATAGACCTGAGGCATGCCAATCGCCATCCTCCTCCACTACTTCCGAAAAGTCGCAACCTTCTTCGATGGTGCGATTGTGCCGCCCCCACCATCGGAGTCAGCTGGTGTGCTGGTTACCACTTGTACCCCACCGGCGTTCATTTCCAGCTATGTGGTTGGGTTCTGCCCAACTCGTTGATATTCCCATGAAGAACATGTCAATAATGAAGTAGCAGAGGGATCAAGCCATCTTCATTTGGCCCACACCATCCAAGATATATCGTTAGCATGTAGTTCATAGATTGAGAACATTATCTCATTACAAAGAACAAAAATAAACCAAATCCCTCCCTTGTTTGTTCGTTGGAGAATGCTCATTATTAGACGTGATGTCAGTGTTCATCATTACCGCACAAGACACTCGAACGACGACCCTCCGACCATGCTTGGCAGATCTATTCATTGTCAGGAGCCTCAAGATCCTTCACTCCCTTTCACCAACGGAAAACCAACACTGAAACCCATCAAGAAGAGTAAATATAATTCTTAATTAACAAGTTGATTCCTTAATTTAGAATTAATTAGACCTATTAATTAAAGGAAAAATTGGTTACACATTTTGTGTAACCGGGCATTTAATGCCCAACATTAAATGCCTGACCACCCTCCTGTGGTCCCCAAATCCATGATTCAAATGCGAGGTTTTAAGAAATAAAATTAATGTTATTTATTTTATTTTTCTTCTATTCTCCCACGAAATAGATAGAAACCAACTTCCATCCTCGCCCAACTATGGTTGAGGTGAAGGTTTCCTTATGTGAATATCGGTCCTGCGAGTTCAACGATGTCCTCAGATTTCAATTCCGAGCACCGTTTCAAAATATAGAGAACGCCACTCATGCATTTATTAAACGTACCTAAAAAAAGTTTAGAAATTCATTCCTGGAACACCGGGCCACAAAATCATGCGCCGTTAATTTTTGCAGGCTCATAATAATTTCATTTAATTAAAAATATTACATGGAAAATCTGGGTCTTTAAATTCTTCCCACCTCAGGGCTTCGCGTCCCCGAAAGCCACAACACAAACTTGGGAAACAAGATTGGGTACTGAGCACAAATCTAAGCCTCCCAACCCCATGTTCTCTCCTAGGGGTTCTCGTGCAGCCAATGAACGTGCACTAGAGGCATCAACTGCCCACTAGGGACCCTATTTTGTTGATCCACAATCTCTACTGGAACCTCTAAAAGTGTCTCCCAAACATCGATGTCTAGCTCGCCCCAGTCAATGATGTGTGAAGGATCATGTATGTATCTCCTTAGCTGGGATATGTGGAATACGTAGTGCACCCATTGCAACTAAGGGGGAAGAGAAAGGTGTTACGCTACCTTGACAACTCTATTGATTACCTAGAATTGTCTGATGAACCTCGGTGATAACTTTCCACCCCATCCAAATCTCTGAAAACCTCGTCGAGGTGAGATCTGTATGATGACCTGGTCACCATCCTCGAACTAGAGAGGTCTTTGTCACCTATCAGCATAAGACCTCTACCCGATCTGTGCATTCTTCATCTGATCCAAGATGATCTGCACATTCTCCATGGTAGAAAATGCCATCTCTAGTACCACAAGTGCTGACTCCCTGAGGACAGTCCACCACCAAGGTGGTCAGCAAAGTCGACCATACAATGCCTCAAATGGTTCCATACCGATAGTGGAGCGATAAATATTGCTCTATGAAAACTCCACCAATGGATAGTGATCCTCCCACCTGCGGCCAAAATGTAGGACAGAAGCAAGCTACATGTCCTCAAGGGTCTAAATGGTCTGCTCTGTTTGACCATTCATCTGAGGATGAAAGGCAGTGATCAATAAGATCTAAGTCCCCAATTCCACATGGAACCCCTTCCATATCCGTAAATTAAATCGTGCATCAAGATCAAAGATAATCATCAATTTCACACCATGGATCCATACAATCTCTTGCACATCCAGGTGTCTCATTCCCTCTATTGAAGCCTGCTCTCTAATAGGTAGGAAGTGGTCCGACTTAGTAGGTCAGTCAATGATCAACCAGATGGAATTATATCCCTTTGGACGTGAATGGAATCCCTGTCACAATGTCCATTGAAATTCCATCCCACTTCCACTCTGGCACATCTAGTGGCTAGTCTAGGCCTATTGGAACCAGATTCTCTGCCTTCACTTGCCGACATGTGAGGCACTGGGAGACAAATTATGCCACTACATTCTTCATTCCCAGCCACCAGTGCTGATGGCGGAAGTCCTAATACTTCTTCGCTAATCCTGGATGTAAATCTACTAGGGACATATAGAACACCATAAAAAATTCATCTCGTAGCACTATCGGTACAATAGTACATCATCTAAAGAGGATGATGTGCTCCCCACCCTTAGAAAATCCATCAGGTTCATGTCTTGTGGATATCTAAGAATGTCGATCCTCGTAGTTAGTGTCTCCAAGATACGCCTCCCTGACATGTTGAAGGAGTGGGGGAGTGACTGTAAGAGACTAAAGATAATATCCTCTATCTCAATCCACATATGATATCTACAAAGGGGTTACCTTCTAAGTCACCTCACTTAGCAACTGTATACCAAGTCTCTGGCTGAGTTCATCTAGTACTACATTCAACATCCTAGGAGTATAGACTATCTATAAGTCATAATCTAGAAAGAACTCAAGCCAATACTGCTATCATAAATTCAAGTCCTTCTGAGAGAAGATATACTAGAGACTATTTTGATCAGAGTAGGCTATAAAACATTTTCCCATCAAGTAATGTTTCCACATCTTCAGGGAGAAGACCACTACTTATCACTATAGGTAATGGGTCGCGTAGTTCTTCTCATGTAGTCTATGTTGTCAAGAATTTTAAGTGATCACTACTTGCTCCTACATCAGGACACATCCAAGCCCGATCCATGATGCGTCATAGTAGACTATGTGCCCAAAACCCTCCTCTGGTAGCCTCAAGATGGGGGAACTCCTCAGTCTCTACCTCAGATCCCAGAAAGTCCACATGAATATCTCTGACCACACGAAGGGTTTCCCCTTCTTTTTCAACACTGATAAGGGTGCCAAAACTCTGGAATAGTTAGGCAGAAACCTCCAGTAGTAACTGTCCAGACCCTGAAAACTATGCACCTCCATCACACTACTGGGTGGATCCTAAGAAAGAACAGCCTCAATCTTCGCTGAACCCACCAAAAATCTAGCCTCCAAGATGATGTGTCCCAGAAAGTGAACATCTCGGATCCAGAACTATAATTTCGAGAATTTACCATAAATATTGTGTTCTCTGAGTGTGACCCAAACTATCTGCAGATGATAGGCATGCTTCTCCTCCGTAGCTGAGTATATCAGGATGTTGTCGATGAAGACTACCACAAAGAGATCGAGGTGTGGATGGAAGATCCTGTTCATGAGTCCCATGACCACTACTGTGGTGTTGGTCACACTAAATGGCATAACAAATAAATCATAGTTTCCATAATGACATCTAAAGGTCATCTTCTGCACATCCTTAACTCATACCCTAAGTTGGTGGTAGCCTAATCTAAGGTCTATCTTTGAAAACAACCATGCTCCCTTTCACTGATCATAAATGATCATCAATGCACGATTGTGGGGACTTGTTCTTCATGGTCACCTGCTTCAGGTGCCGATAGACCACACAGAGTCTCAAACTCCCATCTACCATTTTTGTGAACAAAATCGGGGCTAACCAAGGAGAAAAACTGGGCTAAATGAACCCCTCAATCTGTAGGTCCTATAGCTGTTCTCACAGCTCCTGAAGCTCCGTAAGAGCCATCCAAATTGATGTTGTAGATATTAGTGTCATCCCGGGGTACAAGTCGATATAAAAGTCCACCTCTCTATAAGTAGGTAGACCCAAATCATAATCAGGGAAAACATCAGCATATTGGTCCACCACAACATCATATATCGGACACTCAACATCAACCCCTCCAAGGGTAATGTTGGCCAACTAATTTGTGGTCCGCTGGACCCTCCTCCGGGTAAGTCCATTCTGAGATGCAAAGGATTCCTTCTCGCTGGTGAAGGAAAACCTAGTCACATACTTGCAGAAGCACCATACATTGTGCCTAATACAATCGATCTGAGAAGGGTCTGTAGATAACCAATCCAAACATAAGATTACATTGTAAGGCCTCGAAGCCGCTACTAGAAGATCCTAGTCGAAGCTATCGCCTCCTAGAGTAATCTCAAACTGTTGGCACCAGTTTGTAATCATCGAATCCCCTCCAGTAAGATTTTATATCCATAAGGATCGGCCCGATGGCTCTACCAGAATATATGAGCTCTGAATCAGGGTTGTGGAAATAAAAGAGTTACTGGAACCTATCTCGATAAGTAATGAAGCTAAGGTGGAGTAGACATAGATTGTACCTCAACTGATCTTTGGAGTGTTGTGGTCATATGCCTTAGCGGCATGGAGCTGAGATTGTCCATGTTCACTTACTCGCTATGGTTGGGGTGGTCCACCTGGTGGTGGTGGCGGTAGAACCTCGAATCACCGCACACTTCCTACTTCATGGCTAGCCCCGCTACCACGTCCGCCTACTACCTACATAACTACTCGATCGAATATTCACCTCTGTTAAGGCAGTCCTTTGACCGTCTGTTGGTCGGCCATACGGTAGGTCATGCAGTCATGAGCCATGTGACCCTACCCGCCACATGAGTAACATGGCCTGCTCTTCGCCTTTCCTTCTCTGTCTCAAGAGTCCCGCACAAGTGACCATGTATCTGACAGTTGTCAACCTATAGGTCTAGTCCACTTGGAACTCTCCGTCATCTGTCTGATTCCAGCTACAGATGACTCTGCTACGTGACATCCTATGGAGGGTCTCACGTCTGGTGATTGCTCAGCATGGAAGCTCCCCACGAAGAGTGTTCTCTCTAACACCACCACCTATGTCAGGATGCTGAGATAAATCATTGATGATGTAATATCCCGTCTAAGCCCCAGCTTGAAGGTCTTGTCCTTAAAGAATGGGTCTCACACGTTGTCAGTGGAGTAGCATGATAGGTCAGTGAACCTCGATGAATACTGAGCCACGGTCATGCTACAACACTGCAAGTGGAGAAGCACATGTATACACACTAAGAGTAAGGTCGATGGGATGAACTCTTCCTGGAAAATTCTCTCGAATTCCTCCCAGATGAGAGTGACCTCATCTTGAACTTGGATCATCAAGCTCCGCCATCTGCCCACTACTTCATGAAGAAGACGGGTGGCAAGGATCACAATTAGATCAGCTAGTGTTTCTATTAGTCGAAAAGTTGAAACCATGGCCTCCAGCTAGTCCTCAACTACCTGTGGATCTGTCACCTCCTAGATACTCTATGGCCTCTTGCGCTGAAACTTGTGCAACGCACTCAAGCGTCATGCACCCTCTACTGCTGGGGCTGGTGGCCTTATCATCCAAAAGGGTATTGGTGCTGTTAGTATAGTACCTGATGGTACAACTGCCGAAAGGGTGCCCTGCACTGATGCCTCATCGCTCTGTGGGCTGTCCTTGCTAACTCTATCTGGAACATTGGCTGGCTGTCTTCATGGAGGCATCCTAGAAATAAACAAGTCCTCCACACTCAATAAGTTTTACCAGGTGAGCTGACTCGGAGATATCACAAAAAAAAATTTCAAAAAATACAAACCAAATTAGTGATTTTGTGCACTATGTCGAAAATCATAATTCAGGTTCCTTCTAAATGGATAGGTCAGCAGCCAAACCAACACTCGAGTCCCCAAACTGAAAACCATACTCATCACACTTAACACTATTGCCACAAGAAAAGATCGTAGTCCTTGTTCTTCGATAGAACCAACTCCTATGACAATAATTTGTCACGACCCATCCCCCGGGTCCCATGTCGTGACTACCAAAAGCTTGCCTTCCATAGGCCAGGGGACGACGAGTAGCACCAGAAAGGCATATCCATAAAACTGGGATGACATTTCCTTTTATCATATAATCTCACACAATCTAATCACACATCAAGATACAAGTTAAAAAGTGAACTATAAAGTAAAAACAGTGAGTACAGTAAGTAAGAGGGTAGGAATACAACCCCTAATATAATGTATAGGTAAAACTGAAAACATCTCCTTTGAACACCCACCTAGGATCCTACCTGAAGGGAATGTGCATCTATCGAACAATTGTCTCTGTAGTGTGTCTCGTTTAATGGTCCCCCTCCAAGCAACCACCAATCCTGGCACCCTTAGCCTCAGTCAATGTTTTCTATCATATGAAAAAGACACAACAATGTGAGAGCATAGCCCGTGCATGGGTGAGTATAACAATACTCATTAGGGACCCCAAGACCTTGGAACGTCTCGCAGAGTCCATAAAGGATTATCCAAAAAGAAAGACCTCAATCTCAATGCACGAAGAAAAATACATCAAAACTACTTAGGTATATACCCATATATATACCTAAGTTATCAATATATACTCATATCACACATTAGGGAAGAATACCACAAAGTTAACACCACAAAGGTAGATGTACCACACTGGTAACACCACAATGATAAAATTACAACACATGCAATTACACGAAGGTAAGTATCACAAAGGTAACAGTAGATAAAAGAATACCACGAAGTTATCACCACACAGAGGTGTAACAAAAAGTTAAAGACTCATATCACACCAGGTATAACTTATGTACAGAAGTATAAGTGATTATTTGTATTTCTTGATCATCTTACTTCGTCAAGAAGTTCTAATGTTAACCCATATAGGATCGAAGATGACCCACACAGGATCTGAAGATTACCCACATAGGATCTAAAGATGACCCATGTAGGATCTGTAGATGACCCACACATGATTGGTAGAAGCTAACCCACATAGGATCCGAAGATAAACCGCACAGGATCTGGATATTCCCCATGTACAACCAGTCATAGGATTCCTCGTATCTGGGGCACTCGTGTTCCATAGAATCTGCACATCAAGATATCGGTCATACCTCAACCACCACTAAGCTCCACAAATGAGTAACCAAAAGGTTGGACATGTTTTAAGGGTTACAACATGACAAACGGTGTGTGAATCCGATGCTCAGTTTGAGTGTTATAAGTGTTTTATCTCTAGGAGCCCGGTAGGATTCGTGTTCAATCCAACCCGGCCATACTCCAACTTTTTCCAAAACTCATGTCGAGTATAACAAAAGGACCATATCGATCCATGGAATCTAGTGCTATAGACGGTTCTCAAATGAACACCTGATTATAAAGATATGGCCAAAAAGAAGTATCTGGATCCAGATGGCCCTCGGTCTGGTCCGACCCGGGCCAACCCTGCATGTGCGGCCCCGACCCATCCCGTGTGAGTGGGGCCATAGTGGGCCCAGCCTGCTGGGCCGCGATCCACCCCAGCATGCACTCGGCATAGCCCGCGGGGCTCAACCCACTCGGTTGGGTGCGTCCACCATGGCGAGGTCAGCCCCAGCCACTACCCTGGGGGAGGCGCCCCCTAGAATTTTGAACGGAAAAATAAACCATTTGGCTTTGGCCTACCCGGAGGCACCATGTGGCGCCGCCTAGTGGAATGAGGGATCTATCAGAGCAGGTTTGACTCAGTGTGATGCATCCAGCTAGATATCTGTCTGACACCTCCTTCCAGCGGCATTGACATGCAACGCTGCTGCCTCCGCGACCGACCTGGTGTCGGCCTCAGTGGTGCACGACTACAATGCCACTAGTGGATGAGGCTGCAGATGCTGAGTCGTGATAGCACACCCAGAGTGTGGCCGGAACCTAGGCAGTTGTGGAGGAAGTAGTGTCGCATGTCGGTGCCACTGGAAGGAGGAGGCGACCATATTTCTAGTCGGCTGCATCACGCCGAGCAGGACCCGCTCTGGCAGATACCATATGCCACTTGGCAGCGCCTCCCTAGTTCCATGCGGCCGGCTGGCGTGCCGTCCACTAACCTCCTATGTCATTACCGAAGGGAAGGGGCCCCCTTTGCGGCGTGGTTGCGCAGCCACCACCATCGTGGCCGGCCAGTGTGTCGTCTTCCGCCTGTACCCCGCCTCCATCGGTCACCGGTGGTGTGGTCGAGTTCCGCTCAACTCGTTGATCTGCCCACAAAGAACACTTCAATAATGAAGTAGCAGAGGGATCATGACCTGTTCGTTTGGCCTGCACCCTTCGCATTAGATAAATAGAAGGGAGTTCATAAATTGAAAACATTATCTCATTACGAAGAACAAAAATGAACAAATTCCCTACGTTATTTGTTCGCTGGAGAACGCTCACTATTGGAGGTGATGTCGGAGTTCATTGTTCTCGCACAAGCCACTAAAATGATGATCCTATGACCTTGCTTGGGGTATCCATTCTTTTTAAGGAGCCTTAAGATCTACCTCTCCCTTTTTCCAATAGAAAACCAACACCCAAACCCCTTAAGAAGAGTGACTATAACTATTAATTAACAAGTTGATTCATTAAATTAGAATTAATGAATCCTATTCATTAAAGGAAAAAGTTGTTGAAAATATTTTTTAACCGGGCATTTAATGCTCATATTTAAATGCCCAAACACCCTCATGTGGTCCCCACCTCCATGATTCAAATGAGAGGTTTCATGAAATAAAATAAAAGTTATTTATTTTATTTTTTCTATTCTCCCACAAAAACCAAAAATCCCACATCCACCGTTGACCTACTGCAGATGAGGTAAAAGTCTCTAGTGAATGTTGGCACTGCGAGTTCAACAATGTCTACGTATTTCAATTCCAAGAGCTAGATCAAAAGGTATATAATTCCTCTCATGCATTTTCTGAACGTAACAAAAAATGTTCAAAAATTCATTTCGGGCACATCGCGCCTCAGAATCATGCGTTGTTAATTTCTGCAGAATCATAATAATTACATTTAATTAAAAAAAATTACATGTAAAATTTGGGTCTTTATAGTATGTCTTTTGGTCTTTCACCATGTGATGATTATGTTTTAAAAAAACCTTTTCGTTGTTATTCCACATAGGTACATCTAATCTATAACCTATTTCCACATGCAGTGTCCAAATGGGATATAAATGAAAGAAAAACTACTTACTATATACTATTACAAAACATTATGATTTCATCATTTAATTAGGATTATTCTTATGAAACTCACTCATGTTCAACTATTTGTGTCCACAAATAAAATGTGAATTACTAACATAACATGAAATTATATAAATATCCCAAAGTATTACCTATACCACTGATTATTTTTTCATCTATATTTTATAAATCCTTATGTTAACAAAAATAAAATATTATTCTACAAATTTGTAAAATCACTTCCTTTGATACAAACATTGATTCCCTAGACCCACACCCTCATATCCTATTCTTAGAGAGAAATAAATTACATAATTTCCTTGAAACCAATGTTAAAAACATGGATATAACCATGCTTAATTACTTAGTCAAAATAATTATTTCATATCTTAATTTTTGAAGGATTTTTTATGCTTTTAGATTTATAGAATTTGGGTTATACAATAACATTCAAAGGAAATGTTCGTATAATATTATGGATATATTTTTACTATATATGAAACAAATTATTATATAATGAATCTTCCATATCTCTTAAATATCTGATCACATTAGTTATATTTCTAAACATTTCATATAAATTATTATTTATTATAACATTGAAAAATAAAGACATAAGAAGGGATGACCTCAATCTCTCAGCAAGGGAAATATATGACTGATTCAATCATAGAGTAACATAATAAATTATTTTTGTCGAAATATATATACAAAATTAATCTATATCAACAGAAAACAATGAAAATGATATATTCATGGAAATAAATTGATACACATATATAAAAAAAATTATAACATTATGATGAGTTGTAAAATTCCAGTCATAAAAAAATGTTTTCAAGGCCTTACTCAATGAAATTTACCAGACATAGAGACGATAGTCAAGTAATCTTTCCTAATTGGTTCAAAATAAATTAAATAATTGGATTTCTTTTTTTTTCCTGTTATATATGCCGATTCATCGAGGCACTAAATAATTGTGGGCCCTACTCTTCACTTAGTTATATCAAATTCATTTATCATAATATTCATAGATAACTTTTATACTATTCCCTATAGAACATTTGGATGATTAAAAAACATGGATATATGTATAATGATGAATGTGTAACATTTATTGAAGGTCAACCAATATTAGAATCCAATAATCATCATGAACCTTAATAACCTTCCACGTACTAATAATAGCGTAACATGGCCATAATTTCTCATTAGAAATAATATGGATGACTAAACAATTCATAGACAACTTGAGGATAATAATCCAAATTTAAATAAAAATATATAGTCCAAACATAAATTCCATCATATTAACAAGTGGTTTAACAAAAATGTAACACATATAGGTAAATGAGTTGTGTGGTTTAACCATACAAAATAAATAAGAAAACAACAATCCATATTAAAATAGCAACAAACATAATGCCAATTCAATTCCCAATGTCAATAAAATAAATTAATATCTATGCAAATTTCATACAATCTAGATTTTATATGATTCTATAATCAAGAAATAATGATTAATGATATAACAACTATGTCCACACAATAATAACTTGATCATAAGACATTAAGTTTAATAAATTAGATGGAACTAACATAACATATCCTAATAAATGGGAAATATTAATTATAGTGATTATGTTGTAAGAATTTATATCCACAAAAAATTCATGATAATTCCATAAATTATAATCAAAGGGAATAATATTCCCAACTTATATAAAGTAACATCAATTAACCATCCTTAATCAACAAATGAAAATCGAGTAACCAAAATTCATTATTACTGGATTAATAGATGAATTAGTATCCCCTTAATTAAGGGATCAATATTTTTCTTTTGAATCCCATTAAATAAAAATGGTATGATAAAATTATATATATAGTTAGTGAATACAACATACAATGAAATTGAGTGGCACAAAATTTATACTTTCTCAATGAATCGTTATTGAGTCGAAGAAATCCCTTATGATTTTCTAAATATTCTAACCAAAATCCATTGAATATGTAGTTTGGAATTTTTTTAAAGTATAATTTTTAATTATAATTCCATATATGATATCTAAAATATTTACTCTATATTCCACATACATGAAGTTAAGTTCATAATATGAAAAGTTTCTAATAGAGAGTCATTTGTGATGAGAAATACATACATATTTTCCGAAGTTCCATGAATATACATTATCCTTATGTATAAAAATATATATATCAGGAAAACATAATTAGGAACCCGACACTAATCAATTTAAATTATTACTCTTCATAAATACAAATTATCTATTTGAATTATATTTATTTTCCACATCTGGTGGATATAATTTTTTTCATTCTTACTAGTTCCATAATAATTGTGCACATATTTATTAATATATAAATGTTTATCGTTACTATATAATTTAAAATTCTATTAAATGTGATTTATTATTATTTGTTATGTTTTAAATTGTATTCAAGTATTTTCTTCTCTTTATATGTGATGATGAAATTTAAACTAAATCTATACCCATAATTCGGGATGACCAAAATGGGATTAATTAATTAATTAATTAAAAATTAATATTAAATATTCATAAGCCAAAAAACATTTATTTACACTTTTATATATTATGATAATAGAACCTATATTCGTCTATTCATTCATGGAATAATATCATAGTATTATTCCATTACTCGGTTAAACCAACCCAAACATGAACATAAAATGATTTAATGAATGATTTTGAGGTGCATCAATTATAATATTCATATATGAGAAAAATATTGATCATTTTTAGTTTTTATTAGTGTTATATATCAAAATTGTAATGAAGTATTACTTTAAATACTAGATATGAAAATTTTATAAAGTTTTAATAAATAATTATCCTCTTTTTACAGTAATTTTAAATTATTAAATTAACTTTGACTCTTTTTTTATCATATCATCAATAGGTTCTATAATTTGTTATATCATAACTTTATTATAAAATAATATGTATATTTATCCTTTAATATAATATTCATATCCATTATGTTATTATAGGTATAGAAAATTAAACATGTTTGGTCGTAATGGCGATAGTCTTCAAAACACACGAATGATGGATTTTTTATTAGTGGATAGGTTATGTGAATAAAAAATGATAATTTCAATTTTATTGTAACATTACGTTTTATTAAAGACACTGATGTTATTCATTTATTAATATCATTTTATATACTCCCTCTACTGATTTTCAATTAAATGTGCATAACTTATGTGAAATACTCATGCTTTAATATTAAATATTATTTTGGAGTATTGTTTCGAATAATACAGATTCATGTCTGTTTAGTATTTTAAATATAACTCTCACCCTACTAATCCAAATTGTGTGATTCTTGTCCTGTAGGGTTCTAAATTCAATTTCCTACAAATCATTCAACTGGATCATTGGCTAATTCGGCCATTTGAAGGGCCATATGGACCACACAAGATGACCCACCGGATCTGCCTAATTTCTGGACCAGCTTTGAAGATTTCATTACTGGGCTCAATCTCTCATCCCAAATGAGTGGATATTCTTTTTCAAGCTCGGGAATTTCCTAAGGAGTCATGGATAAAAATTTAAAGGCCCAACTCTACCATTTTGGGGCCCAATGGATCCATTGAAATCAAGCCCACCATTCTGTCCGGGATTTTAAATCAGCCCACAATTCATGACTTTTCAACTTATCCACTTGTCCAAAAAAGCTCATATTTTGTGGTGTGAAAGCTAAGATATGGAGGATCAACTTTCCAGAATAAATGGTTCGGATTTGAAGGAATCTACATAGCCATAAATGCATTCACATTTAGGCCATGGAAACTTTCTGGATAAAATTGGACAGTAGAAAGTTTCTTAGTAATCCGGTCATAACTTTGGCCACAAAAGTCCAATGACAGCCAAATTTTTAGGGTGACTAGTACACATCCATATATACAATATTCAAGAAGGATATCTCTCGAGATTCAGCTGTCTGAAAGGTCATATTGGCGGGCCAACTTGAGGGGCAGTTTGGGAATGAAAACAGTCCACTACCTTTGGCTATAAATTCACTCCCCTCTTCTCCTTGCAAGGGGTTGGCATTTCAGAAGAGAGGAGATCACATTGGCACAACCAAAGCTTTTACAAAGGCTTGGGAGGACCTGCCATACTCAAGTTTTCACTTGAGAGACCTTTCCTCCTCTCTTTCTTTTCACTTACTTTTGAGTTCTTCATTTTTGTAATCTTGTAATTCTCTTTCTTTGTAATTCTGTTTTAATGCAAGTTACTTCTTCAATATCTCTTATTCTCTTCCACCTTCTGTATTTTAATATTAATGTTATTAAAATAGTTTAAATTCAGTTCAATCCCCTTCCCTTCTTAAGCTTCCTCATTCAATCGAAATTCCATTTTTGATTCTTAAATTATTTCGTGTGTGTGTTCGGCACACTACTCTTATCTTGTCCCTTTCTTTTTCTTCTCTTTATAATTCATCACCATAAACAAATATTACCAGATTATTAAACATCCAAATGGCTGAGTAAATCTCTCATTGGGGTGAGTTATAATTTGGGGATGTTAATTGATTGAGAGTTTTGCTCGATAAGTATTCTTTAAATTAATATTGTGTATGTTAAACTTAATATGTCATGGATTAATGATATGTTTTGTTTAACAAGTGGTTTCCATGGATTATTGGAACCATAAATACACTACCATAAATAAGTTTTGATTGAGATTAGAACCCTAAGTTAAGTTAAGGCTTGGATTAAAGCCTTCACACTTAGGAATTCCAATCAACGTCAACTTATGACATGGGTGTTAATTTAATGCAATACAAAGTAAGGCTCAAGGATATCACATGCTTAACTCCCCAATGATGAACTCACTCCAATCTTTATCAATTTGGTAAATCAAACATCATCCATAAATCATTTCAATTAAGCTCTGCAAACAAACCCCCCTAATCAAAATACAATCAACTAAAAACAATCGACTATTACGAAGTACCATCACCGAGGATTCGACCCGAGTGCTGCTATACACATTAGCAGAGCACCAGAACTTTGAACGGTCGATAGGCGACAATCGGCCGCACATTCAAATGGCGCCGTTGCCGGGGATGGTGCTTTAAGTAGTCATTAGTTTCTGGTTATTGTAAAAAAAAACCCAAAAAATACAAAAGTTTAAAAAAAATTGAAAAAAAACACAAAGAAAAACCCGTCTTCCTCTTAAAAATCATAAACTGAAAAAAATACAAAGAAAAACCCGTCTTCCTCTTTCTTCCAAAATCTCTCTGAATGCCCCGTAGCCTTCCAAACAATCCCTCGGATTTGTTTGACCCTGAAATTGATAGAACTCTTCGTCGAATTAGGAGGACCATTAGGGATAACCAAATCACCCAAGAACCAATCATTGCCCTACCAATTGAATTAGATATGGCCAATCCTAGGGAACAAACATTGAAAGAACTTGCTGCCCCTGATATGAATTACCAACCTCTTGGTATTCAATATCCAAACATAGAGGCTGACTTCGAACTCAAGTCGGGTTTGATTCATCTTCTACCTCATTTTCACGGGCTAGTCGGTGAGGATCCTCATCTTCACCTCAAAGAGTTCCAAGTGGTCTGCTCAACCATGAAACCTCAAGGGGTTTCTGAAGAACAAATCAAGCTTAGAGCTTTCCCCTTTTCCCTAGCAGATTCTGCCAAGTCTTGGCTCTACTACCTCCCACCTGGTTCCATAAACTCATGGGTTGACATGAAGAGACTTTTCCTTGAGAAGTTCTTTCCTGCTTCCCGAACAGCTTCTATCCGAAAGGAAATAAGCGGCATCCGTCAATTCCCTAATGAATCACTCCATGAGTATTGGGAGAGGTTCAAAAATCTTGTGGCAACTTGTCCACACCATCAAATCCCTGACCAACTCCTGATCCAATACTTCTATGAGGGGTTATTGGCTATGGAGAGAACTCTCATTGATGCCGCAAGTGGCGGTGCTCTTGTTGATAAAACTCCTGCAGCTGCACGAGAACTCATAAGCAACATGGCTGCAAACACGCAGCAATTCCATACTCGAGCACATGTTCAAGTGAAACAAGCCCAAGATAATCAATCCATAGAGCCCAACAAGATGACTGAGTGGATGAGTGAACTTACAGGTCTTGTGCGTCAACTAGCGGTGGCTACCAAAGCCCCAACCTCATCTTCTCCACAGTCACTATTCCCTGGACCTATCAAGAATTGTGGAATCTGCAACTCTCCATCTCATCCGACTGACACATGTCCACAACTTCAAGATGATCCATCTGATTCATCTAGTCCAATGGAGCTCAATGCGGCATATGCTCAGCGAAACTTCAACCCTCAACAATCAGGTCAGTTTGTTAGAAACTTCAACCAACCCCACTCTGAGCCCTTCTCTTCTACCTTTAACCCACCTCTGAGGTATGGTAATCCCATTTCTCATCTTCCTCAATTCCCTCCTCAAAACCCAAACCAATTCCAATATGGTCAAGGTGGTGGTAACTTCCATCAACCTTATCCTTTTGTTCCTCAACCTCAAAGGAACAATCCTCCTCCTGGATTCCACTATCCTAACGAGCCTTCCCAATTCCCCACCCAATATAATCGCTTTCCCAAGAACCAAAATCAAGGCCAACCCAATTTGGGACATGCCTCTTCTTCTAAACAACCATGGGAAAGTGCTGTAGAGGATCTTGCTTCCTTCACCCGTTCTAGCCTAAAGAACATTGAAACCCAAATAGGTCAACTTGCATCCCACCTTAGCCAGCAACAACCATCCAATTCATCCCAACTCCCAGCTCAACCATTACCCAACCCTAAGGGTAATGTAAGTGCAATTGCACTTAGATCGGGAAAGCAAATTGCTATGCCCCATAATGATTGCTCTACCTCCCCTTTCGATGTTGATCTAGAAAATGAAAAGAACAAAAAGCTGGAAAAGGAACTTGAATCCACTCCTTCACCTCCTTCCATTCTTCTAAGGAACCCAATTCCTTTTCCTCAAGCCATCTCCAAGCCTAAGAAGTCCTTTGAACCTGATCCGGAAATGCTTGACATGTTTAGACGTGTTGAAGTGAACATCCCCCTTTTAGATGCCATCAAACAAATCCCTAAGTATGCCAAGTTTCTTAAGGGATTGTGCACCCATAAGAGGCAACTTAGGAACATTGAAAATGTTTTAACCCAACAGTCCATTCCCATGAAGTGAAAAGATCCAGGGACCTTCACGGTTCCATGTCAAATAGGGAGTTCCAACTTTGATGATGCACTCATAGACCTTGGAGCCTCAATAAATGTCATGCCCAAATCCATTTTCTCCAACCTTGGTCTAGGTCCCTTGCACCCAACGGGTGTTGTCATTCAATTAGCCAATCGAAGCACTACCAGTCCTGAGGGGATAATTGAGGATGTTCTTGTTCGGGTCAATGATCTTATCTTCCCAGCTGATTTCTATGTCCTTGACATGGAAGGTGAGACGACCTCTTCTCGATCTCCCCTAATTCTAGGAAGACCATTCCTCATGACTGCGAGAACCAAGATTGATGTCCACTCAGGCATCTTATCCATGGAATTCGGTGACCAACTGGTCAAGTTCAACATTTTCCAAGCCATGCGATACCCATCTGAGGATCACTCTGCATTCTCAATCCATGCTTTTGAGGACACTTCTAAGATTCAATCGAACCCCAATCCACCATGTTCTTCATGTTCTAATGATAAAGGATCTTGTGAAATATGCACCATGATTAACAAAGTCATAAATGGTGAAGTTGATGTGGACCTCTCATTCATAGACTCCATCAATCTAGAGGAACTTGAAAACTCTCTTGAATCCCACATCAACTCTGATCTCTACTGCTCCACCTTGGACAGTGTTGAGGAAAATGATCCAAACCCATCTAGAATCCCTTCTCCTACTCCTAACTTGTCTAGCTCTCCAATCAAGGCTGAAACTGATCTAGAACCACTTCCTTCACACCTCAAGTATGCATTCCTTTTCCATGATCCCTCATACCCTGTCATTATCTCTGCTTCACTTTCTGAAACTGAGGAGTCCCAACTTGTTCAAGTGTTAGAGGAAAACAAAAATGCCTTAGGTTGGACCCTAGAGGATATTCCAGGAATCAACCCTGCCCTTTGCATGCATCACATCCATCTAGAGGAATCATCAAAACCAATTAGGCAACCTCAAAGAAGACTCAATCCACTCATACTTGAGGTAGTTAGGGAAGAGATTACCAAGCTTCTTCAAGCTGGTATTATCTACCCAATTTCTGATAGTGAATGGGTTAGTCCAATTCAAGTCGTTCCTAATAAGGGCGGGATAACAGTTGTCACAAATGAACATGGAGAAGTGGTCACAACTCGGGTGAAAAACAAATGGCGTGTGTGCATCGATTATCGCAAATTGAATGCTGAAACACGAAAAGATCACTACCCACTTCCTTTCCTTGACCAAATGCTTGAGAGATTGGCCGGAAAGTCACACTATTGCTTTCTTGATGGTTACACCGGCTACTTCCAAATTCCAATCGCACCTCAAGACCAAGAAAAGACCACATTCACTTGCCCTTTTGGAACCTATGCCTATAGGCGAATGCCTTTTGGCCTTTGTAATGCTCCTGCAACATTCCAGCGGTGTATGATGAGTATCTTTTCTGAATTCATTGAGAATTGCATGGAGGTATTCATGGATGACTTTACCATTTATGGCGAGTCATTTGAATCTTGCTTACATTCACTCTCTTTGGTCCTTCAAAAGTGTGTCAAGTGCAACCTTGTGCTGAATTTTGAAAAATGTCACTTCATGGTTTCAAATGGGATTGTTCTAGGGCACATCATTTCTCAAGAGGGTATCCAAGTTGATCCAGCCAAAATTGAGGTGATCCAATCACTTCCTGAACCCAAATCAGTTCGAGACATTCGGTCCTTCCTTGGTCATGCTGGTTTCTATCGGCGATTCATTCAGAACTTCAGCAAGATTTCCCTCCCACTCACTCGTTTACTTCAAAATGATGTCACATTCAATTTTGACGAGGCTTGCAAGAGAGCCTTCATTGAACTCGAATCTGCTCTCACATCTGCTCCAATAATCCAACCCCCAGATTGGTCCTTACCATTTGAATTGATGTGTGATGCTTCTGATAGGGCCATTGGGGCTGTTCTTGGTCAAAGAAGAGAAAACATTCCTCATGTCATCTTTTATGCCTCAAAAACATTGGATGAAACTCAATCACACTACACTGTGATTGAAAAAGAACTTTTAGCTGTGGTTTTTGCCTTGGATAAATTCCAGCCCTATCTCTTAGGTGCCAAAATCATCATCTTCACGGACCACTCAGCATTAAAGTTCTTACTTAAGAAAAGTGATTCCAAACCAAGGCTAATAAGATGGATTTTAATGCTCCAAGAGTTTGACCTTGTGATAAAAGATAAACCTGGAAAAGAAAACCCTGTGGCTGACCACCTGAGTAGAATTTCTAATTCTTCTCATTCTGAAATAATTGATCCTGAATTTCCAACTGAACACCTCTCATCTCTCACTCCAAAGTTACCATGGTATGCCCCAATTGTCAATTACTTGGTTTCTGGTGTTTTCCCTGAATATTTTTCAAAAGAACAAAAAGAAAAGATGAAAAGTGATTCAAAGCATTATTTTTGGGAAGATAATAAACTTTGGAAAACTGGGGCTGACATGGTAATTAGGAGATGTGTTGATGAAACTGAACAATCCTCCATCTTGGAATTCTGCCACTCAATGCCTGGAGGTGGCCACTTTGGACCACAAAGAACTTCTCGAAAGGTTCTAGATTCTGGATTCTTTTGGCCTTCACTCTTCAAGGACTCACACGAGTTCTGTCAATCATGTCCCACTTGCCAAAAGTTTGGCACAATTTCCAAAAGAAACGAAATGCCTCAAAAGCCATTAATCTTCTGTGAGCTTTTCGATGTTTGGGGCATCGATTTCATGGGACCTTTTCCCCCTTCCAATGGATTATCCTACATTCTCCTTGCCGTTGACTATGTTTCTAGGTGGGTCGAGGCCAAACCCACTAGGAAAGATGATGCTCAAACTGTGAGTGAGTTCCTCAAAACCCATATCTTCCATCGATTCGGAACACCACGTGCTTTGATAAGTGACTTAGGAACTCATTTCTGTAATAGAACCATGGAGTCACTTTTGAAAAAGAATGGGGTTGTACATAAAACATCCACTGCATATCACCCTCAAACAAATGGAATGGCTGAACTTTCTAACAGAGAAGTGAAAAGAGTGCTTGAAAGAATTGTTAAGCCCACAAGAAAAGACTGGCCCGATAGACTTGGTGAAGCACTTTGGGCCTATCGAACAGCCTATAAGACACCCATTGGGATGTCTCCATTTAGGCTAGTTTTTGGTAAAGCCTGTCATTTACCAGTTGAAATCCAACATAAGTCATTTTGGGCTGTCAAAACTTGTAATTTTGATTGTGAAAAATCTGGTGAAGAAAGATTATTGCAGTTGACTGAATTGGAGGAGCTTCGACTCGATTCATATGAGAACTCCATTCTCTACAATGAAAAGTCAAAGTCACTCCATGACAAGCACATTCTTCGAAAGGTATTTCATGAAGTTGAAAAGGTAATGCTCTTCAATTCTCGATTTCGACTTCACCCAGGTAAGCTCAATTCTCGTTGGGATGGACCTTTTATTATTACTAATGTTTACCCATTTGGTGCAGTGCAAGTCCAAGACCCTTCTTCAAAAAGAACATTCACGGTTAATGGACACCGGTTAAAGCATCACCATGAGAGTCCATTCACTTCAGGTTCCCCATCCACTTCAATAGAACCACCACTGGATGGAGACCCGCCAAATCCAAACCAGGGGGCACCTCTTTCCCTTTAACTCTCTCTCTCCTCAATATCTCTTCCTCTCTCTACCTCTTTCTTCTTCTTCCTCTCTCTTTCATTTTGTTACCACTTTATTCATCAAACCCTTTCTTTTTATCTTTCTTGTGTGGGTGTGTATTTTTTTTTAAAAAAAAAACCTTAAAAACTAAAAAAAAAAAACAAAAAAACACAATTACTTAAAAAAAATTACAAAAAAAAGTCATGCTTACTCACCATCTAGTTTTGAAATTTTGTCCAACCATTTTGGGGAGTCAAAAGGCTTGTTTTAAACTCAAATATATTGAATTTTTATCTCAAACTTGGGTAAACAATTTTGTGTCAATAACAAACATTTTGAATGAACAATTTTTGGTGGAAAATGATTCTCCCCTACCGTGAGGAATAACATTAGCCTTCATGCCAAGGTCATCTATGGCCATCTTTTTCATTGTCTGTCTTCACCACTGATTGTGAGTCTTGAGTTTGTGGACCTTCGAGCTGAATTTCCGTCTTTTGTATGCATTAATATGATAGAGGCATTTTCTAAGCCACATGAGAATCAGAATAGCCAAATAGCCTCCCGTTACCCTTACATTGATCCTACTTTTGAAAGCCCCTTTGAGCCTATGAAAACCTTTCTTTTGATAGCCACATTACAAGCCTAATACCTTGTCCCACCCAACATCTTCATGGATTTTCATTGTACAATTTATTGAAATTTAAGTGTGGGGGGAATAGACTTCATTTTTGGGCGTACTTTCATTGATTTCCAATGTGTCATCATATGCTTGAGGGCAATCATCCATTCAAGTGTGGGGGAGAGGTTGTAATTCTGTGAGCTTTGGGGTGTGTATGTGTAATTGTCATTTGTACAAAAGTCATTGAAAAGTGTTCAAAAAAAAAATAAAAAAAATGAAAAAAAAATAAAAAAAAGGAATGGGTTGTGTCTTGGGTGGGTCAAAAATCATTCATCATCAACCTTTGATCATGTTATAACTACTAAAATTAGTTCCATGAGAAGATAAAACATGGGTTGGGAGATGACTGTGAGACTTGTTTCAAGCACAACTTTCGAAAAAAAAGAGCAAAAAGAGAAAAAAAAAAGAACACTTGAATCATCTTGTATTGTGTCATTATTGGAAGTCTTCCATGTTGTACATATTCCATCATCTCACCCTATTCCATTTTCTATCTCCATCACTTTTCATTCATCACACATTCATGCCCTTGTAAATATGTGTTTCTATTTCCTTTCAAATCAAATTTCAAAAAAAAATGTGCATTGATTTTTCCATGTTGGTGTTTTTAACCCCTCTTTTCCTTTGGACATTTTATAACTACCGTCCCATAGCCACTGAAAAACCCCTTAAAATACCTCTTGATTCTTGTACACATTATATTTGGGAATGGAAGCTGAGAGCTCTTACAAACTCTTGATTTTCACTTTTTGTTGGTGAATGAGTGAACCTCCTAAAATACATTTTTATCATCTTGAGAGGAGTAAGTTTTGAGTGCCTACATTTTTCAATTCAAACCTTGAACATGAAAAAATGAATTGTTTCTGATGCATTATTGTGAACCAAATTTGTGATGGAATTCAATATGGATGATTGAAATAGTCTAAACCTCCCCTGATTGGTGAAAACAAAATTTTAATATTTGTTGGTGAATGAATATGGTTTTGTTTTGATTTTCTTTTGTGTTTGTTGTACATGAGGACATGCACAATATTAAGTGTGGGGGAGTTGATGTTATTCATTTATTAATATCATTTTATATACTCCCTATACTGATTTTCAATTAAATGTGCATAACTTATGTGAAATACTCATGCTTTAATATTAAATATTATTTTGGAGTATTGTTTCGAATAATACAGATTCATGTCTGTTTAGTATTTTAAATATAACTCTCACCCTACTATTCCAAATTGTGAGATTCTTGTCCTGTAGGGTTCTAAATTCAATTTCCTACAAATCATTCAACTGGATCATTGGCTAATTCGGCCATTTGAAGGGCCATATGGACCACACAAGATGACCCACCGGATCTGCCTAATTTCTGGACCAGCTTTGAAGATTTCATTACTGGGCTCAATCGCTCATCCCAAATGAGTGGATATTCTTTTTCAAGCTCGGGAATTTCCTAAGGAGTCATGGATAAAAATTTAAAGGCCCAACTCTACCATTTTGGGGCCCAATGGATCCATTGAAATCAAGCCCACCATTCTGTCCGGGATTTTAAATCAGCCCACAATTCTTGACTTTTCAACTTATCCACTTGTCCAAAAAAGCTCATATTTTGTGGTGTGAAAGCTAAGATATGGAGGATCAACTTTCCAGAATAAATGGTTCGGATTTGAAGGAATCTACATAGCCATAAATGCATTCACATTTAGGCCATGGAAACTTTCTGGATAAAATTGGACAGTAGAAAGTTTCTTAGTAATCCGGTCATAACTTTGGCCACAAAAGTCCAATGACAGCCAAATTTTTAGGGTGACTAGTACACATCCATATATACAATATTCAAGAAGGATATCTCTCGAGATTCAGCTGTCTGAAAGGTCATATTGGCGGGCCAACTTGAGGGGCAGTTTGGGAATGAAAACAGTCCACTACCTTTGGCTATAAATTCACTCCCCTCTTCTCCTTGCAAGGGGTTGGCATTTCAGAAGAGAAGAGATCACATTGGAACGACCAAAGCTTTTCCAAAGGCTTGGGAGGACCTGCCATACTCAAGTTTTCACTTGAGAGACCTTTCCTCCTCTCTTTCTTTTCACTTACTTTTGAGTTCTTCATTTTTGTAATCTTGTAATTCTCTTTCTTTGTAATTCTGTTTTAATGCAAGTTACTTCTTCAATATCTCTTATTCTCTTCCACCTTCTGTATTTTAATTTTAATGTTATTAAAATAGTTTAAATTCAGTTCAATCCCCTTCCCTTCTTAAGCTTCCTCATTCAATCGAAATTCCATTTTTGATTCTTAAATTATTTCGTGTGTGTGTTCGGCACACTACTCTTATCTTGTCCCTTTCTTTTTCTTCTCTTTATAATTCATCACCATAAACAAATATTACCAGATTATTAAACATCCAAATGGCTGAGTAAATCTCTCATTGGGGTGAGTTATAATTTGGGGATGTTAATTGATTGAGAGTTTTGCTCGATGAGTATTCTTTAAATTAATATTGTGTATGTTAAACTTAATATGTCATGGATTAATGATATGTTTTGTTTAACAAGTGGTTTCCATGGATTATTGGAACCATAAATACACTACCATAAATACGTTTTGATTGAGATTAGAACCCTAAGTTAAGTTAAGGCTTGGATTAAAGCCTTCACACTTAGGAATTCCAATCAACGTCAACTTATGACATGGGTGTTAATTTAATGCAATACAAAGTAAGGCTCAAGGATATCACATGCTTAACTCCCCAATGATGAACTCACTCCAATCTTTATCAATTTGGTAAATCAAACATCATCCATAAATCATTTCAATTAAGCTCTTCAAACAAACCCCCCTAATCAAAATACAATCAACTAAAAACAATCGACTATTACGAAGTACCATCACCGAGGATTCGACCCGAGTGCTGCTATACACATTAGCAGAGCACCAGAACTTTGAACGGTCGATAGGCGACAATCGGCCGCACTTTCAGACACATATATAATTCTATTAGGAGGGTTATGAAAAATATAATGGATTATAATTATGGAGAAAAGTTATGTTGTTGATCATACACAAGTAGATCAAATAATGTTTACATGAAAGTACTATTGAAAATTAAGGGAATATATTTAATACGAGTGATCAAATATTTTTATCATTATATAAGGATCTAGGTGAATAAAAATTTAAGTAGTTAAAGAGTAAATTTAAATAATTGGTGTTTGCTATACTCATGGAGATATTACCCTTTTATAAGTGAGTATAATTATATATTTAGTATTAACCTATACATTTGAAATAATATATTAATTTAAATTCAAGCTAAAAATGAAAAAATATATGCAATAGGATAAAAAATTAGTTTCCTTCCAAACCCACGTCATAAACACCCTTTTTTCTTAAAATTTTATTTTTAGGGATTATTTGTTTCACATTTTTATATTTAACCTCATTTACTTTTACCATGGAAATTAATTTATTACATTAGTAATTGATTATAATGAATATAATAAATATTAAAATTTCACTTAATTGGACAATTTTAATTCAACATTATAAAATTTTACTATAAAATAAAATTTCTTAATGTTTGAAATGTTAATTTTTAAACAAGAATAATTATTATAGTAAAAAAGTTTATATATAAGTAAATATATTTATACTCTAATTTTTATATAATGTAATTTTTTTGGAATACTAAATATAAATAAATAAACATAGTCATTTAAAAAAATACAAGATATGAGGCAGCCATGTTAATCCAAAAAAAAAATATCCATTTAAAATAATTGGTTTAATGTAAACCCCATATTTAGTTCTTTATTAAAGTGTTATTTTTTTCCTAAAAATGATCTAAATAAGGATTATATTCTCAGAAAAAACTAATAAAATTAACAGTTTTATTTAATCAATTCATATATGATCGCATAATATCTTTTTGCCTAATTCATCATTTATATATAAGGATAATGTCAGAAAATAACAATTCTCATTAAAATCATACTTTTAGACATAAAAATATCTTTTAAAAAGGAAAACAACATATGAATTCAATATTTATGAAAATCATTTTTAACAAAAATATTTTATTTTAATATACAATTCCATATATTAAAAAATTAATTTTCAAAAAATAATACTAAAATATAATGAGAAAATGTTTACAATAGAGAATGAAATTTTCCAAAATTGATTGTAATTATTATTTCTCCACATCATTGAAAAAATAACATGGTGTTAAAAATAATTAACATCAAATATTATTTATATTTAATTATATGTTTCATGAAATAGAAATTCATATCTCATAAAAATGATAATGATTTAAAAATAACTTTCTAAATAGTAAATTATCATATTTATAGTGATGGGTAAGTTAATTAATAAAAATTAATATTAAAAATTTTATTTATAGTATTTATTATATATTCAACAATATAGTTTCTCTAATTGATTCCCAATAATTCAACTATTAGGTATTAATTTTAATTCCTAAAAAGTTATATATTTTCAAAATTTCTTTTATGCATAGTGTATCATGTGGGGAAATATATTAAACAGAGTGAATTATTTAATTATATTAAGACATTATGATCTTTTACTATAATAGTGTCAATTATATGTTGTGTAAAATGTTATTTTTTACATTATATAAAACCATTAATTTTCCATCATTTTAAAATTGTAAATTTTCATAGAATTAGAACAATTTGTTTTGGAGTAATATATTTTCAATGATAAAATTTAAATTTAGTTTATTAGTATTACTTGTATCTTGGGAAAACATTCTTGTAAAATTTTGATAATTTTTACAAAATCACGTACTAGTTTTTAATTTTTTAAAATGTATAAAATTTTGGGTTCAAATCTAATTTTTTTGTCATTTTTAATTAGTAATGATTTAAATTAATCATGAAAGGATGTGAATTTTATTATTGGGGATACCCAAGATTGTATAGACTCATCCTATAAATGTCAACTTTTTTGGAAACCTATAAATTATTGGGAATGATTTAGGTAAAGGTATCACCTTATTCATCATTATTGTAGTGTCCTAGTTTCACATTTGAGTTATGTACGGTGAGATAGTGCCTTATAGTTAAGGAGTATTAATATTTTTTATCATTAGGTTAATAATATATTTTATTGAATATGGTTATAATATATTAATTTTTTAAAAAAGGTTTAATTATTCTATTTAATAATTTTATTATTGTTTTTAATCAAATATTTTTTAATGAGCATGAATAATTTATAGTGTTATTCTTCCAAAAAATCCATTCCTTCCAAAAATGTATCCCTTACATATTTTAAGTAGTTCATTGATGTTTTTGAATAAAAATTAAGGTATGTGGAACCTCATCTCATGTCTGGGTATTTTGGAAGCCATTGAAGGGTGTTGAAAACAGTAATTAAAAATATTATTCATAGAATAGTTTATTCAATTAAAACAATATTGGAAATTTTAGTGGATGTTATTTTGAATATTACCATAAAATTATATATCTAACTCATTAATATAAAAATTTATTGGTTAGGTTGCGTATAGGATTAGTCACTGAAAAACTCACACAATTTTTATTTCTTCCATGTTATCCCATGATGGGGTTAAACATGCATGAAGTCCTCCAAAAATTCTAGATATGGTAGGGGTTGTGTCATAAGGATTGTGTACTCAAGATAAAATAAATTTTATTGAAATTACAATATTTCCATTTTGTATGTTATTTTTAATTTTTTTTCAAAACATTGGAATAAATTATTATATTGAATTTTTTTTGGATTTTTTTGATTAATTGTTTTTGGTAAAATAATTTAAAAGAATATTAGTTCACCAAGTAAATATACAAAATGTATATTTTTTATTACTAAAATCTTATATACTATGAGGTTTTAGATTATATCATTTCTATATAATATAATATGAAACCAATGACACCTCTTGTTAAAAATAAACACATTAAAATATAATTTTTTTGATGATGAATTATATAGAGACTATGATGATTTCATAATTTATTTTCTATATTATACAATATGAAATCAATGGTAGATCTTGTTGTGAATAATCATGTTTAATTCTGATTGGATTATTCTCCTTTAGTCTATTAGGTGGGGGGAACCATTATACAATATCTCCAAATGATTTACATGAATATTAAATTTAGTAGACAAGGAATTTTGGATTGTTCATTAGTGTTTTTGAAAAAATAAAATAAAAAAAAATTTACTATATGTTGGTATATAGAAATCTCATTGACAGTTATAAATGATCAACCATGAAATTATGTTCTTGAAATCGTTGGATGTCTTCATTGTTGACTTGGGATCTTATTTACTAGAAGGTCCATCTCATTAGTAGTGTGATGTGATCCGTGAATCAGGGATGGATTAATATCATGAATGGAATGGATTTATTATGATCATTATAAATACATTTTTCATGTAAGTCATTAATTTTTCTAATGCAATATATTACTTATATTTATAATAAAACAAATTTTCAATTTTTGAATATCCCATCATAATTGTTGAGCATATAAATTACTTACTAGAGTTAGTAATAAATAGACGGAACATGGAATAATGATTTTATATATATGTATGAAAAAGATTCATAATTGAATTATTCTATTGAAACATCATAATTACAAGGACCATGTTAGTAAAAAGCATTCATAGAAGGTGGTCATAGTGGAAACATATAAGGTGAGTTCTTTTCTTCTAATGGATTACTGAATTAATTATGTTTTGTAAAGAGGTAATGGAAAGAATTTTAGGTTATACAATTTAACGACTCATCTAATGTTTACTATGCTAAGGGATCACTATAGTATTTAAATTTTATTATGGTAGGGGCTATTAAGTCTATTTCCATATCTTCCTCGCATCTGTTCTCAAAGTTGTAATATAATGCATTTGAAGAATTATTGAAACTGGATATTGCTCAAATTTAGCTCTAGAAAATCAGTTGAAGGGTTAGGATTGAGCATATAGGGAGAGTCACCAAGGAAGGACATTTTAAGTGATAATGAAAGAAGGATTGGGAATATTCATGAGAGCGGCGGAGGTCTCCCGATGAATCCCCTCTGTAGGTGACGACGGCGGCCTCTGTGCCGATCCCTCCCCCTTCGATGGGGGAGGGAGAATCGTCGTATCATAGGAGGGCGAGGGCCTTCCAACCTTTCTCTAACCCGGAGTTTCTCCCTTCCTTCCCGAATGTGGCTTTAAACCCTAAGGTCCCGGATCTGGTGGACGGGGTCCCGAATCTTCATTTATCCTCGACGGAGTTTTCTGAGTCGACCAACCTATTGAATCTCACTCTTGTTGCCCGCTTCAAGGACAAGAGGCCCTCGGTTGATGAGTTTGATCGTTTCGTTTTTGGTTCGTGGGATCTCCAAGAACGAGCGGTGGTGGGTTTACTCGATAATAGGCAGATAATGGTACGCTTCGAGACGGAGGCTGATTTGATAAAAGCATGGTCAAGCGCGCCTCGTTTTTACAAGGGATCCCGCTTTCTGCTGCTGCGGTGGTCATTCGACCTGCACATGAAAAGGGACTCACCCTCAATCGCAGTTTGGGTAAGTTTTCCCAAGCTTGCCCTACCGTTCCAGAACCCTGCAATTATCCGAATGCTTGGAAATATGGTAGGTAGATTCCTTTGCGCGGATAGTCGAACTGAAGCGCTCTGTCATCCAGTGAATCCTCGTGTTTGTGTTGAGATAGACGCATCTAGATCTCCCTTTGAGTATGTTTCTGTCACGATCGGTGAAGAGTACCGCTGTAAACAGCGGGTGATTTATGAAGATTGGATTGATTTCTGTGGGTCTTGCAGGAGGTTAGGGCACTCGACTGAGGTCTGCCGTAGGGGACTTCCTCCTCGGTCGACCAAGGGAGATGGTAAAAGGAAATATATCCCCCCATACTTGAAGGAGAATAACTATTTGCAGGTTGAGGAGGGTTCTCACTCAAGACCAGTGGAGCCGGCTACCAGAGGAGAATGCTCTGGGGTGGCTTCGATGACACTGGATGGGGAATCAGTCAGGACTGGTAAGGCAATTCTGGAGGGTGATTCGGGTACAGGGTCTTTGGATGGGAAGGGGCCAGGTAGTCATTCGAATTTGGATTGTTCGAAGGTTCCCATAAGTTTGGATCCTGTAGCTCCTCCCTTTATACCTTTGAGTAATAGATTCTCTATCATTGCCGTGGATGGTCGATCTGAATGCCTGGAAGGGAATGATTTTGCAGGAAAGGAGAATGGTGACAGGTCCTTAGAGGATCAGTTGGCTGGAGGTTTGGAGACTGAAGTTGGCTTCATTAGAATGGAGGCTATAGAGGTTATGCAAGAGGGTGACAAGGGACTGGGGTTGGAGGGATCACCCTTGGCTGTTTGCACAGAAACCAGAAACTCCTTTGTGACGGGAGCTGATGAGGGCCAGGTTGAACAGGGCCTGGAAGCAGTCCCTGCAGTAACAGTGGATGAAGGTGCTTCAGTGGGAGTGCTTCTGCCGGTGATAGAGAACCCTACTACAGGCCGGGTTGATAAAGGAAGGGAGTCCCCTTTGGGAGGGACAGAGAAGGTGAGCAGAACAGGTGACCGCTTGTTTAGTGAGGTGGTACAGAGTGAGCAAACCTCCTTTCCAGTTGGAGGGCCTGGTTCACCCACAGTAAGACGTCGGTCAAGAACGGATTACTCCTGTCTCCCGCGGCCGATGCAGACTCGTTCAGCATCTAGGAAGAAAGGCAAGGTCGCTGTGTCTTTTGCGAACAACATTGTGGCTGAAAGGATTTCACCAGACCCGGTTCTGGAACTTCTCAGGAATCGGGTGCAAAGTCCTCAGTATTGGAGGACACCAAGTTGGGAAACAGCCTCGGCCACTGGAGAAGATGAGTCTGGCAGGGGATGCGGAGAGGAGTACCCTTTTGATGATTTTTACTAATGTTTTTAGTGTGTTGATTTCTATTTCTGGGTTTTTGTTGTGGTTGTACGCTTGGGCACCGGAACCCATTAAACCGGCTTTTGAAAATCAAAAAAAAAGGATTTCCAGGGGGGATTGGGAATATTCATGACATGGGACCAAAACCTCAAAAGATATAGGGAAAAATATTTTATTGATAAGGCATCATAGGACAGTGAGGCTTATACACGTCAAAATACAGCATATGAAACTATCTTGATAAAATCTATTATTAGTTATACTTTATTTGATAAAATATTATCAAATTAATTTATATCTATAAGAATTTTTTTACTCTGCATGAATCAAATTACGCCAATCCCTTATTCAATAGAAATTCATTCCCCATTTCATGAAATATATAATAAATGAATCAAATATAAATCTTCATTGATCATGGTTTACAATATGAAAATATGATTCCATTTCATGTCCCTTGAGTTTAAAATTAATGATTCAATTATCATGATAGATCAAAGGATTCAATTTGACTCTCATATCAACTATAATAGTCAATGTGATATTATTATATAATTAGATTGAATTATCCACACTAGCATGAGTTAGTGGGATATTAAATATATTAGGGAGGGTATAATTATGGGAATACTGGGATTTTATATTTTTTAGCAGACTTAGAGAATTAGTCTTTTAATGGAAATTATTTATATCTACTACATTCTATTCTTGATCAATATCCTTTTTATTTACATGAAAATTTTTTGTTTTATCACAATGGTGAGATGTGATATTTTATATAATATTGGTTACATGGATGATATCTATAACGATTTGTTAATATTTTTTTTGGAAATATCTAATACTACAGATTTCATGTTATATCTTGATTACCTTGAGAATATAAAATTGATTCAAAAAATTATATCCGCATAGGGTGACAGTAATTATATTTTCCAAAAAATTGAAATTTAACTTCCAGCAATGTATTTACTATTTAAAATACTATACGATGATAAGAAAAACATATATCACATACCCTGAGATAAACATTGATAATTTTTTCCTCGACATTTCTCTTTGTTCTTATTATCATTATATAATGAAAAAAGAATATGAAATCCTAAAAATGACCATCTCATATTGATATAAACATTATGATATTGTATTCATGACTTTTAAAGATTCTAATGCACTAGAATAAATAATATATTTATCATATAGGTTTCTATATAATTGTATGGATTCAGTTATTATCTTCATCATTGAATACGTCGTTATTTATTTGAGGTTAATGGATGACTAGGGAATATATAGATATGCTTTTTAGAGATGTTTCGGTGGCCCACACTATAAGGTAAATTCTGAAAATATTATTATTTATTTTGTAGTGGAAGTTTGTAGATCATGTTATTTAAAAAAAATAATGTCATGTTGACATAGATAGTGTTATGATATAGATGTCATAGGAAATTATAATGAATGTTTTTCAAATTAGGAATTGTTTTGATTGATTATTATAAATGTTTTATTTTGGACCTTTGGATATTTTCTCTATGATATCTATGAACCATAAAAATAAAATGTTCTAATTTTATTTAAAGATCCACTGGGTATAAAAGTAATTAAATAAATGGATTAATTAAACATCATTTTCCATTCTTCATGAATATAGAGTTGGGTATAATGTTAGTTGTAACACATTTGGAATATTTATGGGGTGTTTTTTTCTAGAGAGGAGAAGTGTTTCATGAAAGAATATGTTTTTTTATTTTCCATTCAATGATAGTTAGTGATGGACATTGATGGTGGGAAGATTGGAATCTTTCTAAGGGAGCCAGGTGCATCAGAAGATGCAATATTATAGTCCACAACATAGGCAAGGCTAGCATATGAGCCTGTGAGTTTTTATGAGAAACCATGGGGATCATTGGATTGTGATGACTGATAACATTTTATGGAAGCAATGGGGTTTTAGTAGAAATTATGTATAAAAAATATCGAATGATGTCATTAAAATAATGTTATCCCACCTGACAGTGGGACTATAGAGTGACCCCATATTTTCTCACATGACTATTATTAATTTTACAGATAAAGAACATATTAGTGCGAGAAATCCTTAAATAAGAAGTTTAATGTCTTCAAAAACATAGGATTATAAATAACTTTTTAAAAAATAAAACATCAATATTATTTAATTCATTCTCCTTTAACTCTTTAGTGTACTTGACATTCTCCATGGTATAATTAATCACCTGACGATATACATCAATGAAAGTGGTGAGATAAAATCCCAATATGTGGATTGATAGATACATGAATAAATATTAAATGGGTGAGAATAATTGTAAGACAAAATTTATAATCAATAGAGGAAAAATTAGATAACATCATGTAATATGTAATTACATAAATATGAAACATCACAACAACTACACATAGTTCAGAATAAAGCTAGCATCATGTTCACTCATAAAATATGTGAATCATAATACCATAATCATTGGGAACAAATATAGAGTCGTATTTAATCATATTACACATTATATCATGAGATAAATCACATTAACCAATGTAATGGAGTGCTATATATTTTCTAGTGCACCCATCACATCATTAAATTTTCAAAATAATTTATGCCACAAAGATCATATAACAATATTTTAAATAAAATAACCAATGTAAATTGAATGGGTTTCATGATAATTTAATAACTAATACAATCATGGATAAAAATAGGGGTTTCCAAAATAAAAATTGAATAACATACTTGGTTATAGAATCTTAAATCATTAGTGAAGAGGAAACAATATAATGAAAAGTAAAACATCTGTTTTTATCAGGGAGAGTTCATTAAAAAATCATTCCTTTTTCATAATACTAGATTGGAAAAACTATATATCTCATAAAATAAAATTGAATAAATAATAAATGATATTTATGGAAAATTAGAGGGATTTCTATAATGAAAATGGCACGAGAGAGGTCAAACCCAAAGGAAGAGATTTGGGTTCGAGAACATCCCCTACCAAATGATAGAACGATATCTTCAAATTAATAATCTAGATAGTTAAATTGAAATAATTAATTAAAAAATAATAAATGTAAAGAAATTTAAATTATTTATTATAGGTAATTATTATCATTTATGGCATTTTTATGAGTTATATAGATTCATTTAATCACGTGGGAGAGCTTGTTTTGTGGTTTTCTTGATCAGTTCGCTTGTTTATAAGTATTGATGTCTATGTAGAATTAGAGCGATTTTACATAATAAAAACTAATTGTTATTAATTAACATATATAAGTTTAATTGGTATTATCTAAACTTTTTTTTATGTTATGAGGATTATTTATTTGGTATAACATTTCAGAAAATGATTTAATTTATTTTTGTTGTTTTATGACAATTACGAGCTTATATCATTTTTAACATCAGGTTTATAAATTGGTTATATAACATTATAAAACACATAATAGGTATAATAAAATATTATTTAACCATAATAATGGTTTTATAACCACCCATGGAGTAGGTAGTGAAAAATGAAAAATGACAATCCATGGTGGCGGCAAATCAACACACAAAAGACGATAACATTATTTTTAGAATAAAAGGAAATGGGAAAATATTTGATGATTAATTGTTACATTAATATAATAAAATAAAATTATACAAAATTTAAAGGGGATAGAAGCCACATGTATAGGTGGAGTTGTGTAGAGGGTAATAAATGAAATGAAATGGAAAATAAATTAAATGAAAAAGAAAGAGGATTTTACCTCTTAAATTATCCTCGTTAAGTAACTCCTTAGAGAAATTGGTTTTTTTCTAATTTGGATACCAAAGTCACCAAGACATGGAGTGGAGATTTGGAATAATACTATTTAGAAATTGTATACTGATCAAATATTCAAAGAAGTGAGGTGAAGAGGTGGTGGGAGGTGGTAATTTTAGGGGATGAGAAGGGTGTTTTCTCATTATTTTATTCATTAGTTTATTATTTTCACACAATACCATGAATTGTTTGATAATTATTACAAAATATATTAAATTTTGAAGGAGAGTTCAGTATTATTGTGTCCAAATTATCCATTACTAGAGGAATTTTGTATTTAATATATAGTGTATATATTCCATAAATTACTATATTTCACTATTCAATAAAAATTCATGTATTTTATTCAAATCTAAAATATTAACCCTACTATTTTTTTTAAATCTATAGAATTCAAAAATGAACTCCATTTTATTAAATTAATATATAAAAAAATTAAAATTAAAATTCAATTTAAATCATAATTTAATTGGAAAAAATGATTTGAAAATTATAACTAATTTTATAACACATTTAGAAATTAATTAAGGTATCATAAAAATATAATATAATCATAAGATGAAAAAAACTAATTTAGGAATTAATTTTATGGAAATTAATTTTCTTTTAGATAATTATATTGATTTTAAAATTATAAATAATAATTTTTGTTTTATAAAAATACTAAGAATAATTTATATATTTCTAAAATATTTAATTACTTATGATATGATATATTTATCTAACAATATCACTTATTTTATATCTATAATTTATTTATAATATCATACATGATGTTACTATTTTATAAGCTGGTTCACTATTCCTAATGGCCATGTTACTCTCCCAAGGTTCATGTTACTATTCAAACCGGATAAGTTCCATAATTTATTAAAATTCCTATTATATTATTCATTATTAATTTATAATGTTTTGATTATATTCTCAAAGTTATTTATTTTGATTTATTAAATATGAAATTATTTTATGAATTTAACTTCCATTGATAAAATTTTGTGTTGTTACATTTTTCCCCACTATAAAATTTTACCTTTTAACTTTTATTTTATAGAATATGATGAAAAATGAGGGAACCTATCCTTCATTGCTTCTTTAGTTTCCTATGTTCCCTCCTTGTATATATAGTTCCACCAAAGTGCATTGACTATGTTAGTATTCTGGTTGCGTAGGACATTACCATTATAGTCCAAGCTCTTCATTGAATGCTTATTATAAGAGAAATAATTTTTGAACTGTACCACCTATAGATTCAATACAAGGAAGGGATTTGGTATGTAAATCATCTAGACAGATACATGGAAAACATAATGTAACTAATAAATGGTTGGTAGATGTTCTAGTCGATTGGCCATACGTCCAACTCAATCAATAATCTCAAAGGGGAAGACGTACAGGGGAGTAAAGATTACCTTATTCCCAGATCTAATGACCATATTCGATGGAGATATATGGAGGTTTACCTTTTTTGGGACATAAACTCTATGTATCGTCGATGATTGTATTCATAGCTATTCTGTCAACTTTTTGCTTCCTTTATGTGTGGTTTAATGGTTTTCATCTAATACACCATTGTCCATTTCAGGTCCCAACAACATTAGTTCACCACTATTATCAAATAACTCATGTGTTCTACATATTTTCTTATAAAGGTCTTCATATGGATCTATTTGGATGATAGATAAGAAATTAAAATTGTAAGAGAACTCAGCCAGAGGAAAATGTTGGTCCCATAATCTTTTAAAGTCCATAGTACATTCTCTCAACATGTATTCCATTTTTTGAATAGTATATTTATATTGGTAATTAGTTTTTGGATGATAAGTTGTAATGAAGTTCACCTTAGTTTTTGGAGAAAGTGGGAGACTTTTCTAGGACCTCGAGGTGAATCTTAGATCTCGATTGGATACAATAATTAATGGTACCCATGTAGCATTACCATTTATTTAACATATATTCATGAAATTTTGTATTGTGATAATTTATATCAAATTATGATAAAGTGATCTATATTTATAAGAAAATCCACAACAACCCATATAGGGATGAATCCTCTAGATGTTTTTTTAAGTTTAGTGAAAATTTCCAAGATTTTTTCCCATTTCCATGTTCATATGGGAAATGGTTTTATCACCCCTTTATAAATTTGACTTTTAGGCGTCACTTGTTGACATGTGAGTCACATTAATGTATATTTATATATCTCCTTCTTCATATTTTCTCGCCAATAGATCTCCAGGAGATCTTGATACAACTTTGTCCTACATACTAGAATAGAGATGAATGATCTGAGTGTGTCATTTAGATTCTACTTCATTATCTCTAGATAAAATGGTACACATAGTCATGAAACATGTCATATAATTCCTTCCTCTCCAATTTTAACCTATTAAGATTTCCCAGTTCCCACAATATCCACCTTTTTCATAACTTCTACATCATTTCTTTGATCACCCTTTATTTTATCTATAATGGGTCTTAGAGATATATTTTGAGAAATTATTGGTGATATTTATTACTTAACTATTCCAAAGTCCATCCTTTGAAAATATATGAATATTGGATCCTTATCAATTATCATAACTGATAATGTTGTATAATTATTTATACTTTTATCATCTTCCACTTTATTTCCATTACTAGGATGGTAGTGGATTGAGTAGTCATATTCAATGATGAGAAAACGATGTATTCTCTAGAACATATTAATATCCTTATTTATTATCATGTATTTGAGACTCTTATAATTATTATATATTTCAAACTTATCCCCATAGAGATAATTCCACCAGATTTTCAATGTTCATATCACACCTTCAAACTCAAGATCATGTGTGGGATAGTTTCTCTCCTGAATTATCAACTACATTATGTATTTGGCTGTAAGTTTATTATTTTTTCATACTTACAAACCCTAATAACTTCTTTGAATCATATTTTTATACCACAAAGAGTTCCTCAACTATCATAAGTTTGTGTACCGGAACTGTAATTGGCCTATTTTTTAACTATTTGAAGTAATCTTTACATTCATAATTTAAGAAAATCCTTTTTCCCTTCCTAGTAATCTTGGTTAGTGGGTTTGAAAATAATGAGATGTTCATAAAATATCACTAATAATAACCAAAATGACCAAAGAAACAACATATACTCATTATAGATTTTGACATGGGACACTCTTCGATTTATTTTATCAAGGAGGGGTCTAAAGATATTTACTTTCTAGTGAAAACATCCACTAAGAATGATCCTTCATCCATCTAGAAACCATATTTTATAGACATTTTATATAGATTTCTTCTCTATGGTGACTTTTTCATGGTACTGACATTATCCTCATTTTATTCCTTTATATTGAAGTATATTAGAATATCATTGATAAAGAGAACCAAAAATGTTTCAAAGTAATATATACAGAATATATTCATTTAGGTTATGAATATTTTTGGAGCATTAGTGAGTGTGAAGGCATCTCACAGTTGAACGAAAAAGTAATCTACATGTAGAAGGGAATACGTTTTATTTATCATGATTTGTTGAGATCTTGATAATCAATGTAGAGGTACATTATTCTATCCTTATTCTTGATGAAGATGATTGGGGAACCCCACTATGAAGCACTATGGAATATAACACCCTTATGTAGATTCTCTAGGAACTACTTCTTTAGTTCCTCCAACTAAATGGTGGACATTATATAAAGTTACAGGGATGTAGGAACAAATCTAGGAATAAGTTAAATTGAGAACTCAACTTCTTGGTTGAATGGAAGATGATGAAATTTATGGGGAATCACATCTGTGTAGTACATTATAATGGGCTTGTCTTCAAGAAGGATTCTTTCCCATGGATCAATCATTCCCTAAAATTGAATCATTTAACCAAAGGTAGTTTTATCATTTCCATCACAATATTGTAAAACTTATTCATGTGTTTTCTTTATTTAAGATATTGGTGGCATTCTCTCCCATAGTTATAGAATTTTCCAATTCCTTTAAGGTAGTTCCCATGATACTTCTTCAAAAAAATTTGACATGTGAGGGGTTAAAAATTCCTTAAACCATTATCATTAGATCGCTGAGCATGAAACTCCATATATCATTTCATACTATAATATACATGGTTCCATTCACCAAACTACATATCCACATTGAGATCATACCAAAGAACATCATCAAAACAAATGATGTCTCAAATTGTTATTTCATTTTTAATGTGTGGTTTTAAACCACTAATGAATCAATAATTTTTTAATCATTTTTAAACACAAATATTGATGCATACCTTGACAACCATGTGAAATTTTCTTCATCGGTCGTGAAAACCTCTCTTTTTCTTCAACTCATGGAATTTTATATCCATATTTTCATGAAAATATCAAGGGAAATACATGGGTAGTCAAAATAATAACAATGTATTCCTAATCAATCTATTCAATTTTTTTCCTTTGTATTGGTGTCCTTAATGAACTCCCACCATTGGTAGGCCCCTCCATCAAGATGATAAATAGACAGTTTCACAATCTTTATCTCAGAATAACAATGTATAGAAAAGATCATCTCCTTCGAGTTGACCCACTTTTCCATGACTAATGGATCAGAAGATCCACCAAATATCATTGGTAGTTTCCCTTTAAATGACTCGATATCCATTTTCTACCTCCTAGGATAAGGTTGATTTTACACATTATTCATGTTATTTTTTATAGCCCGAGAATGATTTTAATGAATCTCTATGAAATTATAAACTCCACCTATATAGAACTAGACATGTTGTCCAAGTAATCACTACATTATCCCTCATATTGTTTTTTGGTGTAGTTCCTCCTAGTTCTCATCATTTTCTAAAATTATAAATGTTTGAAAAATACATATTCCCACAATTCATGAATAAATAATATATTCAATTTTGAAATTCTCTCTAAAGTCATATCTTGTGGGATCCTTATGTTTAGATTGTTTCTAAAATAAATATTTTGGGGTTCTTATATATACGTAGTGTAATGATAAGGGTTTTTTCTATGGTTCTATAATCCTAGTTCTAAAATTATCTTAACCATTATGTAATTATAACTTTAGAGACCCTACAATTTCTTATATGATTATTACATCATTTTAACGGTAAACACAATAATATTGGTACAAATCAAGGATCATTTATTATAATGTCATTGGATGAATTTGTTTTATAGACAATATTTTACAAAATGAAAACTAAAAATTATTTAACTACATCTTCTTGAGGTTCTAGTGGCCTTAACATTCCCTTTATTACAAGTAATTAATTGGTTATATATATCATTGAATGGGGTGAGATAAAATCATAGTAAGATGATAGATAACGAAATGAATCAATATAATAGGGTTTATAATTATAATCATAATAACGTCATAATAATTATATTAATCATTAGATGAATACATGAAACATTGATATTAATAAAAATGAAACATAATTTATTGGTGGTAAACTACCACACGTTGTTTAGAACAATACTAGAATGAATTTCACACATACATATGTGAATAATTATAACATCATCATTTTGAAGAAATCTAGAAACATGGTCATGCATATTTAAGATTATCTAATGATATACATCCCATTACCAAATTCATTAATGCATGACATAATTTTTCACACTCCCCTAACATCATATCATTTTAATACTCATTAGTTCCACATAAAATATATAACAATATTTTCTATAAAAGATCCCAAGGGTAAGAAATGGGTTTCCTGATAATTTAATAAAGAAGACCGCTATGGATAAACATTGGGGTTCCCAAAATTAAAATACAATAATATAATTTTTATAAGATTCATCAATATTGAGTGATGAATAAACACTCTCAAGAGAAGTAAAAAATGTGTTTTTAGAAGGGAGAGTTTATTTGGAAACTCATTGAATTTTTCAGAAAACCAATATAGAAATATATGTGTACTAGAAAATAAAATGAAAAGGAAAAATAAATGATATTAAAGGAATATTGAAGTAACATTCATACTGAAATTTGAGTGAGATAGTTAAAACCCAAAAGAAGATATTTGGGTTCGATAATTCCACTTACATTGTATCTGGATGTTTTCTTCACATTAATATCCCAGATAATAAAATTAAATTAATTAATTAACCAAGAAAACAACTTATGCATTTATTTCATTTATTTTTGTTTTATTAAGTCCATTTATGGAATATTTTATGTGTTATAGTGTTTAATTTAATCACGCAGAGCACTTGTTTTCCTGGTTTTCATGATCAGCTTTCTTGTGTATAAATATATATGTTCAGGTACAATTATAATGATTATACAGAATTAAAATTATATTTTTTAATGAAAATAGAAAATTTTAATTTGTCTTCTGTATCAATTTTTATATGTTATTTGGATTTTTTTTAGATATAACATCAATAAAATTTTTTTATTTAATTTGGTTAGTTTTTATAACCATTATGAGCTCATATCATTTTTTTGACATCATGTTTTTTATACTGGTTCCAAAATATAATATAATATATATCATTTATAATAAAATATTATTTAACCATAATAATGGTTTTATATCAACACTTGAAGTATGTAGTCAAAACTGAAAATGCATCATCCATGGGGGTAGTAAATTGAGACACCACAGATGATTTCATCATTTTAAAAAAATACCATTGGAGAGATTTGAAGATAAATTATTAATTTCACATAACAAAATTAAATTATATTAGTGATAATTAAGTTATATTTCCACTTGTATACGTGTTGGTGAGGAGATTATAATAAAACAAATGAAATTAAAACTAAATTAAATGAAAAATAAAGAGGATTTTACCTCTTGAATTCTCTTTCTTGAGAACCTCCTTAAAGAATTTTTTTGGTGTTTTGTTGAGACCAAATTTACCATGACATGAGGTAGGGGATTGGTAAGAGTATTGTTTCGAATTTGGACAAGGCTCAATTCATGGAAGCTCAGAGGTGACGAGGTGCCGATGAGTGGTATATATAGGGTAGGAGAGGGGTGTTTTCTCATTATTTTAGTCATGATTTCTAATTTTATCTCAATAATATGAATAAATTGAATAATATAAGAAAATATATTATATAAGGAAAGGGATTTAGAGATAATGGTGATTAAATCATCCATTTATCATGGAATGGTGTATTTATTTTATAATGTATATGTACTGTAAATTATTATTTTTCACTATTGACCAAAAATTAATCTATTTTAGACAAATTCAGAAAAATTACCCCAATAATTTTTTGATTCATAAAATAAAAAATAAAATCCATTTATTGAAAATAATTTTCTAAATATGAGGAATTTAATTTCTATTTAAAATCATGATTTACTTGGAAAATACTAATTTCAAAATAATAACCAAATTTATAAAGCATTGAGAAAATAATTATGGTCCCATAAATTTATCATATAATCATAAGATAAAAAAATAAATAATTGTGGGATCTATTTTATGAAAATAAATTTTATTTTAGAAAATTATATTATTTAGAAATTTGTAATAAATATTTAGGTATTATAAATATACCGACAATTAATTATTTATATTTTAAAATATTTAATTACATATGAAATTATCAATTTAGATCATATTATTATTTATAATATGATTAATTTTATTTATACTTTCACATATTATGTTACTATTCCATTGGACCCATTACTATTCCTAATGGTCATATTATTTCCCCAAGGGTTGGGTTACTATTACACCATGATATATTCAATTTTTTTTAAAATACCACTAATTTTAGCCATTCATTGTTTATAATGTTCCTATTGTCTTATAAAAGGGATTTAATGTGATTTATACTATTTGAAATAATTAGAACAATGTAATTTTTGTTGATAAAATTTTGGGTTGTAAAAGACTTGATGGTGGTTGAGATGTGTTATAGTTGATTGCATAGAGGGCCCTACCCAATGGGAGGAAACATTGAGTTGGATGGAATTTCAAATTATAATATATATACACACATATATAATATAAATGTGATCACTAATGAATCTATACTATCCTAGGGTTTAATGAATTGGGTTAGTCACTTTTGGTGTGTGCATGTGTGTGTTTAATTGCAATTGTACCCCCACGTAGCAATACAAATATAATAGATTTATCTTAAACAAAAATTTCATTGGTTCATGTAATATCTTAAATATTTTTTATTCACGCTTATAAAAATCTATGAATAAATTTAATATTGAAATTATTTGTCATGAAAACCCTAACTCCATTAGTGAAGGAATGTGGGGAGATACGAAAGTCGATGGGTTTGTTGGTGGAATTTTATATGGGAGAGACAGAGAATGTATGTAAGTTATTTGTCACTAGAATCACATTTACTTCCATTTTTGTTGATATGATGAAGCAAATGATGCTTCTAGATGAGGACTAATGCTGGATATGGTAATTCAGAAATAGAGGGGAAGATAATGATTAGAGAGTTGTATTATTAGACAAAATAATTTTAATCAAATGATGATAAGTTTTTTTATGGAACTCAAGAAAAATATTTTGATAGACCACAATTATTATACTTGGTCCTTACATCTTGGACCCACCTTGAAGAACCATTCCATATAATATTGTTCTGGTACTTTAGAATAATGAGGGTTATCCCCATATTTTTTCCTCATTGTACGAAATCTAAACTTATTAAATTAAACAACCTAGTATTATTGGGTATTTTATATATTTATAATATTTACATTGAAGTAGAAGGATAAATGGATAGATATTTATATTTTTTTATTTTTTATCACTGAAAATCATGAAGGTGTGTGTTTTAAATTTGATCAACTTTAGATGACATTTCAATTCATCCTTATGAATGATAATGCTTTGGTATATGAGTTTGGGAAGACTTATGAGAAGGTAATTATTAGTCTCCATGGGGTTCCAATGCATATCATATCAAATATATATCCTCATCATACAATATTATTCTAGATGGATCGCCAAAATGCTATGGGAACCTGTTAGAGGATGATTATGATGTCATATCCTTTGACATATTGGATGAAGGAACTGATTTTTCTGTTTTCTAAAGATATTATATTAAATTTTTTGATGGACTATTTATTTTACTTGGTGGCTTTTTTATATTTGTGTAATTTGTGTCTAATATGAATTATCACTTTTTTATTCTTGTAACACCATTTGTGGAGTGTTATGGTAAGTCATTCCACTCACCGTTATGTAAGAATATTATGGAATGGAATACTCACATTTCACTTATTTTCTTGTTTGAAAATGATTACTGTTTTATATTGGATTGATTGAATATTATTTCTTCTCAATATTGGTATAATTATTAATCTAATCAATGAATATGAGGCCAAATATTTTATTTTTAATATTATTTGTTATTTATTGTGTCACCTATATTTCTCTACAAAATAATTGAAATTTAATGAAAAATGATTCCATGTTATATAGTAATATTTAAGATCATTGAGTAGATTTTCTAAATATATTAAAAATTATATATTATATAATATTATTTAGATATTCTAAACATTTTATATATTTAATAATTGAAGATGTATCAACCGTACCATTCAAATATTCGGAAATGGGTTGAAACTAACTTAATGCATAATGTATCATATATAGAGATTATATTTTTTTTGGTTCTATAAAATATTGAAGGTTCATAGGTTGTGAATTATTCCTGAATATATATTTTTTCTTCATTATACACTCATGGAAAATACAATCATTCCATAGGTATAGATGTTTAAATAATGATCACTGTTTTTAATTGATTAATGATCCCATTTACATTTTGGGGATGAAATTTCATTTCGTGGAAGGAATTTTAACACCGTAGATTTAATAGCAATATTTTTCTAGAAGTTAAAAATTTATATTTATGGGTTTTTTAAATTAGTTATATAGTATTGGGTAAATTTTATTTATACATTGTGGGTTAACAATAGAGAGTAAATCTTTTGAAGAAGCATATGCAAGGATAAATTCTTATCTAAGATAAAAATGTTATCTAATAATTTGTCCCCAAAATGATATTTTTTCATATTATGGTATACAGTTATCATACACATTTATACTAACTATACATGTAATAATTGATAATTAAAATTCATCTTTTAAAGCTTATTTTCCCCCAGAATCCAATTTTTTCTACTCTATATTATTTTGGTTAATTATATGGGTATTATACGGTGATTATTTTGATGTCTACTTCTCTATTTGAGAAACATATAATTTAAATCGTTGATTATATTTTAGATATGAATAATTTTATTATTTATATTCCATTGTGTTAATTTAGAATTCATATTTAGTAATTTTATCACAATTAAATTGTTTAGGTAAAAAACATTGACCTACTGAATGAATTAAAATAAGTTTAATATATTTTTTATCAATTTTGTTTTATTGAGTGATGAGGTAACCTGAATTATTTGAAATACTATTTTAATGAAAAATAATGATTTTTGACATTATTTAATTGTAAGGGAAAATTTGGTTTTATAATCATCTCTATTTTGAAATAAAATTGTAATAAAAACTATAATTTTTTACTTAACTATATTTGATTTATTTTGAATGTGAAAATAAATATTTAAATGAAATTTAATTTCACTTGGAATTAGAAACAACACTATGAATTATAAATTTACTAGTTTAAAATAATATTTTTCTTTAATTAAAAATATCAATTTTGTTAATTTCTTCAATAAAAATTGACCACTGAAATGGGTAGAATAGTAGTTACTGATTTGGATTTGGATTTATAAATATTATCATGATAGCTATATGTGTGTAAAATTTTTAGATACCTGATTTATTGTCCTAGAAGATATATTCACAGGATGGTTTTAATAGTGATATTTCATTATAGTGAGAAATATCTTGCAAACATGAGATTGCAGAATGACACAAACAATAGTTTAAAACATGGATGTATGAATGCAGATTCATTCTATTAGAAATATATCCATTCTTGGATCTATATGAAATCATGAGTTTTCATATTATTATCGTTATAGAATTTATATAATGATGAATTTATTTTTAGTAATTTTATTCTTCTATTGGATATAGTTGAAAATAAATATTTTCATTATAATGTCATAAATAAAGATTTATCATCTATTTTTAAAAAATATATTTTTTCATCGAGTTTTAAAAAAATATTATTTATTTTGATTGGTATTTTCAATGAGAAATGATGTTGTTTTGTTATTCTATGGTGTTTTTATTTAATTAAATATTCATATATTATTTTCGAATTCATTATAGAATATTTCTTATGCTATTGAATGTTTTAGAAAAATAAAATGTCTTGTCTTTGAAACTATCAATATTTATGATAAGTTATTATCATTTCATATTCATATTTCATATTCATAAATTTTATTTTTCTCTTGAGAAATAATTTCTAAATTTATTTTGAGCTCTGAAAATTTTACTCTTATGGATATTAAGGTATGAGTATACATGATGATGGAAAAGGCCAAATGTTAGTCATTGTGAGTGGTGAGTCATAGTTCAGCTTTAGAATTATGGAGGATAATATGATGAATAATTTCTTTATATTTTTTAATTTTTGTTGGTATTTTTCCCATAAGTTGGATTAATTTTTTATATTTTATGGTAATTTCGTAAAACATTCTTGTTAATTGTTTAAAAAAATTCTAAATGCGTTGAAATTTAAATAATTTTTATATGAGTGAGACTAATTTATTATTTCTTTCTTGATAAAAACCCATTCACAACATTTTTCATCATACCTCATCCCATAATAATATACTTTGGTGTTCTGGAAATATATTTGATTCCATGTTGTCCACAAAATTAGGTCTCATTATTCTTACCACATGTTTGGGGGTTTATACATAGATAAATAAATAATAAAACAAAATACTTACACTTACATTATATCACACAAACTCAAAAAAATGAACATGGTATATAAATTTATAAACAAATAAATATATTAAAAATATACTGGCATGAGTACATACAAAATGACAAGGGAGGTCCACTTTTTGTACTGAAGAGATGGTTGGTGAAGTGGGCACAATTTTTTTGGGAACTCCATATGTTTGTTCTTTTGGAATTTTATCTATTCATTAGTCTTGAATGATTATTGTTGAATATTATGATCACGTTATTCATTCTAAACATGATGGATCTAAACCAAATATTCACTATGAATTGGGTATATTTGTATAGGTCCCATTTAAAAATAAAATGGAATGACTAAACAAGAATAATATGGGATGATTGAGGGGAATACACAACTCTAGCTCACACTATGACAATTGATTTAAAGAATGATGTATTGGGTGAGTGTAGAATTAATAGTGTGAATTGTAGTTCAAATTATTTCAAAATATAAGAGGAATTTTAAATTATGATATATCATTATGAAATTATTGGAATTTTGGGGGATATCAAGGATAACTACAAAAATAAATTAACCTTTCAAAGTTATTTTTCAAAGGAAATTAATATTTTTGTAGATGAAGAGGTGTTCCAAATAGATCCTCAAAATAATTAAATACCTAATAAATACCACAGTTATTTGTATACCACAATGGATACTAGTTATTATAGTATTCTAACATATGACTCTAATTAGTGTAAGGATTTTGATTCTTTTAATGGTTCACATTCTGATCATTATTTTATTATATATTTGGATTTAATGTGTCTTATGATTTTTTTATTGAGGGGTGAAAATAATTTCTTACTGAATATTCACATTATCTATGTTATTTCATTAAAAAATGGAACTCTGACCTCATCTCATTTTAATAATAAAAAAAAATTCTTGAAATTGAAATAATTTAAACATTTTTAAATCATTTAAAGATGTAGGTTATATGCATGATTTGAAAAAATATTACTAGTAACATTGAAGAAGATTAATGATATGGTAATGTGTATTTAATTAATACTATAATGTTTAGATAATATAGAAATTTAACCTTGTATTCAAATTATTTTTACACAAAAGTTGTTCCTCATGTCTTAAACTCCTTAGATTCTTCATAATTCATTTGTGACATATAGTAATGATGATGTTCATTTTTTTATTGGGATATTTTTTTTTATTTTTATATCATTATTCTATAGTGAATATATTTATATATGACATGTTATGTAATATTGTAAATTTTTTATTATTTTTAATTAATATGGATTGGGAGATATGGTTATAAATTTGTATTTTTTTAATAACCAAGTGATAGTATGGTGTTTATAATCTAATTATTAATAAAATTATTATTATTATTAAAATTATTATTATGTTGTTTTTGAAATGAATATATGGTAATGGAACCCCATTATTCTGTTTATCAATATATATCAAATCTTTACAGCCTTCTTAAAGGAGTATTTTTTTCCATTTATAGAAGATTATATAATAAGTGATGTAGTAAGTAGTGTAGAGCAGGTTATATGTTGATAGACGTTGTGATAACAAGGTGTATTTTGGGTAGGACAAAAGGATCCATTAGGCTATGTAATTTATTTCAAGTCATATAAAATTCAATAAATTAAATTGCAAGGGTTAGCTTTGTTGTGGTAATATAAATTTTGGGCAGTAGCTCTGATCCATGATTGTCACGAAGTGCATGTCTTTTTTAATTTCATAAAATTTATATTTTATTAAATTTATTTTAATAATTAATATTTATTTTTCGGAGAGATGGTTTTTAGAGGTTCACCTACACATTGAAATATAAATTAGAATTTTTTTGGGTAATTGAATTACTTTTGGTTCATAATATCAACATTCTATCAATGGTATATCGGAATGGTTCATAAAATTTGGTTGGATCTTTGATGATAAAATTTGGATTTCTCATCCCCCATCGAATGGATCAGTATAGAATATAATGTAAATAAAAATTATTTCACATCCTTGAGAAATGTAGATGTGGATCATATTATGAAGCAATTCCTTTCATCCCAAAATAATTCATATCATGAATGAGAAAATATATAAATACATTTTCCATTGTATCATAAAATTCTTGGTTACGTTTTTACAATATCACTCACTATAAGTGATCACATCAGAAAAAAAAAATTTCAGTATTGATAAAATAGACACATGAATGAAACAATGAATTTGTAGGAAAACATAAATTAAAATATAGTTTTTTTAAAACATCATTATTATATAAATAAAGTAATTGGAATTCATCCATAGTGTAATTTCTGAATTCCCAGGGAATAGAATCATAAGGGAGGGTTGATCTCCGATGCTGAGTAAGGAAAATCGTAGGACAGAAGCTATTTAAGGAATAAATAATATTACCCAAATAAAAGAGTAACAAATAATTAAAAATAAATGATCTTATGATCATGAATCATATACATGGAAATGATAAATATTAAAATCATCAAAGGGAAATAAATAACTAATTTCTTGATCATGGAATTTATAATGGCCTATATCATAAGAATACTATCGTGAAATCATTCCAAAATAGTAAACATAAATGGGAAATGAGTTCTATAAATACCCACCATTTTTTATCTCTTGAGACCCAAAAATTCATCATGGGGATATGTAATATTAGGTCCCACCCATCACATAATAATTCCTATTCATTAATCAAAATAATAAATAACACAATATAATAAAAAAGTCTTAATAGTCAATTTCTTTTTATATTTGAATAAAAACAATATAGAATGTCAATACATTCCCAAGTGATACTAACCATTAAATAATAATAATAATAATAATATGAATTTTAGTATCATTTTAGTAGATACCCATTAAATAATATGATCAGTCAAATGATGTTGATGCAGATGAATGTAATTTTAAGAAATAACTAAATAATTCATTCGGGAAAATTTTATATTTATTTTGAAATTAATTATTGAAAATAACGAAAATTTAAACTACATAAAGATATTTTATTGGGAAGAACCATGGAAAAATTTAATATAATTTTCAAATCCTTTATTATTCATAACTATAATAAAATCTAATCATAATAGAAATGTTAAAACGATGATTCTGTTCAGAATATTTTATAAAATCAACTCTATTTAGAAGCAATAGAAATATTAATTTTAAAAAAAATTAAAATTTTATAGATTATTGTAAGTTATTTAATATATTATTGGCGAATATTAATAATATTCATAAAAACATGTTATAGATAATAAGGGAATGTAATAAAATGTTTCTAGACATAGTAGAAAACAAGGTATACTTTTAAAAATTATTATTTCTGTATCATGAGAGAATAATGTAGTAAAAATGGAACATAAAAAATAAATCTATATAAACAATAATATGATAAGAAAATATATTATTTTTAATAAGGAATACCATATAATACATACAATGGATACTTAAACATAAACAATAAAAAATAATGAAGATATTGTGAAATAAACTCTTACCACATATATCATATTCCATTATTCACATTTAAATTTTTTTATATTAAATATAAAATAATAATAAATATATTTTAGAATAATATAAATCAATAAATTTCTATGAAAAATTATGGTATTATTTCATGTTATCCTTTTATTAACTATTATTTCTTAAAATACACCTTTGGGTTAAAACCGGGCCATTTTCTTAATGGTTTTTCATTTTAGGTCTCTAGTATATGATCTTTATTTTGGGTTTCATCATTTCTAGGATAATAATCATGATATTGGTATAATATTTAGTAATTATATATTATTTTACTACAATTCATATGAAGTGGTGATGAAAAATAAATTACATAACTTTGTGGTCTGTACATATGGATGAGTGATGTTTCCACATTTTTTCAATTGAATGAAAAGATATGTATTTAATAATTTACCTTTCCAAAACTATATTAAAATCTTACATGTCATATATTTTAATTAAATCCATAATTATAAAAATACAATTAAAATTGTGATGAAATATTAATTGCACCACTACATGTGGATTGAATATCTTACGTTTTCAGAACATTGTATTTGATTTCCATAGGATGGGAAGACATTGGATAATGGTTGTTACATTTTAATAATGAATATTATGTATGTTAAATATAATAAATATAATATTTTATAATGGATTACATAAATTTATAATTTGTGAAAGAAGAGATAAATTAGAAACTGTCAATTTTTATGATTATATACTCTTTGAAGAATACCTATTGGATATATCATCACAGACACTTTTGATAGTATTCTGAAGATACCATCACGTCTAAATATATTTAAATGGTTTTGAAGAGTTTTTTGGTTTTATGTATGGATCTAGACATAAATATTATTTCAAAATGAAATTTATATCAAGAATCTGTTCTCATTTGTAACCTAATATCTTTTAGGATTATTGTTTTAAAGATTTTGTTCCTAACACATACATAGAAACCAATATATTATAATGTGGACACGTTTATTAAGTAACCATTAATCAAAATATAATTTCACATTTAAAAAATTATTTTTTTCAGGACCCATTGTCAAAATATTCAACTTTACCAAATCCTTTCCCTTTCTAATCCTTAAAACCCTATGAATTTTGTTTACACATTATATGATAATAAAATCATTAGTAAGATAAATATAAATGAATAAAGAACACATGAGTCCTAAAAAACATATAAAAATAATTTAATAAAAACATTTGCAAAAAAACTACAAATTTTAGTATCCTATATACAATCTTTCCTATGAAAATAATTCCAAAAAACATTTCCTGTGATTTTAAATGGAAAAATAAAATTCAATTTTTTTTCAATCCTGAAAATATTGTTAAATCATATTGTAAAATATATACATTTCTCCCTTAATAAATAGAATATACATTCCTTTAAACATAATCTCATTTAATTACTATTTTAAATCTTGTAATTTATATAAAAACTATATATTTTGAAGATAAATTATATAGCTTACATGTGACACCATTTACATATCACTATTATAAACTCACTACCCGATGGATTAACCATTCCATTGTCTTTCATACCCATTGCATTGGAGAAAAATAATGTACCCACCCATAATCGGTTTACAAAAAAACAAACCATCCTTGATTTTTTTAAAAAATACAATTCCTCTGATTATAATGGAACCACCCACTCAAGGTTTATAACAAAACAACCTGTTATCGTAATAATGTCCAAAAACCAAACTATAATTTTAACATGTAATTTAATGCATTATTGAAACATTATTATCAGTCATAAGAAATAATATTTTGAAATTTATATACTCTTTTTTTTAAACCCCATTTTTAAATACATTATTTTAAAAATAGGTCGAAAGGTTTTATTTCATTGAAAATACCAATGAATCTTTTATTTTAAGTCAAATATCTTATACCATGTACGGTAACATGAAATTGAATTGTCTCCATATATGTCAAAATAGTGTGTTCCTTTTATCTGGTATAAATTAGGTCATGGTCCCCATATAAAAGTAATAAAAATATTTTGTTTGAAAAACATTGAACGAAATTAAATAGATATACTAAATATCATTTATAAATAATTTATTTCATTGTAAATACTTTGAATATATAATTTAAAAAATAAGGTTATTGAAGAAAAATTTATTTTTAAGGGAAAATATAAAAGAATATTATTAAAATTCAGCCCCTTACCATGATTTTGAATCATTACATACTTTATTTATCAATATAAATAATATACATTTTGATAATTACCAAATTTATTATGAAAAACTTTCAAAAAAGTATTCCTTTTATCATATTTTTTATAATGTAATAATTAATTTCATAATAATTTGAGTTTATTGTTTTCTATTTTGATGATTTTCAAATCACTAGAAAATAAAATTCTATTCTAAAAATAAGAAAATAGAAAAGGAAATCACCCAGAGAGTATAGGGAGGTCTGAAATGGTGAAGAACCAAGTCATCACCGCTAATAACAAGATTAAAGTCATGTGGTAGGTCCCTAAATCTATAATGATATTCAAATCATATGTCCAAAATGACTTTAGTAGGTTATTTATGGTCAAATAATTCATCATTCCTATTTCCATGAATTATTAATCATGAAGTAATTATATTTTATATACATCAATGCTACATTACAAACCAATCAAGAATAATAGTGGTGAATAATGATCTACGTAACAATCCGGAAGATGGTAGGCTATACATATGAATTGGTTACATTTATATTTTTCAATGATTAATTTGAAGCACTGTTATGTATTATTTTATCATTCCATAATTATCATTATATCATAAATAAAATAAATTTCCATAAATATACTTCTATATATTATCCAAGAGAAGTTTTGATGAAAAATGCATGAAATTACTTAACTAATGAGGTAGGACATAAGTACAAATGAATGAAGAAACCATTATTCAATGGATATGAAAATATGATTTTATATGATATATTATATTTTAATAACTAAAAATACCTCATGAATATCATATATATACCCAAAATCAATCATTATTATTAACCTTTAGAGATGTTGATGAAAAAAATTCACATCGGTTAACTAGGAAATCGTCCATCATAAACTTGAACGATAGTTTTGCTTCCCAATTTATTAAAGATGAGTTTGAAATAGGTCATTATAATAAATTATAACATCTCATTATATTTTATATTCTAATTTTTTTAGTGATTTATTTTTGAAGAAAAATATAATGAGGTAGAAGAAGGAATAAAAAATGATTGGTTAAGAACTATACTACTTCCTCACAGAATAACATAAGATTTACACCAAATGATTTCTTAGGATGGGATTTTATATAAATTAAAGGATTATAGTATGTGGTGAGGGATATTTGGAATGTATTTATGTAGGGATTGGATAATATATTTGGGTTATTATGATTGAATAAAATATGAAAAAGGGTTGCCATTTATAATTGATGCGAGGGGCACTTATTGAATTAAATAATGAATTAAATTAATATAAATTAACATTCATGTCTAAATAGACCCGAATTTTTTTTCTATATTGAGGATTGGTTACAAGTACCTTATAATATAAAATTTATATATGTTTGGGTGATTTTTTTTACACTTATCATTTTGTATTCACCCCTAGAGAACCCTTTTTATGATAACCAATATAAAATTGCATTTTACTTATTAGTGGTCAATAAAGATACTATTTAATGGAAAACTAACCACACATCGACCATTGATTCTTTAATAAACCATATATCATTCAATGGGAGGAATAAAATAATACTAGTAATTTTAAATAATTTTAAATGACATTATTTATTATAATATATCACAACTGTAAAATTTTAAAAGTTTTTATTGAAAATAATATTTATATATACAAAAAAAACAAAAAATAATAAAAAATAATGCATAAAAACATCAATAATAAAATTCTATTAATTTAAAAAATCAGGAAACTGAAATTCAATTATATAATATTTCTTTAATAAATTTTAAATTCATTTTATTCATTTTTATGATTCTTTTTCAAGAAGTGTATCATTGTTTCGTAATACATTAATGTAATTATTTCTTCATTGAAAATTAGAAAAGAATTAAAAATTTCTTAAAAAAATTATTTACATGAAAATAAGAATTATTAAAAATATATATCCACTATTTATCGTAATGGAAAAAAATAAGATATAATCAAACAAATAGAATAAAATTTTTTTACATTTCATTTTATAACATAATATAATTGTAAACATCATGTAAATATGGCGAAAATGACATATATATATGATATTTTAGAATAATTATAGAGGAGATATGACACTAAAATATAATTTATACATGTGTTTGGGTCATTTATTAGACTATATAATTTTATTTCTAACTTTTATTTCATGATTTATCCTTATTGAGATGGAATAAATTTAATAAGGGTACTATTCATAATGATCATAAATAAAAAATGAACTATTTAACAAAATTAGACAACCGGGTTAAAAATTTGTACAAAATCATTATCAATTAATTTCATAGAAGGGGCGGGATTCTATTTAAAATTAAACATAATAATTTGATGACTGTTTTCTTAGAAAAAATGGCCTTTTATGTGTAAACATACTAACATCCCAAATTAGTGTATTAAATAAATTCCAAATATTAGAATTTTATTTTTTAAATATAAATTAACTAAGGAGATTTTTAATACCAATCCAAAATAAAATATGTACAGTATAATTACATTAAAAAAATATCTTTTTCAATAAACGTTAATATTTTTAACCAATCTTTGAAAAATAAATTTTTTTTATGATATTCTAAATAATTCTTGCTAAGATATTATTCATAATATGATTTAAATAATTACGTTCATTTTATCAAATATTATTCCAAAATATTATAAAAATTTAATATTATTTTTTCACAAAATAATTAATAAAAACCATTTTGGATAAAATTATTTTTAATAAATAAAATGAATGTTAATAATAGTGTGATTATAATATAATAATTAGTCAAAATACATATATTTATTAGGAAATTTTTTTATATATTTTTATATGATAAGGTAGTTAATTATATTCATACCTTCTAATTCAATGTCCGTGTTATAATTATCACTTTTAAATAATAGTATTTTAATCCCTTAATGATCAGTGTCGCATGTCATGGATGCTGTAGAACCTAATTTTATTCATCAATAATATGAGTTTGTCACATTCTTTAGCACAATTAATAAAAAATTCCATAAAAATTTGTACCTAATCTTGTTAATAAACAGTTTAACATCTGAAAATAACATTTTTGAAATATAACATTGTAAGATAGTTAATAAAACTTCCTATTCAATAGAGTTAAAGGGAAATATGATGTTTACCTAGAATAACAAAAAACTAGGTCTCCAAAATGGAAATCATTTATGGGTACGGTCAATATTAACATGGAATAAAATTTTAATTTCCAAATAAATATGGATAGAAACATATACTATTGATTATAAAAAAGTGAATGATCATGAGAATGTTAATAACCACAAAAACATAAATCGAATAGATGGAAAATTGACATTCAATTTCATTTGAAATGGAGGAAATAAGATATCAAGTTTTATGATATTTTTCCTAGATTTGATGAATTCCATTTCTTTTTCTATTATTAATATAAGAAAACATTATTACTTTAAATGTTGGATTTAAAGCTTTAATAAATTTCCTCCACAATATGACCTTTTTTATCAAATCTATGTGTACTGAAGTTGAAATTTTTTTCTCCAAATTCAATAAAATAAACTTCTATATGTTTATATACTTCCATAAATGGATAAAAATATATTCCTCCTAGAATTTGAAATTAACCCTAACAAAAACATATATCTTAAGGTAAGATAATTCCCAAAATGAACAAACCTTTATACGAAGAGACAATACATCAATCATCAATATTTAATAGTAATACCAAAATTTTAGATGAAATGACTCTATAATTTACAATAAATAAAACTATTCAATATATAACAAACTATTATTGAATCCCAATGATTTTATTGATATTATTCCATAATGTTAAATCATTTTACTCCAAATAATATCAACAACCCTTTGAAATATCAAATTAAAAGTTTATGTGTCATGGTCATATAATCATCAATATTTTCTAATTAGTTCAACAAATTAAAATAATCATCCAAATTCATATAAATGGTTTTTTAATCCTTATTCATAAAATAAAATACCTTTGTGTGAACAAATATTTCAATATAACTTAATCATATATGGTTCCCAAAAAAGTTATCATATACCAAAATAAAATAAATATATTAATCACCATATGAATTTTCATTCTCATGCAGATATGTATAAAAGAAAAATTAACAACATTAACATAATATGATTTTTATGTTCATATAAATAACCTAAACTAACATGGACATCACAGTGGATAACAGTTATCATTGAACCCCATTTTATGCATTATTTTCTGGTTCAAGCCTTGTAAGATTTCGAGATGTGACATGATTTCCTCTTTTAATTTTTTAATATTAATATAATTGAAATAAATTTATGAAACATATAATTTAAATCCTCAAAAATATTTGTACATGTTACATAATTTGTTAATGAAAATTTTTTTACTGCAAATTTTCCAAAAAAATCAACTATTATCAACTCGAAATCCTCAAGACCATATTAACTCAATGGTTTTTTTATCCCTTTATCATATTTACTTAAATGTGAGTTTCTATAAATAATAACATTTTTATAAAATACATTTCAATGGTTAAAATTTATTCTAAAATATGAATCAAAATATATAAAACTAAATAGAATAGAGAATGTCTCATAATTCTCATAATATTTATATTTTAAAAGATTAACGGTAATAAAAACATCATTTATTCAAATCCATTACTAAACACTTGTCCATGTTTTTTTCTTTTTAAATTATATAAATTATATCATTATGATTCATTAATTTCAACTCAATCATGATTCAAACAAATATAATAATTAAATAATTCATTCCTGGAATCCAAACATCACAGTCTTTCATTTTTCTATTGATATCCCCTATATCATCTAAAATAATCTAAATATCTCAAGGAAATAAATTTCCAATTCTATTAGGGTATCTTTGATCCATAATGTTATATGTGAGGTGATATATATTAATAAAAGTAATTAAATACCACTGTCCATATAATTTTTTGATAAATCAATAGTTGTTGGATAAATCTAATTGGTTCCTATTGGTGATTCAGATGTTTAAAAATGATTGATAATAATTTGAGCAATAATTTTCTATAATAGTGATGATTAAATCTTTCGGAAGGGATGTAAATGTTTTGTGGGGTACTTTTTTAAAAATCTTGATAATGGGTCTTTAATATATAGAAAACAAGTTCATTAAAATAAGAAATGAGTTATTTCATGTAAAAATAGAAATGGTCTTCATAAAGAAAATTCGAAAATAATTTGACCTCTAAATCATAAAAATTAACATTAAAATCATCATTAAAGAACATATTAACCAAAAAGGTTATCAAATACCATTCCTCTTACATCCAAATTTTTTTTATTTTTATATTTCTTAAATAATCCTTCATGTTAAACCCAAGTGTAACATATACCACAACCCCTTAAAATGTCACCAAAAATCACATTAATCACTAAAAATAGCAACAAATAAAATCACAAAAGGTTGTATGATAATTTAAAAATGCGATCAAACATTAAATTAGTAACCAAATAGGTTATATATAACTATTAAAATAAATTCATATTTAAACATCCAAATCATGATATTTTCCAGAAACCTACGATAATATAATATTTAAGGACCTGAACGTAAATATGAAATAATCATTAATTTTTGATCTTGATTTTTTTTCATGTATTCTCAAATATATTTTTGGTTGAGTGTTTTATAGTGTCAGTTAAAAACCCTTATATAAGAACCAAATATATTATAATGTGGAAACATCTATTCAGTATCCATATTTCCCACGAAACAAAATATTTTAGATGCAATTTTTTTGTTCTTTTTATGAAAACATTTAATATTTTAAAATTGACCTCATCATTGTCTTAAATAAATCGTAAAACCACATGAAAAATAATTGAAAACATGGTATGTTAAAAAAAATATTTAAGGTACATAAAAATATTGATAAAAATTATTAGTGTAAAGACCCGCCAATTCTAAATATCATGAGAGTACAATGAGTCCTCACTAGGCTTTAAGCGACATCACCAAGATAACGAAGGCAGGAAATAAATGCCAAAGGGTATCCAATAAAAATCGGGGACGATTTAACCGTTAATAAACATACCTATAAACCTATCATACATAACTAAACATTCACTATATGATGTATGAACAAATAGAAGACAACACAACAACTACATGTATCTCAAAATCACATCGATGTAAGAAACAACAGAAGAATAACCATGTATCAAAATACACACCAGATAGATTAAAAAAGGCTCTCCAAAGAACTCAAGATTCAATACTCAACAATCTCTAAGATCCAAAATCTCTGAACAACCTAAACATCACTAGGGAGTGCTAAAAATGTGTGAAACATTAACTTTTCCCTATTCTAGGAAGATAACATCTACCAATTCAACAAAGTGAGAAAGTAGGGGTGAGTATAAAACTCAGTCGGTTTTCCCCAATGAATTTTCCTACTCACACCACTTGGATAAAAGAGTTAGAAATAACTATAGAAAATATTTTATATAAAAAAATTCTCAAAAATAGTTTATAACTAAATATAAACAACCTTCCAAAACCATTTATTACCAAAAGAATACAAGTGAAATTGAAACCAATTTTCCCAATAATATATTTTTTCAAAAAAATAACTAAAAAATATTTACAACCATTTCACAATATACCATAATCATCATAACCTAAAATTACTCAAACCCATGCTACCTACCATGCATTCCATATTATGACAGTTCCATACTCATAAGTGGTTTATTGTCGATCTACCATGTCTTTACAAGGTAATTGTTTTCAATGTTCCATTAACCCTTTGGCACCGAGAAAAATGTCATATTTCAACCAAGCCCCGTGTATAAAATTCCCATGTCCCATTAAACCATTTTCACAAAGAAAAAGTTTATATTTCAACCAATCCATGTATATGAAACATGAACACACACCACATATTCTCAATGATCATGCCAAAACATCCCTTTCAATAAAAAAACATTTTAATTGAAAACCATTTCCATCAAAACCATTAAAATGAAAAACCATTTCAATCCCATACCATTTCAATAAAACTCAATTTTTAGTGAAAAAAATTTCTATTGAAAATATATTACTCATCAACCATTTATAAATTCTAGAAAATCTATAATTTAAAATAATTATTTAAAATTCGTGTATCTAAACCCACTTTTGAACAACTATTTACCAAGATCAAGAAGTTTCACAGAAACCATGAATCATCACAAATGAATATTTTTCCATGAATTTCACAATCAACAAACCAATTTGAATCTAAGATATTAATTTCTTATAAGAGGAGATGAGAATTAAGCCACCTACCTCGATGGTCTTGATGAAACTTGGACAAAAGACAAAGAATACACAAGAAAGAGGAAAACATTCTCCAAGAACAGACATATTTCTCTTATACTAGAAAGGTCACGACTCAACATTGAATTATTTGGCATCCAAAAATGTAGATATACCCACTAAAGGTTCAGAACTGAGAAATAATGAAGGTCAAATAATTATATCTAAGATGATCTAAGAAAAAATGATAAATCAGGAAATAATGGTGACATACATCAAGAATCGGACATGAAATCACCAAGGGAGGGATATAGGTTGGATCAAAATCGTGTGGGGAGGGTAATCCATCCTTTTAGGGAGATTAATCTAGAAATAGGGGCGTTTTGAGGAAAATAATATAAAGAGAAAAAACAAGTAAGCTCTTAATGAATATGATCTAGATTTGACCACTACGCAAGGTTAGACCACACGGTTTGGGCCAATTGTGTTTTAATAAAGACATTGATGAATCAAATTAATTAAAATGAATAAAAATTGGGACAAAATGATTAAACACTTTAAGAGAATTAAAAAATTGACAAATTAAATAAGAAAGTTGCTAGCAAAAATTTATTCTTATTTTTAAGAATTAAAAATTCTATGGATTTAATGGAAACAATAAAAATTTATGCATATATGGTAAATTTCACAAGCATATGACGGCACATGAAATTTCAATGTATGAGGATAAATATAGATTCAACTTATCTTGAGTGAAGTGTGACACAAAATTTAAGATGATGTTGGTGGATATTGGTCCATGGATGGATTTATGAGGTTAAAAATTTTAATTGAAATAAACGTAAATTATAGGGAATTATTTTTCAGAGAAGAGATTTTTTGAAAATCAGTTTTAGATAGGTTCATGAATTTTATCTCACTTTGGATTATTTTGTGGATTATGATTTTAATATATGATTATTACGTGAGTGTGAAATAGTTATGTATTAGTGAGATGAATATAATATTTTCATATATTTTACACTAAAATTAAATATTTATAAACCCACTATAGTGATATTTTATGTTTGATTTTCAAATTTTTATGTTTTTGTAGTATATTGAACTTAATTGAAAAATAACCTTATTTTGGAATTAAATTATTTTTTTATTCTATATTATGTCCTTAAAATATCTACATAGAATTAAATTATTAAATTAATTTTTTTAGGATTCCACATAGCTGGGAATACACTTCATCTTTCTACAACCAATGATAAATCCATCTTTGGGAAACCCAAAACTAGATGAAAAGTTTTTTCAGGATAACTATTCATTGATCAAGACACATTTTATGATAAGATGATATTTCTACATGGTCCATTATAATAAATCTACAATATGAAATGGATATGGATAAATAATTACTAAAATCTATTTATTTATAAATAAATGAACTAATATTTCCATCTGAAGTTAATTATTGCTTGGAAATGTAGAGTGTTGGATTATTAAGAGTCCCCTATCGTGAATACATTTCCCAAAGTAAAACAGTCATATCTCCTCTATATGATGGAATATAAATCTGAAATTTTGTAGAGGAACATGAAAGAAATTAAGGAACAATATTCATGAATACTAGTTTTGATTATTCATCCACTATATGGGTCACCCAATCCATACATTTTGAGATAAACATTGAAGCAATAATTTTTCACCAATTTTTCCTATAAATGTTGTTCTCACCTCCCATTACAAACAATTTCCAATTTTAATGCGGGGGGGGGGGGGGGGGGTTGTGGATATTAGTTTATGGGATAGTTCTTAATATTGTCTCTATTTATTTTATTATATTTCTTCATCATTTGTGAATTTCTATTATTCTTCCATTTATTTTATTTTACACATTTCTCCCATTATGTTCCCTTCTATAATCTAATACAAATAGAGAAATAACATCAACAATTACTTTAGAGATGTAATGGTGCCTTGATTGAGTTATGTTGTGCTTCCTTTCTTATCTCTTTATTTAATTCTCTATTATTTGGTAACTGGAAAAATGATTATGGTTTGTGGTCACAATGTTTTCTAGATCATCTGAATTATTTTTCTCATTTACCACTTTTTTCTTCCCATAACTTTTTCTATTGTGCATATTTTAGAGCATGGGATAGATTGTGATCATCAACAATGAGGTATCTTATATTAATTAATGAACTTGAAAGAAAAATATACTTCATTTTATCCTTCTAACAACATTATGTTGTGAATTAAATTAACATATATTATATTTTCATTTTAAAAATTCCAAACCACCCCTCTATAGAGGAGTATGTTTTATATTTGTTAGTATAAAATAGTGTTAATATGAAGACAATGTGTGTGAGTATCCTCCTAGAGATATTGACCCTACTGTGTACTATATATTTCACTCTAAGTTAAATAAAATATTAAATGTCGTAAAATTTCTAAATCCTTATAGAGACCTATCCCCAGATAGCCTAAAGCCGGTTTCTGCTACAAAATACATTGGCATAATGACATGGAATCAGTCCATGAAGGGCCAATCAGTTTAGTTGTCTTGGTAAACCGTATTAATAAATGAGTATTTCATTACAAATGGATACACTAATTACAACATTTTATTCGTCTAAACAAATAAACTTCTTGAGGATAACTCTAATACATCTAGTATATTCCTTCATTTATTTCATAGAATACTTATTTAATTCTAGTGGAACTAAAAATAATAAGGGTGGGATCAAATTCTAAATAAGGGAAAAATTAGAGGAAGAAATAAAGAATTAATGGGAAGAGTCATTATGGAACAATATATAACTAAACACACATTTCATGTAATCAATAAACAGAATGAAAGTAAATATGTATTATGGCTAGGTAATAACTATAATCACATTCCATTAAAATAACATGATAAGGAAGAATTTATATAGAAATGTATGAATCTAAAACACATGACATTAATCAATGAACTGAAAAGAAATGAATCCATTGATATGTCGACAAAAAATGTCATGGATGAATAATAACTAAAACTACTATGAGAAAAAATGATTTTTTATGGATTTCATGTCTTAGGAATAAGAAAATATATTACCATCAAGACCTTTCACAAGAATGTTTAAAAATAAGGGTAAAAATCCATTTTTACAATTATTCATCTCATGATAACATGTCTATGCATCAAGGATCTATATAATGTTTGTGTTCCACCTATCATTACCAATCCAAAACATTCCTCATATTTAATAATAAAAATAAAAAATATTCCTTATCAAATAACTATATTGTAGGATAAATAAAGATCTATCAATAATTCCCTAAATAACACAATAGATAACAATATAAGAATTATATGTAAAATCATATATAGTTTAGAAAATAGTAATATCCATAAATAATGAAATGTATAATAAGGGGAAATTAAAAGTTTAATTATTATAGGAAATATAATACATAAAGGTGACTAAAAAATTAATTATGGAAGTGAATGTGAATAATATCCTAGGCCAAATAAATATCAAACCTCCCAAAGGAATAATAAGGATGGAATTGAAGCAACAAACCCAGGTTGAGTAAAATAGAGGGTTGCAGTATTTTTTGATACAAATGATTAACATTTAAAAATATTGTTGAGTTAAATATCCTTTTCATTTGAAAAACATTTTGAAATATAGTTCATTAAAAATAATCCTTTTAATCACGAAAAAAGTCTTCAATGAAATAATGGCAGATGAATTCATACATGTCATACGAGGTAAAAAGAATATTACTTTTGTATGGAAAAGGATAGAAATTTTATCATTAGTAAAAGGATAATATGATTATTTTTAAACATTGTTAAATGAAAAAATAGTAATTTATTTTTACCACATCAATTTAATAACCTTTTTGAAAAAGGTTTAATAAAAAATAGCTTTTAGAGTAAAATTGTTTCTCTGACTAAAGAGATATATAAAGATGAGTTCTCTAAAAAATAATTTTATAAAAACATATTTGTACCAAAGGGTTAAAAAGTTATACTAACTATTGAAATGGACATGAATAACCAAAAAAGAAATAAAGTGTTTGTTATAAAATTATTATATAATTTCCATGAATGGATATACCATTGAAAGATCATTACTATTAGTCTTCAGGAAAATAATTTTTAAACACTCTAAAGTGTACCATACCACTTTGAAACATTTTAAAATCATAATCTTCATGAAAGAATAATTTAATTTTAAAGTGATAAATACCATTAAAAAAATTAATTCATGATATAATACATTAAAATGTTTAGTAGGTACAACATACAAACAAAGTAAGCGGTGAATATGATATTTATCTCACAGATGTGAAATGTTAGATGAAAATCCTTACTAATGAAGTAATAAATGGATTGGAAAACCGAAAGAAAATAACTAATAAATAAAATATTTACATAAAATGAAGCTAATATAATTAATGAAATTATATATCAGTGTGGATGTATGTATTCCAAATATAAGATATTAGGTGTACAACTATTAAGTATGCCTCACATAATGAAAATGAGATAAGAATCCCTTTCCTTGGGTGTCCTTTTGGGTGAACATACATTAACATCCTGTATGATACACTTATAAAAACAATATACTATCTTTATAAACTTTTTTAATTTTTATAATTACTTTTATTTCACTTATTACCATGTTGTGTACAAATTCTTAAACAATTACGTTTACTTTTGGTTTTTTTGAAGAAATTTGGGTTATATGTCAAAATAAATTTCGTTTGTCAACTTAATCAAAATGTCATTATATAGAATCTGTAGAATGGTAACCATAAAATAATTATCATATTTTTAGATCAATTATACTTATAAAAACAATCATTAAATACGGTTATGGAATTTATAAGATGTTAAAATCATGTAGACGGTAGGTCGTATGTACACATGTGTTACATTCCCATTTTTAAATGATTTTTCCAGAATGAAGGTAAGTTACCCAAATCATCTATAATGATCATTATATAATTACAATAAAATTATTTAATAATATATATTTATATATATAATTTTTTAATGTAAACGGAATCACATCATGTCATCGAGAGGGTAGTCCACACATCTATGAATGACATTATTTCTTTTAATGTGTGTGGCGAGGTAATAAAAAAATGATATATATATATACCATGGAAGATAATTATGTCATGAATTTCATAATTTTTTTTCATGTCTCATATATTTAATTATATCCAACATTTATACATTACATGTATCATGTGAATGAATCACATCGCTTTGAGGGGGTGGTAGTCCACAATTCCTCAAATGATATTATCATATTAACGCAAATTGGAAGGTGCTAAATATATGTATTATAAAATGTTTAAATAAGTATAAATACATAATTAATATCATATATAACATATATAAACAATGTTCACATAATAATTTCCACCATGAGTGGTTGAAATAGAAGAATGAACCATCATCGGTTTGTGAGGGAGTAGTTCACCTTCCACAGAAACATTATGTTTGTTACCCATTAGATGGCGGTGTGTGTAAGTGTAGGTTAAAATATAAAAATAAAAAACATAATAGTATTTTTTTATACTATTTTGGTTATGAAATTATAGAACAAGGGAATTTTATGGGTGGTATAATTGAAATTAAACTAGGGAGATTTAGAAAATACTTTAACTATTAATTGGGTAACTTCTTTTGGTTTGAACAAAAAGGTTTCAATGATAGGTTTTTTTCCAAAAAGATGCTTCTATAATGGTTATAATAATTAGTGGATACTATCTGGGTAGGTATTGGCCTAACATAAAAGGGTTGAGATGTGTGAGGAATGGGTAGAGGTGGGGTATTTTTATAGGGTGGGAAAAGGACTCACTTGGTAATTTGGAAAAGAAGTTAGGTTTGAACATGTTATTACCAACTAAAAGATATACCATACCACCCAAACTAATTAATAGAAGGTTAATTGACGAAATAATTCATGTAAATGAGTTTTAACAAGTTTCAATGTCATTGGGTCCCTTAAACATAGGGTTTTATTTCATTTAATCTTAATTACTCCTTAATCACTGTAATTAATTTTAATCACCATCAATAATATTTTATTTCAAAAAATTAAGTTCATCTTATTATTCCAAAAATATTATAACGATTAAATTTTTATGTCATATTTTTAAAATTAAAATCATAGATGTGGTAAATTAGGATTTATGCTAATCTCACAGGCAGACAGATTATCCGTTTTTAGTAGAAAATGTTCAAAAGATTATGATTTTTTATATTCAATTTAAAAAGTTAAAATCATTATAATGAAGTAAATTTTATTAATATATGTATAATAGATCCAATGATTCAGTAAAAAAATTATAATATAATTTAACATTAATAATTTTTCAACCAAAAAAGGAAATTATTAACTAAAACACGATATTTTTCATTATTCACAAAAAAATGAAGTTTGTCAAAAAATAAAAAACATATTCACTATAATGTAATTTTGACATTGTGACATCATAAATAATGTTTATTTTATAAAATTTAAATAGTATCAGGGTAAAAATAATATTTCAAATGGGTTCTGCATTAAAAAGAGGTAAAATTACCTTTATAAAAATATAGGTTTTTAAGTGATATATTGTGTTTTCACTTATATTATGTTTACAAAATCCAACAGATAAATATAAAATATATTTCATTGAATATATAAAATACATATTCCGTTAAAATAATTAACTAATTTTAATAAATTATATTAATTAAGATAAAAAACTCTATGAGCATAAAAATGGATTTCTATAAAAATATTCTTTTAATATTCATTTTGTTATTATATTTATTTATAATTTTTTTGTAACCCTTGATTTATTTTTCTAAACTAGTTATTTTATTAATTTAGTTAATACTATTCATAACACATAGTTATATTTTATTATATTAAATAATAATGTTTTAATTACATATTGTTTCTCGGTAATACTCAACATTGCATATAGATCAATCCATCAAATAAGGTCTCTTTTTTGTGTAACAAAAGATATAGAGGAAGTTAATTATTTCATATGATGTATTGTAACTTAGTGTTTCATGAATATCAAGATAAGAATTTTTTTCTTTCATTTAAATATATATAATATATTTTAGATTTTAAATATATTTTAAATTATATGGATATTATATTACCTTACATGCTTGATGTCGTGTGTCATACACAATATCGAATAAAAGGGTTTTACTTTTTCTTTTTAGAGAGTAACATTCTCCCCACATTATATAAATTCCATCCTCACAATTTAAACTCAATATTGGTAATATATTGATTGATATTTATAAAATTTAAATCCCACAACATGAGATGGGATCATATGTAATCCTCTATAAAAGATAGAATTGAATGTACTAAGGTCACATGGAATACATTGTAACTCTGTCTCTATATAAGAGAACATTAGTGGAAATTAGAGATACATAATTAGAGGAAATGTGTAAATATTTACATTTAATGAATGATGTCATCAATAATAATCAGGTGATTGATCAATGGAACATTTTGGGCCACAAATCCATAAATTTGTAATGATTAAAAGGACCATCGGTTCAATAGAAATTAAGGTATTATGAATAAATTTTATTTTAATTTATTTTCTTATTATTTGGTGATTATATTACTAATCAATAATATAATGAAATATTATTAGCTAATAGGTTTTAATTTCATAAGAAAAATATTATCTTTTTTTGTGCTTCTCTCAAATTATAATTCATTCCTTTACCACAAGGAGTTAATTACCAATAATTAATTTTTTATGCCTAAACAACTAAAATAATATTTTAAATGATTTTCTGAGTGAAAAGTACAAATATTTCTGAATAACTATCTTCCAAACCAATTTTTATATTATATTAATTCATAATCCTCAAAATTGATACTACTGGTTCATCATTAACATTTATTTGTTTAATTTTTTTAACAAAAAACAATGAGAATTAACAAGGACATTTCATATGTTATTTGTTGTTGTGAAACCCATACTATACTTTGGTCATGGGTTCATGTCATGCAGCCTTACTGTATTTTATTGGTTGTCACCTGGAATATAGGTTGTCCTTCTGAAAAACCAAATTAATATAATTTTCAAATATAAATATGATGGAAATCCTTGAAATTTGGTTAATATATAAATAACATATTAACTACTTTTTCAATACAACATCAATACATAAATACCCCATCTATTTTATTTTTTAAATGGTCATTCCTTGGTCTATGGATTATCTATAATATCACTAGTTGGATTTCTAAATCATGTAACCTTATCATCAATCTAAAAGACATTAATTTTGACCAAGGTTACAAAATATATATTCAAATCCTTCATAATGGTCTGTAAAAAAAGTGGATTATCCTATGAATTTCCCTCGAGAGTGTCAAACCAGGTGCACTATAAGGAACTTTTCCATGTACCGGGTTAACCCAAGTCAACCTCAGAACACCTTGTTGGAGTTATTACTCTTAAGAATGTCAGTTCTAGAACCACATCCACTTGTAGTATCCATGCCAAGATGCATTTCTATGAAGACCCACATAAAATATATTTAACCAAAATTATAGGGTTTTCATCTATACTTATTGAAATTCTACATCTATATTATGTTCTATAAACAAGGTTTTCCTAAATCCTATGGCAACATTTGCTACTAAACATACGCTAATACCAACTATAGCGACCCATTTCTCGATATCTTTGAGATAATATCTACTACTAAATACATTGGCATGATTACACACAATCAAGCCCTGAAATATTTTTTAGTTTCGTATTCGTAGTAAATAGATAAATAAATAGAAATTACATTACAAATGGTTACAATAATTATAACATTTTTCTCTTCTAATCAAATAAAAAGATTGAGGATAACTCTAATAAATCATTAATATTTGTACATTTCTTTCATAGTACGCTCCATGGATTCCAGGGGAAGGAAACATAATAATCATGAGATTAGATTTTTATAATTGAAAAAATATAGCAGATGTAATAATGAATAAATGAGAATAGTTTTTATATAAGGTCCCACCCTTAAAAATTACATAATATTGAATTATGTTGATAATTCACCTTGAGTATATTTTCATGATTAGATCATTAGAGAATTTGGTCATAACATAAGCATAACAACTTGAATATTACATGTAGACACTTCTACTCAACATCCATTTATTCATAAAATAAAAAATCATTGAAAAAAGTGTCATGTCTAGATCCATGTTTTATACAACATGAATTTTCCTTGATCACATCCTGATCCTATTTTACTTTATGTCCTATGATAAACAATTAAAAAACTTGTGATGAGCATAATAATCTCTGTATGGGATACACAAAGAAGGAAAACTGTTATTTTTTCAAAACAAAAAGTAAACCATAAATACTTAATATTAAGTAGTACTTTTAACATTTATAAAGCCGTAAATACTCTTCCCTGAATAAAAAGGTCATTGCTTACACTTTTTTAAACCACAATATTACCATAAAACCCTAATAAACAACACATAACATATAAAGGTAACTTGGGACATAAACATACTTAAATGGAATTATCATACAGTCCACATCCACACATTTCACTAAATAGAATAGCCATATGTCTTACTTCCATACCCAATGAATTTGAGGTTATAATGTAACCACCCATCCTACTTTATCATGACACCACCCATCATTTGGTTTATCACATAACAACCCGTCAAATTTCTAAATTCCATTATAAAATCATAACACATAAAATATTGAAAATATAAATATTTCACTAATAAAATGTCTTTTGCAATAATTTCAAGATATTGAAATGATAAATCGATTTCAAAAACCAATTTAAATACCAAAATACCCAAAAATAGAATAAGGGGTTTCTTTTTCATTTTATAAACAAAAAGGATTATAGAGGAAGCCAACTAACGATTACGGCGACAAAGAGGTCATTGTCAACGCAAACGTTAAAAAAATTCCATTTGTCATTTATTAAAACACTTCATAGACAAAATATTACCTTTGAATGAAATTAAAATTCAGTGGGTTTTGTTATATATAGAATAATATAATGTCATGTATAAATCAATGTATGACTCAATAAAAAGAGATTGAGACGAAGTCCCTTACATCATGTATAACATGACCCATTCATTCTTTAATTTATTGAATAATAACATTAATTTAATTTAAAATTTCTTAATAACCTTATTCAATTTAATTATTTTCTTTATGTTTGTTATTAATTTTTTGTAACAATTAGGTAATTATTTGAGTTTATATCGAACATTTTGTCGATGTTCAGAACTTGAGTTAAAAATGAACTTTTTATAATTATATACTATCAATATGGTCGAAATTATATAATATCCAGAATGATATTCATGATTTAGATATCATACATATTATATATTTCCAGTATATTTTTTTTATAATATTATATAACATTTGGAGATAAGAAATGAAATGCACCGTTCAGGGAGACGGTAAGCCATATGTATGCATGTACACTAATTTCATTTCTATTTTATATTTTAATGGAATTAAAAGATAATTATATATAGTTATATTATAATTACACTATAATATCATATATAATTTCATTAAATCCATCATTTATATGTCACACGTATGGAATGAACGAGTCATATAACATTGAGGGGGCGGTAGTCTGCACTTCCTCAAATGAAATAATCACGTTTACCCATAATGGAAACCATAGAGGAATGATATAATTGAAAAATACAGAAGCATAGAGACATTATAAATATAATATATATCACATATAAATAATTTTCCATCATAATGGACTCTATGAGAGGCGGTAGGAGATATTCGAATAATCATTGTTTCATCAGGCAGTAGTTTGTTGTCTAGAGAAACAGTCTGGTCTTCACCCATTAGATGTAGGTTTGTGGATGATTAGTACAAATAATTCTCATACAAACAACCTAGTATTTTAATGATATTGTTTTATCGATAAAATAATGGAATAAATATAGTTTATGGGGCATGAGAAGGAAAATAAAACAAAATAACTTAAACGAAGATTCTACCTTTTAATCGGGTAACTCCCTTTGGTTTGAACCATAAGGATTTCTTAAAGATTATTATGCCTAAATTAAGTCTTTTAGGGGGAATATAGGGATGTAGGTATATTATTTTGGTAGAGTTTGGATGATCCAACGATCTTGAGAGGTGTGTGTAATGGGTTAGAGGTGATGTCTTTTTATTAGGGGGAGGAGGGGCTCTTTAGGAATGTTTGAAACTATTATTTTATAATATAATTATATTCGGTTTATAAAGGTCCAAAACACTTTTAAGTCAAACATACGATGACTCATGTTTGAAATAATATTATCCAATAATAAATTTATAGGTTTTGGATATTGTTTTAATTTTTAAAATCTTGTTTATTTAAATCATTCATTAATGAGGTAAACACTGCATCATTATTGTGTCCTAAATAATTTTATTTATTTGATATCTAAAAATAATAAAAAAATTAACTTATGTAGGAAATCATTTTATATTTTTAATTAATACTTATTTTTGAAGAGATAAATTATAAAACCCCATGTAAAAATTGATTTATTAATGATATATGTTAATGTTATTTTTGTCTTTACCTACAATTAATTGATATAAAGTGTCATTATAACTCTTAAGTGCTTCAATGGGGTTCCAAAATATACCCAATGATTTCCATGGTTGGATATATATCAAAAAATTGGATTAATACACATGTTAGAGTAAATTAATATAATTATAATATTATTTTTATCTTAAATTACCCCATTTACCATTAACTACGGTAAATAAATGCCAAAAGTTACAATTCACCAAAAATTATTTTCATCTTATTGAACTAAATTTTACTTATTAATAACAACCATGTGTGTCAGATTTTTGAAATTAAATTCACATAAAAGGTAAAATTTTATTTAAATGAAAAAGATGGTTTTTTAACTACTACTTAGTGTTTTCACTATTCATCAAAAATTGAAGGTTTTCAGAAAATACCAAAAAATTCATCCTAAGCTATGTTTGATATTCATAATTTTAAAATTTTGTATATTATATGAAATTTAAAACATAGAAGTTTCAATAAATAATTAAAAACTAATTTCTATTGTCAAAACCGAAAGTGTGTTTTTAACAAATAATAACTATCAAAAGATTGATACTTGTTTATATCCAATTTCAAAGTGAAATTACTTCACATGACCAAAATATGATTAAATGCTACTGATATAATCTAATTACACTTTAAAATTAATTAAATAGATAATGTAACCATATAAATAAATTAGATTAAAAGGCAGTTTTGAATTAAAATACAATATTTTTAACTATTCATTTAAAAAGTGAACATTATCAAGAAATTACCAAACTTTAATACATTTTTTTGATATAATAATTCTAAAGAAGAATTTTATTTTGTAAAATAGATCATATAAAATTTAACAAAGCTATATTTAATGAGGGTTCACCATCAAATTGTAGTAAATCAATCTTTTATATAATATTATACTATTTATGTTAAAAATTAGATTCATTCACATTTTTATCCTCTAAAATTTATTGGATAAATGTAAAAAAAACATTTAACAAACATGTATAATTATATTGTAGTTAGTTCTATTCATTCCCGCCAATACAATGACTTGACATTAATGAACATTTAAGATAATATTATATTATTATTATTCAGTATAACTTAATGTTGTGTGCAACGTAAGATTTCAAAAAACCCTGTTGTTCTGTATTAGGTACATAACCGAACACAACATCCCTTTAAAATGTAAATAAATATTTTAAAAAAAATATTTCTAAATATGAAAATATCTTATTGTTTATTTACTTGGGATGTTACATCCTCCCCCTTTTGGAATTTCATCCTCACAATTTTATTCAGTTAACAAATATATTGGGGGTATTTATTCCTGATAGTATTTTCAGATTCAAATGTTGACTCTTAAACCATAGGGTTTTTCCACAAAAATTTTACTTAATAAATTACCATATTGTGCAACAATTTCTCTCCAAGAACAGGAATATGGACTAACTGTTCGTCAGAAGAGAGATTATCATCTAAATGAACTAGCTTTGGGCTCAAAACATGAGATGGTTCTGACATATACTTCTTTAAGATTGAAACATGAAAAACATTGTGTACCAAGGATAAACATGGAGGTAAATCCTATCTATAGGTAACTGATCAAAAATTATCTAGAATTTTGTAATATCTAATGAACCCTTGACTCATATATCCCTTCTTACAAAAACACATCAAACATTTCTATGGAGAAACATTGAGAAATACTTGATCACCTACCTCAAATGAAAGATCCTTTCTTCGGTTATTTTAATAACTTTTATGCCTGCTCTGAGCTGTTCTCATGCGCTTCTGAATCAACTGATCCTTTTCTACCATCTCATCCACCAATTCTGGTCTCATCCGCTTCCTTTCACCTACATTATCCCAAAAAGCTAAAGTTTGACATCACTTCCCATATAATTCCTCAAACGGATCCACTTTTATACATGAATGAAAACTATTATTATAATAAAATTCAACCAAAGAACGATGTTGGTCCCAACTTCCCTGGTAATACATTGAACAATCACGTGACATATCTTCCAATGTCTAAATTGTTCATTATGAATTCCCATCTGTTTGTTGATGAAAAGTTGTAATTATATTTAATTTAGTACCAAACAACTTCAGAAGGTCTTTCCAAAAGTTAGATGTAAACATGGGATAACGATCAGATACAATGGAGAAGGGAACTCCATTTTACTTCACTATCTCCTTAACATACAAATGAGAGTATTGATCTTGAGATAATGTATCTCAAATAAGAATGAAATTAAAATATTCAGTCAATATTTTAACACTATCCCAGATTTCATTGTTACCTCATGATGTCTATGGCAATACCACAACGAAGTCCATGGATATATTTTTACATTTCTACACAGGCACTGGAAAAGACTGAAGCATCTCTTTTGGTAACTATCGCTCTACATTAACCTGCTGAAAAGTCAAACATTTCACAGTGATGTCCACTATAACTCTTTCCCTTCCATCCCACCATTAATACTCTCTATGATCTTTGTATATCATCGTAATGCTTGGATGAACTGAAAAAGAGAACTACGAGCATCACATAACAACTCATTCTCCAACTATGAATCACAATGCCCATATAATATCTTCCAAAACCTCAATACACAATAATTATCAATGATAAAATTAGGAAACTTTCCCTTTTGAACTAACTCTACCATTTTCTGTAACTCAATGTCTTCATCTTTCTGTGATTTCTTTATTCTGTATGATAGAGATGATTTCACTGACACCTGAAACAAAAAAGAGGAATTTCCTGCACCAAAATATCTATTGCAAAGTTCATCAAATCAAAAAACAAAGGATCTCGTTCCAAACGTAACAAGGTTATTGTAGCATTATCCTTTAGACTCAATTCATCACCACTTTATTTTTTTCATGTATGGTAATGGATCGTGGAATCATAATCCTTGACTAATTCTGACCATCTCATCAGTCTCAAGTTCAATTCCTTCTGAGTGAATATATACTTCATAATTTTTTGGTCAATATATATTTCACATTTTCTCTATAAAAATGATTCATCCAAAATATTAATGAATAAAAAAACAAAAACAGATAATTCCAAATCGTGTGTAGGGTAATTTAACTCATGAAGTTTCAACTGACTTGAAGCATAAGCAATTACCTGATCATTCTGCATTTGGACACAACCATGTCCTTCAACGAAGAATCACTATAGATATCAAACACACAATCTATGGAAGGAAATCCCAAAACTGGAGCATTCACCTATTTTCTTTTCATTTCTTGAAAACAATCATCTCATTCTTTTGTCCATATGAACTTAACACCTTTTCGAGTTAACTTAGACATTGAACTGGATAATCGTGAAATATTCTCAACAAACATCCTGTATTAACCTGTTAAACCAAGAAAAATACAGATCTCGGTTATATTTTTGTGTCTAGGCCATTTTTCAATGACTCTTGTATTAGCAGGATCAATAGTTATGCCATTTTTTAAAACAATGTGACCAAGGAATGAAATTTATTCTAACCAAAACTCACATTTTCTAAATTTCCCAAACTGTTTCTCTTATTTTAATGTTTGTAATACAACCCTTAAAAGTATTTAATTTTCCTATTTACATTCATAATATACGAAAATATTATTTATAAAATAACCCCCATTTATGACATAAGTCATCTAAGCCATCACTACAACAAACTATTAATTTTTGTTTCTGACCATCATAGGATGTTGGTTTGGAAGGTCATTTTGCTCTATATGCCTTCCTAGAAAAGCATCTCTTTTTCTTCTAAGAAAAACCATTCTGAAAATAGAAATATCTTAGGTGAAGCAGTATGGTAATCAATAAATGCTATATCATATCAACCATACCATAAAAAAATTTTACAATATCTAAACTACTAAAGTTTTCTAAACCGACCTCTGATACCAACTATTAGTACCCATAATTAAACATTACATAATTTTGAATTATGTTAATTATTCATAGTGAGTATATTTTCAGGTTTAGATATTTATAGAAGTAGTTCATAACATAAGCATAACAAATCGAATATTACATGTAGACACTTCTACTCAGTATCCATTTTTTTCATAAAATAAAATATATTTGACAAACAAGAGTAATGTTTTGTTCCATGTTTTAGATAGCATGTCTTTTCCATGATCCCATCCTTGACCCTATTCCACTTTATGTACGGTGAATAAATTACCAAAACAAGGAATGAGAATAAAAAGCTCAGTAAGGGATATGCAAAGAAAGAAAACTCTTAGTTTTTTAAAACAACAAGTAAACCATGAATACTTTATCATAAGTAATAATTTTCCCCTTTATGATGTAGTAAATAATATTCACTAAATAAAAGATCATTTCATACCTTTTTTTAATCCAAAGGATTACTATAAAACCCATAACAAAACACATAACATATAACTCTATGTTAAGAAATAAACATACTAAAATGGACTAACTCTACGGTCGGCTTCCACACATATCACTAAATGGAATATCCATACTACTGACTTCCATACCCAATTAATTGGAGGTTATAATGTAACCAACCATATTAGTTTATCATGTCACCACCCGTCATTTGGTTTATCATATAACCACCCATCAAATGTCCAAGTACCATTATAAAATCATAACACATAAAATATTGAAAATATAAATATTTCACTAATGACATTTCATTTGAAATAATTTCAAGATATTGAAATGATAAATTAATTTCAAAAACCATTTCAATACCAAAATACCCATTAATAGAATAAGTGATTTATTTTTCTTTTTATGAACATTAATGATTATAGAGGAATCCAACTAACGATTACGGTGGCGGAGAGGTTGTTGTCACCGTAGACGTTAAAAACTATACTTTTTTAATTTAGTAAAACACTCTGTAAAAAAATATTACCTATGAATGAAATTAAAATTAAAAGGGTTTTATTATATACCATATAAAATAATTTCATGTAGAAATCAAAGAATACCTCAATGAAATTAGATTGAGACGAATTCCTTTACCTCATGTCCAACTTTACCCGTTCGTTCTTTAATTTCCTAAATAATAAAATGAAGTTAATTTTTACTTTTTAAGTAACTTTTTAATGTTTATTATACCTTTTATATTAATTATTAACTTTCTATATCAATTACTTAATTATTTGATTTCGTAGTAGACATTTTGTAGATGTTCGGAACTAGAGGTAAAAATGAACTTGTTATAATTATAAATTTACAATGTTGTTGAAATTCCATTATCTCTAGATTGATATGGATGATTTAGATATCATATATATATATATCATATATATATATATATATATAATATATATGTATTTATAACAGTATATAACATTTGGAGGTAATAATTGAAAGGAAACGTTCATTGAGATGGTATGTCGTACGTACGCATGAACACTACTATCATATCTAGTTTTTATTTTAATGGAATGAAAACTTAATTATACATAGGTATATTATAATTCCAGTATAATATCATATATAATTTCATTAACTCCATAATTTATTAGTCCAACATATGGCATGAACACGTCATATCACTTTGAGGGGGAAGTGGTCCGCACTTCCTCAAATAAATTATCGTCTTTACCAATAATGGAAACCATAAAATTATGACATAAATGAAAAATACCGAATAATAGAGGAAATTTAAATATAATATATATCACATATAAATAAAATTCCATAATAAATTCTACCATGGTAGGTGGTAGGAGATAATCGAACAATCATCGTTTTTTGAGGAAGTAGTTCTCCGTCCACAAAAATAGCATGTTCTTCACCCATTTGACAGAGGTGTGTTTATGTGTATTTCAATTCCATTTCATAAAAACAACCTAATATATTTATGATAAAATTTTGGCTATTAATTAAAGGAATAAAAATATTTTAAGGGGTCGGAGAAGGAAAATAAAACAAAAGAACTTAAGAGATGATTTCAAACTTAAAACGGCTAACTCCCTTAGGGTTGAATCAAAAGGATTTCTTGAAATGCCTTCTGCCTAAGGTATGAATTATAGGTGGAAGAGAGTGATGAAGGGAAATTATTTAGGTAGATTTCAGATGAGCCAAGGGTATTGAGAGGTTTGAGTAATGGGTTAGAGGTGATGGATTTTTATAAGGGGGGGAGGGGATCTTTATAAATGGTTGAAACTATTAATTTATTAAATAATAATCTTCGATTTGTAAATGTCCAAAACTAATTAAAGTCAAATATAAGATAAGTCACGATCAAAATAGAATCATTAAATAAAAATTGGGTAGGTTTTGGATATTGTTTTAAATTTTATAATCGCATTTATTTAAATCATCTATTAATGAGGTAAACACTACATCAGTATTGAGTCATAAATAATTTTATTTATTTGATATCTACAAAATAATAAAAAAAATACCATGATGTATAAATTCTTCTTAGATTTCTAATTAATATTTATAATTTAAGTGATAACTTATATATCCCAAGGTAAAAAATGATTTACTAAATAATATATGTTTACGTTATTTTTGTCTTTACATTAAATTAATTAATATAAAGTGTCATTATCACTCATAATTGGCTGCATGAGGTCCCTAAACCGACCCAAGGATGCCCCTGGTCATAAATGTATCATCCAAGAGGATTAGGACAAATTTTAGGAAAAATTAATATTATTATAATTTTATTTTTACCTTGAACTACCCAATTTATCTTTAACTACGGTAAATAAAAGTCAAAAGATACTATTCACCAAAAATTATTTTCATATTATTGAAATACATTTAAATTACTAATAACAACCATTTATGTCAGATTTTCAAATTTGAATTCACATAAGTGGTAAAATTTCATTTAAATTACAATGTTGGTTTTTTAACTACTACTCAGAGTTTTCACTATTCATCAAAAAATGAAGGTTTTTAGAAAAATAGTAAAAATTCATGCTATGTTATTTTTGATTCTCCAAATTCAAAAATTTTGTATATTATACCAAATTAAAAACATAGAAGTTTCATTAATTATTTAAAAATTAATCACCGTTGTCAAAACAAAAAGAGTTTTTTTAATAATAATTACTATCAAAAGATTGAAAATTGTTTATTTCAATTTTAAATAAAATTACTACCAATGAAAAAAATTGGATTAAATGGTAAAAATATAATCTAATTAAAATTTAAAACCAATTAAAAATATAATATATCCATATAAATAAATTATTTTAAAAGGCAGTTTTAATTTAAATTACAATGTTTTTCACCATTCATTAAAAAATGAACATTTTCAAAAAAAATACCAAAATTTCATCCAAAGTAAATATTAATATCTTTGATTTAATAAATTATTTTATTTTTTCAAATAGAACATATAAAAGTGACCAATACTAGATTCAAATAGGTTTCTCCATCAAAAGGTGGTAAATCATCCTTTTAAAAAATATTAGAGTATTTGAGCTTAAAATTAGATTCATTCACATTTTAAGCCCGTAACTTTTATTGGATAAATGTAAAAAATCATTTAACAAACATGTATAATCATATTTTAGTTAGATATATTAATTCCTTCTAATAGAATGAATATTCATTAACCACTATTTAAAATAATATTATATTATTATTTTTTAGGAAAACTCACCATTGTGTGCAACGTAAGATATCAAAGAAACCAATTGTTCCATATCGGGTACGCTGTCGAACATAACATCCATTTTAAATTGAAATTAATATTGAAATCACAAATATTAATAAATATTCAAATGTATTATTCTTTATTTACATGAGATGCTACACTTTATGGAAAGGTAAATAACTAAACAAACATTAAATGTAATCAATAAAATGAATGAAAGTATATGAGAAATAATTCAAGGTAATAACTAGAAACATAGTACATTCAAATTACTAGACGTGGAAAAATAATTATTGTAAGGTGTAACCTAAAACACAGGACATTAACTAATTAACTGAAAATAAATTGTTTCCACAAATATGTCAATGCAAAACCGCATGGATGAATAATAATTGAAACTGTTATAAGGGAAATTGATTTCTTTATGGACGCCATGTATCAGACACATCAAAACCTATTACTGTCAAGAAATTTTACAAGAAGGTTTAAAACAATGGGTAGAAATCCATTTTCTTAATTATTTTTCTCTTGAGAACCTGTCAATTAATAGTAGAGATATATAAATTTCGAGCTCCATGAATCATTTCCAGTCCAAATAATTCCTCATATTGAATAGTCAAAATAACTAATATGACTTATAAAATGACCATATTGGATGTGAAATATATATATATATATATATATATATATATGTCAAACATTCCATAATTAATAAAAAATCCTACAATATATTCACCTTATGTAAAATGGTATACGGTTTAAGAAATATTAATATCCATGAAAAAATTAAAATAGATAATAGGTGGAAATTCAATGTTCAATGATCATAGGAAATTGAATACCTCAAGGTGAATAAAAAATAAACAATATAAGTGAATTTGAATATTATAATTGGAAAAATTAATTGAAAACCACTATAAGGAAGAATAAAGTAGGTATCAATGAAACAAACACAACTCGAGTGAAATTGGTTATTGTTGTCATTTAAAAAATAAAAGAATAAAATTTAAATATATTTTGAAGGAAAATAAGAATTTCTTCTGAAAAAAAATTGAAAATATTTTTATATTCAAATTTTTTTTTTAAAAATGAAATATTTTCTTCGATGAAATTATGGAGGAATAATCTGTACATGTAATACAAGGTAAAAAGAATATTTCTTTTTGGTTGACAAAATGTTAAAAAATTCATCATTATAAAAGTGACAATAATATTTCTTTGAAGCATTGGTAAATGAAAAAAATTGTAAAAATGTATTCAAAAATTAGTTTAATAATTTTTTGAAAACCTTTTACTAAAATAATTTTTTTATAATAAAATAGGTTCTCTGACTTAGGTGATATATTTATTCAGGTTTTTTAAAAAAAATCACATTTTGGTAACAAAGAGTGGAAAATGGTACTAACACTTGAAATGTTTTGGAATAACCAGATAAGAATTAAAGTGTTTTTTGGAAAATGGTTATACAATTTCAGAAATATAAATTATATTAGAATATCATTAGGATTAGTCTTGTGTAAAATAATCTCTAAACATTCTAAAGAATCACATACCAATTTAAATCATTTTAAAATAATAATCCTCATAAAAGAAAGATATTAAATGAACGTATTAAATACCACGAAGGAAAAGGAATTAATGATATAATATATCAAAATGTTTAGTATGAACAAATAAAAGAATTATGCTAGGAATATGACATTTATCTCACATGATGTAAAATGTTAGATTGAAATAATTAACAATGTAGTAAAAATGGATTTTAAAATTGAAAGGTAATAATTCTTAAATAAAACATTTATATAGCATGAATATAATATAATTCCTGAAAGTATATTTAAATGAGGTATTAATTACCACTCATATAATAAATTATGTGTACACCTATTATTTATGCCTCACATAATGAAAGTGAGACAAGAATCCATTACTTTGTGCTTTCTTTCTGGTGAACGTCTTTTAAAATCCAATATAATAATTTTTTTAAAATTTATACATTACCCATGTACTTTTTTCTTGTTTATAATTAATTTTATTTAACTTATTATCATTTTTTGTATGACTACTTAAACAATTATGTTTATGTCGGGTGTTTTTGACCAAATTTGGTTTTTTTGTCAAAAAAACTATTATTGGTCAAAAATGGTCAAAGGGGTTATTATACAACAACTATAGAATTATAACCATGATGTAATTATCTTATTTTTATATAAATTATAATTTTTAAATAAATCATTAAATATGGTTATGAAAATAAAAATAGGTTAAAATCATTGAAACGGTATGTCGTACGTACGCATGAGTAACATTCCCATTTTTAAATGATCGTCGCAGAAAGTAGGTATGTAACTCATATCATTCGAAAATGATAATTATATATTAAATATTATATTATTTAATAATATATAAATATATATAGATATATGTGATTTAAACGAAATCACATCATGTCGAGGAGGTGGTATTCCACACGTCCACGAATAACATTATCTCTTTTAAAGTGTGTGAAGGGGTAAAAATGAAAATGATATATATATCTATCTATATGGATATATTTACAGATAGGTGATTTTTTTATTGATTTAATAAATTTTTTCTCATATTTTTAATTATAATGATCATTTATACATTCCATATATCATGTGAATGAATCAAATCGCATTGAGGGGGTAGTAGTCCACACTTCCTCAAATGATGTCATCATATTAACTAAAACTGGGAAGTAATAAATTTATGAATTTTAAAAGGATTAAATAATTATAATTTCATTATAAATATCATATATAAAATATATATACAAATTTTAAATTATAATGGCCAGTATGTGAGGAGGTAATTGAAGAATGGGCAATCATCATTTCATGAGGTAGTAGTTCGAAATTAGAAGAAACATTACGTTCGTTACCAATTAGATAGTGGTTTGTGCAAGTGTTGGTTAAAATCTCAGAAAAACCACATCCCAGTATATTGATGATATTTTTTTGTTATAAAATAATAGAAAAAATGAGATTTTATGGGTTTTAGAATGGAAATGAAATTAGAAATTGAGAAAAGAAATTACCTTTTAATTGGGTAACTTCTTTTGGTATACATGAAATGGATTTTTTGGAAGGGTTTATGCCAAAATGGATTATTTTAGGTCTGGTATAGGATTTATGGGAGAATATTTGGGTAGGTCATGGCCTAACATATGAGGTCTTAGTGCTGTGAGAAATGTGTAGTGTTACTGTCCATTTATAAGGAAGAGAAAGGACTAATATGCTATTTATGAAATGAAGATAGGTTTACACATGTTATTACCAAAAAAAAGTAACAAAGAACCACCAAGAATAGAGTAATTTAAGGTTAATGGAAGAAATATTTACATCCGGTGAGTTTTCAACATGTGGTTAGGTCTTTTTGTCCCTTAAACATAAGGTTTTTGTATATTTTTTAGCCAAATTACACATTAATTATTGTAATTAATTTTAATCACTTTTACTAATCATTATCGTTAAAAATTTAAATTCAATTTATTAAGACAAAAATAGTATATTGAATACCATGGTGTATTTATGATTTTAAAAATGTATATCATAGAAGTTGAAAAACTAGGATTGATGCTAATCTCGCAGACAGACCGATTATCTGGTTTTAATAGAAAAATGTTCAAATGTTTTTTATCATTTTATATTCAATTGAAAATGTTAAAATGATTATAATGACATATAATTTATTAATAAATTTATAGTTTAACCAATTTGACATTAAAAAAAATTTATAATATTATTTATCATTTATAAATATTTATGAAAAGTCATTTTTTACAAAAACAAAGTATTTTTCACTATTTTCTAAAAATGACGTTTCTTAGAAAAATCCCAAAACAAATTCGTCCTCTTATAATTTTTACAATATTATTTAAAATATAAATATTTTTTTATCAAATTTAATTGATTATAGTTTTAAAACTAATATTTATAATGGGATCACTATTAAAAGGCGTTAAAATTTCCTTTATAAAAATATAAGGTTTTATGTGAATTATTGGTTATTCTCTTATATTATTCTTAACAAATATAATGGATGAATTTAAAAAATAGTTTATTGAATATATAATATATATATTCCATTAAAATAATGAACTAATTGTAATTACTTGTATTTATTACTGTAAAACATCTTTGTGATCATAAAAAAATAGTTTTCTATAGAAATATTCTTTTAATATTAAATTGGTTTTTATAAAAAAACTATACCTTTTATTAACCCATAATTTATTTTTATAAACCATATATTTTCATAATTTATATAATATTAGTCATAAAGGCTAGTTTATATGTGTCAAAAACATGCTCTGGTTTCCATCGAAGCTAGCTCCCAACCGAGCCTATGGCAATGCCTGAAGGGTGTTCCCTATCCCCATGGGCTAGAACAAGTGCCTGGGTATCATTATAAATGGTTTTATAATGGCTTACTTGAGTTAGGATATATCAAACAACCAATAATGACGAATAAACCCAATATAAAAACATATTCCGCTCAAGACATAATGAAAATTCAGAACTGAATACAAGGTTTTAAACAAGACAGAAGGGTTCCAAAAGAACAAAAATTAGCAGTGAACACTACCCAAGGACCACCATATGGTAATAGGTTATCACCCACCAGTTATCTCCACAACACCACACCATGGATGAAACTAACAACCCGAACCTCCATCTTCAAAAGACTTTATCATTCATATGTTAAACATAATCCATTCTACATACACCTAAAGTTGTAAGTAAAATGTGATCCTAAGCCCAATAAAATACCACTAAAATAGATTCCATGTGATAAACATCATAAAATAAAAATATTTACTGTTTTTATAACAAGAAATGGTAGCAATGATTTCTAATGAATTTGGACTTTAAATTGAAACAATTTTCATGGTTTAACATTAATGAATGAAAAAATTTAAACAAAACATATAGGAAAATGCATTTTTCTGCTAAACACACCATAGTACAAAGGGAAATTACGTGTAATAAATGGGTAATAAACATTGGAATACCACTAGAAACAAGTTACTTGTGAGCCCTAGGTACCTTGTATCTCTGTGTAAAAGTTACCATATCAATATCGGTTCTCATACACGAGCCACTAGAAGGGAAAATACCCGTAACATAATGGTCCCCAATCATCACCCTTAGAGTTTTGCTATTTATTTCAATGGTATACTTGCTAAGTGAAACAGGGACAAAACCACTCTGAATCAATGGTGTACTACTACATCTCCACCCACCAAGATACCTGAGTTTATATCTTTGTTCTCAAACAAGATCCACATGATATCAAATCCAATTTTCACATAAAACAACAGTTATTTTAATAAATTCTCAAAAAATTATCTAAATATTCTTTTCACCATTTCTATAATTCAATAATGCCTTTAGAATTTTCATAACACAATTTCATGAAGTACAACTATTATTTTCACATAAAATACATAAAAAAATCTTTTGAAACCTAATACATTCTAGAATCAGACCAGAAAATAATTGGAATCCCTAAAAAACTAATAATATCATTTCATGAACCATAAAATAAACCCAATTGATACAGCATGGAGCACACACAAAAAAACACTAACTGTTTCACAAAAAATACCACTTTAAAATCAAGAACCTAACTAATGATAAAAAAAAGATTTTCACTCTATATAAAATGGAAGAGGAATATGTAAAAAATGTAAATAAATAAATACCAACTCATTAAGGGATCCTTACAAGTGGAATCATCATCCATATAAGTTAAAAACCTACAATCCTTGTGACAAACAACAGACACACAACCACTCCACCACACAGGAGTGAAAAAAAACCTCAAACCACAATATTTGACAAAGAAACTCAATATCAAATGATAGGTATGAAATCATATTTACTATACATTTTCAACTTCATGAAGGAGGGGAGAAAACCTAAGGAAATGGAAGGAACATGAGATGAATTCACTTACTTGGGAAACTTTGAAGATGTCACCCGTATACACCAATAATTGAATATTTGAGCATCAAATATTGAAAGGGAGGTTTAAATAAGGATGAGGAGGTAAAGGGGAAATGAAATAGAGAAAAAGAGTAAAAAATTAATGATTTATGAAAGAAACAAATTACCTTTTCAAATCTAGAAAAGTTTAGAGACCTTGGGGAAATTCACCCATATCCATGATGAAGATGAGCTCAATGAAGAAAAATTGAACCTGGTGTGTGACTATTTATTATCGGCTCGAGTGAGAGGTGGAATGACTGAAAAATGATAAAAAATAATGGGATATAAAAGAAATAAATTATTTTTAGAAATCTGGAAATGGGATCACAAGTTGGCCAAATGCCTGAATAAATCACCCAAATACATCATGATTATGTGGTCCTATGGGGTCCAAATGGATATGGTGGTAGAAATAGGCCAGGGGAGGACATTTTGGAAGTGTAATGGGTGACATTTTGAAAAATTATAGAGATATAAAAGAAAATAATTTTTTTTAATCTGGAAATGGGCTCGCAGTTTAGCCAAAATCATGATGAAACCACCCTTTTCTCCAAAAATGCCTAAAAACCCCCAAAAGAAAGAAAGAATAGAAAGTATATGACAAATAATTTTAAAATATGACACGTATGTGACAATTATCCCCAACCAAAAAACATTACACCCTCAAAAAGATAGTTTGAAGATTGATCAAATTAGTGAAACAAAAACTGCTCTTTGACTCATTAATTCCACTCCCATGTGTCATTCTAATTTGTCACGTGATACTAGAATAATCTAACCACAGAAATCTTATTCCTTTAAATAAAATTCTATTGAGAATCCATAATATGCCCTGGTCATTTAACCATAGATAGATTTGTTTCCAACTCCCACTCTTTCGAAATCAAAACCTGGGAGGGGTCCAGATAAAATTTATTTAGCTGGGAGATGTGAAGAAATCTTATATTGATGTCAGCTAAGAGGATAAATATACCCAGTATTCCACCTTACCAATCCTATCAATGACATCAAAAGTTTCCACATACCTGGGTGTTAGCTTCCCTTGTATACTAATATAGTGATGACCCAAGCAAGGTGCCACTTTTATAAATACCCGGTCAGCCATAGAAAAAACCAACACTAGACTCCTATGATTGGAATAATACATCTAATTACATTGGTCCATCATAAACCATAGATTAATCAACTAAACCTTGTAAAAACTCTCTTGATCAAATCTAAAACCCATCAGTGAGGTCTCACCCACCACCACCCCACACAAATCAGATCGAAAAGGATGAACATAATGTAACTCAAATAGCGCCCTCATGACTCTGGATTAGAATATATTATTGTAGGAAAACTCTACCAATCCCATATAGAAATCCCACGGACCACTGAAATATAACACACCTTCCAAAAACATATCTTTTAGAATTTAATTTTCTCACTCTATCTGTCCATCTCTTTGAGGGTGGTATTCCATACTTAACATAATCTACAACTCCAATGCATTATAAAGGCCACTCCAAAACTGAGAAGTAAAATTTGGGTCCTTATATGAAACATTGGCTTATGGAACACCATGTAACCTGAAAACATCTTGAACATACAACCGACCTAATTCCTCCAATTTGGTAGAATCAATTATTGGAATGAAATGGGCTGATTTGGTCAAACAATCATGACCTGACTTGATAGCATTCTTTCCCCATGGTGTATGAGGAAACCAACTATTAAATCCATGCCAACCTTATCTCACTTCCACGTAGGAATGGTTAATGGATGATGAAAACTAGAGGGACTTTGATGATCTTCATTCACCTACTAACAAATATAACATCTCAATATGATGTTAGCTATGTCATGTCTCATTCCTAGCCACCAGGACTGGTAACAAACATCATTATATGTCTTTTTTGCACGAGGATAGAAAATCTGCTAAGACTTGTGTGTATCCTCCATCACCACATTCCAAAGAGATAAAGGAAACACTATGCAGACCTTGAAGCACAGGATACCCTTTGGGGATGAAGACTAATCATAAGAAGTCTCCGACTATAAAGAAACTGCCTCAACCACTAACATAGCTCATCACTAGGATGGTCCCACTAAATCGGCTCCATAAGAGAAGGGGTTAACTGAACAGTCTTAATAAACACACCACCAGTGTTCTCCATGGTCTCCACACGAATTTGAGCAAAGATCCCCACCAGAGTCCACTCATCACTAGACATCCTAAAATCCTGCACTTGTACTATTCTACCCAATGTATCAGCCACCAAGTTACCCTTCTCTGGGGTGTAGATGAATCAAAGTGAATCCCCTAAAAGTACTCAATCTGACACCTCTTCCTTATGTTAAGGTCCTCATTCCAGAAGATATTGGCTAAGATCATGTGATCAGAATAGACTATAATCTTCTCCCAAAAGAGGTAGTGACACCATGCATTCCAATAATAAATCAAAACTACAAGATCTACATCATGGGTTGGGTAATTATATTTGTGTGGTCAGATTTGGCGGGAGACATACGCCACCACGTGATCATACTACATAAGCACGCAACTATGACCCATACCTGAAGTGTCAAAATACACCACATATTAATTTTTAGATTCTGGATAGGTCAAAATAGGGGGTGGTAGTCTACCACCAATTTAGATCCTTGATGAATTCATATTATTTTGGGCCCCAAGAATACATCACCCACTTCTGGGTGAGAGCGATAATGGGTGAAACAAGCCAAGAGAAACCTTGAACAACCCGCCTTTAGTATCCTACCAAGCGGATTAAACTATTGATTAAAAACATGTTATTCAGCTGGTCTCATGCCATCACTTAACTAATCATCTTGAGATCCATTGAAACTTACTACTTCGAGATCACATTCCCTAGAAACATCACCTCCCTGATCCAAAAGGTGAACTTAACTATATTTTCATTAAGTAAGTTATCCCACAAAGTTCCCAATGACATTAATAAATGATTCTCATGATCCTCCTCAGATCCAGAGTAAACCAAAATTCCAATAATGAATACCGTAAAAAAAAGTATCGAGATACTCGTGGAACACCCTATTCACGAGTTTCATAAAACTGTTTAAGAATTGGCCAATTCAATGGGAAAAACCTTGTACTCATTGTGGTCATACCTACTTTAGAATTCTTTCCTCGGAATATATGCCTCTTAAATCCTAAGATAGTGGCTAACTGAACATAAATATATTTTATAAAACAACTTTTCCCCATTCAACTGATCAAAATAGTCATCTATTTGGGGAAAAGATATTTTTTCACGATGATTATTTTCATCATCTTTCGGTAATCATTACACAACCAGATGGATCCATTATCCTTCATCACAAATAGGATAGGAGAAGCCCAAAAATATATGCTTGGGTGAATGAATCCTTTTGATTTTAAATCAAACAGTTGTATCATTAATTACCTCATCTGGGTGAGGGATATATGATATGAGGGAAGATATATAGGCTATGTTTCAGACACCAAATCTATCGAGAACTCCACATCCTGCTCTAGGGGAATGTCGGAAAATCATTTAGAAATACCTCTAGGAACTAATACACTACATGGGGTAACCCACCATCATGAAAAAATACATCATCATATAGCACGAGTGTTGCAAACTAAATGATAATATTTACCATCTTTGAGAGTGGAGTTCCTGCATCCACGTCCAAGGATCCCATTCCCCATGAAAATCCTATAGGATTCCATCAGGTGTCATGAAACTCACCTTTCACCTAAAACAATATATGTGTGCCTAAAAGTGCACTAATGCAGAGGATTGTGTAAAAAATAACCAAATCCATTACCAAAAGATCCCAGTCCATATCTACCCCAAACATAGTATGTTCACACAATGATCACCTGAGACCCTACTCATTCTTCTTACCCAAGGACGTCACTAACTCCATTACAATGGATATGAACTCAGTTCAATAATTCTGAAAACTCCAAAAATGGACAGAGATAAATGAAACCAAATAAGCAGTATCAAAAATAGGAGAATGTATAGATGATGAAATCAAGATGGTACCTCGACCTATTAATGTACCAGCATATGATCCCTCATGTTTCTGCTTCACTGCATGAACATGCCTACTCTATTCCTAAGAATAGTCACTCACATGTGGCTCTATAAAAAAGTATATCTTCCTGGAAGATGATTTGCCCCTACCTATATGGCCACCAAACCGATATCCTATTGTCCAAGATCGCTATGACTGAGATGGCACTGCCCTAGAATCCACTGATCCTTCCCCACATTGCAGTGGACGTGCCATCCTGCAAAAATGTTGTAAGATTGCCATCCCACCAAACAGATAGTTGGACATCGAAGGATATGTTCACTCGGGTTGAGTGTGCCCAATCCTCCCACACCTATGTCACACAATAGACATTGCCTCAGAAAAAATTGAAGGAAAATGCCTGGAAACTTGACATGAACTACCACCTCCCTTCTTCCCCTACTCATATCACTTCATTTTCTCGTCAAAGGAAATACCACATCACATCACTAACAATAATAAAGAGAAACTAGAACTCCCCTTACTATCAATATCTAAGATAAAATCTTGATAATCCACGTAGACGTAAGTATTAAAAATGAACAAGAAGACCTGGAAATAGATCATTGGCTACAAACCCATCTCGAGCTTCTGAGCCTTCATCTTCTCATTGGAGTCCATTTCTAGAGCATACAAGAATACCTAAGCAAAATGGTTGGCCTTCAAAATCACTGAATTATTCCCCTGAACAACCACCATAAAATCCCAGGATCATGCATATTCCATGACTTCTAGGCATTACTAGTAATTAATGGTATCATTGATTTCCTTCTAGATCATTTGGTCATGTTTCCTTACTTGATGAACTGATTACTGACACCGTGGTTTTGGGACCGTCTAACAAAAAATAGGCACACTTCACCCTGAACTCCATATGCATTTCAAGATACTCGTACATGTGCTCGATCATCTCGATCCACTCCTCTTCTTCTCGGGGATTCGTGCGACCTCAGAAATTAGGATGCTTGCTCATTAGGAACTCATGAGATATGCCCTATATAGGACCAGGCTTCTCTTCCCAAAATGGAGAAGGAGTAGGAGATATTCCCTTTCCAAGGTCTTGGACATCCTTGACCGCAACTTATACCATACATTGATCAATTTTTGAGGGAGAACTCTCTCCAGTGTCCTCCCATGGGTGCATTGGAACTTTCCAGGGAGGCATGTTACTACACAAGGAAAAAGTCCAGAAATAAATCATCATAACAAAAATTTAGAAAAATTTCAGTAATTACATCAAATATATATAATTCTAACAAATCAAAATAATGAAATAAACAACCAATTCACTCCCACCAGATGTCTACCTGTAGTCAGCAGCCCACATGTCCCACCTAGAAGAGATGTCATACAAATAACCCCAACATCCCACGGAGACTCAAGGATTTTCATGAGAGGTACCGGTTATAAACCCTAAAAATAAATAAAACCCTAATTACTGACAGTCCTAGATCATTTATAACCAGACTCACTCCAAAATAACAATGTGACCCAAAAATATAAACCTCCTTTGATACCATTTTTTCATGAACCATGTCTAGTCACCATCAAAACTGACACCCGACCTAGCCCATGGAAAGGGCTAAAGTGCATTCCCTAATCCCACAGATAGGTTCAACTATCAAAATATCATAAAAAATAGTTTGGGAATGATTTACCTGAGATAGGATATAGAAAACAAAAGGTAAGGAAGAATAAACCAAATCTAAATATTCCTACCAAAAAAGCCTTACTTAAAATTAAAAATTCTATACAAGGTTATAAAAAAGAAAAAAGGGTTCCAGAACTAAAACAATTATTATAAAAAAACATCCCTTGGACCACCACATGACAAGGGGTCATCACTCACATGGTGTCTCCACAACACCGCACCATAAAAGCAACGATCATCCCGAACATCTATCTCCAAAGCCTTGCCCTTACCTATGTCAAACATAATAAAGTTTACATACACCCAAAGGTGTAATTATGGTGTTATCCTAATACTAATTGGATACTACCCAAACGGATTCCATATGATAAACATCATATGATAAAAATAATTCTAGTTATAATAACAAGAAATGGTAGAAATGATTTCTAAATAATGTTACATTTAAATAAAAATAGTTTTCAATGGGTAACATTAAAGAATGTACACATTTAAATGAAACATGAAATATAATTAATTTTTCATCAAACCATACCATAGTAGAAAGGAAAATACAATGTAGTCAACTTGCACTAAACACGAGAACAACCCTAGGCACTAGTAAGTTGTCATCCCCAGGAACCTTATTTCACAATATGAAAGTAACCATATCATCATCTGTTATCCCAAATTAGCCACTAGTTGGGAACATAACCATAATCTTTTGGTACCCAATTTTCACCATTATAGTTTTCTTATTGTTTCCAATGACAAAATATCTCTTTTAAATAGGGATAAAACCACTCCGGATCACTAGAGTACTAGTACAAAACTGTCAACCTAGATACCCAAGATTCCCACTATGTGCTCAAACGAGTTCCACCAGGTATCAAATTCCATTTTCATAGAAAACACCAGTTCTGATCATAAAAACTCAAAATAGTATCTATACATTCTTTTCACCATTTTTTTAATTCAATAAACCCTTTATAATTTTCATAAAACAATTTCAAAAAGTAAAACCATTCTTTTCACCTAAAATAGATTTAAAACCCTGATTTTGAAACAAAAATCATACCAAAATCACAGTAGACCCAAATTTAAATTCTCAAAAACCATTTAACAAGATCATTTTATAGAACATAAAACAAAAACAATTTATACAACATGGAACACACATGAAAACACTCATTTTTTTGCAAAAAATCCAACTTTAAAATCAACCACATAACCAATGCTACCAAAAACGTTTTTCAGAAAAAAAATATGGAGGTGTAATATGATGAAAATATAAATCAAGATATTATTACTCATTAAGGGGTGATTACACATGTATTCAATAACCATATATGTCAAAAACCTAAAATCCGTGTGTGAAACTTCAACTACACCACTGTTTCACCACAAGGGAGTGAAAAAAAATTAAAACAACAATATTGGACCAAAAATATAAAATACAAATGGTAGTTATGAAACCCTAATTTTGTTAAAATTTGAACATCAAGAAGGAGGGTAGAAACTATATAGAAATGGAAGGAACAAGAGAGGACGTCCATTACATGACATATGTTGAAGAAATAGACCCAAATACACCAATTGTTGAATCTCAATGCAACCAAAATTAAATGGGTGGTTCAAATAAAGATGAGGAGGACTAGTGTGGAGTGAAATGGGGGAAAAGAGAAAAAATAATGATGTATGAAAGAAACAAATTCCCTTTTCAAATCTAGATGATTTGAGAAACCTTGAAGCAATTCGTCTAATCCATTAAGGAGATGAGATCCAAAAAGGGAAAATGAAACATGGGGATGTGCCTAGGGTTTTTTCTCTTGAGTGAGAGGTGGAGTGACTAAAAAAAGTTGAAAACTGAATTATATATAAATGAAATAAATTATTTCTTTATATCATGAAATGGGCTCATAGGTTTCCCCAAGGCATGAATAAATCACAAAACTCCACCATTATTATGAGTTCCAAAGAGGTCAAAATTGATATGGTGTATTGAATATGTAAGGGTAGGCCACGTGGGAAGTGAAATGTGTGAAAAATGTTGAAAAATGAAAGAGTTATAAAAGAATCTAATTTGGTATTCTAATCTGGAAATGGGATCATGGTTTGGCCCAAATCATGAAGAAACCACCCTTTTGTCTAATAAATCTTGGGAAACCCCGGCAAAAAAATAATAATTGAAATTACATGAAAAATAACATTAAAATAAATCATGTATGTGAAATTTATACCAACCTTAAATTCATTCCTCCCTCAAAAAGTCATCTTAAAGCCTGATCATATAAGAGAAACTAAAACTGCTCTTCGTCCCAAAAATTTCACTCCCATGTGTGACACTCATCAGTCTCATGTAAATAGAGGACTCAGAAAAGAGGAATAGTCTTCCCTCAAATCAATTTTCCTTGGGATTCTAATTTACACACTGGTTTCTAAACCATAAGAAGATCTTGTTCCCAATCAATCACTTCCCAAATCAAATTATTGGATAAGTCCATATTGTATTTCTTTAGCTCGAACACATGAAACATATCATTGATCTATGTCAACTGAGAGGGAAAAGATAACTAGTATGCCACATTACCAATCGTATCAATGAATTCAAATGGTCCCCCATACCTCAGTGTTAACTTCACTTTCTTAACTAGACAGTGATTACCCATTCGAGGTGCCCCATTCAAGAATATCCAGTAACCTAGGGAAAACTACAATGCTCGACATCTCTGATTAGAATAAGTCTTATGTCTACTCTAGGATGTCATAAATCATTTTTTAATCAACCGGACCTTATTTGATATCTCTTGCATAATACTCGGACCCAATAGCCATTTATGGCCCACCACTACCCAACATCATGGAGATTAACATCGTCGACCATAAAGCACCTCTAACAGTGCCATATTTATTGAGGATTGGTAGCTATTATTTTAAGAAAACTATACCAATCCCAAAGGGAACTCTCATGAAACACTAAAATACCACACACATTCCTGAACCACGTCTTCTCAAATGTGATTAGCCTTCTCCATATGACCATCCATTTGAGGGTGGTATGCAATACTCAACTTAATCTAGGACCGAAATTCCGTTTGAAGGCCACTACAAAACTAAGAGGTAAGTGATGGTCCCTATTTGAAATGATGGTTGATGGAACATCATGGAGGATCACAAGTCATTTACCATACAACCGGACCAAATACTCCACATTGGATGAATCAATGATCAGAATAAAATGCGCTGATTTGGTCAGATGATCAATCACCACTCAGATATCATTCTTTTCCCAAAGGTGTATGAGGCAAGCCAACTATGAAATCCATGGAAACATTGTACCACTTACAGGTAGGAATGGGAAATAGATGAAGTCAAAAAGAGGGCCTTTGATGATTTTAATTCACCTGCTAACAAGTATACCATCTCGATATGAAGTCATCTATGTCATGTCTCATGCCTGGACTGTAGAACTGGCAACAAACATCATAACACATCTTCGTGGCGGTACTAGGCTGGATACCCTGAGAGGGGGGGTGAATCAGGGTATGACTAATTAAAAATTAATGCCCGTTCTGATCTTGTTTCGCTGTTAAGCAAAACACTCTTCTCTCTTTTCCCTGCTGCACGATATAAACAGAAAGTAAAGCAAGCACAGGACACAACAATTTTACTTGGTTCACCGCTAAGGGCTACGTCCAAGGAGCATACGCCGACAGGTTGCCGGTCGTACCAAATTCCACAAATCTTCACTAGCTGTGGATTATAAGGTTTGGGCTAGATCACTTCTATGCCCAGGCTCACTGCCTTTACAATGTTTAGGGTCAGCTCACTGCTTTCCCAAGGGTCACTCCCTGTTTCTCTCTCTCTGGATCACTGCCGGTGGAGAGGATCACCTTCTTCCTCTTCCTGAGCTCACTGCTCTTGGATGGAATCCACTCACAGTTTATAGACCTGTAGGTCTCTTCATTTTCATGAAAGAATGCATCTTCTCTTGTATGTAGATGCTCTGTTGAAGTTTAACTTTCACCCGTTGATGAATATCTCTTTGCACCGAAGGTATCGGGCAAACTTCCAGCTTCCACGCAGCCCGGAAAACACTGCTGGAACAAACCTTACTTGGCGCGCAAGTCAACCTCGGCGCGCAAGTATCGGCGCGCAAGTCACAACGGGCGCGCAAGTCCTCCTCTGACACTTGCGCGACACAAGTTTCCTCAACTCCAAACTTGCGCGACTCTCTTCCCTTTACGCCCAAACCACTATTGGCACGCAACTGCAAACCGGCGCGCAACTTCTAACACCGGCGCACAACTTCAACCACTGGCGCGCAAGTCCCACCTGCGCGACCACACACACCACTTGCGCGACCACCACACCTGCGCGACGGGAGCTCTCGTCTTGAACTCCGGTGAGAAATGAGGAGGGGTGGTCCGGTATTTATAGGCAATCATACCACCCTGCGCGACGGCGCGCAAGTCACCTGCGCGACCCAATCATGGCGCGCAAGTCTTCTCTCATTTAGAAACTTGCGCGACCAACTCCCAAACTTGCACGATCCTATTTCCTTAGCCATATTTTGATCTTATGATCTTGAAAAACATGTGGCGCGCAAGTTTCCTGTACACCATGTTCGCGGCGCGCAAGTCCCTTTGCCAAAAACACTTTTCTTCATTTGCCGATTTTCTGGCCCAAAAATTTGGCAAACACTGGAAAACGACGCCACCTTGTATCTGTTATTTTGTACCGCCTCCAGATCATCCATTCCTTTTATCGACGTTCTTGAATCAAACATGGATCGTTGAACTCAGCTCTTGAACTCGACATTCAACCATGAAATCCTCTTTGTCAACAATCACAACTCAGATGTCCACTTTGTCAACAAACACAATCACCTCAAAAAGGCTTCAATGATACCTTGAGGGATTTTTGCCCAACAATCTCCCCCTTTGGGTTTGTTGACAACTCTTCCAAACAAAGATACGTCATTGATTCTTCAACCTCCATTCACCTCATTGCGATTCTGATAGCGACCAAGGATTTACTCAACACATACTCTAAGCCCACATGAGAAATGCTCGGCGTGAGAAACAAGAGTAAATGAAAAGTTCATCAATGAATCACTTTGTCTCTGACATCCACTGTTGACACCAAACACTGTCCAACACCACTCTTCTGCTTTTATCACGATCCTCAGCTGTCGTGATATCTATTCTTTGATCGATCACTTCTAGCATCGTCAGATTTCATACACTCCCCCTTTCTGCTCACAGCTTCAACACCTCTTTAGCCATATTTCCTGTGTTGTCCAAGCTAAGCTCTGGCTAAGCACGTTCAACTAGCTTCAACTCCCCCTATCTGGCTGCTCCACCTGTCAGCGTCTCCCCATATCATTCATGATTTATCAAATCTCCACAGTGTCTCCCCCTTTGTCAACGAACCCAAAGGTCACGCCTTTGTAGTCTGTAACATAGTAGAGAACACATTAGCACAGGAGGGAAAACACAGCATACCTCGGGGAGAGGGGGTGGTCCCGCGTCCACACTATTTCAAGTGCGGGGAATCGACTGAACTCCTAGAGCTAGTCGATGCCTCTCAAAAGCTTCCTTGGGTAAGGCCTTTGTCAGAATGTCTGCAACCTGTAGCTCTGTAGGCACATACTCCAACTTCACGATGCCCTGCTCAACCTTCTCCTTGATGAAATGATACTTGATCTCAATGTGCTTTGTCCTGGAATGATGGACAGGATTTTTGCTAAGATTTATAGCACTTGAGTTGTCACACTGGATTTCGATTGGAGACTTCACTTCAACTCCCATATCTTCAAGCTGCTGCTTCATCCACAATAACTGTGTGCATGCTTGAGTGGCCGCTATATACTCAGCTTCTGCGGTGCTCAATGAAATGCAATCTTGTTTCTTGCTTAGCCAAGAAATACACAATCCACCAAGATAGAATGCACCACCTGATGTTATTTTTCTATCATCTGCTGAACCGGCCCAGTCTGCATCAGTATATCCCAATAACTCCGTCTGAGATTTGTCATTGTATGTCAAGCCGAAGTCCACTGTGCCCTTGATATACCGAAGTATTCTTTTCACTGCAAGCATGTGACTTTCCTTGGGATTACTCTGATATCTCACTGCTTGGCATGTGGCGAAAACAATATCAGGCCTTGTTGCGGTTAAGTACAACAGACTTCCAATGATTTGCCTGTATTCTGTTATATTAACTGCCTTGCCATCCTCATCTTTTGATAATTTCATCCTGGTAGCAACCGGAGTCTTCATTTCCTTGGAATTATCCATTCCAAACCTTCTTAGAACTTCCTTGGCATATTTGGATTGAGAAATGAAAGTTCCATTCCTTCCTTGTGTCACCTTTGCCCATTTATAGCTCGTGGTGAGATAGGTCCACATACATCAGCATGCACCAATTCGAGCACTCTAGTTGATTTCTGTTCCTTTGGCCTGTATGTCTTTCTGATGATTTTCCCTTGTTGACAAGCATCACACGTATGAGTGCGATCACGTGATAGTTTGGGAAGGTCTCTAGCAGCATCACATTTAACGAGATCCTCCATAGATGGTTGGCATAGATGACCAATTCGCTTATGCCACAGCTGGTTTTCTTCCTCTCTGGATAAAAGACAAGTATCTTCTTCCCCACTTACAAGATAGAGATTTCCCTTTGACCTTTTTCCCTGCAGAACAGCTGCTCCATATTTTCCTTTCACAACACACATCTTCTTGGTAAATTGGATAGAGTTCCCAGAGTCACATAGTTGACTGACACTGAGTAGATTATGACTGAGACCCTCTACTACCAAGACATCAGCACGTCTCATTTCTTTGCCCCCAAACTTGGCTTTCCCTGAGCCAACAATCTTTAGGCCTTCATCATTTCCAAATTTGACAACTCCTTCTTTGTCATATTTGATGCCTATAACAAGATCCTTATTACCCGTCATGTGGGATGTGCAACCACTATCAAGGATCCAAACACCAGATCGATCTGATGCTTTAAGGGCAATCTCCGCCACCACAGCCTTCTCATTTTTCTTCTTCTTGGTCCATACTTTTTCTTTCACACTCGGCATGGATTGAGGCTTCTGTTCTTTCTCAGAGTATGATGGACCACCCTCATCTTGCAGAGCTGCAAATCTGTTCTGAACTTTTAACTCACTTGTTGGTTTATTGATCTGCTGCTTGCGAACATTTTGATTATTCTTTGACACATTTCTCTGAATGATTGATGTGCAATACCTAGCCATGTGTCCAAATCCTCCGCACCAAAAACAGTGTCCTTCAAAAGGTGTTCTGGAAAACCGTTCTCTGTTTGGCTGCCGTCTCTGCTCATGTTCCCTTCTGTATCTCTTGGCTATGGAACACACAAACTGTGAATGTCCCATTTTCCCACAGCAATAACACCTGATATAGGATGCATTCCCTCATGATATTTCAGCACTGTGATTTCCCCTTTGGGATCTCTGAATATTCTGATTCTGTTTTGTTCCCAAATCAACCTTCACTTTCGGGATGAGTGCTTGCGGTCTGACTGCAATTGTCGCCACTTTTTGTTCTTTACTAAGCCCAGAAACGACCTAAACATCTGAGCTCAATTGCTGTTTCTTTCCTACTGAACTTCTAGGCTCCGCTTTCATCTTCTCTGTCTTCTGAATAGCCTGCTTTTCAGATATCACATTGGGGGTCAAGAGTTTATCTTGATCCTTGAGTTTTTGTCGCAGACTGACCACTTCTTCTTCAAGCTCTTTGATACATCTAACCTGCTCCTTTCCTGTGTTTGTCAGACAATCAATTTCCTTCTTTTGTTCCTCAATATTAAGCTTATACTCAACAATATTTTCTGAGCTCTCTGGTGTTGAGGATTTTAGTCTTTAAATTTCTTCTAACAGCTCAGACTTTTCTTCATCCTGTTGTTGCATGTAGAGTTTGGCATCACGAACCACTTTATTGGCTTTCTTCGTTTTGGCTCTCCAAACATCTATCTCCTCAAGAGCTTCTTCCAATTCGGCTTCCATATCAATTCTCCCTTCAATTTCTTCTTCTTCTTTAGCATCAGCTTCTTCTCCTTTTTGAGAACTACCAGCAATTTCCACCAAGGCATTTACCCCACGATCTCTGCAATTCTCAGACTCATCTGAACTTTCAAATTCTTGTGAAAGAAGATTCTTTTTCTTGAAGAAATTTCTCTTGAATTGTTTCTTCCCTTTCACAAAAGCTGAAGCCTTCTTTTTGGGAATTTCAACGTCATCATCATCATCATCATCTTGAAACTTCTTGGGGCATCTTGCCGCAATATGACCAACCTTTCCACATCTAAAGCATGCTAGTGGAAGTTTACCTTTAAACTTTCCTCTTCCTCTTTGTAGATTCGAGGAAAGGAATGACATCACTTCATCTGTCTCTTCTTCTTCATTAGAATCTTCAATGGTGAGCTTCTTCATGGCCTTAAATGCCACCTCTTTAGACTTCCCCTTTTCCACAGCCCCATTATCATCGTTCCTCATTTCATATGCAACCAAGGTACTGTGCAAATTGTCCAATGTCAGCTCTTTTGGATCTTTATCTTCTAGTACTGAAACTTTCGGATTGAACCGAGGTGGAAGTTTCCTTAAGATGCGCTTTACAATCTTTATGTCTTCGATGACTTCTCCAAGACCTCGCATATCTTCCACAACAATGTTTACCCTGTCAATGAATGCATCAACAGACTCATTCGGGTTCATTTTCAGATCTTCATATTTGTTCCACAACACCTGCAGCTTTGCCTCTATGACTTTTGTGTCCCCTTCATATATATTCAAAAGCTTTTCCCACATGGAATGTGACGTTTTGCATGAAATCACTTTTGTGTAGATGGGATTGGAAAGGGCTCCCCCTAAGGCATTGATTGCTTTGGAGTCAGCATCCAACTCTCTATGCTCAGCTTCTGATAAAGCACCACTGTTAATATCAGCTATGATACCATGCATAGCTGCTGAAAACACATCCATTCCCAAGGATCGGAAATAGTGTTGCATCCGATTCTTCCATATCTGAAAATTATATCCGTCGAAGATCGGAATCCCTTTATGATTGGTTACCTCCATTGAGAGAAGAACAACTTTTCAACCTTTCCCTCTGATACCACTTGTTAGGTCCACTAGGCTGGATACCCTGAGAGGGGGGGTGAATCAGGGTATGACTAATTAAAAATTAATGCCCGTTCTGATCTTGTTTCGCTGTTAAGCAAAACACTCTTCTCTATTTTCCCTGCTGCACGATATAAACAGAAAGTAAAGCAAGCACAGGACACAGCAATTTTACTTGGTTCACCGCTAAGGGCTACGTCCAAGGAGCATACGCCGACAGGTTGCCGGTCGTACCAAATTCCACTAATCTTCACTAGCTGTGGATTACAAGGTTTGGGGTAGATCACTTCTATGCCCAGGCTCACTGCCTTTACAATGTTTAGGGTCAGCTCACTGCTTTCCCAAGGGTCACACCCTGTTTCTCTCTCTCTGGCTCACTGCCGGTGGAGAGGATCACCTTCTTCCTCTTCCTGAGCTCGCTGCTCTTGGATGGAATCCACTCACAGTTTATAGACCTGTAGGTCTCTTCATTTTCATGAAAGAATGCATCTTCTCTTGTATGTAGATGCTCTGTTGAAGTTTAACTTTCACCCGTTGATGAATATCTCTTTGCACCGAAGGTATCGGGCAAACTTCCAGCTTCCACGCAGCCCGGAAAACACTGCTGGAACAAACCTTACTTGGCGCGCAAGTCAACCTCGGCGCGCAATTATCGGCGCGCAAGTCACAACGGGCGCGCAAGTCCTCCTCTGACACTTGCGCGACACAAGATTCCTCAACTCCAAACTTGCGCGACTCTCTTCCCTTTACGCACAAACCACTATTGGCACGCAACTGCAAACCGGCGCGCAACTTCTAACACCGGCGCACAACTTCAACCACTGGCGCGCAAGTCCCACCTGCGCGACCACACACACCACTTGCGCGACCACCACACCTGCGCGACGGGAGCTCTCCTCTTGAACTCCGGTGAGAAATGAGGAGGGGTGGTCCGGTATTTATAGGCAATCTTACCACCCTGCGCGACGGCGCGCAAGTCACCTGCGCGACCCAATCATGGCGCGCAAGTCTTCTCTCATTTAGACACTTGCGCGACCAACTCCCAAACTTGCGCGATCCTATTTCCTTAGCCATATTTTGATCTTCTGATCTTGAAAAACATGTGGCGCGAAAGTTTCCTGTACACCATGTTCGCGGCACGCAAGTCCCTTTGCCAAAAACACTTTTCTTCATTTGCCGATTTTCAGGCCCAAAAATTTGGCAAACACTGGAAAACGGCGCCACCTTGTATCTGTTATTTTGTACCGCCTCCAGATCATCCATTCCTTTTATCGACGTTCTTGAATCAAACATGGATCGTTGAACTCAGCTCTTGAACTCGACATTCAACCATGAAATCCTCTTTTTCAATAATCACAACTCAGATTTCCACTTTGTCAACAAACACAATCACCTCAAAAAGGCTTCAATGATACCTTGAGGGATTTTTGCCCAACAATAGTCAGCCCCCTAAGACTTGTGTCTATCCTGCATCATCATCTTCTGCAAAGATAATTGAAACAGTAAACAGCCTTTGAAGCATAAGATAAACTTAGGATATGAAGACCAATTAGAAGAAATCTCCCCATCATGAAGAAACTACCTCGACCACTGACATATCTCATCACCGGCTACTCTAGCTGAGTCATCTCTATAAGAGAAGAGGTCAAATGAATGCTCGTGAAGAATTCACATCCACTGTACTCCTTGGTATCTAAAAGAATTTGAGAAAATAGCCCTATCATATTCCACTAAGAAATGGACTTCATCAAATCATGCACTAACACTTTTCTACTCAAGACATCAGCCTCCATGTTACCCTTCCCCGGGGTGTAAAAAACATCGGAGACAAATACCGACAAGTACTCTATCCAACACCACTATCGTTGATTACAACCATTCTATGATATAATACATGCTAAGATATAGTGATCATAATAGTCCATAAAATTATCCTAAAATAGGTAGTGATGCGAAGTAATCAAAGAATTCAACAAAGCATCTAGCTTCATGTCATGGTTTGGGTAATTATTTTCATGTGTTCAGAGTTGGTCAGTGCCATACGCCACCACATGATCGTCCTATATAAGCATTTACCTGTCACTCATACATGAAGCATCATAATACACCACATAGACCTTCCTAGATAATGGCATGGTCAACACTGGGGTGGTAGTGAACTGTCGCATCTCCTCCTTAAAGGATTCCTGATATTCTATTCCCCTAAAAAAACATCACCCCCTTCTGGGTGAGCACATTCATTTGAAAGTAATTCCAAGATAAATCCTGAAAATACCACATGTAGTGTCCTTCCAATCCTAGAAAACTCATAATCTCAAACATTTTCTTCGGGTGATCACATGACATCACTCCACGGTTCTTCTTGGGAACCATTGAAGGACCCTCCTCTGAGATCACTTTCCCTAAGATCTTTACCTCCATGATCCATTAGATGTACATGGAAAACTTTTCATAAACTCGATAATCCCCTAATGTTCCCCACAAGATCTGCAAATGATGCTCATCAACCTGCTCAGATCAAGAGTAAACTAGGATGTTGTGATTGAATAGCACAACAAAAGAGTTGAGATAATAGTAGAGAACCCTATTGACGAGTTACAGAAAGACAAAAATAACATTGGTCTATCCGAAAGGCATGACCATGTACTCAATTTGGTACTACCTGCTTCGGAAGGCTATCTTTGGGATATCTTCCTCTTTCAACCTGGGTTGGTGGTAATCTAAATGCAAGTCTATTTTAGAAAAAAAACACATTTTCCTATCCAACTAATCAATAATGTAATCTATTTTATGAAAAGTATATTTGTTCTTGATGGTTACCTTGTTGCGCTTCCAATAATCAATAAAAAACCAAAGGGGTCCATCATCATTCATCACAAACAGAGTAGAAGGGGCCCAAGAAATGACACTCAAGTGAATGAACCCTTGGTATTATAAATCATACATTTTTATCATTAATTCACTCATATTGGTGGGGGGAATATAATATGAGGGAAGAGATATCAAATTTGTTCGTAGCACCATATCAATCAACAACACCACATAATACTCTAGAGAATTCTTGAAATATCACCTAGAAATACCTCTGAAAACTCATACTCTACATGGGGTTACCCACCCTAGAGAGTATGAACATCTTCCGCTAGTGTGAGTGACAAAAACTAGAAGACAAGATTTCCCAACTCTTGGACTGTATGGCTTTCATGACCTAACCAAGGTTCCCATACACCATGAAAAACCTAATGGATTCCATCTTGTTCCATGAAAATCATCCACCGCCTATAGAAATCGATGTGCACCTAAATGTGAACTAAAAAAATCCATGTCGATGATTATATCAAAAAGATATATATCTAAGACCAAGATTTCACAATCCATCTCTATCCTAGACACAATAAGTTCACACAAATGGAACCTGAGACATAACTCGTTCAAACCTAGAGACATCACCAACTACATCACAACATATGCGAACTCTGATGGAAAATTCTGAATTATCACAAAACAAGAAGAGATAAATGAAACTGAAGAACCAATATCAAAAAGATCAGTAGCTATATAAGATGAAATCAATGTAACACCCCAATATTTCATAGTACGTTATTTCTTCAAAGTAATTCACAAAATTGCACTAAACACAACACCGAGTTCTCGCACACCATGACTTACCAAACTAGCCGTTCAAAAGTAGTTATGAATTGTATTAACTGAATTTCAAACAGTATATAATCCTTATAATTTTAGAATCCATATTGTGAGTTTCTTAGACATAATGTAAGAACAAATTCATTTTTTTCAAATAAAGGATGTATTTTTCAAGAAATGAAATTTTACCGCCTTTTATTTGGGAACCCTCTTTAAAAAGAATATTTGAAACTTTTATAAATTAAATTTGACAAAAAAACATGTTATTTATAATCAGGACATAATAATTTTGTTTTGATAAATTTTTGGTGTTTTTCCGATAACTTTCATATTTGGGTGAATAGTGAAAAATACTATACTTTAACTGAAAACAAATTTTTTAATCAAAATCATTTATAGTGTAAAATTATTCATTTTAATGGTTTGTAAGTATAAATAGATTTTATTTTTACCATTTAATCCAATTCTGGTAATTTTAAGTAGTTTCACTTTGAAATTGGACATAAACAAGTGTCAATCTTTTGATAGTTATTATTTCTTAAAAGTACGCTTTTTGGTTTTGACAATGGGAATTAATTTTATATTAATAAATGAAGATTCTATGTTTTAAATATTTTAAAATTTACATCATTATTTAATTTATAATATCAAAATTATCTTAGGGTAAAATTTTGGTATTTTTCTAAAAACTTTCATTTTTTGATAAATAGTGAAAACACAATGTTTTCATTTAAAACCAATTTTTTATTTAAATAAATATTTATTGTATTTAAATTTATATTAATTAAATATATATATATATATAATACCTATATATGTTCAATGTATTTAATTGGAGTCATTCTATAATAAAATTAGTTGTATAAAATTTTATCGAACGTTTTTCCGCCTTTTACCGACCTCTTAGGAGCATTTAGAAATTTGCATAAAACATAATTTTACTGTTTCTGTGAGATGATTTTAAAAAATCCAAGAGACATGGTTGATATCATTAATTAAAATTTGGTTCAATAAGATGAAAATAATTTTTGGTGAATAATAACTTCTTACTTTTATTTACCACGGTTAAAAGTAAAAATGGTAATTAAGGGTAAAAATGATATTATTATTTCCCAAACACATGGACTAATTCTTTTGGATAAGTTTAATTCAAAAAAATAAACATTATTAATAAAATATGAACGTCTTTGGTCCACTTGGATTAAATTTGTACTTTTATTATTATTTAATTCAATGAACAGTTAAAAGTGTTAAATTGAATGTTTAATAACTAAATAATTTTTAATACAGGGTCATAAATAAGATAAATTAGAATATAAATATTAATTATAAAGGTAAAACTATTTCCTACATAATTGTATTTTATTTCTATTTTTTATACATTAAAAAATTAAATTTATATATGACACAATGATGTTGCAGAAATTACCATAATAATGAAAGATTAAAATAATTGATATTATAAATATCCAAATAAATGTAATTTTAGACTTTTTATGAATTAAACTAGTTTTCAAGGTTAAAATGGCATATTAGGGTTGATTAAATGATATTTTTTATATTTATTAATGCTTTTATATTTTTAGATAAAACAAAATACCAAATAGTGTCAAAAGTGACATAAAAAAGTTTTTTAAAAAAATATTATATTATTAAATGGTTTTATATTCTTAAAATCCTAATTATTGTAGAAAAGACTTATATATTAATATATATGACATTAATGAACCAATTTGGGTTTTATTGGAATTTTATTGTATGTTTATTAACCATATAATATAAAAATACAAAGTGACATGGTAAATGTCAAACTATTTAACTAAGAGTTAAATATACAAGTTATGTTTAATATGGTGGCCTAAACATTTATAAAAACTAATTGAGTGTTTGTCCACAAATCCCCACATTATCCTCTAAATAATTAATTTTGGGTCCATTAGAAACCGAAAATAAATTTATTATAAAATAATATTTTATGTTTTTTCTAAGGTGCCCCTCACCACTCTTATAAAAGGGTACTTCCCCTTCTCTCAAATTCACACCTCCAAAGCCATTTGGATCGGCCAAACCATGCCCAAATATCCTCCCAACTATCCTTCCATCATCCTAGAGGCCTTAATTTAGTCATAAATATAACATAAGTAGGCCTTTTTATCTAATCAAAAGGAAGAACCTGAAGAAGTGGTAAATATTTTATCACCTATTTCAAGTTCTTTTCTACTTCCACTTCCTCATTCTTTGTTGCACTATTATGAAAAAATAACTCATGTATATTCTATATACATTGATATTATTATAATTATGGTAAAAACATATTCATTATTATATACATCCTTTTAATGACCTATCACCATATGTGCATATGTACGACTTACCATCTCCACGTTGTGGTGTAATTGTTATTCAATATATTATTATTTGGATAGGTATAATAATGATGTTTAATTGATATAAATAAAAAATATAACAAGATAATAATTATGTATATATTATATACCATCCAATTATATATTATTTTAAAATCAAAATAATGACATTGTCACTTGTGTGTACCTACGGATTACCGTCTCCACGATGCGATAAGATTAATTTCCACGTTCACCATTCATCTATGATTATAAAAATATATATTACTAATAATTATGTAATATATGACATAATAATGCTAATTTAGAGATATATATTTATATATATGTTTGTATTTATTTAATTACATATATCTTATTCACCAAGATCCGTTCAATACGATATGAAAATGGTAACATCGTTTATGCGTACGTACGAACAACTGTCTCAATAAAGTGTGTTTTCCATTTCATATATATGTTGGTTATACATATTAATATTTTAAATATATATGATATATAAATCATGTTTTATATTCTAGATGTATTTAAATCCTGATCTATGTGATACAATCAAGAGTCACAAGTTAGAACACGTACAATAAAGAAAGCGATTATTACCCGAAATGTTAATTTAACATGGAAATTATTATTAAATGGGTGGTACAAAGAAATAAATGAATCATTTATTATATAATAAATATTAATATTGTTATGGTATAATTTAATAACATACTACAATCATTATACAGAAGTTTAAACGTTTCCTTGACTAAAGGAAAGTGCAAGGTAAGGGTTAATTCCTCAATCTCATTATTATCAGAGATTGTTTATGTGCAAGTTTTCACTGGGACATATTTTTTATCCATGACCATGTTTCATAAAAGAGTTTTCAAAAGGACTCTTTTAAGGGACTCGTTCACTAAAGAAGTCATTTTAAATTTTTGAAAGATTTATTTTTCTGAACCTTTCTCATTAATGTCTATGTTTTCAAAATGATTTTAAGGATTTATTTATATGGACATGAATGTTTTAAAATTTTAACTCCCTTCAAAAGTTTCAATGTGGTACGGGACACTTTGATTCAAAAATATCACTTAAATAATTTCCTTTATAAATTGTGTAACTTATAAAATAATTTCATGAAAAGGGTTATTTCTCTCAAAGAGTATTACTGATCATTTTCAACTATGTCAACTTCCTTTATTGGATATTATTCTTGATCAAGGTTGATTTATTATAATAAAAATATTCCATATTTTACTGAAGGTTTTGTGATATGTTTGAATGTGGATGTGTTATTTTTATACCCTTCATGGTTTAAGGATAAAATATTAACACTTTGTGTTCTAGTTTTAAAAAAAATGTTTATGTTATGTTTAAACCTTTTCAAAAGAGGAGTGCATTGGACATAATAAGTGATAGGTGGAGTCTACTATAGCTCCTCGATGCATCAGTAGGTCTCTTGAGACAACTAGACGTGGAATTGGCTGAGGCCTTTCACAATTTGATATATGGTTTTGGCAGAGACCATAATCATTTTTAGATGTCTTGGCCGAGGCCTGGACAAAATGTTTCAGAATGTCCTTCATTATGCATTCCTTCATTATGAAATTAGTTATTAAATGTGATTATTAGACTATTAGAATATCCATTTTCATGTTAATATGGTAATTTTTTATTTATTTTTTACATATTATGTTAAAGTTTATGTTTCAAAGGCTTTTGTTTTTATTACACATCTTTCCAAAAATGTTTATCTCTCTCGCTTCATTATTTATCCTTACTGAGCATCTGATCTCACCCCTTTTTTATGTTTTATTTTCCCTGGATCCCAAGAAGTGATTTACGTTTGAGATGAAGAGTTAAGCTAAGGGAACAATGGATTAATCAATGGATTATTTTTTTTGGTTTATGTTAGAAAGTGTAATGTAACGTTCATGTATGTAATATATTTTCCAAGACTATTAAACTGATCAGTATTTTGGAATGCGATTCCTCGAAATCATAAAAATGTATTAAAATAATGCATCGACATTGGTTTTATGGGTTTGTGGAGTTACAGTTGGTATCAGAGGAAGTTCAGCAATAACCTTGGAAACTATATTTAGATAATGTCTGATTAGAGCACATTACCTTATGATAAACGTTGAAGATTAGTATAGAAGAACCACCTATAATTACTGTACTGTAGATATTTATGTTAGTTTCCTAAGAAATACATCCCTGTCAAGATACTGGTTAGTAGAGGCAGCTCTGGCATAGATGTACGAAGGGGTAAAACCCAAAAACACCACTTTGAGCTAGACTCGAATTTGAACTGGTGCATGACAACGGGCCTTGCTGCACTATTGGTTACGACACTCTTGAGGGATATGCTTAAGAAAATTTACATTTTCATTAGAATCCATTATAAAATATTTAGGAGGAAATACCTTTTCAATGAAATTTTTATTATTATTATGGATTATATTCATAAGCTGTTTAATTTATGTTAGTTATTTTACAATTCTAGAATTTTTCATTCTGATTCATAAACTGACCTAGTGTATCCTATTGTTTAAAAATGGCACCCAATAGAAAGAATGTGAACTCCAGAAATACGTATGATCGAAAGACTATAAGGATCATATCTTTCACGGTATTAAGCTATCATTTAGAAGGGAAATAGTATCCCTTGTATTCTAAACATATAAATAAATAGTATCATGTGTTAATAAGATAAGTAAATAATTCTCTGAGTCCTATGGCGTTGAAGGGAAGCAAGAGAATAAAAGTATGGAAGACAGAAATATGGATAATGGGAAGAGGGAAAATAAGGATTTTCCCATATGTGATAACTATGTAATGAATCACCTTAGTAAATTCTTAAAGGGAATGGGAGTTTGTCATAAGTGTGGAGAAAAAAAGACACCAGGTACGTGATTGCAAGGGTAAGAAAAAGGTTTCAAATATATAATGCTTCATCTACATGGCGTTGGGACACTACGTGAATCAATGTCTTAGTCATCAGACTATACCACAAATGATGTTATTGAATAATAATCAAGTTATGATACTACCTCAAATGAAGAGGAATGACTTGTGTTCTTATGTTATTATTTTAGAATTATTTCATTCGAGTGTGGTATCAACAATATACTGGTTATATGAATTATGGATACAAATAAGGATTGTACTATAATACTATTTTATTGAAGATTTAAGATAATATGGTTCTAAGAAAAGTGACATAATAGTAAGCTACACCTTTTCAAAAATACATGGTTAAATGAAAGGTAATCCTTAATATGGTCCTGATAACGAGGTAGTGATTTTGGAATAAGAGATGTTTGATTTGGATAAAATTTATTGAATATTCTTGAATTCCTTGTAACTGATTAATAATTGCTTTATTCTATCATTCTTGTAATATTTAAAATTTTTGGATATAAAAAATATATCCAGTATTATATAAAGGATAAGGGAGAGTGAATGTAATCAATACAGTTTTATGGTAATTCAGGATGTTTGAGTGCTTTAAAATAATAAATGATAAAGGAGTTCACATGTTATTACGTGGAAAAAAGGATCTTCATTATGTTTACCTTGCTTATAAATTTTGGACTATTTGTTTGGATAGAAGTATTTTGGATAAATCTAGTTTGAGATTATTTTTGGATTTCCATAAAAAGGACAACCCAGAGATCGGGCGGCAACCTGTCACGTCCGGCAAGGCCACGAGACTTAAACCTGCAACTGAAGGGAGACACGGGTGTATCCTCTACCACTGGCCCACATATTGTCCTGGATTGAATAGTGTTTTTTAAATGGTCTGGTAGATGAATTTTAAATTCATTTTTTGGAATCCTATGTGAATAGGATAAATGTAATATTTTTTAAAGGTCTGACAGATTTTAGAGTGAAAGATGAGATTGTGGTAGAAACTAGTTAAAGGATGAAACAATACATTTAAAGTATATATTTTTTCTTTCTTCTCTTACTCTATGAATAAATTAATTATTAAAAATTAGGTAAGGTATCTTAAAACTAAAAATTTGTTATCCTAACACCTTATGTTTTGTTGAATCGATGATATTTTAAATCATGATTGACAGATGGTTTTGAGGCCCTCAAATATACAATTTTTTGTTACTTATGATCTTAATCACTACCTATAAATATTTATGTATTTCCTCCAGTTATGTGTCTCTAATTTCCACCAATGTTTTCTAATCGAGATCAACATTTGGTGGTGACTTTTACATTCACCTTTTCCACTTATTATGACTAAATTTTATTAACCCAATTTCCGATGTGGGTTTTACCACAAAGGTATTTTCTATTTTCAACCTTTTATTTTAAAAAAACAACATCAAAGGGAGATGACACAATTTATTGAAGGAGGGAAGAATGTAACACCCCATGAATTCACAGTACATTATTTTTTCAATGTAATTCAGTAACGTTCAGCACTTGCAACACAGAGTTCTAGCGCCCCATGACTTACGAAACTAGCTGTTCAAAAGAGGTTATGAATTTTATTAACTGAATTTTTAACTCTATATTATCCTTAAAATTTTGTAATCAATATTGTGAGTTTCGTAGACACAATTTAAGAACAAATTCATTTTTTTCTGATAAAATAATTATTGTTTTAAAAAATGAAATTTTACCACCTTTTAATGGTGAAACCTCTTTAAATACAATATTTGAAGCTTTTATATATAAAATTTGTCAATATGAACATCTCCTTTAGAATCAGGACATAATAATTAAGTTCCAATAAATTTTTGGTGTTTTTTTGATAACTTTTATAGTAGGGTGAAAAGTGAAAATACTATATTCTAACTGAAAACAAATTTTTTAATCAAAATAATTTATAGTGTTAATTTATAAATTCTAATTGTTTGCAAGTATAAAAAAATTATATTTTTACCATTTAATCCAATTCTAGTCATTGTAAGTAATTTCCCTTTTAAATTGGACAGAAACATGTGTCAATCTTTTGATAGTTATTATTTTTTAAAAATATGCTTTTTGGTTTTGACAAGGGGAATTAATTTTAAATTTATAATTTAAGATTATATATTTTTAATTTCGTAAAATTTACTTCATTTTTGGATTCAAAATATCAAAATTAGCTTAGGGTAAAATTTTGGTATTTTTCCGAAAACATTCAATATTTGATGAATAGTGAAAACCTTGTGTTAATATTTAAAAGAGAGTTCTTATTTAAATAATTATTTATTTTGTTTAAATTTATTTTAAGTCAATATATATATACCTATATATGTACAGTTTAATTCATTGTAGTAATTTTATAATAAAATTAGATGTATAAAATTTTATCGAACGTTTTACCATATTTTACCCACCTTCTAAAAGCATTAACAAATTTGAAAAAAAAACATAATTATACTAGTTTTGTGAGTGGAATATAAAATATCCAAGAGACACAGTTGATATTAGTAAGTAAAATGTGGTTCAATAATATGAAAATTATTTTTTGGTTTATAGTAAAGTTTTACTTTTATTTTCCACGGTTAAAATTAAATAGGGTAATTAGGGGTAAAAATGATATTATTATTACCCTAAAACATGTACTAATTCTATTTGATATGTGTAATTCGACCAAAAATAAACTTAGGAATAAGATATAAACCACTTTGGTTCATATGGATTATAATAGGACATTTATTATTATATAAATCAAAGAAGAATTGAAAGTGTTAAATTCAATGTTTAATAACAAAAACATTTTTAATATATAAGTATACATAAGATAAACTCGACTATAAATATGAATTAGAAAGATAAAAATATTTTCTATATAATTATATTTCTTTATAATTTTTATACATTAAATAATTAAATTTATTTATGACACAACGACGTTGCAGTAATTACCATATTAATGAAAGATTAAAATAATTGATATCATAACTATCCAGATAAATGAAATTTTAGATTTTTTATGAATTACACTAATTTTCTAGGTTTATATGAAATATTATGGTTGATTAAAGGAATACTGTTTGATGTAATAAAGCTGTTATGAATTTATAAAAAACAAAATACCAAATAGTGTCAATGTTGACATAAAAGAGTTTTTAAATATAATATTATATCATTAATTTTTATTATATTCATAAAAATGTAAGGGTCGGCTAAAAAACATATATAATAATTTATATGACATTAATTAATCAATTGGGGTTCTATTGGAATTTAATATTATGTTTATTAACCATATAATATATAAATACAAAGAGACATGGTAAATGTCTAACTATTTAACTGAGAGATAAATATAAAAGCTAAGGTTAATATGGTGACATAAACCTTTCTAAACCCTAGTGGTTGAGTTTTCATTGACCCATACCCACCTTATCCATTAAATAATTCATTTTGGAACCTTTAGAAACCGAAAATGAATTTATTATAAAATAATATTTTTTGTTTTTCTTAATGTTCCCCTCACCCCTCTTATAATAGGGCACTTTCCCTTCTCTCAAATTCACACCTCCAATGCCATTTTAAGCAGCCACCCCCTTCCCAAATATCCTCCCAACTCTCTTCCCTTAATTTTAGAGGCCTTCCTTGAGTCTTAAATCCAGCCTAAGGATCCCTTTTGATCAAATCAAAAGAAAGAACTTGAAGAAGAGGTAAATATTTCGTCACCTCTTTCAAGTTATTTTCTTCTTCAACATCATCATTCTTTGTTGATTCGATTCTAAAATAATATATCTGGTATATTATATATAATTTGATGTTATTATAAATATGTTACAAGTATATTCATTATTTTATCCATCTTTGGAATGACATTCACCATACGTGGATACGTCCGACTTTCTGTCTCCACATCATGGTGTAATTGTTATTAAATACATTATTATTTGGATGGGTATAATAATGATGTTTAATTTCCATAAATAATAAATATAACATGATAATTATTCTTTATATATGATATACCAACCAATTATATATTATTTTAATATAAAAAAAATGATATTTTCACTTGTGCGTACGTACAGATTACCGTCTCCACGACGCGATGAGATTCATTTCCACGTTCACCATTCATCGACGATTATAAAAATATATATTACTAAAAATTATTTAATATATGACATAATAATCCTACTAGATATATTTATATATATATATATGTATATGTATGTATTTATGTACTTACATTTATCTTATCCACCTAGATCCATTCAATACGATATGAAAACAGAAACAGCGTATATGCGTACGTACGGACTACCGTCCTCATAAACGGTGTATTCCATTTCATATATATGTCTATTATACATATTTATATTCTAAATATATATGATATATAAATCATGTTTTATATTCCTTATGTATTTAAATCATGATCTATGTGATACAATCAATAGTAACAAGTTAGAACATGTACGATAAAGAAAGCGATTGTTACCTGAAATGTTAATTTAACATGGAAATTATTATAAAATGGGTAGTATAAAGTAATTAATGAATCATCTGTTATATCATAAATATTAATATGGTTCTGGTATAATTTAATAACATACTACAATATTTATACAGGAGGTTAAACGTACCCTTGACTAAAGGAAAGTGCAAGGTAAGGGTTAATTCCTCAATCTCATTATTATCCGAGATTGTTTATGTGTATCTTTTTAATGAGAAATATATTTATCCATTCCCATGTTTTAAAAAATTATTTTCAAAAGGATTCTTTTAAGGGACTATTTAACTAAAAAATCATTTTAAATGTTTTAATGATTTCTTCTTCTAAACCTTTCTCATTAATGTCCATGTTTTCAAAATTATTTTAAGAATTTATTTATATGGACTTGACTGTTTTTGAATGTTAATTACCTTAAAATGTTTTAAAGTGGTATGTGACACTTTGATTCAAAAATATCTTTTAATTTAATCCCTTTATAAGTTGTGTGACCTTGAAAATAATTTCATAAAAAGGGTTATTTCTCTCAAATAGCTTTACTGGTCATTTTCAACTATGTGAACATCCTTTATTGGTTATTAATCTTGACCGAGGATGATTTATTATGATAAAAATAATCCATATTGTATTTAAGGTTTTGTGATATGTTTGATTGTGGATGTGTTAAATTTATACCATTCATGATTTATGGATTAAGTATTGACATTTCATATGCTAGTTTTAATACGAATGTTTATGTTATGTTTAAACATTTTTATATGAGGAATGAATTAAACTTAGTATGTGATGGGTGGATCCCACTATAGATCATCAATGCATCGGTTGGTCTCATGAGGCAACTAGATGTGGAATTGTCTGAGGTCCTTCCCAATTTGATATATGGTTTTGTTCTAAGCCTTAATTATTTTTAGACATCTTGGCCTACGCCTTGAAAAACCTTTTCTGAATATCTGGCATTATGCATTCCCTCATTATGAAATTAGTTATTACTTGTGATTATTCAACTGGTAGAATATCCATGTTCATGTTAATATTGTAATTTTTTATTTATTTTTGCCATATTGTGTGCATGATTATGTTTAAAAGGATGTTTTTTATTACATATCTTCCCTTAAATGTTTATAACTTCTGCTAAATTATTTACCCTTACTGAGCATCTGAGATCACCCCTTTCTTATGTTTTATTTTCCTAGGATCCCAAGAAGTATTTTATGTTTGAGATGAAGGGTTAATCTAATGGAAAAATGAAGGTCTCAATGGAATAATTTTTTTTGTTGTATGTTATAAAGTGTAATGTAACTTTCATTTATGTAATCTATTTTCAAAAACTGCTAAACTGATCAGTCTTTTGGGGCATGATTCCTTGTAATCATGGAAATGTATTAAAATAATGCACCGACTCTGGGTTTTTGGGGACGGGGCGTTACAATCATGGTGGTTCCTCAAATTTTTGAATTCCCCACATCTAATCCCATTGGTTCTTGCTCTACTACATAAAGATTCCTACTATGTACCTGAGAATGGATGCTCAACTCTGGTAATTTCATTAAATGGATATTTCCTGACGACGATTTGGCCCTACTACCATATAAAACAAAATGAGATACCCCCATCCATAATGTTTATGACTGAGCTGGCACTCCCTTGGATGCCACTGGTCTGGAACCACATTGGAGTGCAATTTCCATCCCAAAAAATGTGAAAAGTGTCTCATACCTCCACATTGATAATAGGGATTCAAAAGATATATTCATGTTTATCAGGTTTAATATAGACTCCCACACTAGTGTCACACAATATAAGTTGCATCATAATCCACTAAAGAAAACTACTTGGAAGGTTGGACTGGACTACCACATACTTTACTCACATGCTACTCTCTCTTCCTTTTACTCTTAAAATAATTGTAAATTTCCATCAATAAAACGGCTCTGAAGAAACCATACCTCCCCTAAAATTTAATATATATCATACAAACGCTATCAACCATCTCAGTGTTAGACTTCAACTTGAACAAGAAGACTTGGGAATTGATATCCGGCTATAATCACCTCTCGAACTTCTTAGCCTTCATCTACTCATTGGAGAACATTTCTGGAGCATACCAGAACATATCAAAAAAACTATTGGCATACTATGTAATAGAATTGTCACTTTGATACAACTCCATAAAATGACGGGATATAGCATATGTTAAGACTTCTGGGAAATAATTGTCGTTGAAGGTAACCTTGAATTATTTCCAGATCATCTGTAATACTAACCACCTTGAAGCACAGATTTCCACCAAATTCAACTATGACCCTGTAAAAGGAAATAAGCACACATTACCCTAACGTCCTCATTTGTGTCATGAAACTCAAACATGTTCTTGATAATCTCAAGCCACTCCTCTACTTCCTTAGGTTTCGTACTAAATCAAAAAGTAAGAGGCTTGTTCTTTAGGAACATTTGAGCACTGTCCTACCTAGGACTATAATTTTCTTCCATAGATTGATTAAGAGTGGGATCTACTCTTAACTCTAGCACTTAGGAAGGACTGATGGCATCTTCTACCATCCTTTGATCGATCAGTGAGGGAGGAAAATCTCCAACGTCCTCCCATGGGTGCAAGGGAGATTTCTTGGGGAGGAATGTTTCTTCCCAATGAAAAAATCACCAAAGAAATCATTAAATCAAAAATTATGTAAAATTTCATTAATTAATTCAAATATTAAATAATTCAAACACATCTCAAAAATGAAATAAACAACAATTCACACCCACCCGTTATTTACGTGCAGTCTATATCCTGCACATCCCACATGGAAGAGAACTCAAATAAACAATTACAATGTCCAATGGTGACTAAGGATTTGTCAAGAGAGGTATTATAAAGGTAACCAACTTGTAACCAAAAATTTGAGCACAAATAGTCTTATATGATGTCTAAGAAGACTCCCTCCAAAATAATAATATGACCCGGGAAGATAAACCTGCTTCAATATCCTTTTACCAAGAACCAAATCTATATTCCATTGACACTAGCACCTAACGCATCTGGGGGCATGGAACGAAGGGAATTCCCAATAACTATGGTCTATCATAAGTACTCACGTATCATAAACAATAATTTGGAAACAATTTACCTGAGTTAGGATATATAAGACAAACAAAAATGGAGAGTAAAACCAATATTAAAATTCATGAAAAAGAATCCTTAATTAAAATCTATAACTGAATATTTTGTTTTAAAAAAGACTAAAGGGGTAAAAAAATACAAAACGTAGCTGGAAATATAGAATAAGGTCTACCACATGAAAATGGGTCATCACCAATATGTCGTCTCTACAACACCACACCATAGAAGTAATTAACAACCCAAACCGCTATCTCCAAAGGCCTTTCCCATACATGTGTCAAACAAAATCAAGTCTAATTACACCAAATGGTGTAAGTAGGGTGTGAGAATATTCCAAATAGAATACAAAAAAAATAGACTCCATATGATAAACAACGTAAGATAAAAATATTTACAGTTTTTATAATATGAAATGGTAGTGAAAATATATAAACAATGAAACCTTTAAATGAAAAAAGTTTTCAAGGAGTAAAAGTAAAGGGATATAACATTTAAATAAAACATTAAATACACTTAATTTTTCATCCAAATACACCATAGTCAAAAGGGAAATAAGAAGTATCCAACATGCACTAAACACATGAACACACCGAAGAACTAGTTAGTTGTTTTCCCCATGTACATTGTATCTCGATGTGAATGTAAGAAAATCAATATTTGTTCTCAAGAACGAGACACTATAAGGGAGCATAACCATAACCTAGTGGTCCAAAAGCATCACCATTATAGTTTTTTTAGTGTTTCTAATGTCAATGTTTCTAAGTGAAATAGCGACAAACCCACTTCAGATCACTTGCGTACTAGTACGCGCTTGCCCACCTAGATACCCGAGTTCCCATATTTTGTGCTCAACCAAGTTTCACATGCTATCAAATTCCATTTCCACATAAAACACCATTTCTGGTCATACACACTCAAAATAGTAGATAAACATACTTTTCACCCTTTCTGAAATTCAGTAAATCCTTTATAATTTTCATAAAATAATTTCAAGTACTAGAACCATGATTTTCACTAAAATTCTACCGGAAACCCTTATTTTTATACCAAATTCATACCAAAATCCCATCAGGCCTAAATTGGAATCAATAAAGCCATTAAATAAGATCATTTCATGAACCATAAAACAACCCTAATTGATACAACATGGGACATAAATAAAAAAACAAATTTTTCTAGAAAATTACCAATTTAAAATCAACCAATTAACAAATGATACCAAAAATAGTTTTTGCAGAAACAAAAGAAAATGAATATGTTTAAAATTTAAATCAAGAAAATATAACTAATCAAAGTATTCATACACATCGGATAACCTATTATATGTGTCAAAAACAAAGAATACTTATGTGAAACATCAACCGCACCACTGTCGCACCACAAGGGTGTGAAAGAAAAACTAAAACCATAAGATTGGACCAAGAAACTAAAAATAAAACCATTGGTATGAAACGCTTTTTTATGGACATTTAGAACATGAATAATGAGGGGAGAACCCCTATATAAATGAATGGGAATAATAGTGGAATTCACTTAATTGAGAATATTTGAAGAAATTTCATCAAATTAACCAATTATTGAATCTAAAAGAAGTCATAAATAAAAGGGAGGATATAATTAATATAAAGTGGCCTTGTTTGGACTGAAATAGAGGGGAGGGAGAATAAAATTCTAATGATTTATTAAAGAAACAAATTCCCTTTGAAAATATGAAAATTTTAGAAACATTGAGTAAATTCTCCCAAATCAATGATGAAGATAAGCGCCAAAGACAGAACATGGAACATGGTGATGAGCATATGGTTTGGGAGATCAAGTGAGAGGTTGAATGACCAAAAAAAGATAAAAATTTAAAGAGATATAAATGAAATAAATTATTTCCTAACATCTAGAAATGGGATCATGGGTTGTCCTAATGCATGAATAAATCCCCCAAATTGACCATGCTTATTAGTTCCTATGGGGTCCAAATTGATATGGTAGTTTGAATTGGTCAGAGGAATACAATTGGGAAGAGTAATGGGAGACAAATGATGAAAGATATTGTGTTATAAAAGTAACAAATTCTATTTTTAAATATGGAAATAAGCTCATAGTTTGCCCCAAATCTTTAAGAAACCAACCTTTAGACCAAAAACATTCCATGGAAACCCCTAAAAACAAATAAAGAATAGAAAGTAAATGAAAAATACCACTAAAATAAATCATGGATGTGACAATATGTTATTATATTTAATAATAATCTTTAAAATACATATTGTTTATCAATAAGATTCAATATTACAGATAGAGAAATCCATCGAAGACCGTCGCTTTTGCTTGTACTATAAGAAATATAGGTAGATCATTGTTTAATATGACATAAACTAACTCATAATTTCATGAATTTCAACAAAAATAGGTGTTTAAGGCATTGAAATATATAGAATATATTATAAATAGTAAATATATTATAATGTATGGGAATATTATATTACCTTACGTGCTTACTATCACGTTTCATATAGGATATCGAATACATGGTTCGTACATTAGTTTTTATGAAGTCACAATACCCTTATTCCCTATTATAGAACTAAATTATTAATTTTCATTCTAATATTAATCCATATCAGGTTTTATAATTATTTCAACTACTCCAAATAGAATGGGCCGCATTCTGCTGTATGAATTGAAGAAGAAACTCTAGGAGAATCATAAACAATAATTTATTAGTTTAAGTGTGTATCCTAGGGTTTCACATGTTCCTATCATTATAAATAAATAAATATATGTGTGTGTATTTTTATTTATTATAAGGAACAAAAAAGAGATCACGATCAATACAAAATATCCCTTACCCCATTTTCTGACATGTTCAATCAATTATAAGAAGATTAATACATTTCCAAGATTGAACATCCATATGGATATACTCAATTGAGGGTTAATAAATAGAATATAAAAAATATGGAACTTTATTCGATTTATGGAAACTATGAATATATTATTAGTCCATTTAGTCTTACTAATCCTTCTGTTTTCATGGATTTAATAGATAAAGTGTTTATAGTTTACCTTTGATTTCATTGTGGTATTATTTATAAATGATATTCTTATATAAATAAGGTGTATTGAAGAGAATAATGATCAATTGTGAAACGTACTAAAGACCCAATAAGATGGATAAGTTGTTGAAATAAAATTCCATGAATCAATTTTTTCTACAAAAAGATTCTTTTTTGCACTTATAATCTCAATAGATGGTAAATTGGTGGATCCATCAAGGAATGATGTTACATAACATTTCACAAAATTTACCACTATGACTAAGATCTATATTTTTCTTGTATTTTATGGATATTACAAACTATTTTTGGATAATTTATCATAACTATATAATACACTCTCAATGTCAATATTGATGGGATCCAAGTTTAATTGGATAGATGAATTTTGGGAAATTTTCAATGAACTGATTAGTATATTAGTTTATAAATAATGAATACACTACTACATAATGGATATGTATTTTTAGTCAATGTTGAAACATTAATTAATAGATTAGGATGATTTATGATAAATAATATTATGGTGATAGAATATGCATCATTAAAATTTAATTTTCAAGATCAAAATTACAAAACTCCTAATTTAGTGTTAGCTTTGGTAATTTATACATTATAGATTCGAAGAATTTATCTTTATGTAGAAATATATGATATAAATGTTGATCATAAGTGTATAAATTATATATTCACATTGAATGAATTATGTTTTCCCCTGCTAAGATGGTTTTAATAGATTAATGATTATGAATTCTTAATACAGTACCACCTAGGGAAAGTGAAAAAGGTGGATTATTCTATGAGTTAAAAGGATCATGCCATATTATCTATGATGAAGATGAAAAAGTATAAAATTTAATTTATTCAAAATGATTGAAATTAGAAATATTTAAGTATGATAGGATACATTATATTTCTAAAATGGTTGTTTAACTATAAAGTATTGATAATGAATAAATGGGTGCAGAAGATATATACAGAGCTACATAACAATGTGGGAAATATTCATGTTTTTAATGTGATTTTGATATAATGATAAGGTTTAGGAACCATGTATATGAACCATCCTCACTATTTTTAATTTTTTCATTGTTGGATGAGTATTAGAGTTATTCATTCTCTATTTACCCAAGAAGTGTGTTGAATAGTAGCTATTTAAAAGAGTATCTCTTATGGGAAAACAATATAAGAGGTAGGGTTGAGTATGTATCTCATTGGTTGGTATAAAAAAAGTTAATGATGAGAGACAAGGTCTATATGGGGTGATACAGTCATTGCCTTTACTAGAATGGAAATGGGAAAAAATAACCATTTTTTTCATCAGACTCCCAGTGAATTTAAAATGAATAATTCTCTATGGAATGTATTTGATCATATAATTAATTCAGAAAACTTAATTAATATTATGGAATGTTTATTAATAAATATTAATTCTATGATATAAATAAATGAATTAGAAAGGTTTCATAGACAAAATCAATGTTTTCTGCCCTGGATCTTTAGTTTGCAGTAGTATTATAGAATATTATTCCTAAAGCTATTGATTTTGATTTCGGATTCATCATTATGAATTATCCTCTTTTAAAAAGTATGTCTGAGAGTGAAATTAAAACCTTCAAATATTTTCTAATATCTTGTTATATGGTTTGTAAAGGTGTTTGGGATCCACTCCATCTGCAATTCACATATTTATATAACAATAGCTTTCATTTAGTCATTAAAATTACTCTTAATGATGCACTCTATGAAATAATGATTAGAAATCAGATATGCTAGGATAAAAGTGGAGAAATAATGTATGGGAACCCGATCTAGCTAATGAAATAGTAGAGAATTATAGATCCATTCATTAATAGTTCATGATATCATAGAGTTTACAGAAATATTATGATGACAATCATCTAGTTGATCTGGTGTTTGATATTAGTGAGAAGGTTTTCCTGTTAATTTAAACATGGAATTATGTTATGATGTTTGGAATGAAATTTAAATTGAGCAGTTCAGTTATTTCCCCTTTCAAGTTTCATGATCATATAAGGAATAATTCATCTCTCTTAAAGCATCTAATGATCCTCTCTAAAATTTACAATGCATGTTGGGCATATATCTTGAGGATTTACCTACTTGATACATCACATTTAATACACATAGAGGTTGTACCACCAGATAATGATCATTCTTATAAGAAAAAATAATGAATATTCTAGATCTTTGAGATAATGTTCTACGAAACAAGACCATAGATTTTTTCATTATTTCATAGTGATACTGCCAATTTTTATAATCTACATGGGAAGAAAATGATTATATAATGTATACATACCTTCATTTATTATATTAGAGTAATGAATTTCGATGGAGAATTTATTTTTTAGGGTAGTATACTATAACACCCAAGGATGTTAATAAATAATATTGATTTACTATAAATTTAATATCTATAGTATCTTAAATATGATTGAAACTACGTCTTAATGAAATAAAATATATTATCATAATTTTTTTTAATATTTACCATAACCTAACAATAAATTCATAATTTTTAACAGGATAATTATTTTTTTAATTTTTAGTATTATAGTTTTAGATAATTAAAAAATGTTGTTAAATAAGTAATAAATTTTTATTACAGAGTTTATATCCTTCGAAACTACATTTATCTCAAAAAATAATGTTAATTGGTTTTTTTTGAACAAATAACAGAATTAATTTTTTCCTTTTTTAATCATTATTTGAAAAATTGAACATAATATTTGTAATCAATATTTAAAAGTTACATTATTTTTATTTTTTAGGATTTATCTGAAATGTGAAATATTTTTATGGAATTGTGAAAAATACTTCGTTATTTTTAACTAAAAATTCATTTAAATATTTTCAATGTAATATTTTAATTTAAAATGTTTTAAAACTAAAAAATGTTCAAATTTCTTTTTTTAATCTAAATTAGGTTAATATAATCTATTTAAAAATAAATTTTTCATAAATACTTTATATAGTTATAAAAAGATTATTTTTTAAAAATCCTTTTTTCCTAATTTATGTGGGTTTAATTCTTGTTTAAATATAACACGTTAGTGAGTTTAATATAAAAAAATATAATCCATATTTTTAATCCAATAAATGTATATTATATAATAATTTTAAACTATATCTTGGTTATAATAAATTGTAAAAATAGAAAAAATGTTATTTATCATCACTATGATTAATATGTGTTTAACGATGGGGGTTAAACAAAAAAAATTAATATGACATAAAACATTTCCATTCCTATTTAATGCCCATATTTCAACATTTTATTATCACAGGTTCAATAATGTTTCATTTTTAATCCTTTTTAAATGTGTGAAATGAGGGTATAACATTTCAATTTCAAAAACCACACGTGTTTCCTCTCGCACAATTATAATAGGGATCCGATATCATCTCAAAATAACACTCCCAATTTATTTTTTACGAAAATACCTTACATAATTAATTATATAATTATCTAACGTTATACATGAGTACTTATATTTGTTAGTAAATAATTTTATTATGGTCTTTCTTTAAATCTAAGGAGGTTATTAGAAGAAGTTGTATCATTTTTATCTGAGAATTTTTTATTTCTTCTTCAATAAATATAAATTACTATTCAAATGTTATTATATAATAACATTAATATCTTTTATATAATTTGTAGATATTTATTTTAATTTAAAAAAATTTATAAATATTCTCCTCCATCACATGATAATTTTTTCTTTCGATCATGTCAACGGTGGACAACCGCCTCACAAATCGATGTTATTCATTTCCCATAACCATATCTCACCAATTGATATAATGATATTTTAATACAATTTATATATTATTTATGGAAAAATATACTTATGAGATTATAATATCACCAATAACTTTTTACCATGAAATATTTTGGAAAATGATAATGTTGCTGATGTGTTTGGGTGGAATACTCCCTCATCCAAGCAATGTGATTCGTTTTACAATGTTTTTTAAATTGTAATAGGGATTTATAAAATGAATATAAATTATATATATTACATAAATGTGAATTCGGAAAGATGATATGTTATTTTCCATTAATTGGTTCAAACTATGATGAAAATAGGAAGAACATTAATGAATATGTACAACCTACCATATAAATGAATGGTGTAATTCAATTTATATCATTAAAATTAGTGGATTAATCTATATAATGATTAATTTTACTTGGAAATAAACATAGCATATTATTGTTCTTTAAGAGATGAATCCAATTTCATTTTCCAAATATATATATCGGTTTAGAGTTTTAGATAATTAAGTATGAAATCATATATAAAACAAATATATTTTATAAAGTCGAAAATTCACAGTATTATATATATTTCACATAACATAATGTATTTAAAAAATAAATATGTTTTACATTCATCTGATGTCATCCAAATTTTATTCTAGATGACTTCCTTGAAGATAATCAACCTGAAAACTAAATTAATATCATTTTAATATTTCATTATTATAACAAAAATAAATGTATAGACTTAAAATAAAATATTTAAACCCATTATTCAATGAATATTTATAAAATAATTACTTTTAAATGTATTATTCAGTCTCAAAATAAATTTTTTTATTACACAAGGAATGAGCTTATCTACTAAAATATTTTTTCAACATTTTATATTAAAATGATGAATAAATCAATAATCATAATGGATTATTTGAAGATATGATAAACTTGTGATTTTTTTCACAAAGTAATAAATTTCACCTTGAAAATTTAGTAAATAATTGCTTTTTAAAAATAATCACATTAAATACATTTTTGAAATCATACGATTTCAATAAAAATTCATAGAAATCATAGATAAAACTTATTCTTATCTTCTGAGATAACATTATATATCACCCATTAATATGGAATCACTATACTGTCAATATCCATAATCAATTCATTGGAATGATATGACATACCCACCCATCCTTAGTTTGTTATATAACCATGAAACAATTTCTTATATCATAACCACCTATATTAAGTTCAAAAAGTATCCACCATCACCGGTTCATAATGTAACAACCAATAATTCGTTTATAATATAACCATTAGTCATCATAAATATCTTTTAATTACCATAACATTATAATAACAAATAAAATATTACAATTATATTCATTATACTCATAAATTATTATTTTCACCCATAAGAAAATATTTAATGACATTAAAATATCCATCTAATTTTAAAAAACATTATCAATAGAAAAATACAAATAAAACAATCCTTTTGTATTTTTCTCAAAATGTTATGTACAAAAAAAGTAAAAATATTCATTTTGAAAACCTTCAATAGAAAGTCCAAAGTGGAATAAAATTTTTGATATAATTAATTCATATCCATCTATATAAAACCAAAAAAAATTGATACAGTTGATATATAATAAAAACTAAAAATTAAATAAATCATAGAAACATTTTAAATTAGGTTTCTAAAATATTGTGTCCATTATTTAAAATCATAAGAATATTCGTTTATTGTGAAAAATATTTTAATCAATGTTAAATATGGTATAAAATGGAAATTATTATCAATTGGAAATTAAAAAATATTTTTCTTGATAAATTTAAAATAATATATAATATTAATATTTAGAAAATAAAAGTATAAATCCTTTTAAAAAATTTATATTTAATTGGGTCCCTTAGATAGAGTCTCATTCATCATGTAAATACTTTATAACAATGAATAAGAAACATTTTTTTATTATTTAAGTTCATAATAACAATTTTAATGTTTCTTATTCCATTTATTTTACTTTTTATCAGGTTATATACATTTTCATAATTAATTTTTTTTATGTGAGAAGTGTCAAATTATTTGGCTTATATATCTGAAATGACTTCAAGAAGATTTACTATATTAAATGTTGTTCTTATTTATACATATCAAAAATTATAATAATGAAATAAATATAAATTTTATAGATAAATTATACTTTAATATAATCAATGATGTTATTTTTGACTAATTAACTACATTTGAATAATTAAGATGGAAGGCCACAAGTACAAATGAATATCTTATAGAATTTTCAATGATCATTATTTAAATATAGTAAGTAGTATTTTAACATCCAATAAATAACATAATATCATAAATAAAATAACATTTATTTAAATATATATATATATCAACCATGGTATTTGTAGATGAAAAATGAATCACATCATTTTATGGAGGCGGTAGTCCACACGTACACATGAACCACATTATGATACTACATTGTAAGAATGTCAATGAAATATTAATAATTAATAATTATAAGTATGTCATTAATAACATAATGATTTATCTTATATAACATGAATTGAAATTATTTATCCTTATTACCATTCATATAATGATTTATTGAAAACCAAATCACATCAATTTGTAAGGTGGTTCTCTGTCATTGATAATGGTGATAACATCATATTCCCCACATAATGAATAGTAAGAATTTATATATGATATAATAATTCAATAAATATAATTATTCTATACATATACTACAAATCTATTATTATAATAATATTTGTTAGTTGGTGATGAAAAAAATTACATCAGTTCATGAGGTGGTACTCTTTCATACATAAGACTGAGGGTTCCATTTCCCATTTGAAAAAAGGGTTGATGGATATTGGATATTATATTAACATAATTAAATGTTATTATATTTCATAAAATTATTAAATAATATAATCAGAATTTAATAATATATTAATGATGTCGATGAATAGATAAAATTATAATTCATGGTTAAGCATGATACTTCTTATTCACACAACTTCTTTAGGTTAGTACAAATATAATTATGAGGATGGATTCATTATCAAAACCTAGGATATGGGACATTTATACAGAATTAATGGTTTTATTTTGGTATATATTTTCCTAACATAAAGACTATGAAGGTTTAAATGGATATAAGGGGATGTGGCCTTTTATAAGATCGAGAGATAACACACTCTAAATTTTTAAAAATAAAAAGATTTAACCACACATTTATAATTAAAAAATCTCAAAAAATATATCATTTTAGATAAATATATTTTATACCAGTGAAATATTACTATACAATTAATGTTAAACATGTTTTAGGTCATTTTATAAATTAATGTTTTAGTTTAACCAACTGGTAAAACAATTTTAAATTTAACCATGGTAAAAGAGTTTAACTATTTTATTATCCATTATGATAAAATATTAAGTTTATCATAAAATATAATATAAATTATTATAATTCATAATATGGAATAAAATTTAACAAATTCAATTCATATATTATCAATAATTTAATTTATCATTGAATAAGTAAATGGGATGAAAAAGTGGGTTTTCAAGTGATGAATTTTTCTATGAGAATATATTTTTTAAAATATATGAGTAGTATTCATAATTATATAGATTTAAATTAATTTTTATAAATATATATTCTATAAACATCATTTAAATATTTTCTAAATAGGTGTGGTTTGAGAAAGCTAATATAAACCTATATTAAGACAATTAAAGCCATTTTAATTAAAGAACATCTTTTGAAACCCAAGAATAAATTCGTACAAAAATCCAGTAGAATGATGATTAAAATATAATTAGTTTGATTAAATATAAGTAAATAATTATTATTTTACTTAAAATAATATTTATTTTACAATTGTGATTTTTAATTAATTTATTCATTGAATAAAATACAGTTTTACAAAATTCTTTATTTTTCACAATTCACTAAAAAATTAATATTTTTAAAAAAATCTCAAACACTAACACTGAGTTAATTTTAGAATCATGAGTTAAGAGTTTAATTTAATCTCAAAAAATTATTTTTTATTATATTTAATGAAATTACTTAGAATAATTTATAATAATAATAAATATAACCCATTTTTAAAGAAACCATATTTTGTAAAAATAAAATTACATTAACAAGAAATTAGTGACAATTTACAAAAAATTTATCAATATAGTTACATTGTATAGAATATACATATATATTACATAATGTATTAAATTTACACTTACACTCCATGTCGATAGCTAATTTAAAATGACCAAGTATTGCACAGTCATTTATGCTATGTGTTTCTTGTTGTGTAGTCTATATGACATAACATAATTTATAAAATATATGGGTATTAAATTATATCACCATTAATAAATATTTTCCTAAAAATTAGAACATGTAATCTCAAAAAAGAGGTTGGAAATTGATAATTTTGTTCTTGAAATCCCATATACAAGAAAGTGCAACTAAGATAATGTTTAAAAATATGGGATGGGGAATACAATGTATACATAAAATAACAAAAAAACCGATTTACATAGAATTTAAGCATTAAAATGATGAGAAAACATATGTTTTCCAATAATCTGTATTCATGAGAAATAAATTTGACCTTTTAGAGAGGGGCGAAAACGTCAATTTATAGAAAAAAATTACCATTTAAATTTCATGATTCTTTTCATCATGTTGAGTAATTATAATAGCATAAAATAAAATGTGAAAACAAACATGAAATGTATAATTTCAACCCTTATTATATTTATAAAATAATATAATATTTTCTCGAATTTCTATCTATTGAATATGAATTTTTTATCTTAAATCCCTAAAACAATATTTTAGTGGATCACATAATCCAAAACCTGCTGAAAAAATATTCCTCATATATTTATAAATTGAACAAAAAATGGAAAAAATAAGAAAATAAAATTCCCCAATATAATTACCCATCATAAAAAAACAATATATAAAAACCAAATGATCAACAATGATCATTTTGTGAATAAATAACCATAATTACTTCAAAATATTCCCAACTGTGTTTGTTTCCAAAAAATTAGATGTGTATGAAATCATATTCTTCCAAGATTATTTTCCTAATAATATTCAACCAAAATTAGTCAATCATAATATAAATTACCCAAAAATATCATCTGACCAAATCATATAATTTCCAAAATATTGTAATAATTACCATAAATAACATTTATCACAATAATGTAACATTAAAATCATATATACTTCCAAAAGATAATTTAAGCCTTATTAAAAAAAACAAAATCCTATAATTTTTGGTAGAATATATTTATATAAGGTTCCCAAAATCATGAAATTATTATGAAATTAAATTTATCACCAAAATAAAAAAATTAATTTTCTGTGCCATTGTTGTACATATGAAAAAAATCATATACAGAAAAAAATTAATCTCTTTATTTCAATAAAATTTACCAAAATAAATAATATCATACAAACTATGGCATCACATAGGCTGATAAATGGTGTTTCCACCTTATCACCCTTTGGTTTTGGGTCAAATCCAAAAGTCCTAGTGTATGCGATACTTTGTTAAAAAATATATCAGTTATCCTTCTTGTAAAACCATAAAATAATGAAAATATTTGTATAAATATAATTAGAATACAAATAATATAACATAATAATTCATTTTTATACAACCCATAATGGTTATGAATACCTTTTAACAAATTTCTCCAAAATAAAAAGTTTGTTTTCCTTTAAATAAATGTTTCACATGTTAAGTATATGGGTTAAACATACCTCAAAACCAAATAAATGTGTCTAAAAATTATCACCCTTTTCCATAAACAATTTGTTACCCAATGTTTTACACATATTTAGAATAATACGTATATGTAAAATGATTATAATATTTATATAATTTAATAATATCATTGATAAAATCATCCATCACTCAATTTTGTTCTTAACACATTAACCATTCTGGACACTTTTTCCATTTATATTATATTATAATGAATCCCGTATTAGATGTATGCACTTATGATTTTTTAATATCAACTCAATACTGTTTCTTATAATGAACATTGGAAAATACTTTATACTAAAAAATCAAAATATCAAGGTCCTTTTCAATGCTTCTAATATAATCATTATCAGCCATTATGGTTTCTATGTTTATAAAAAATATGTTTTCAGGTAAATGGTGGTATTTCTCTTTTCCAGAAGAGATGGATGATGTGATATTTTTCCATAAAAAAAATATATTCCATAATTGATAGAAATTTTGACGAAATGAAATGTGCTAAATATATCTAATGTTTTTCAGGTTATTTAGATGTTTAAGAAGCTTTCAAAATGAATTGAGAAATATTTTTCTATATTAGTGATGATTAAATCATCTAGATTGAATAAAAAGTTTTTGTGATATCCTTTTCCTTCCATATTCATAAAGGTAATTTAATATATATATATATATATATAGTAAAACCATTAATTCAATAAATCAATTATTTCATGTAAAATTAAAAAATGTCATCAAAGTAATGAAAAATCCAATATAATTACTATACTTCTTTATCCATAAAATATTATAAACTCATGTTAAATATAACAATAAATAAAATCTTCAAAAATATCATTAATCACTTCAAAATTAATTACCTAAAATATGTAATAGGGTGTTTATGAGTTTGAATTTATAATGAACCTTTAACAAATAGAACAGTGATGGAATTAGTGACACTTAAGATAACCTAACAGGAAAACATCATGAAATCGATTGTTATCTAAACACTAATATGAATTCAAATATAATTAGTTTTCCTTAAAAAGTAAATATTTATGTGTCTATATACTAAAATTAAATATGAGTTACTAAATATTTTTTTAGGTTTGGAGTTTTAGATAATTATGTCAAAACTCATAAATATAAAGACCAAAATTTTCAATGTATGCACTTCTAATCAGTGTCCATATTTTTCACAATATCAAACTAATAAAAAGAACGAAATAATTTTTTCAGAAAAATAATAAAAAATTTAATCATCACAACTTTCTTGTCCTTTATTATTATTAAATCATTATGAAAAACATTTTAAAAACATGGGATCAGAATAGAATGATTTTTAAAGGATAAAAATGTAATGTAATAAAATGATTAGTCAATCTTTTCTTATAAAATTTTTTGTATTCAGAGTATGTTTTTGGATCAAAATAATAATTTTCTTAACCAATAATTTACCTCATTTCCCAAAAATTTAAATTCATCAATTAATAAAGAAGATAATGGAAAAGTAAATCTCATAATGAATTCAATTAGAAAATAGACATGTTATTTTTTCATAAATTTATATTTTTTTAACATTAAGATGTTTAAAAAAAATTATATTATATTTACATTTTTTAAAATTTTCAAATCATTGGATTACCAGAAAAACATATACAAAGCGTAGATAAAACATATTGACATCTTGGGACATAACATTCCATAGTACACATATAAAAGGAATATCTATATTTTATACTTCAAAACCCAAGTAATTTAAGGGATATCTCATACCCTACCATTCATAGCTTATAACATAAAAACCTATCATAGGATCATAATGCAACTACCATTTATTGGTTTATAATGTAAATTCCCATCATTGTTTTATCATGGAACTAACCATCATCATATATAACATACTTGAACAATAAAATAATAATACACAATAAATCATTAAATAATCAACATTAAACTATTAATAATTTCTTTTCGTACAATAGAAAAAATTTATTGATATTAAATTATCCATCCCATTTAAAAAAAATCAATACCAAAAAACCCAAAATATGGATGGTGGTTTTTATTTGAAGAAAACATGAAATGTTTTCAATGAATGAGTACCTAAAATATTTTTCAAAGATTCAAGAAATGTTTTTTTCTCTATCTATAAAAAAAATATAATAGTAATTTTGTAATATTTTTGAAATGTTCCATATAATACATGTAAAAATATTCGTCTTAAAAACCTTTTAATGCATGAAAAGAGAAAAATTGAATTTCAATAATTATTGTCTTATATTAACATAAATACACCAAAAAACAATTTAATGATTATGGATATAGAAGTAAACAAAAAAAATAATTACCCATTAAGACATTTTATAATACGGTTTTAAGGTAATGTGTCCCTAATATAAAACAACAAAAATTTTACATCTTCATAAAAAAAATTATGGTAATTAAAATATTGTAAAATTGATATTTATCGTGATTGAATCATAAATAACAAAATTTCTAAATGATTTTTAAGATCACTTTTAAAATATATTTCTAAAATAAAGAATTAAAACTTTATAAAATCTGGTTTTATGTAATAGGATTCCTTACTTCGAGTCAAATTTGTAACCTACATTCTTTATCATCCTGAATAATAAAAAATGATAGTTATAAAATTCCTTAAGAAACGTTTTCCAGTTTATTATTTCTCATAATTAAATTTTTATGTTGTAATATACAATAAAATAATTAATTATGCTTATATTAGTATTTTTGTTGATATTTTGAATATATTCCCAAAATGACATCGATAGGTTGATTATTGTCTAATCTAGTATCTATATATAAAAAAAAAGTGGGAGTTTTTTTCGTTTAACTATGATCATGTTGTTTGTGTTCCGAAAATTACAATGGAACTAGACCCATAAAATTTTTGTGTGGGTCATTATATTAATGTTAAATATTCATCTATTAAGACATAATATATATATGTGTGTGGGTGTGGGTGTGGGTGTGTGCCTGTGTGTATGAATAATGTGGGCCACGATATATTTTTAGAGATTTATCATGTTGTTTGAAACATTAATTGCCTAATTTTAAATTTGATAATTGAAAAATATTTCACATATTTACTCTTAATAATGAAATAATAATAATAAGGTTTTATTTACCATATTTGAATCCCATCACACGAAATATGGAATAAATTAATATAAATTAAACTAAAAAAAATTATTTTATATTTATAATTTAATTGAATGTAGTTAATCTAATATAATGAAAATGAAACATATGTAATTTTGAATCCAAAACATATATACAATGGAAGCAGTAAATTTTTTGGATTTTCTAGAAAATAATATTATTCCAAAAAACTATATTTTAAGTATTCCAATGAACATTTTTTTGTGTTTATAAAGTAAAAACACTTTAAGGTTATTTATAAATGACTAAGGAAGAACAATATGCATGGTTGACTACCTAAGGGGATACACCATTTAAGGCATATGCCAGAGAAAACAAAATACTCAAAAAAATAAATAATCAAAACTACAGCCTATAGTATCTGGACACTCACAAGTTCCGTCATCACCCTGCACTGTAGCTACAATACACATCCCATAATTTCTCCTTGGGGAACGCACACTGACTCACACACATTAGCCAAGAAATTCACTGATACAATCTATATATCACAACCTTTAATAAGAACATGGAAAACATCACCAGATCATGACACCATCGAAACCACCGACACGCCGAGAGAAACACCAACATATCCCATGCCTCACATCGGGAAGAACCAAGTGGCCATGGGAATAATATCAATTACCAGGACTGATAGAACCATCATCAATTTATAAATATACCTTTGAACCTTACCAGCATGTGTTCATGCATGGAGGGAAAAATAGAAATCGAGTAAAGGATGTCCGTTAATAGGTGGAAGAAAACTTGTGAATGAAAAACTAGAGCAACACTAGGCTAGAAAATACCGAAGTAGTGGAGTGAGAAAAACTAAAGTTTGAAACCCAGCAAGAATAACCATAAAAGATGGTGGATGATGGAAAGGGAATTTTTGAAAGCGCTCGGAATTCGGAACATAGGAGACCATCAGCTGGGATAACGAGCCACGATTTTGCTAACCCCTTGACCCAAATAAGTAGACAACCATTACCATGAAACCAACCTACAACAATACCCAAACACTATATAATAGGAAGGTGGAATTGAGATGGGGACTAGACAGTGAAAATTTCCATCTCTGATAAATCTTGGGGTCACCATCTGCGACCACATAATGACCCTGGAAGATGATGAAGAACCTAGTATAATTTGACTCTAATGAACCCATCCCTAAAGAGGACCCAACAGTCAGCACCGATCTCCTCCAGGACCCCATTCTCATAGCTCTCAACTCGAAGGCACCAAATAATATTGGAAGGTATAAAGAGGATCCAAAGTGGTATGGGGGATCCAATATGAGCATTATGATCCATCACTAGAGAGAGGGTGGGAAACCATATAGGGTGAGCGTAATAGAGAACCAACACCTTTTACTGGCCCATATATTTTCCTTATTCAATAAGATATAAATCATTGTTCAAAAATCCAAAAATTTCATCTTAAGATAATTTTAATTTGATTGTATGAAAAATATTTTTATTTTATGATGTAAATTTTATAAAAGTGGTACAAATTACTATTAACATCTATCCAGAAAATGAAAAATAAATCAATTCTAAAGAATATGAAACTTTGTGGTATTCAATTATTTCACTGAATAACCAGAGATTATTTCCAATGAATTAATTAATACATTTTAACTAAGTAGGAAAATTATGCATATATATCACAATAATGTCATTCATATTAACACCTTCCAATTAAATGAATTTATTACACCTATGAAATATAAATAATAATAAATTTATAACATATCTAAATTCACATAAATATATATTTCCCATGTTATGACAAATATTAATCTTATTATAATTTTAAATTAAATTTTTTGAGTCTTTACACATAGATTATAATAGTTATCCCCTATAGAATTTATCTGAGTCAGCAATGGATAAATATTTGAAAATAATAGTTTCCAAAACCCATATTTTATACAGGAATAATAAAACCACCTTATCAAATGTTAAGTAAGAAACATATTGGTTACCTAAAAAACCCAATAATCAATTTCTCATATAATTGAACAACGTTGTGAAGTAAAAATATATACATGGATGTTAAATCAAACATCAATAGAATAATAGAGAAAAATAGAGAATATGGAAATGATAAAGTTAATGATGATAAAACATGAAATTAGTTAGGGGTTAAAAGACTATCAATTCATTAGAAATAATGTAAAAATAATAATAATTTCATTCCAATTTCCTTTTACTGTATTATTTGATACATATAAAAATTATGAAATGATCATAGATAAATAAAACACAAATACAAGGTTTATTTAAAATATATAAATTTTTATAACAATCATGTCCACTAATATTTGATAATTGTTCATCTAAAATGTAATTTCATGATAAATAGATTCTAACTAGGTAAATTAATTAAAAATTATTTCCTCATAATTTTATGGGTTTATTCTTTATCAATGAAAAATATATAATATTTTTTGGAACTATAACTCAATAATTCATGAGTATACAATAAATGTAACTTTTATTGCAACATAATGGATTCCAGCTTCAGCTATAATAATTATATAAAATTTAACTGACTCCAATAGAATTTTCTATGAAAAATTATCTAAATTCATTGGGTATTCATTTTCATACTGCCCTATATCATTAGATAATAATAATAAAAATTGGTGGAATATTTTTTCCATTTACACTCAAATACTATATAGCATTTCTTCCCACAGTTGAAATAATATCAATTTCCAATAAAGACTACACCTCAGTGTTTATTTCCATAATTATCACATTCAGGGTGTTCTATACATCCCTTATTTACCAGTACCTCAATTAATTTTTTCCGTTTTCAATAATCCTTTAATTATCTTGATTTCAATTGAAAATATATATCTTTGATAATTCAACCTGCATCCTAAAGGCACTTGAAACCAAATAATCATATAAAAAACTTTTTAGGATATTAGCTCCATTCAATGAATAAGAAAAAACCCATCAACGAAATGGGAAACCATAATTTATAGATTACATATGAAGTACACATTATTCCATTAAATGTTTTGAAAATTTTTCCCATACTCAATATCAAATTCCTCTTAATTATATCTTAAATAAAAGAATTTATTATTGTTGCCTTCTGGTTTTTCTTGTAGGAAGTATGGTTTAGTGAATATCTAAAAAAATATTTCAAACTATTATCAATATTTAATCATCCTTTTTTTAATCAATAAAAATCAATTATGAAAAATATTTTTTACACAATACTCATCCCTAATAACAATCCCCCTTTTATTAAGTTTTTTTCTATGATATGGTCCACTATTCTAAAACTAATTTATTTATTATTCCATTAATGGATTGATGATTCTTCTACAAAAATAATTCAAATTTAAATGATCCATGTTATGAAGTAATAAGTTTTTTTTTACGATGATTATTGTTAATAACATGAGTGGACTATCCTAATATAATAAAAATGTGCTCTGCCCCAACACTATTCATGTTAGATTTCACATGAAGGATATAAAATCATTGACTTGAGTAATTATAAAATTTTACATTACATTGGATAAAAACTATTAAATTTTTTTTAATTCACTTAATTGTATCTTAAAATTTTTATTCGTAATTTAAAAATATTAATCAAATCAAACACTGAACATAATTATAAATTTCAGTCATATATAACCTTAGAATCATCTGATTAGTTTGATTTTGAATATCAATAAATAAAAAAATATATTTTAAAATATTTCATATTGTTGTCTAATAATATTTTGCTAATTCTAGTGTATCCCTTATAAGTGTTTATCTAGGTGTAAAATCTTAATCATATTAATTTTTATCTGGTGATTACAGAGTAATAACATATCTACTCATTATAGAGTACCCCTATATCCATCTTTCCCAAATTCACATCCTTATTCTAGTATACACATAGGGAAGCATGTTATAGGAAGGCACAGAATCTCAACCATACTAAAAGGTTATGGTATTATCATATACTTGGAATTATCATTAGATTCTATCATAAGATTATGCTCCCTTATATATTTTTTTTCCTAAAACTGGATCCAAATATTACTAATATATATTATTCAATTCTATATTTAAGGACCTTATCCGATGAATACATGACGATGAAGATACTTTATTAATATAAATATTGATAAAATAAAACACATCCCATGTGGATGAATAATATAGTATTCATAGAAAATTGGATACAAAATTAAAACTAAGAAAACATAAATTAAATCATACTATTTTATTTGAGAATATTATTATTCTATATTGAATATATTTCAATTATATTGATAGTATATATCCAAAAATTATGGGTAGTTAAATCAAATGAAATTGAAGAGATCAAATGATCAGTAATAGAATGCATGGATCCAAAAGAAAAAAAGGCATGAATAATACGACATCAATAAATGATGAAAAAATATTTCCACAAAAATAATTATATGTTCTTAAAACAAATACATAGATATCATTAATATTCATATAATCACATGAAAATTAATAAATGATTTCATAATTAGTGAATTAATAATGTCAAACATTTTTAACTTTTCATTGACCCTTTGTTCTTGTATATCTTATAGAGATGGTAAAAGCCTTGTACATTTACATAACAAGTATTTTTATATTTAATTATATTAATTAAATGAGGGTATATACAATTATATTCCCACCAATTATCTAATAATTCTAATTATGTCATCAAATTACTATATAAAATTACTTGATCTTCAATCCTTAATGAACAATAACAATCTATATGAGAAGAACCATAATACAAAATGTCAATAAATTCTATATAAATACTGATCATAAACCATATATAGAAATATGTTTCGTTTTATAATTAGAGTATATCTATAGTAAATAATATGATTCAACAAAGGATGTTGTTATAGATGAATCTAATTTAAATATAACAATGAAATAATTATTGAAGAAAATACCCTTTAAAATTTTAAAACACCTATTTAAAACCAATGAAATTTTAATATAATTGGAAAACATTTTCTTCCAAATATCCAATGGATACAAGAAAATGCTACATCAAATAAATGAGTAGTTTAGTTGGAAGGAATATAAATTCATAAATGAAATTTCAGAACAATTATATCATTCATACCTTTTTTTAAAAGTATCTCGTTTAAAAAATTATAGTAATATTCATTTTAATAATATATATACAATGTAGAAAATATAAGATATTTATTTATTGAATAATTTTAGAATAGTAAAAAAAACTCATGGAAATATTTTATTGTAAATATTGACATGGATGAAAAATAATCTTCATATAATAGAAAATAATATAATATTTCTGAAAAATATTTCTTTTGTATCTGTTGTACATAAAGAATTTAAAATTTAATTAAAACATGAAATTTATAGAAAAAATTGATTATTTTGGAATATGTTTTTAATGATTGATATATAATAAAGTTATACTAACGGACACTTATACATAATCAATCATAAATAGTGATGAGAATATGAAATAAACTCGTACCTCAATTCTCATATTTCTATAGAAACACTCAATATTGTTATAGAATAAATAAATAAATTTTAAAAATATATTCAAGAACAATATTTATACAAAAATAAATATGTTTTATTTATTTATAATTACACTTTTTCCTATTAAGGAAAACTTTTCTTTATGATTTTTATATTACTGAAAATTAATCAATTTTCCATTAACACTTTGACTTTATGGTTTTATAAATTTCACCTCATATAGGGTTTAGTCAAATCCATAATTTTAATAATGACATAAATATCATATTTATTTATTATATAATCTTCAACTATAATTCACATAAATTCTTTTAAAAAAATGAATTACATCACTTTATGGAGATGTTTGTTAATAAGTACGCATGACAATTATTTCTACTTTTCGAGTGACGAAATGTATAATAAAATATTAATTCACAGTTATTGAACTATAAAAATGTCATATATTTCATATATATTCTATAAATATTTAATTATATGAATCATGGAAATATTTTGATGATAAAACATTTCACCGGTATGTAGATATAGTAAGTCATACGAATGCATAAACACTGATTTCACATTCCATTGGAAGCAATTAATGTGTATAATGGTTATTCAACCATCATAATAACAATTATTTATATTTATGTTTTTTAACAATTATTTTATAATTTATATCATAGGTTTGAAGGAGTAATACGAATACATGAAAATAAAATTTTTAGTTATGATGACTATATACTCTTTGAAAGACTTCATTTAGATCTATCTATACGGACTATAGAGATGTAAATTTTAAGGGGATTATTTTTTATAATTAATCTATGTTTGTTGGGAATATTTGTTTTGTATTTTATTTTTCATATAATCATGTAAATCATATTTTATTAGTGGGATAGAGTAGGTATCCTTTATTATTTGGGGTGAGGGGGATACATTGAATTAGTTAATGCAATAAGTAAATGTAAATAAATTTTCTCCAAAAAGTGGTTAAAATTGATATATTTTAAATTTTATAAGATTATATGTTCCATAATTTCATCCAATATTATTAATATAATTATATGAAATTTTTCATCCCCATTCTCATAAAATTAATCCATTGATATCCCTCTTGATAATTTGCACGATATCCACGCCTTTCACACATTAAGGGTCAAGAATACTTCATGAAAATAGTTTATAACTATGATAATATGTTTTTTATAATTTTTATTCATTAAATACTATATTATTAAATATAAGATACCATTAAATTCCATTTAGGTTCTATTCAATTATTTGGACTTTATTGATAGTTGGGTGGAAATAGAAAATGAAAATAATTATATAAATATCAGTAATTTGAAATATTTATCTAAATAATTCATTTAACAAAAAATTATTTCAAATGATATATATTTTTTGTATGTTTACAACAATTTATTTAATATTTATATTACTTTAAATGTATTGTGTAATTGTAGTGTAATGTTAATAAGATAGCTGTTGGAAATAATTTTTTCTGACATTATAACACTATAATAGATGACATAGAAAATATTATTAACTGTTTCAGAGGAAAAAGGTTCCAATATCTAATTAATTTTATTATTATTATATTAAATAAATTGCTAAATGTTTTCCTAATGATCTATATTAATAATCAATATTTTTCTATTCTAGAACCCCATGTTTTCTTTATAGAATGAGTTCAGGTTTGACCTTTTCTAACCACAACCCATCCAATATTATCATTCATCTTTCTCACAATGAATGATGAAAGACTTTATATATAGTCTCCTCAAATGTAGATTAACATGAATTATAATAAAAATTATAATATCTTTATAATTGTTATTATTATTTGGATTGATATGATAAAAAGTGTAAGTGTCATGTTATTTATTTCGTTTTGGATATTGAATTGATTCATAAGAGATATGTACTCCCTAATATTCATACATCTACCAAATATTTATTGAAAATTCACCCATGATGGGTAAATACACATTTAATTCCATCTTCCTCTACCTCTTCTCTATTAGTTTATTAGAGTTACACTCTTTGCTCGCCATGGGATCATGTAAATAGTGGGTTTTGACATGTCATGGTAAAACACTATATTTTAAGGGATCATTTTTCTAAATAGTTTGAAACATATTTACTAACACTAATCCAACATTATATCCTGATGGAATAAAATATTCATTTATATCAACGTATGAATTTCATTGTATTCTCATTCTATTTAAAAAAGTCTTGGACCGAGGTTATCAAATAGTTTTATTTATTATTTTCATTCCCATTGAAGTTTAATTTAATGAAGAATTAAATTTAACCCCACACAATGATTTCATTGATATTATGTGAGGCTATTTTAATTTTTTTATAATATATTGTTGGAACATGATTTTTTCACAAATCATTTGTTTAGTAAAACTACACATATATTTATAAAGTTTCAAGTTTATTTATATTGAAATATTTGAGTGATGATTTGGTTTTATAAAAGGGTTTTAGAGAATATCTATGTAATGTAATTAAAAAGATATATATTATATTTTAATTACATCAAATTGAATGTGGATGGGATTTATCTAATTCAATTGAATTTATAAATGATGATTGACATGTTATAATGTCTTAGACCTTCTCACCACTAAGATAGTGGTCAGACGAGTGGGCCACATAGCCTCAAGTGTGCCTCTAGGTATTTGAGAGGCTACCGACTAGTAGCGGGGGGACTATTTATAGTATAGTTTGGATATTATACCCTCTAGATAAGAGTAACACAATTGTTTATTAGGAAATAAATAACAAAAAAATGTGGAAGTAGTAATAATAGGAAACCACGAAATGAAAGAATAATATATTATCTGAATAAAAAAAACATCCAAAACCAATTATTTATAATTATTCATGTAATTTCAGGTGTTACTACATGGTATAAGAAGTAAAAATTATCAAAAGAAAAGAAAACCCCAATGTTTAACTCCTTGAGAATCCTCGTTATGTGCCTGATCCTATGCCCCCTAGCTCCCTTGTAAACTACACAACACATTTAATGAATCCAATGTTTTTTGAGAAAAAATAACTACTTAGGTTCACAATGATTCTCGAGTAGGGTTTGGGACAATAATCTTAGTAGGTTATGACCCACGTTGTCTATCCCAATCCATTACATGAAATATATTGTAAGGAAGTGGCCAGGTATAAGTACAAGAATAAATAATTAGTGTTAAAAAGATAAACCAAATGACCTAGATCCTAAAGGAAACCAGGTGTCTATTCCTAATATGGAACCCTTCTATGTCTCTATATATATTTGTATATCCTCCTGTTTTATTATGGATCACCCAAATCAGTGGTCGATTATCCCACAGAGGATCGACCACTCAGAAAAAATACAATAATCATAAGACCTCATCCCTAAGGCTAACCAAAATATTTCTCTCTAGTATGACTATAATCTAACGCTTGTGCATAATGTGATAGTATATTGAGCCATCATTCGTTATATAGAATCATATAATATTCTCTATTGTATTCATTACCAGTGTGCCTATCAATCAGGTGATACAGAAAAGTGCACCAATCACTCAAGCATCAACACTAGTAATGAGTCCTTATACATCCCATAAAACTATATAATCTTACCTAAGGAATCATTATTGTGCACCATACCCTGAGGTGGTATGGAAGAACACACACAAATCCATTAATAATTCCCGAAAAACATGAGTCGTAGGAGGACAAACTCAACAAGACAATCAGTATCCAACCCTTGGGTATCTATCACATCAATATCACATATGCTCAAAAGCTAATAATGAAAATTCCCAATTCTAGAATCAAACAAACAATATTAATCATCATAATCCAAAATGATCTATTTATATAAATTACTATATATATAATTAATTAATTTCATTCAAATAAGATAAAAATTATCATCATAATTATATCAGAGTAGTTTAATTAATCATTTGACCCCAAATTCATTAATACATAAATTATGAAAATTATTCAAGGCGATTATAGAATAAGAAATCAGTCAATTTATTATTATGTCTATTGAATAGTCTAATCTAGAAATCAAATATTAATCCAATTATTGTAGGGATCAAAAGTAAAACAAACTAAATCTCAATTAAATCAAAGGCCGCCATACATAACGAGTGGATGCAGGTCTCCATCTACTTGCATGTTGACTTAAGGGATTCAATGTTTATTTATAAATAAAATATAATGGTTTAATAGGGATTATTTAATTTCTTTAATTGAGTTCACAAAGACATAGTGTGATCATATTCATATTATATACTATAAATAATTATATCATTTGAAAATGAATTTACATTAAACCACCCACTTGTAGCACCAAACGATAATCATAATGTGAGGCATAGGTTACCAGACACGAGGTCATATTCATAATTTAATATAGGAGGCAAATTCGTCAAATTAATATCATTATCCAAGTCCAAATCCATTAAGAAAATACATTTCCTTAAAACAGTTTACGTATGTGTAAGAAAAATGGTACTGATTTACCATCCCATTAGGTTAAATCCATTTAATATCATTTTATTCTTTTTTTGTGACATAACACTATCATGAATTATCCAATTTTTTTAAAACTACTCTCTCAATTTTTCCAATATGTTGAAAATTCACTTACAAGTTTGCATAAGTCAAATTAATATTTTCATTCAAAAGAGCCAATTACCTACACTTATAATTCCCATTTATAAATCAAGCTGTTGAGTTTATATGATAAGCAAAAAACTAATGGTTCTTCCTCTTATTGAACATATTTTCAAGGGTGGAAAACTAATTTATGAATCTCATCGATTGTCATAAATAAACTTGAAATATTTCAAACAAAATTTCAAGCATAAAGAAACAACAATACAATAGTCCAAGCAAGCAATAGTATCTAAAAATTAATTTTGAACTTCGATATTGTCAACCGCTGATAGATGGGTTTAATTATATATAATGTCACTATTTATAAAACATTTCAGTAGATCAATTATGTATCATATCCAATTTATGATAGGAAATAATTTTTGAATAAAAACCATATATAGAAAAGTATTAATTAATTGTTTGAAGGAAATTAATTAATGAATAATTAAAATTAAATGAAATAGAATGGGACCCCATATCAAAGAGTATACCAATCCTAACACTCGATACCTGGAAATGTTGATGATGGAAATGATCGTTCCACACTCTCACACTTATACATTTTTATGTATATATATGCATTAATCAAATATATATATTCCCCATTTTATGAGGTATATGTACAAAGAAGATAGATAGATATATACATACAAATTTATGTGAATTCAATTCTCCTAGTGTTATGAAATGCTCTATAAATAATACTAATAACATAAAAAACCATGGAAAATAAAAAAACCATGGAAAATTACCAGAACAAAAAATATTATTAATGAAAAAAAAATATAGTAACAATGAAGAAAAAAGTAAAAAACTTTCCGCAAATCAATGGTAGTAAATAGAGATGAGCTAATCCACTTCATCTTTCGGGGAGGTTGCCGAAATATGAACCTAGGGGTCTCAAGAAGCCTTAAAAACAACTAATGAATGGAAGAAAATGGAAAATCGACGAACCCATAACCCTCAGATTTCAATCGAACCTCTCCATGAACCAAAAGAGGGAGAAACATCCCATTTGATGGAAAAGATATGAGATAAAAACGTTAACTTGAGGATCAGATGAGATGGGATCCCACGATATGGGGTTCAGCTAGGGGGTATATGCTGGAATAAGGGGGAGACCCCTTTGGGTCTAAAAAACTAGCCAAATACATATAAAAATAATAATAATAATAATAATAGTTATTACTATTTAAATAATAATAATCAAATCTTAATCAAAATAATTATATAATTTTTATAATCATTATTATTAAAAAATTACTAATTTTACCCATTTATTTTCCAATGTTTTATTTTACTTTTCCCTTTAGTTTAATTTAATTATTTTCATAAAAGGAAACACACCACACAGTTTTCTACCAAGGACTGCATGGTTTCAGACTAACCGTGAACCCTTATCAGCAACTCTTGAGTTGACGTTTCTGAACCCAAAACTCCCCAAACATGGTGGACACAAGGGGAACCTCCTGAGCCTGAACAAAAAAAACAAATTGTTTTTTTAAAAAACCCGAAATTAAGACCTGATTCTCAGTTTTAAAAATGACCCACACATTAGAAGAAAAATGCCAAATGCCTTTAATTTCTATCCAGTTCAAAACACAGGTTGTTACAACCTCACTACCTTAGAAATTATCATCCCTAAGAGGCCTTCAAGAACACCAAAAACAAAAACCAACCTACACAGATCATGAATCTTTGTTCAAATGGTTTAATTCCATTTCCAAACTCCCAACATACCATTAAAAACTAATTAAGAATGCAACACATAATAAATAAAGAATCGATCCCACACCCATTTTTTAAAGCTGAAAAACTGAGATGGTGCTCATCTAAGACCACTTAGATAGAGACATGAACATGTCATCATATCTTGAAACAAAAAATTGGTGGTTCTCCACCCATAGGTGTCAAACTATAAACATGGTATAATTTTGAGCTCTGAAACCTCCACTACATTAATTTCATTAAATAACACCCCTCCCTGAATTTGAGTGACGCTCCAAGTGTAATTACACATAATAAAAAGAACTCGGTTACATTTGTGGTCATAGTAGGGGGACCATCATAAAGAAACTATCAAATTCATGATCAAAAAAATAGAACTAGTATCACATGATTTTCAAGAAGAACAACTGACCATGATACCACATCAACCCTAAGAAAATAACATGCTTAAAAATGGTTCCTTATGAATGTTTACATCAAAAAATAGGGAAATCATGTCAAACCCCTTCCATCGAATCATCTCAATGTTTCCCATCTTATAAAATTAAGACATTTTAAATTGATGTGAAATGATTTTCTCTAAAGCATCATTCATTTAAAATTAACTGTCTCAATGAATAATATACTTGACTTCTGGTGGTGTTCTCAAATCAAAAGAATTACCTTTAAGCCCCAATACATGTCCAAGATAACATTTGATTGAAATGACTAGAGTGTATTAAACTAACCAAATTTTGTCCACACTCTATGTTTACAAGTGATATGTTGGTACAAAGAAATTACATCCACATAAAAAAATTGACTAATCCTATTGTGGCGTCATCCATGTGGCCCTGTCATAAGAAATGGCTGGTGTACAATAGTTCATCAAATGAATTCCTATATTATAATCCAAGGGTTACACAAAAAAATAAAAGCCTCGATATGAACCATGCATTCAACATGAAATAGTGGGAGACCACTTAAATTGAACAACATATTCGAAACTACATCATAGAGTAAGACCAATAGTCTCTTAGTGTATTCTGGATGACAATGAGATTGGAGTCGTGCTCCTCTTTTAATGAAGAGTGCACAAAGAGAATATTAAGGATTACCAAAAGTAAAATGCCCAAACCACTACTCGTCGATAGCTTAGAAAAAACTCATCATTACTTACCGATGAACCATTATTAATTGATCATCGAGACTTTACCACAAGAGGCAACCCATGATCCTTAAATCCCAACCAAACACATCCACCCACAATCGATGATTTTTCTCAGTGGTTGTATGCATGGTCAACCACACCAAAGTCATGCTACCGAGAAATCACCGACAAGATTTAATGTTTAAATTCCTCATGGGTATTTATTATAGCCCTACCATTCTTCAATGGACCACTTTGGTTGTGTTTTTTCTACCCTTATGAAATCATATTTAACAAAACCAATATGACACTCTCCACCTTAAGATTTTCCAACTAATCTAAATAAGAGGTAGACTAGCTACTGAAAAGCACGCTTGGTCAAAAACACCATAAACACAAATGTTTAAATAATTGGCATGAAATCCAACGCTATGCTATCGAGAAATCACTATAATGATTTAAATTTCAAATGCCTCATGGGATTTTATTATAGCCCTACCATTCTTCCATGGACCTCTTTGGTTGTGTTATTCCTACCCATATAAACTCATATTCAATAGAACCAACATGGAATTACACACCTTAGGATTTTCCTACTCAACAAAAGAAGAGGTAGACTAGCTGCTCAAAAGCATGCTTGGTCATAACCACCACAAACAAAAACATTTAGATAATTGGCATGAAAACCAAAACCAAACTGAATGGTGTGTCAAAAAAATTCATCTCTCAATTTTATCCAAATAATTGGGAAAACATGTTTTAATTAGGCATAGGAAACTCTACTTCAAAGATGAACCAATACAGTACTTAATATAACAAGGGTTACTGATTCCACTGAACTCAACCCGTTCGGTACAAAAATAAAAAACATGATTGTACTGTGTACATAAACATATAATACCCCATGGTTTTTGAAGAAAAAAACATCCTAAATACTTTTCATAGTCCTTTTAGACCTATAAATTTAGTTATGTAATGGACGATACATGATATTTAACCCAAATGCATACTTCTCAAATGATTGTCAAACAACTGCAGACCACCCAAGTAGCCCAAGGAAAAAAGGTAAATTGTCAAGTGACCTACGAAATGGCCTACCATGCCCAAGGAATGGCCAAATAGATGAAACAAAAAATTACTCAATTCCCACACCCATAAAAAATTCCATGTGAAACATGACCACCCATTCAAACAATAGTGTCATTTAGAATCCAAGAATCCTTATATATACGACAACACCCAAACAAAACCTAATTTCATAGAAACACTCATAATTAGAGAGTAATTTATATTACTAGTGGTATACCTACCATAGTCTATACCGTAATGAGAAACTCATGTTGACACAATCAATTGATCATTACAACTGATAATTCACTTGGCTCAAAATCCATCCATATAATCAATTACTAAAAATAAAAGACATGCTATAGAAAAATCTACCATTTCTGTTCCAAGGAAACTCAAAAAGAAAAGTTAAGGATACCATTTTATAAGAGTTTAAAAAATTACTCCACCAATGATTCTATTTTATAGAAGAAAAATTTATTCACAGTTAAATATTTAATAAACTAAAATATTTAACTAACAAATAAATTTAATGAATTAAAGTTTAAACAAACTTTTTTTGATAAAATTTTACACTTCATGACATTTAATCATAGTTAGAAGATTTATCAACATGAAGTAATTTCAATAGATAAGGTGACCAATGATGGTTAAAAAATCCCACCTGGTTCATTATCATGTGACCCAATATAATTTGTTTAACTATTGAAATTATAATCAACCATTATGGGTAATATCATAAGAACCATTCCCAAACTATCCTAGTTGGGTCCTATTGAGCATTTATACAGCTACCTATATCATTTTAGATTAGAAAAAAAGAAACAGGTTTCTCATTCAGTAAGAAAATATATATATATATATATATATATATATATATATATATCAAGGACGATTCTATTGAACGGGTTACCAATTCCCAGTTATAAGGTGCCTATGCACTTTACATCTGGAAAATTGTCTCTAGTCATAGTTGAAACCATTTAATTCCGCAATTGAAACCAATTATATTTATCCAATGAAAAAAAATTTATATAAATATATTCATGTTATCACAACTAGTAGACACAGATAAATTTTCAATAAACTTATAAATATGGCATAACACTCATAGTGCACATTTTGGACCATAAAGAAAATACATATACAACTACAAGTCATGGCATATATATTGAATGTTAATTGTTTATGTGCCTAATATGACGCACGTAATACATCATCCATACCAAACATGGAATATAGTATAATACCATAAATATCATAAATCAATAGGAAGAGGCTGAATACCCATTTTAGTCAAGGAGATATCAAAAAAACTGTAATATAGAATGACATTAACAACAGTCTCATCCCACAACACTTTTTCATCTCCCCATTTGTTGGATGATTAGTCCATAACATGAATATTTACCAAGAATAGACACATTCATATTATCTTTTCAATAATCCCAATATGGTATCAAAAATGAAAATAAACCTTTGATACCACATTGTAGCTTCCATGCAAGACTCTCCCATAAGATAGTTTTTATACCAGTGGGTCAAACAACATTAAGTGTCCCTCCCTATACACCATAGGTTTCTGACATGTATGGAGGGTGAAAAGGCGTTTAATTTTGGATATTATACCTTAATATTCATCGTTTTAAATTGTTATGATAATATATAAACAAAATATAATAGTCAAAGAAATAAATAAGAGAATGAAATTTAGCGATAGAGTAATATAATATCTAAATAAAAATAAAATGGCCAATGCCAATTCCTCATAATCATTCATGCAATTTAAAATGTTACTAATGGTTACAATAAGTAAAAATCAACAAAATAATAGAAAGACCAAATTTTCATATCCCCAAGAATCTTGAGCAAGATCCAAGTCCTGTTCTCCCTAGCTCTCATGTAAAAATAAAGAACTAGAAATAACCCAAAGACATGTGAGAAAAAAGATCTACCCAGTTGAATTATGGTTCATGAGATGGGTGTGAGATAATATTATCACTAATATGGAACCCACAATGTCCATCCTTATCCAATATATTATATTTAATGGCATGCTGTGAGAAGTTATAAGAAGAAACAAATATATGTAGTGTTGAGTAAATAAATGAAATCTCATCTCGGTTCCTAATGGACGCCTGGAGGCTGTACCTACTCTGAAACCTTACCTACTATCTATATACATGGTTAAATCCTCATGTATTAGGATATATGTCCCAAATTAGTGGTATATGCTAATATAGAGGATGACTCACTCAAAAAAATACCATAAAAATATATCGGAATCCCTCTGGGTAACCAAAATCTTTTACTCATGCAGAACTAGAATATCAACCTCGAACAATGTGTGACTATGAATTTATATCTTAGTCATATTGAATAATCATATACTCTAAACATAGGAAATCAATACCAATGTTCCAATCCATAAGGAGGTATAAAAATTTCCATTAAGACCTCAGGCGTTAACACCATTCATGAGCACTCAAACCTCCCATATAACCATATACTCTGTCCTCAGGCATCAACTACCTATTCCCTTACATGGGGAGGTTCATAAGATCATTACACAAGACCTCATCTATACATTAAAAACATGATTCATATCCATACAAATTCAACATGCCAGTCATTATCAAACCCACAAGTATCAATCACATTGATATCACATAATATCAAAATATATGAAATAACCTTTCACAAGTCTATTATTGAACATACCATATTTATAATCATAAGAAAAAACAATAAATTTATAAATATTACCATATATCAAACCAATTAATTTCATTGATCCAGGTTCCTAATTATAATCATAATTATATCAAACAATACTAATTATTCATTCTACCCTAATTTCATTAATAAATTAGTTAACTAGTCTTTACAAGGTTATTCAACCATAATATATCCAAAAATTTATTAATATGACTATTTAAAAGTCTAATATATAAATTAATCACATTATCCATTTGTTATAGTGGTCAAAAGTAAAAAATACTATGTTCCAATTATATCCAATGTTGGAACACAAGTTGGGTGGTTACACATCTCGGTCTCCTTTCGTATGGACCAAGGGATTCAATGGTGGTATAAAAACAAAATATTATATTTTAATAGGGATTATAAAATTTATTTGGTCAAACCCACGACATGTCGGTGTGATCACTAATATCGAAATAAATATAAATAATTGTATCAAATAATAATGTATTTAGTTTATACCAAAATATTGTGGCACCAAGAAATAATATTAAAATGTGCAATAGGGTATAAGACACATGTTCATTTTCATGATTTAATACATAAATAAAATACCTATCATGCATATCATTTTCCATGGAAAAATCAAGTATGGTATTAAATTTTATTATAATAATTTAATTATCCATACGGAAATGGGCATGGCCTTACCGTCCCTTGGGGTTAATCCATTTAAAATAATTTGATTCACTTTAAGAGAGGTAACCCTATATTTCATTACCCTTTAATTTATAACAACTTATTCAATTTTCAAAAAATATAGAAAATACACTTATAAGGCTCAATGGGCCAACTAAATAGTGTCATTAAAAATTTTAAATTTCCTTCAGTGGTAATTCCCATTTATAAATTATGCCATTGATTTTATAAGATAGACCAAACACAAATGGTGATATTTATTATTAAACATCTTTCCAAAGGTGGAAAACACCCTTTATGAATATAAAAGATGTTTGTACCCAAAACATACCATATTCCAAACATAATGTCGATAAAAAAGAAACAACAATTTCATCATCCAAGAATCAAATAATATCTAAATATTACTATTTTAACTTGAATATAGTTCACCTCTACTAGAGAGATTTTATTATTAAATCCATACATTATTTATAAAACAATTTATTTGTTCAATTAAGCATCATATCCAATTTAATAAATTAAATAATTTAAGAGACACCACCACACATAGAGATGCATTAATTAAAGTTGTGAAGAAAATTAATTAAAGATTAGTGAAATTTATGATCAAATGAATGATATCTTACCTTAAAAAGTATACCCTACCAAACATTAGACAATTGAAAATTTTGAGAATAGAAACAATCATTCCATATTTTCATAGACTTACATTCCAATATATATATATATATATCCCTTAATAAAATGTAAAAAATCCCCTCTCCATGAGATAATATTTACAAGTAATATATATATATATATAGACACACACACACACACATACATATATACCAATGTATGTGAGTGTAATCCCTCCTGGAGTCATCAAACACTCTATAAACAATACCGGGAACTCAAAAACATCCGAAAAATGACCAACAAACTCAAAGAAAATTACTATTCCCTAAACAATTATGAAATATCAAAAAATATTAAGCATCAATGAAAAACAAATGAAATGTTTTTCCCAAATTGGTGACATTGAATAGAGATGATCTAAACCGCTTCTCCTATAGTAGTGGTTGCCGGAATACAAACTAAGGAGCCCCAAAGATACATTCTCACAACATGTCAATGGAAGAAACATTAATATGGGTCATCCCGTAAACCATGTATTTTGATAACATATTATTGGGAACTGATATAGTGAAAAACTTCTCAAAAAGGGAGAAGATTCGGGAAGAGGACCTTACCATGAGGATCAGGAGAGATTCATGAAGGATCGATGTGAAATTGTCAAGTAGAAGAGGACTAGAAGAGAGGAGGTCACACTCTAGGGGTTACAACCAGGGGGTGTATCATGGAGGATGAGGAATCTGCTTTGGTTCTTAAAAAATAGACCTATTTGTAAGTGTAATAATAATAATAATAATAATATTTCTATTAATATTTTTATTATTATTTTCATTATTATTAAAAAATTAATAAATTTTACCCCTTATTATTTTCCATTATTTTTATTTAATTTTAGTTTAATTTAATTTAATTAATCACTTAAAAGAAAACACACAACATAGTTTTATACTAAGTGATGTATTGATTTAGACTAACCGTGCTCCCCTGCGAGCTTCACCAGACATGAGGTTTCAGAGCCTGATGCTCCCGAAACTCAGCGGAACACTCGTGGCACCCCCCCTAATCCTTGAAACACAACAAAAAATACATGGAAGTTATTAAAAAAGTTGGATTTATGTTCTAAATAATGGTTTTAAAAAATATAACATCCCTTATCCCCAAAAAATTCAAATTCATTGAATTTTCATCTAGTTTAAAACATAAGATGTTACAAATATGTTCCAAACTATATAAGTTTTTCAGTGATTTAAATTATGTTATCTTTAAGAATTTTATATTTATAATTTTTTATAAATTCAAATTGATTTTGTGATTATTATTTTCTTATCCTTATGATATAAATACGAAAATATTTTTATATTCAATTTTATTATTTGGTAATGATGGAGGAAAACATGATTACTTAGTAGTATGAGTGATTCACTACATATAATTTCAATCAGTTTATTGTTTCGTAGTTATAATTTTATTTTTTCTATTATTTTCGACATTATAAGGATATAGGTTTTGGTTGAGGTCAGAGTCTCTTGGATCCATATTATAGGTATGTATGTGATCTATGAGTGATATCAAAGACTGCCTTCATAGGATATATTTTGATTGTTGATATTGTTCTTGATTTATTTTTATGATTTAGTTTATATCATATATTATTTTGTTATAACTATATTCATTTTCATTGATATGTATAGTTATTTGTTTTCAAAATAATAGAATGTGGTTTTGAAATGAAAACTATATATGGGTATATATTCATATAATGAAAAAAATAATAATTTTAAATTTTAAATTTATATAAATAAATAATTTTGATTGAGGATAATAAAAGGATTAATATAGACTAATGGTGGTAACCAAATAAGTGTTATCTTAAAACCTATATTAAAAAATTGGTGGTGTATATAGCATATCCCTAACATAGAATTTGTTTTAATAGAATTACCAATAATATTATTTAAGAGTATACTATTAGCCCTATTATGTAAAAATAGAGGTGGGGGAATAATAAGGATCTTCTATCAACCGAAGCTATATTGGTTACATATATTGTCATCCCATTTTATTTCTTACTATCCATGTATTGATTATTCCCTCATTTTGATAATCATGAATAATGTATATTGTATTGTTGGATAATGAATTAGTTATGTGAGTTTTATTAACATGATTTATTATTATTACTATAAAGTATAATTTTTTTCCATTCCACCTAATATACCATAAGCACTTACGCCATCCTTCGGTGCTCATGAACATTCCATAGATCTATTAAATGCTAGCTCAAATATAATGGGATTGTATTTTTATATATATATTAAGAAAACACATTACCCAGTATACTAAAAACATAAACAAAAACACACAGACATATGCATATTGGCATATATACTTATATAAATAATAACATACATATATACCTAAATTCGTACATATACAACATCCCTGAATTTGTGCATCCACACACACACACAAATAATTCATACATCCATACACGAATATATTCATATATACATACATATATACTCACATACACACTCAAATACTTACATATAGTTATAAATACACAAATACATAGATAAACACAAACATATAAGCCTACATGCATGCATAAAAATACACACACACTCACACACACTTACCCACATAAAACTTATTTAACCATCCATCAATTTATGCATTCATTCATCAATCAATAATTGAATACATCCATCTATAAATCATTCCATTCATACATAAGAATATAAATACATAAATAAATAGATATATATATAATACATATATTCAAGCACACATACATAAAGGAACTAGGGAATCACCTAAACTAGATAACAGATATATTAAATTTTTTTACCATGAATCAATCATATGATACTTGATTGTTTTTGTAAATATCAATTTAATTCCAAGGATCTTCAAAAATTAATATTTGGTATGATTAATTATAATTATATGGTACATTGGTGCAGTGGCATGATCCCAGTTTTATAAGATCATTTACGGATATCCATAGATCGAGGTATCCAAATAATATTCCTTCTAGAACATCCAAATGTGTACCTTATCCACTTGAACATTATTCCTTGATTATCACATTATATTTAATAATAACAATTCTTAATATAGTTCTTGTATGATCTCTTGAAGATCACACCACTAATCTAAAGTCATGTTTCAATACATTCATAATCGTTTATTTAGTTTTACTCCCTATAATCTTGAAATGATGACAGAAATTAGATATGGACATTAAATTAATTAAAATACCATCTCAAACAATATATGGATAAAAATGAAAATAAAATGTTACACATAACATTAAGAAATATCATGCAATCCCTTGTATATTCTAGTTAACATTCATTAGTCTAAAACAACATTGATATCAATGAAAACATGCTATAAATGCCATAAATATTCTTTGATGGATTTTGGACATTATTAAATTCCAAATGAAAATCACCGATCCATTAGATCATCTATTTCCTCATATATTTATTCTACTAATCTCAACAAAAAAAATTATTATAAAATATTATTTTAACATATTCAAATAATCATTAAATATCAAGATAATACCTAAAGAAATAAATTTAATTGTTAGATTATGTAAATATGAATAATAGAAATGAATTAATTTTTATGTGATTTTTAAAACCCAATCATTCACCAACACTTTAAAATTGGGAACACGTTTTCCAAAACAAAAACTTATTATAATTGGTAGAACTTATAGACACCCTTTTTTGTGTAACCCTCTTGCCGATATATTGATAGTAGTGGAACATATTCCTAAACTAATAATTTTATCAAGTAAGAAAACACATCCCACGATGTTATGTGGTTAATTCATATATATTACTTCCTACGTCAATATTTTTGTAATATATCCCTATTTTTATGATATCTCACCTAACATGACACAAATTTTATTCCATCAACCTGCTTGATTTACATACACTTCCTTGAATCTTTAAGATAAACCAAATAATGAAATATAATGGTAATTTATTTAATCATAATATTCCATTAAAAACAATGGGAAAATGATATATTCTACTAATAACATTGAATAGACAAATTCTTACATTACATATACAATTTAGTCATATTGATTATGAAAATACCAAACATTTTCTACCTTGTATGAATAATACATCCTCGTTGTTTAAATTTATAAATAATTGTGACTTGTATAATATAAAATATAATAAGAATATAGTGTCTATGGACAAACAAAAACATCCTTAAATATCATTATCCATTGACATATATAACATATGGATTTTTTAAAAGTTGGAATTCCTCGTAACCACTTTTTTTGAATATTACAATATGAAAAAATCCTGATATCACATCTAAATTTATTTTTAGATTAGAGAGATTTATAGTACAAGTAGAATATTATACCTGAGAAGGTAGATACCTACTAGAATATAAGTCATGAGTTTGATAATATATTCCAAACATTTCAAGGGATATCTATTGAGTGGGGGAACTTTATAATTGTTCAATCTGAGTAATAATATATTGACAGTATTAAATTAATGTTACATTTTAGAAAAAAAATTGTGATAATAAATTTATTTGTTTTCTATAACTTAAATAAAAATTTCATTTATATATTAGGAACCAACTCAAGGAGACGCACACTATTTGATGATCCGAAAAATAAAAACAATTCATTCACCAACTCTCATAAGATATTCATTCATTTTCAATGATATTTATTTAGTCAATGGATCAATGATGTTATCCTATGTAGTTAGTCTATTAATTAATCAAAAAAACACTTAGATAAATATCCATAAAGTTGTTACACTCCCAATGTATTTTTATATTCAATTATAAAGACCTTTTCTCCTTAGTTATAAACACAACTTCAGTATTATCATAAAAACATTGTTATGAAATCACTACAACTTGGCACAATATCATGATCATGGAAAAAAGATAAATACTCATAATACATAATTATATATATTAGAATCTAATATATACTAAGATTATTCTATAAAATCCATAACAAATAGTCATATTTAAAAATTCTAGATTAATACTCCACTATTAAAGGAAAAATATATCATAACATTGGTTTCAAATAATTGTGATCTATATTGAAACTAGAATCTATATATCCCCTAATAACTAGTTCATAATTTCAACAAAAACCAAGGAAAATATCATTAATATTATTTATAAATATCAGTATATCCATTAAAACCACCAAATATGGCTCTCATGTGTGTTCTTGATATACACCTACCCTTCTCAATATGTTTTAAACATCAAGCTAGGTGTATATAAAAAATATATTAGAGATATAATCACAAATGAATAATATATATTATAATACCCCCAAAATCTCTCCCCATCATCTTATGGTAAAGGATACAATTTTTATAGATATGTATATCATTTGAAAATTGAAACCATACCCCCATGGAGTGTTTTAGGTGACCTAATATATATATATATATGTATGTATGTATACCAATTAATTTTTTAATAAGAGTAATATTTTCATCTTGCCCATAGCTTGACAACCCTAATAACTGAATTTTTATTTCAATAGATTATTAGATTGAGAAAAAACTAATTTAACAAAGCTTATTAACATTTATTTATAATCAAACCACATTAGACAGAAATATATATTTATCATTATATATACTCTTCATCTTAACATAGTAAATAGAAATATAATAGAGGGTTTATATCAAATTTTTCATATTGGAAAAAACACATTTACATGGAATCAAGTGTCAGATAAATATAATATAATCAATCATGTCAGAAATATCTTATTAAATAGAAATTAAAATAATAAGAGTGGTCCATATGAATTATCATAAAGACATAAAATCTAAGAATATCAAACATATATAATGACTTATGTATTATGTATTATGAGAAAATAATAATCCACATATAATAACATTGGAATGTAAACATGAAATGGGGCATTTTCCTACAAATTAGATGTTATACCATTGTGGGAAATCTAGGAACATCATGTCCAAATGAATAATTGAAAACATCTATAAACTCGTCATATCTACAATAACTCCTGTGAACATAGATAATTGTGTCATGCCAAGGAAAAATCGTGAGAAAATTTCTATCCTCATTATATCCATTATGAATCATAAGAAAATAAACAACCCCATCATGCTTATTCTCATCAATATTATCCTATGAGAAATAAAACAATAAATAAGTAATTGTAATAACATATATTCCAACCATAATAATCATTCATACCAATGTGTTTGATAATATATCAATCATTTAGCATATCTTGAAGTCCCATGGTTATAAAAAGGGTTTCATGCAACTTTAAAAAGTTATTAAATAATATAATATCAATATTTGATTCACTGATATGAAGAATTCAATCACAGAAATAGAGTATTACATAATATAATTATTTTGGTTATTTATAAAATATGACTCTAGAGTAAATAGATATGATGTATATAAATATAAAAATCGACGTGAAATCATGAATACAGATCCTGGAAAACATTTTTAACAATATAATAAACAGATACAATGAAACATGTTACTTCTCAAAGTTTCTTAGGATAATATAAAATGAAAAACCATTCGGGGTTTTTTTTGAAAGGAAAAAAAATTATTGATCATTGAACAATTCATATTGGTTTTTCAAATTAAATTGGGAATATAATATACCAAATACAACTTGGAATAGAAGAACCATTTCATCATTAATAACACATCATAAAAAGGGTAATAAATAAATATTTTTAAATGAGGTAAATATATGTTTAAATAAAAATATAAATAATACTTATTTTATTTTAAAAATAAGAAGGAGAACATTGTTGGGAAGAGGGAATATTAGAATTGTTGGGAAAGTTCTCTTTTAGAGTGGGTGAGAATTAATCCTAACAATGTTATATTTTATGTATAAAGAAATAAATTAAAGGGGATATAATTATTAAGAAAATTTGATACCAATGAATATAAATAAAAAAATAAATATTTTATAAATATTGAATAGAAGAAAAAAATCATCTAAAATGATATTCAAATTGAAATACTTATTAATCTAAGAATGAATTGTCGTAACTATAACAACATTGAACACTTAAAAAAATATAATCAGTTTCTATTGTTTGATATAATATAAAATACAACATTAAATACTAACATTAGGAAAATTTTCATGATAGATTATTTCAATGAATCATTATATTAACCCCATTAATGAAACTTTATTAAAAATTTGAAACATGTCCTAAAGAAGGGAAATTGACACAAAAAACTATACATTTTAGAACCGATTTCCATGAAAGTGCATTGAATCCCTATATAAAAAACAAAATTATAATAATAATTTTTTTAATTACTTTATTCATATATATTAATATATCTAATTTTAATTATAATAATTTAATATACATTTACTAGTTAGAAATTGATTATTTTCATCATTACATTTTAGCAATTTCTATCCTTTCTATTATTCAATAAAAAATAATACCATTATCTTTCATTGATACAATGTAAAGAACGAATTTATTATATATGTTATCAATATATATTATTTATAAAAATTTATAAATTCAAAATATCATTTCATGTGTGTTTTGGTTAAGATTAAAGGTGATATAATTTGTCAAGAGGTTGTTTCTATAATTTTTTTATAAACAAAATTTATATTAGTAATATTTAGTTAAATATTAATAAAACATATGAATAAATATAATAATTTGAAAAAACATAAGGAAAATGTTTCAAATTCAATATTTGAATCTTATATGTAGTATGATGATTACAAATTTAATACAACTTTCAATAGAGGTTGGAGTTAGTATATACAGAGAAACTAAATTTTAATTTTTCTAGATAAAAGATTAAAACTGATTTCTCTTTCGAAATATTATTAAATTTTAAGATAATATAATTATTCATTTAATAACCCTTTATATGAACCCGTATATCATAGTGATTTTTTGTAGAACTCATATTTCATGGAGGCAGTTGTCTGCATATAACATGAATGAAGTTTTCATTTTCCTATGGAAAAAATGAAACAGAGTTAATGGAAATTACATTAATATAAAAAAATATCTGTTTTGTAAAAAAATTTATTTAATAATATTATAATAATAATGATATCTTTATAATTTGTAGATGAAAAAAAAATAAATATTTTATTATGTTTTAGAAAATAAAATTGTATAAATATTTTATTTTTTATTGGAAACCTTTTTGGTATAGATTATATTTTTGACAGAAAATGGTTATAAAATATTATGAAAATGGGTGGGTTTAATTAGAATTAAAATAAGAAAATATATAGATAATAATGTTAATTTTTAGTGTAACTTTTAAGGTGTTTTGGTGGGATCATTTTATAAGTGATGGGAATTGTATTTTGAAAAATATTCTCAGATTTATATTAGAAGCATGTAATTTTTATAGGATTATGGCCCAAAAAGAGGTAAATTTTGGACATCATATGATTAGATGTATATTAACATATCATATATATAAATAACATATATTTTTGAGATAATCAGATAATTTCTCCATAATATCATATTTCTACATTATTTAATTTTTCCATGGTAACTATATTTTAGCCTCAATTTTATATTAGTATATCTTATAAATCTGATTTAACATATAACGTAATTTGAATATGAATATTTAAAAAAATACCATTTTATTAAATTTAATTAATAAAATTGGTGAAAATTAATTTCACCATAGTTAATATATAACAAATGAAAACAATTTCTTGAACAATATAACATTGGGTATAAAATATGAGTTATAAGTTTTTAAATAAAAAGTTTATTTTATATTGTTTATTTTTATTTATTAATCAATATATTTTTCAATGATAATGGTTTTATAAAATTTTATTTTAATTTAATATTAAAACTATGTCACAAAATTAACGGGATTATTTAATAAGTTTTCATATTCTATTCATCAAAAATTTAATTTTTTTAAAAGAATATAAAAAATTACTCTAAAATTTATTTATTTTTATGATGAATGAAAAAATGATTTTCATCTTTTAAAAATCAATTTCTCAAATTTTTTAATTTAAATTTTATTTGTAAAGATAACATTTAACGAAAAATGTTTTCATTGGAAAATAAATTTTTTTCATATTAATTATTTTATTTTTATTTGCCATAAATTTAGAATTAAATTAATAATAATTTATTATTTACAGAAAATTTATATTTTATTATAATTTTTATATAATATACAATAGCATATAATAGGATAATTGTAGAGGAAATAATTTTTTAATCATAAAATGACATAATTCATTATTTAAATATACAAAATGATTTTAATTAGAGAATTAATTGTAAAATTGACTATTATTTCTACCACTATATACATTTTATAATTACTCTACCTATACTTATTCTATATAATTCAACAACTTCGTTATGAAAATTATTTTTTTGTTAATAAAATCTATCACAGTTCATTTCTATATTGTGTTATGTGTGAAGGATGGTATATAAAACAATATTTTTTCAAGGTAGAATATTTTCTAAAATAATTGGTCATTATATTCAGCCCAAACTCAATGAGATTTATCCCTAACATTTTGTTAAAAATATAAAAATAACATTAGTTATTTTTGACTCTTTTCATCAATGGGTTCCCTCAAAACTATATCAAACTAAAGATTCTACCAAAGGACATTAAACAAATGTGTGTTTTTGTTGTAAAATAATTTATATCTATGAAAAAGGATATCAAATTGTGGTTCATTTTATCAGTTATCATGTTGTATTTGTAAATATTCTGATTTATACACATGTGAAGGGATTGGAATGTATATCCTCAAAGTGAATCATAAAACATATAATGTTCATTGGAGAGATCTATATAGAGTGAAAAATATAGGTGGCATCCCTAACCTAATAATGGATCTGAAAGGGGATGATATACCAAGTGATCATCATACGTTTGTTCCAAAATATCATAACCCACTTCTAAGAATATATCAGAAGGAATAATTTACTACTAATATCAATGTATTCAACTCAACTACATTTATCTACTTAATTATTCACTTTACATTAAATAGATTTCATATGTTACGAAATGCTTCAAACCTTGACGTTCATTTCATAAATAATGAAAGATATAACTAAAATCCTATCTTTATACTATTTTTATGGGAAATCCATTGGATTGAATAATATAATACTCATGAGATTCTGTGGTAATAAAAAATATCATTCCAAGGGTGATATGATATGATAATACATGCCCTTATATCGAATTCCAACTGAATTATTCTCTATAAAATCATTGTAATGGTGAAATCATAAACATAAAAGAATTAAATAATTACTCCTTGTAGCCTCAATAGATCTATTATTCATATGGTGATATATTAGTAACGTTTTAACAGTTTTTTGTTGGAAATTAAATGTGTTTATTTTTTATGTGCATTGAAAACAAACTAAATTGAATTATGTTCGGTAAAGTTCATAGGGAATCTATTAAAATATAAATGGAAATTATTTCCCATTTTCACAGTAATATAGAAAATAGTTATATTGTAAGACCCCAAGATTTCATAGTATGTTATCTCATCAATGAAATTCAATAACTTTCTCTACACGCAACACCGAATTCGAGCACACCATGACATACCAAACTAACCCTTCAAAAAACGGTTATGGATAGTATCAACTTCATTTCTAATTTTATATACTCCATATAATTTTAAAATCCAAATTATGTGTTTCTTAGACATAATATAAGAAAAAATTCAATTTTTCCGATAAAGGAATAATTTTTCAGAAAATGCAATTTTACCACCTTTTAATTGAAAAACTTTTTTTAAATCCATTATTTGAAACTTTTATATATTTTTTTGATAAAATAAACTTCTTCTTCCAAATCGGGACTTAAAAATTTAGTTTTGATAATTTTTTTTATTTTTCTAATAACTTTCATATTTTGGTGAATAATGAAAAATTCTAAATTTTAATTAAAAACATATTTTTTAATCGATATAATTTATATTGTTAAATTATGCATTTGAATGGTTTTGAAATATAATTAGATTATATTTTTATCATTTAATACAATATAGGTCATTATAATTTATTTCACTTTGAAATTGGATATAAAGAAGTGTCAACCTTTTGATAGATATTGTTCCTTAAAAACACGATATTAGTTTTGACAGTGGGAATTAATTTTAAATTAATTAAAGCAACTTATATGTTTTAAATTTGGTAAAATAGACATCATTTTTTAATTTGGAATATCAAATATAGCATAGGATGAAATTTTGGTATTTTTCTGAAAGCATTCAATTTTTGAGGAATAGTGAAAAACCCTATGTTATTGGTTAAAACTGAATTTTTATTTAAATATTATTTATTTTATTTAAATTTATTATAGGTCAAAATAGATACATAATACCTTTATAATTTCAATATAATTCATTGGATTCATATTATAATATGGTTAGGTATATAAAAATTTCATCGAACTTTTTACCGTCTATTACCCACCTCCTAGGAGAATTTGCAAATTCACATAAAAGGTAATTTTACCACTTTTTTTATTTGAATTTAAAAAATACGAGAGAAAATATTGATATCAGTATGTAATATGTGGTTTAATATGAACAAAATAATTTTTGGTGAATAGTAACTTTTTACTTTTATTTACCACCGTTAAAATTTTGTAGGGTAATTAAGGATAAAAATGATATTATTATTAACCTAAAACATGTCCTAATTCTATTGGATAAGTATAATTAGACCAAAAACAACCTTAGGACTAAAATATTATCCTTTAGGTATACTTGGATTAGATTAGTACATTTATTATTATTTTATTTAAAGAAGAGTTAAAGGAGTTAAAATCAACGTTTAACAACTAAAACATTGTTAATATTGTGTTATACATAAGATAAATTAGACTATAAATATTAATTAGAAATATGAAAATATTTTCTACATAATTGTATTTTATTTATAATTTTTAAACATTAAATAATTAAATTTTCTTTGACACAATGATGACGTAGTAATTACCATATTAATGAATGATTAAAATAATTGATATTATAAATATCCTAATAAATGTAATTTGATACTTTTTATGAATTAAACTAATTTTATAGGTTAATATTACTTGTTAGGGTTGTTTATAATAATTTTTTTGAAGTAATAATTTTGTTAGAAATTTAGAAAAACCAAAATACCAAATAGTGTCAAAATTAACATAAAATAGTTTTTAAAACAAATATTATATTATTAAGAGATATAATATTTCTAATAATCAAAGGTTTATCCAACAGACTTATAAAATAATATATATTAAATTAATGAACCAATTGGGGTCTGATTGGCATTTTATAGAATGTTTATTAACGATATAATATAAAAATACAAAGAGACGTGGTAATGTCAAACTATTTAACTAAGAGTTAAATATAAAAGTACAGGTTAATATGGTGACCTAAACCTATATAAAACCTATTGGTTGAGATTTTTTCGACCCATACCCACCTTAGCCACTAAATAAATCATTTGGGATACATTTTAAACCGAAAATTATTTTATTATAAAATAATATTTTAAGATTTTCCTAAAGTGACCCTCACCTCTCTTTTAAAAGGGAACTTCCCCTTCTCATAATTTCACACCTCCAAAGAATTATAGCTCGGCCAAACCCTACTAAAATATCCTCCCAACATTCCTCCTTTCATCCCAGAGGCCCTCATTTGATCAGAAATCCATCCTATGAATCCCTTTTGGCCAAATCAATTGGAAGAACCCGAAGAGGAGGAAAATATTTCATCACCTCTTTCTAGTTCTTTTCTTCTTCCACTTCGCCTTTAATTATTGTTTCAATTATAAAATAATATCTCCAGTATATTTTATATATTTTTATGTTATTATAAAACTTTTACAACCATATTCATTATTCTATCCATCCTATAAATTACAACGTCACCATACATGTGTAAGTACGGATTACCGTCTCCATGTCATGGTGTAGTTTGTTATTCAAACACTTCATTATATGGATTGGTATAATAATGAGTATAACTAATGTAAATAATAAATATAACATGTTAATGATTCTATATATATGATATAACATCCAATTACATATTATTTCTCTATCAATATGATGATATTGTCGCTCGTGCCTATGTATGGATTACTGCCTCCACGAGGCGATGAGATTCATTTCACGTTCACCATTCAATGATGATTATAAAATATATATATCATTAATAAGTATGTAATATATAAAATAATAATGATACTAGACATATTAATATATATATATATATATTTGTGTGTGTGGGTGTGTACTTACAAATATCTTATTCACTTAGTTCGGTTCAATATGATATGAAAACAGAAACAGCGTTTATGCGTACGTACGGTCTACATTCTCCATAAATAGTTTTTTCCATTTCATATATATCTCTATTATACAGATTTATATTATAAATATATATGATTTTTTATATTCTGAAATTACATAAACCACGATCTAAGTGATATAATCATGAAAAACATGTTAAAACATGTATGATAAAGAAAGCGATTATTACCCAAAATGTTAATTTAAAATGGATGTTTTTATTAATTGGATAGTATAATGTCATAAATGAATCATGTATGATATAAAAAATACTGATATGGTTATTTAATAATTTAATAACATACAATTTTCATTATACAAGAGGTTAAACGTACCCTCGACTAAAGGAAAATACAATGTAAGGGGTTTCTTATCTCACTTTTAATTCCGTGAGATTTCCATTGTTCACCACTTATTTATTTCTTGTGGTGTATTTTGTACTACCATTTGATATATATTATCATGATTCTATTTTTATTCACTTTATTTTGTGATTAATTTGGTGGTTATTGACTATTATTCATACGAGTCGATTAATTACAAAAAGATAGGGTTTAATTTCACAATATCTTTATTATCTGAGTTTGTTTTTTCCTTATGTATCTACTGAGAAATATTTATTAACAATGTCCATGTTTCATAAAAGTGTTTTTAAATGGATTGTTTTTAAGGTTTTATTTACTAAAACATCATTTTAAATGTTTTAAATATTTAATCTTCTAAATAATTCTCATTAAGGTCCATGTTTTCCAAAGGTTTTTTAAGGATTTATTTATATAAACATGAATGATTTAAATATTTTAATTCCTTTAAAAGGATTAAAAGTGGTATGGGACACTTTGATTCAATAAATTCTTTAAATAGCATCCTTTATAAATTATGGGACTTTTAAATGTTTTTATCAAAAAGGTATATTTATCTAGAAGAGTTTTACAAATCATTTTCATCTATATCAACATACTTTGATGGATTTTAAACTTATTTGATGTTTATTTATTATTAAACAAAACATCCATATTGTATTGAAGGTTTTGTGATATTTTTAAATGAGGATGTGTTATTTTTATACCATTCAAGGTTTATGGATATAGTATTTACATTTCTTATGCTAGTTTTAATACAAATGTTTATGTTATGTTTCAACTTTTTCATATGAGGAATGCATTGGAATTAGTAAGTGACGGGTGGAACCCGCTATAGCTCCTCAAGGAATCGAGAGGTCTCATGAGACAAACTACTGTCTTGGAATAAGGCCTTGAAAAAATCTTATTTGTCATCTTGTCACAACTCCTTGACTATGTGGTTATGAATGTCTGGCTTTATGCATTCTATCGTTATGATTGTGGCTATTGATATTTCATGTTATTATTAGACTATTAGAATATCCATGTAAATAATTAAATGAAATTATTTGATTTTATCCTTTCCATATTATGCATAAGTTCATGTTTAAAAGGATTTTCTTTTAGTTTTATACATTTTATTTAATGTTTATACTTATTTATGAAAGTTTCATCTATATTGTTATCCTTAAAGAGCATTTGAGCTCACCCCTTTCAATGTTTAATTTTCCCTAGGATGTGAAGAAGTATATTATAACTGACCGGTAGGGATAGTCTATGGGATATCAGTGTTGTCTCTATAAAACAATGTTGTTTTAGTTTTCAATTTTATGATGAAATGTAACCTTCATATATGTAATATATTTTCCATGACTGCTAAACTGATCGGTCTTTCGATACTTGATTCCTTGTAATCATGCCAATGTATTAAAATAATGCACCGACTCTGGGTTACTAGGGTTAGGGCGTTATAGTTGGTATCAGAGAAAGTTTATCAATAACATGAGAAATAGATTTAGATAAACTCTGATTAGAGTACATTACCCTAAGATATTATTTGAGGATTAGAATAGAATAAAATTCATGAATTTCTTAAATATAGAGATTTTGTGTGTTTTCCAAGTATTACATCCATGTCTATATACAAGAAAGTAAAGGCAGCTTTGGCAGAGATGTACCTAGGAGTAAAACCCAAAAACACCATTCGAGCTAGACTCGAAATGGAACTAGTGCACTACAATGGGTCTTGTTGCACCCTTGGTTGCGACACTCCTAGGGTACATGTTTAGGATAATTCCCATTTCTATTACAAGCCATTACGAAGGATTTAGGAGTAAATACTTTCTTAAAGAAAACAGTTTTATGGTTATGGATTACATCCATAAACTATTCAATTTTCATTAGGTATTTTAAAAGTTTTTAATTATGAATAGAGATTCATAAACTGACCTAGTGTATTCCTTTGTTTATAAATGGTGCCTAGTAGAAGGATTGAGAATTCCAGCAATATCCATGATCGAAAGATTAAGAAGGATTTTACCTTTAGTGTTAACTGTTGAAAGAATAACCTTGGTCAATCCTTGAATGGAATTAGAGTTTGTTATAAGATTGGAGAAAAAGGACACCAAGTAAGAGATTTCAAGGGTAAGAAAAAGCTTTCAAATGTACAATGATTCATCTGCAAGGAATTGGGACACTAGGAAAATCAATGTCCAAATCATCATAGTATACCACAAATGATGTTGTAGGATAATAACCATGTTATGATATTACCACATATGATGTGTAATGAATAGTGTTCTATTATTGATATTAGAGAAATACGTCATTTGAGTACTGTATCAACGATGTATGGGTTATAATAATTATGCAGTATACAACGATTGTACTGTAGTACTATTTCATTAAGGACTTAAGATTGTGTGGAACCAGGAAAAGTGACTCAATTGCAGGTTAATTATTTTTTGGAAAATATATGGTTGATGGAAAGGTAATCCATAATATGGTCATGATACCAAGGTTGTGATTTTGGAATAAGATATAGATGATTTGGATAAATTATATGGGATATTCTTGAAAACCATGAAACTGATTAATGGTTTGTTTATTCCATCATTGTTGGAATATTAAAAATGGATGTAAAGAATATATCTAGTATTCTATAAGAAATAAGGGAGAATTAATGTAATCAATAAGTTTTTATGGTAATTCAGGTTGTTACTATGTTTTATAAGAATACATGATGAAGGTATTCAAATGTTATTATTTGGAAAAAGATATCTTCTTTTTGTTTACCTTATTTATAAATTGTGGACGATGAGTTTGGACAAAGGTATTTTGGACAACTATAATTGTTTGAATGTATTAAGTTTAACTTTGATTAGTATTTGTTAAGATTATTCTTTGAATATTATAATATTATATTTTTAAGAAAAGGACAACCTGCAGGTCAGTTGATAACCTGTCCCATCAGACAATGCTGGAGGAATCGAACCCACAAACAAAGTTCAACAAGGCTTTATGACCTACCACTAGCTTACATGAAGTCCCTGGTTATTATAAACTAGTTTTTTTCATTGTATATGGATAAATATAATATTTTTGAGTTCTATTATCTTATGGGGTGAGAGATGAATTTGTGGTAGAAATTAGTTAAAGGATGGAACTATACCTGTCATATATATATATTATTCTATGAAGAAATTAATTCTTAAACATTAGGTAAGGTATATTAAAACCAAAAATGTTTTATCCTCATACATTAGGTTTTTTTGAACCAATAAATTCTAAATCATCAGAGATTTATGGCTTTGAGGCCCTCAATTTTACCCTTGTTTGTGATTACTCACCTCAATCACTCTCTATAAATGTTTACGTTTTTTCTACAATTATGTATCTGTAATAAGGGAATAATGTAACAGTCCATGATTTCATAGTATGTTATCTCTTCAAAGTAATTCAACAACTTAAGCTACATGCAACACTGAATTCGAGCACCCCACGAATTATCAAACTAGCCATTCAAAAACGGTTATGGATAGTATTAACTGAATTTCGTATTTTACATACTCCATATAATTTTAACATCCATATTATGTGTTTCATAGACATAATAGAATAACTAATTCAATTTTAAAGATAAATGTAGTATTTTTCAGAAAATGCAATTTTTCCTCCTTTTAATGGAAAAACTTTTTTAAAATCCATCATTAGACACTTCTATATATTATATTTGACAAAATAAACTTCTTATTTAGAATTAGGACATAAATATTTAGTTTTGACAAATTTTTGGTATTTTTTGATAACTTTCATATTTTGGTGAATAATGAAAAATACTAAATTTTAAATAAAAAACATTTAAAATCTAAATAATTTATAGTGTTAAATTATGAATTTGAATGGTTTTTAAGTATAATTTGATTATATTTTTATCATTTAATACAATTTAGGTCATTATAATTAATTTCTCCTTGAAATTAGACATAAACAAGTGTAAATATTTTGACAGATATTATTTCTTAAAAGCACGCTACTAGTTTTGACAACGGGAATTAATTTTAAATTAATTAATGAAACTAATATGTTTTGAATTTGGTTAAATATACATAATTTCGGAATTTGGAATATCAAATATAGCTTAGCCTAAATTTTGGTATTTTTCAGAAAACATTCAATTTTCAATGAATAATGAAAAACACTGAGTTATTGGTTACAACGTAATTTTTATTTAAATAATTATTTATTTTATTTAAATTTATTTTAGGTAAAAATAGATATATAATACATATATATGTTCAATTTAATTAATTAAGGCCATTTTATAATATGTTTAGATATATAATAATTTTATTGACCTTTTTATCATCTTTTACCCACCTCCTATGAGAATTTGCGAATTCACATAAAACAAAATTTTACCTCTTCTATGAGTTTAATTTCAAAAATCCAAGAAACACAGTTGGTATCAGTAAGTAAAATGTTGTGTAATAAGATGGAAATAATATTTGGTGAATAGTATCTTTTTACTTTTATTTACCACGATTAAAAAGAAAATATGGTAATTAAGGGTAAAAATGATATTATTATTACCCTAAAACATGTACTAATTCTATTGGATAAGTATAATTTGACCACAAACAACCTTAGGAATAAAATATGAACCTTTTGGTCCACCTAGATTAGATTAGGACATTTATTATTATTTTATTTAAGGAATAGTTAAAAGAGTTAAAATCAAAGATTAATAACTAAAACATTTTTAATAGAGGGTTATAAATAAGATAAATTAGACTATAAGTATTCATTAGAAATATAAACGGATTTTATACATAATGGAATTTTATTTATAATTTTTAGTCATTAAATAATTAAATTTATTTATGACACAATGATGATGTAGAAATTACCGTATTAATAAAAGATTAAAATAATTGATATTAAAAATATCCAAATAAATGTAATTTGAAAATTTTTAATAATTACACTAATTTTTTAGGTTAATATGACATTTCAGGGTTGATTATATGAATTTGGTTCGAAGTAATAATGTTGTTATGAATTTAGAAAAAACAAAATACCAAATAGTGTTAAAATTGACATAAAATGGTTTTTTAAGAAAATATTATATTATTAATTGATGTAATTATCCTAAAAATATAAGGTTCATCCAGAAGTCTTGTATAAAAATATATATGGAATTAAGGAGCAAATTGGGGTTCGATTGGCATTTTATAGTATGTTTATTAACCATATAATATAAAAATACAAAGAGACATGGTGAATGTCAAACTATTTAAGTAAGAGTTAAATCTAAAAGTTAAGGTTAATATGGTTACATAAACATTTATAAAACCTGTTAGTTGAATGTTTTTCGACCCATCCCCACCATAACCTCTAAATAAATCATGTTTATCCATTATAATCAGAAAATAAATTTATAATAAAATAATATTTCAAGATTTTCCTAAAATGAACCTCACCTCTCTTATAAAAGGGAACTTCCTTTTCTCTAACATTCACACCTCCAAAGATTTTTGGCTCGGCCAACCCCAGCCCTAATATCCTCCAAAAATACATTCCTTCATCCGAGATGACTTCCTTTGATCAGAAATCCAACCAAAGGAGCCATTTTGATCAAATAAAAAGGAAGCACCCAAAGAAGTGGTAAATATTTCATCACCTCTTTCAAGTTATTTTCTTCTTCCACTCCCCCTTTTTCTGTTGTTTCCATTCTAAAATATTAAATCTAGTATATTATATATACTTTTATTTTATTATAAAAATGGTATGACCATATTCATTATTCTATATATCCTATAAATGAAAATGTCACCATAGGTGTATACGCACTGATTACAGTCTCCAAGTCGTGGTGTACTTTGTTATTCAAACACTTCATTAATTTTATAGGTATAATAATGAGTATAACTGATGTAAATAATAAATATATCAAGTTAATGATTATGTATATATGTTATACCATCAAATTACATATGATTTCTCCATCAATATAATGATATCTTCGCTCGTGCGTACGTACGGATTACCGTCTCCACGACGCGATGAGATTCATTTCCACATTTACCATTCAATGATGATTATAAAAAATATTTATCTAATTAATAAGTATGTAATATATAACATAATAATTATATTGGAGATATTAATAAATATATATATATATATTTATTTGTACTTACATATATCTTATTCACTTATTTTTGTTCAATACGATATGAAAACGGAAACAACGTTTATGCGAATGTACGGTCTACCATATCAATAAACAATGTTTTCTATTTCATATATATGTCTATTATACATATTTATATTCTAAATATATTAGATTTTTTATATTATGGATGTATTTAAATCATGATCTAAGTGATTATATCATAAAAAACAAGTTAAAACATGTACGATAAAGAAAACGATTATTACCCGAAATGTTAATTTAACATTGAAATTATTACTAATTGGGTAGTATAAAGTCATAAATGTATATTATATGATATCATAAATATTTATATGGTTTTGGAAGAATTTAATAACATACCTTAGCCTTTATACATGAGTTTAAACATGCCCTCGACTAATGGAAAATACAAAGTAAGGGGTTTCTTATCTATCTTTTAATTTCATGGGATTTTCATTATTCACCACTTATTTGTTGCTTGAGGTGTATATTGTACTGGAATTTTATATATATTTTTGTGATTATTTTTATATTCTTGATATTTTATGATTCATTTAGTGGTCATTGACTATTGTTCGTGAATCGATTGATTACAATGAGGTAAGGGTTAATTTTCGAATCTCTTTATTATCTGAGGTTGTTTTTGCATAAATATCTACTGGGACATATTTATTATCCATGTCCATGTTTCTTAAAAGATTTTTCAAAGTGATTATTTTTAAGTAACGTTCTAGTAAAAAATCATTTAAAATGTATTAAATATTTATTCTTCGAAAACATTCTCATTAATGTCCATGTTTTCAAAATGGGTTTTAACGATTTATTTATATGGACATGAATGTTGTTAAAATGTAAATTCCGTTCAAAAGTTTCAAAGTCATGAGGGACTCTTTGATTAAAAAATTAATTTAAATTTATTTCTTTATAAATTGTGTGACATTTAAATGTATTTATGAAAAAGGGTTATTTCTCTCAAAGAGTTTTGCTAATCATTTTCATGTATATCAATATCTTTGATGGATTTTAAACTTATTTGAAGTTGATTTATTATGATACAAAACATCCATTTTTTATAAAACGTTTTGTGATATGTTTTAATGAGGATGTATTATTTTTATACCATTCATGGTTTATAAATAAATTATTGACATTTTGTATACTAGTTTTAATACGAATTTTTATGTTATGTTTAAACCTTTTGATATGAGGAATGCATTGGACTTAGTAAGTGACGGGTGGAGCCCTCTATAGCTCCTCGATGCATCTGTAGGTCTCATGAGACAAACAAGTGTCATGGAACGAGGCCTTGAGAAAGACTTATTTATAGTCTTGGCACAAGGCCATGACTATGTGGTTATAAAAGACTGGAATTATACATTCCATCATTTTGAATGTTTCTATTGATATTACATGTGAATATTTGACTAGTTGAATATCTATGTGAATAAGTAAATGTAATTATTTGATTTTATCTTTTCCATATTATGATGAATTTCTTGATTAATATACTTTTTTTAGTCTTATACATTGCCTTACATGATTATGTTTATTTATCAATGTTTCTACTATATTGTTTTCCTTACTAAACATCTGATCTCACCCCTTTCTATGATTTATTTTTCCCAGGATGTGAATAAGTATATTATGACTGACCTGTAGGGATAGTCTATGGGATATCATTGTTGTATATGGAAACAACGTTGTTGTAGTTTTCCTTTTTATGATGTAATGTAAACTTCATGTATGTAATATTTTTTCCAAGACTGCTAAACCGATCGGTCCTTCGGGACTTGATTCCTTGTAATCATGCCAATGTATTAAAATAATGCACCGACTCGGGGTAACTAGGGTCACGGTGTTACATTTATTATCTAATTAGAAATATATGATTCATCTTTCTCTTTCTGGCACACAAATCATTGAGATACATATTCCATATTCTTCCACATCATGTTCTTTTATCATAAATTTGTCTTCATAATGATATATATCATTTTTCTTTCTAGATGAATATATAATTTTGTTATATGTGAATCTTCCAAAATTTACCTTTTTATTTTTGTTTTTTAGGTGATATATATATATATATCAATTTGTAAAAATATATCTTTTTAATGTTGAGCTCTGTAATATCCAATAATTTATTTTGTTGATATATATCATCTTTCTATGATTCATTGACCATTACGTAAATTGATGGTCAAAAAATGAAATGGGTAATATATGATTTATCCCCTTACTATATGACATAAATATTTATCATCTGTAAATACCTATATACATGGTCACATTAAACCCTCATCATTTATAAGGTACTATGATATCTCATTCTTAATGAATCAAACCCATTTTTTCCTTCCCTATATTGTAAGGTATTGAACAATCGTAGTCATTTATCAATTAAATACATGAACATTGGTTCATGTTTAACTCTTTAATGTGAATATATCTTTGATGTTAATATGGTTATCATTTTTACCAAACCTCTCTTTGTAGTTACAATACTACCAAATCATTAATGTAAAGTTAACTACAGTTATCTCAAAATCATGGATTTGGTAATTAATATCATGAGTTTTTAATTATCATATTAAATTTCAAATTTATTATTTAGTTATAAACTTCACGGAACCTTTAATAAAAAATTATGTAATATTATAAATCCTTCTCTATGGTAGGGTAATGTAATAAAAAAAGTGGAAAATATCTTCATTGGGTCCTTGATGTATTATTCAAATCATTCAATCCAAATTAATTTTTACCCCGTCCATGTCAACATTGGTATATGATTTGGAAATAACTAAAAGTTTATCATAATCTACTAATAGTATATAAATATTCCAACCTAATTGAAAATATCAATCATAGTGTTGTACTTTCTATATTAAAATATCAATTTTTTCTTTGATTAATCGACATATGCTCCCCCACTAATGATTGAATGACCATGGAAGGATAATTATTATAGATAGAGTTTTCATATGCTAAAAAAGGTAAATAAGTTATCAAATCATATATTTTTTAGAATAATACAAAAATGCACATCATATTCTTCAGTAGTACTAGAATATATTGGAATAAGATCAATAATCAAAACCATTAATTAATGAGTGTAAAATTCATGGAATCAATTCAATATATACATAAAGATAAAATGGGATCTTGTAATCATGTATAGAATCACTATGAATTTATAGTGACCATATCTTGAGTAGAAGGATGAATTATGTATCTATACTATTTTCAACCCAAATTAATTATATCTATATCAAATATAATTCATAAATAAATATTTTTCTACTTATAAAAGATTGACCATATCCCCAATGAAGGGAATATAATATTTAATTATTGTGAATATGTTCAATTACTTATAGTCAATGTTGTGACATATTGTACAATAATTTTTATTGACATGGTGTACAAGTTAAGACCACATTGAAGAACTCGGTAATATAAAACCATTATCTAGATTTTCATAGAGTTTCTAATTTAAATACATGACTTCAATTAGAAATGATCTTTCTGGATTATTTGATATCATTATAGAACTGGGAACGAGGTCAATTGAAACCCCAAACTCATGATCTAGGTGTTAAACACGAAATTTATTATCATATACATTGAAAAATTCCCACATTATTGGTATATCACTATTATTGAGTTATTACAGAACTATTTGTGGTGAATATATCACATAATTGTTTATTATGTCTCATATAATTCATGTAGTTTTGAAAATATGTTCCTAGTCAAAAATTCACTAATAAATGATCACATGATGATTTGACATATTAAATGTTCCTTTTATATCAAGAAACATTATAGGTAATCTATATAATGTCAACTATTACTGTTCTAAAATAAAAACAAACTCAATGGAATAAAGAATTATAATATTTTCCAAAAAAATATTAATGTATAATTCTATCAATGAGTATTTGTAATCTTGATATGAAACTATCACACAACCATTAGTATTCAAATAATAATTCATTATCAAATAGTTCAGTTGGAGATTTTAGGTACCTATAAAACATCCCTTTATATGTTAGTAGGTAAAAATATAATAAAAGAACATAATTAGTTAAATAGTGGATGATATGAAAACCATTGATTACTTTAATTTTTTTACCCAGTTCCATAGTCTGGTAATACAGAATGTCTACTTCGTTAACAGCTATAAGATGTTTTATAATGACTAATTTCTTTATTATCATGTATATTAGTTCATTGATGTTCATAATTCCAAAAATCATTAATAATAAAGAATGTATGTGTGTGTGGTTCATTAGATATTAAATTTATTACTCTATTTATTTAACGGTATAATTTTCCCTAGAATATAAAAATTGAAATTGTTGATTTCTTTTACCACACTCGAATCATTTCTCAGATCCTGTTTTGAATCTTTCTTGGGGATTCCTTAAACAGTTTTGTTATTTTTGAGATTAGAATTTATTTTATCAACAAAAAAATTCATTTGATTTTCTATAAAACTCAACTATAATTTTTTTTATCCATTAATAATGAAATTATTTAGATTCTATTTCCCCAATAAATACACATTTAATATTTTAATATTTCAACCAATGTAATTTATAGATAATCAATTTAGAGTATATTACTTCAAAACATTAATTTTTTTTCATATGTTCAATTTTAATAATAATTTTGGAGTTATACCATAAATATCAAGTGAAGATGAGCTTATAATTACTAATATATTCCTCTTTTAAAAATTCATATACCAAAACTACTCTCCCAATATTTTGAAGAGTTCAAGGAAATATTTTGTTAAATATATTTTTATTAACTCTTCCCATTCCATACTGTCAGCTTTTTATATCCTCATAATATACATAATGAGGGCCCAACATTATTCATCATTAAATTATAGATTATACATTAATAAGGGAGCATTCTCATTGTCTATGTAATGGAGGATAGAAAATATCTTCACCTTAAAATTGATTTGATTCTATGAAATTAGTGGGTATGTGTACCCACTAATTGAGTGTAGATTTTAATAAATTAAAGGATTGATTGAAAGATTCTTCATAAATTTTTAAATTAGTAGATCAACTTGGTTTTCATTATTAATCATTTACAATGATGTTTTAGTGATAATTTACATGACATTTTACTATTTTACCCCACCCCATAAGGGGTTTTATAGAAAAAATCATTACATTGGTTATTTAAAATATTGTTAACATATTTTATTCATGATATAAAGTTTCATATATAATAAATGTTTAATGATAATAATTAATTTACACTAATCAAATAAAACCATTAATATAATGTGAATAAATTATAAAGTAAGAATAAACTCAATGAATATAATATTTTGTTTTCAACCTAGTTTATCCATGATCATTTTCAAATTATGTTATCTAGGATAAATATAAACAATACCACATAATAAAACATAATGAAAATATGAATCACTAATTTCTATCAATCAGGATTTTAAAAATAATTTTTTAGATAGGAATCATTTTCTTAGATCAGTTGAAGTTAATACCCAACTACCCTTTTATGTTCATTACACTAAAATGCATCTATGATAGATCTTGAATCAAATTTTAGTATTCTAAATAGGTATTCCATTACTAGATAAGGACAAAATTTCCAAAGTTGCAAAATATCTGGATTTTATCCTATACATAGGATAATCCTTTGGTTTTTTACTAAATATCTCTCATCATGTTCAGAAAAATATAAAAAAATAATCCCAAAAAATTACGAAATCCAAATTTGATAAAACATGTGGAGAAAAAACAATAATAAAAACATTTATTCATTTATTTCATATACATAAACATTTCATCGAACATATATTATAGTACTGCTAAAAAATAAAGGATTGATCACTTTGAATATTATATATATAAATATCTTATTTTCCATTACTTTTGAACTTTTCTCGATAATAAAACCATACTACACCCCGTCCTGAATTCTTAGAAGATATACTCATCTTCAAAAAATGGGGAATGTAAACATAATAAAATAGTGAGTTATATTTCTTAGAATGGAAAAAACATTCATTATTTCATCAACTCTTCGATCCTAATAATATTAAAAAACATCATAATAGAGTAAATAACTTATTAAAATGGAAAATAAACAATATGAGTTTTTTATAAGGACTCACAAAAGGGAATATGATTTGAAATGAGAATAAATAACATGACAGAAGCATGAAGTATCAAGAGATAATATTAATATTAATTTTATCATAAAATTAGAATGTATAATACCAATTTTCTATATCTATAAGTATATATAATCAAACTTTTACATTAATAGAAATATGCATGATGTATACCCTCTATTTTGGGATAATTTATAACTAAATTGTTTGTACACTCATTATTATAAATATATATAACCACATTATATTTGTACCATATTTTTTATAATTTCAATCCATATAATGAAAACATTAAATATTGTGAACAACTGTAACCACATCATTTTTGTTCTTATTATAATTATCCCATGATATATTACACCTTGACCTTCAAATTATAGTGTTACATTAGAACCCCACCCATCATTATATATATATATATATATATATATATCTGTGTGTGTGACCTAATATATCAATAATTAATCAAATCTTGAAATCCCATTTTTTTAAAATGGTTTTAATATCATTTTCTAATAGCATCAGATTAACTATTTTCAAAAAAAGAAATTTTTTAATGAAAAAATATGAAACCAAAATAATTATTTGATAGTAAAACATTATTTTAAATTAGATGAAGTTATAGGTTAAAGTTAATAGTTTCTTTTAAGAAGTTCACTCGAAAAACTTTTAGAAAAACTTATTTATATTGGAATATCAATAAAGAATCCATAAAGAATCCAGAAACCTTTTATATAAGAAATGTTATGTGGAATCATAAATTCAAGGAGTATGAAAATAATAATAATATATTATGTCAAATAAATTATATATAAATATCATAAATAAATATAAGTGTGGAATATGAAGCATTCCTCATATAAAGGAAATTGAGAAAAAATCCATAAATTTTACTTTTCAATTCCATTAATGTACATTAACACTATCTACAATAAAGAGAACCCAATTTAATACTTATTTAGGAAAATTATTCATAACTATTAACCTATATACTCATTAGTTATAATCTTTAATTTAACATTTATTTAATATTTATATTATATTTCCATCATTAGATGATAGCAATTTTAATTTTTCAAGCATTCTTTTGAAATAAAATGTTGATTCCCATTACATGATGTTGAGATCTACATTACAATGTTATCCTTGGTGATTAAATAAATTATTTATAATTTTTTATAATGTTCTATTTTCATTCCATTAGTTTTTTACTCATGATTCTTGATCGAAAAATCAGTGACATGATTGTTTCAATAATTTTTTTCAATGAGAGTTGCGAATATTAAGAATGATTTAAATACTAATATAATTTATAAAGAAACATAATCATGAATTAAAAATAATTTTAATTTACTAGATAAAATATTTTTAATACACTATCATGGTGGTGATGAAAAATGAAATACATAATTTTATGGACATGGTAGTCTAAACTTACAAAACAATTGATATTTTCATTTTGAATAGAAAGAAAAGAATGAATAAACTAATATCAACTATCAGAATATTAATATATATATATATCATATTCATTAATATAATATGCAATTTTATCCGAATAGTCTGAGAGACAGGTGAGGACCCGCTCCAAAAAAAATTATATAAAAATGTATAAACATTACAAAACAACTCAAAAAAGGGGAGCCTTACATAACATTGTGTAAACAACACAAATTCTATCATTGTGAACAAAACCATTGCAATAATCAGGTAGAACGAAGGACATACTAGAACTAACCTCCATAATTGATCTTTTTAAAAGAACATCTACCACATGTTTTGCCTCTCTGTACACATGCGACACATCCAGAGATAACAACTAAGCAAGCTTTCGGGAATTTATCCAGGCATAGAGAATCTTCCACGGGACATTTCTACACCATTTCTTCAGAATCTGCATAGCAGCAGAGGAGTCTAATTTTATCCATAGCTTCTGCCAACCATAAAGAGCTTCATACCTTATCGCCTTTATCATTTCCCATAATTCAGCCCCAATTGCATGGTATTTACCTATATAGTGGAATAAACATACTTTGACAAAGCCTGGATGAGTCTTGAATACCCCACCACATCAAGCAGGACCAGGAACACCAGAGGCTGTCCCATCCACATTCACCTTTAGCCAAGAATTTATTGGTGGAATCCACCTAATATACTTCAACATTTTGGGCTCCATCTCCCTGCCACTTACACTAAGAGTTCTTATGAGAATAAAATAAGACATATAATTATTCATCGATCCAGATTGATTTACCGAAGAAAGCTTAATGCTTTGATGAATCACAAAAACACCCTCCTTAAAAGAGGGCCTACCATTATTGAAAGCAATATTGTTATGGGCCTTCCAAATATATGATAATAGAGAAACAGCTGTAATAGTGAGTAGGGATTTGACATTCTCACTGCAAACTACTTGCATAACCGATGTGAGCCATGTGCCAACCGAGCTGTAACTCAATTGGAAGTGGAAGATGTCTTGCAGATAACTCCATAATCGAGCAGCCAAAGGGAAATGAATAAACAGATGTGTGACATATTCATCAGCAGCCAAGCATAAAAAACATACTGAGGTAATTCTCAGTTCAGTTATTTGTAAAGCAGACTGTATTGGCATCCTCTGCTTACAAATTCTCCATATCAGTAGTGAATCCGAGGGAAGAATGAAAGGCCTTCTTACACCCTCCAAGCATGAAGGTACTCTAGATTCATTACAACACTGGATATTATAGGACTCTCAGTTGGAGAAGGATGCGTTGATTGCCCAATTCCATATTTAGAATATCATAATCAACATATGCATATCTAGACATCTTCATTCGAAGATTAATATGTAAAATATCACAATCTTATGAGTTTCCTTACATATCATAAATAAAAATGTTCCTCAAAGACAATGGAATATTGATATAATCTTTAATTGGAGAGGATAACCACAAATTTTTCCAGCAATTCAGTTCAGAACTAGTACATGCCATCCATTTAGACTGTGTCATGATATAAGAATATTCATTCCTGACTGATGTCCAAAAAGAGGATCTCAAGTACACATTCTGATTATTGTGTAACCTGTCAACAAATCTGTTAGTCAAAATTCCAGAGAAAAATCAGTACTAGATAAAAGCCTTCAATTAATGTTTTGAAGCACTGCATCATTAAAGATTCTAACATCCTTAACTCCCATTCCCCCCATTGCCACATGGTTTATATAGTCTTTCCAGGCCATGATAACATGCTTCCTCTGGTGTGTCGAGCTAGTCTAAATTAAATTTTGAATCATACCACTATGATCCCTGAGTAGAGAGGATGGCCATCTATACAATGAAAAAGAGTAAACAAACATTGAAGTTATAACAGAGTTTACAAGACATATCCTACCATCTTGAGACACGGTCTTCCCTTTCCAACTACCAACTGATTAGTAATTTTAAGCAAAATACCCTCCAAGAAGACTTGTTTCACCCATCCCCAGAACAAACGTAGCCCAAGGTAATTAAAAGGTAGTGTACCTCTCTTTACCCCAAGCTTGTTAGCAATCCTATTTTTCTTCAGGATTCGAATTCCTTCCCCAAAGACAACAAATGATTTCTTCCTACTTATGACCTGGCCTTCAACTTCTTCATAATGAGTGAAGATATCCCTGATACACGAGATGGTTTTCCTATCATCTTTGGATAATAGCAATATATCATCAGCATAGAGAAAGTGAGATGGAGTAAAACAGTTCCTACCATATATCATCCTCTGATATAACCCATAATTCAAAAGATCATGAAGTCATTTTGTCAAATAATATTCATCCATCGAGAACAGAAGCCCAAATATTGGGTCACCCTGCCTAACTCCTCTAGAACATTGAAATAACCCCCTGGGTGATCTATTGACCAGTATAGATAAGCTAGCACTTTTGAAAATGGAGTGCACCATACCAATGAATTTATCTGAGAATCCATGCATGCTCAGAACTTTGAAGAAGAAATCCCACCTTATGGTATCAAAGTTCATTGAGATATCAACCTTTAGGGCCATATTTCCATCATTGACCTTAGTTCTCATTATATTAACACACTCTAAAGTAGTGAATAGGCAATTCTGGATGTTCCTTCCAGGTAGATAACCAAACTGATTAGATGAAATAAGACTCCTTGCAATCTCACATTATCGGATTGCGATAATTTTGCTAATTACTTTTGGAATGGAGTTCCCAATAGCAATTGGTCTGAAATCCTGAATATCCAATGCATTATCCTTCATTGGAATCAGGGCAATGAAGTTTGAGTTCATCCCAAATGGCATTTAGAAGTTTTAGATGAAATCCTTCACAAAATCAATCACTTCTTTATGTAAAATTTCCCAATAAAACAAAAAGAAGATTTTAGAAAATCTATCATGACCAGAAAAACTATCCATGTTTAAAGAGAAGAGAGAATCATGGATTTTCATTTTTCTATAGAAAAGAGGGTATGAGGTTAATGGTTTTCAATTTATATAAATAAATTTTTAAATACTAATTGTACAAATTTTATTGAATCAAATGAAATTAAAATATGATTATGGATGAGAAAATACATACCTAGATGAATTTGATTTCATTTTTGGGACATACTTGATTTAGAAGGGATTTGTGATATATATTGGGACAAAATTCATAAGAATGATGAATATGGTTATTTTTTATTGAATGTGGCATATCATAGGGTATAATAATTTACAGTGTCTCTTATATAGTGTATTGATAGTTTCCTTTTATAAGTGAAAGGAACAACATTTTTTGTAATTATTCAAAACATTAAATTAAAGGAATTTTATTTTTAAAAGAATTTAGCAACAAAAGTGGAATATAAATTATATTGGATGATATTTTTCAATAAAACACTTATAAACTCAAATATGGTTTTTTTTTGGGAATTTTTAAACATCTTTAACCATTTTCACATACTTTATTTATGACATGCTAATATTTTTTTACATCAGTAACTATTTTTGTGGGCCAATAATGAAATTAATCATAATAAATAACTTGATTATACTTATTCCAAATATTAAAATATTTTTATACTATTTTTTTTCCAAAAATAGATAAAAATTATTTTTAATATAATACATGTTTTCCTCATAAAAAGAATTTTTATTTAGAAAATGTAAATACGGTCCCAAAATGTCATTTTTAGGTCTCAAAATGAAAATAAATATTTTTGAAATATATTATTTTATATATAATAATTTCTATTTGTTGATATAATTATTATAGAAATTTTTAAATCATTATATGATTTATATAATTTCATAAAAGTCATAGTATTCTTAGAAACATTTTATTTTGAATTATTCACATAAAAATACATATTTTGTAAAACATTACCATAACATCATCTTAAGATAATTTTTTTAAATAAATATTTTAAATAATTTTTTAAAATACAAATATAACAAATTACGGATAAATTTTTCAGGTGGAAACATAATGTATATATAAAATATTTTATAGGAAAATGACAGTACAAATATACATTACCTTACTCCTATTTCTTATCTGGATCTAAAAAAATTATCTTATAATATTATTCATACAAAAAATATATTTTTGTATCAATTAACAATAATATACATGATTTATTGAAATATTAATATATACCGCATAAGAAACAATCTTTATAAATGGAACATAACACGTTGTATATTTGAAGGGGGTATTCACTAAAATCATTGATCATTACAAATTTATATACCAAATAACTAAAATACATAGTTAATATATTGATGTGGGATTATTCTATGTATCACAGTATATCATTAATGTTTTATATTGATCCTTACAATGTTGTTTAGTTAGAACAACGTATTTGATGGAAAAAAATTTGTTTAACAAATTATTAGTTGAATGTAATTATAATTTTTCATTTCAAAACATCTATAAATCGTCAATATATACTACTAGAAAAACTAACACCCTCCAACAATAAATTTTTGTTGAAACATGGATGAATCATTTGGAAACCAATTTCTTTAATGGATTCCTCTCAATGAATTGTCCATAAACATGATTCTTTCATCAAACCATAAATGGGAACTAAAATTTGAGAACCTTATTTTCATTATATGTATTCATAATCCCTTATAGTTATATTTAATATGATTTCTATTAAAAAAAGTCACCTTAAAAGTCATTTTATATATATGATAATCATGTAATATTTATATGTAATGTATCATTTATGATGGTTTTTATATAAAATTTGGTTTAATTGAATATTCGTTGTCTATTCCTTGACATTTATTAAATATGTTTTCAAAAACAAGTTTTATATGCATTGAACTTACCATCCATCTTTATTGTAATCTTGAATACCCATTTATACCCAAAAGGTACTACGTAAATTAGAGGATATTCCAAAACTGAGATTTTGTTCTAGTTCATACAGTACATATCATAAGGAGGGGCTTCTTTTAATTTAAAAACTATTTATATTCTTACAACATACTTATACAGTATATCATAATCATTTTTAACTAAAAATGTATTACATTTACTGGTTAATAGAAACACATATCACTATATTTTTATAACATGTCATGATAATCTATATAGTATACACATCCCAAGAAAATGTATTCCACCAATACAAGTGGACATTTTTTGTGTAATGAATCCTATAAATCCAATAATTAATTATCATTAACGTCAAAAATTCTATAACAATCCATTTTGTAGATGTGATAACTTTAATGAATGCTGGGACATATATCATCCATATATATTTTATTTAATGGACATAAAAATAACATTTGTTAGTTTGTATTGGATATCATAGATAGATGCACGTCATGTAACATAATTATAGTTTTATTTTTGACATATATATGGAATGTATCTTACATCTGGTTATATGAATATGTGATAAGATGGGTTCATTCTGATAAAAATTCGCAAATTGTATTCTAGTTGATGTATTAGTTGGAACTCAGATTAGTATGATCATTGTAGTTTTTAATGTATCTCCATTAAATGATAATCCAATATCATCATGAATCTCAATCGATAAAACCATATATAATAGTGTGAGAATCGTCCTCTCATTGAAACCATTACATATTGTTGTATAATGATGTGGGATTTTATATATTATCTCAAACACATTTAAATAATTGATTAAATCATGGTTAAAATCATCCTTATCATTGTCTAAGTAGTATTATTAATCTTTTTATAAAGCTAGTTCCCTACATCATTATTATATTACTCAAACTTCCCAACCGAATATTATATATACCTTATGAATTATAGTTATCCATTTCAAAAAATGTTTTTAGAAAATTGGATGAGGTACGAGTCTCAACATCTAAATTATATTGGAAACCTTCCACCAATATCTGAATGAAATAATTATAGAATCTTTAAAGTCATATCACTATTTAATTTGAATATATATTCATATATTTTAGTTGTTAAATATGTATGGAATAGATACAAGGGTAATAATTTATTGTAATATAAATAGTCTTCATAATGTATTTTTTCAAATGATTTTCTTTTACATGAATAATCTAATGAATACACAATTATGTCTGATATGTGTCATGTGATCTTTATTTTTTACCAATTACTGATGCTTTAGTTTTATAATCTTGTACAAAAATAAATTTCATTATATAGTACACCCCATAACATTTTATATATTTAATAATTTATCATATCATATTTTGAATAAGAAAACAATCATTCCATGTCATAACTTGAATAATAATATTATATTATTAATTAAAGTAGTCTTATAAAAACCATTCATCAATACCATGATAAAACAAGAATACATTAAGAGATATAAGTTTCATATAATGACCATTGATAGTCTAGATCCATTATTAGATCCAAAATCCACCAAACCTCTTGTAGTCATCCATAGTCATGTTTCATAAGGGTGATATTTTTACAAAAATAATCTATAATTTATACATAATCTATATAAAGGTATATATTTCACCAAATAAAAAATTACTAAAAGCTTCACTATTCATCTAGACCATATCATAGTTCTCATCCACTGATCATTTTAACCATTGGAGAAACACACTAAATCTTTCTTGTTACCATGTCATATGATCCTTCATCTTTTATAATGGTGTTTCAAAGGTGACTTAGTATTTGAGTTAGTCATAGTGATTTCTCCATGCCATTACTATTCCTCACTGTAACTATAGATGTGTTTTTATTCTTTATATATTTGTTACCATATCCATCTAGATTCAAGATAATCAAATGTGAATACCCTACATTGATCATCATAACATTCATAAAAAATGACAATCATTGATGAATCGAGGTGATCATGAGTTCTTTAAAACAATCTATGAGAAGAACAAAACCAAAAATATACACAATCTAAATATTTCCAAACAACATAACTAAATGTAATCCATTTTGTGAACACTAGTCAATCCTTTATGGAAAAAAATCCATTGGGATGTGAAACATAATTTTTTATTATTTATATTAATAAAGAGAATGTGGATGAGACAATGTAATATATGAATAATTTTTTTTTTATGATGATTCTAGAGATCACTTATTATAGATGATTACATATGTCATTGGAAATACAATGAATTATCATCAAGTTTCTAGAAGAAATAATGACACCCTAATAGGAATAAAAATGGTGGACATTAGAAATTGGTACCTCTATTCTAAAAAACGCCTTATCAAGGAATAATGTAATGTCTCTGAACCAATTACACATGTTGATGTTAGTTCTGATCATGATATTGCAATTCTGTAAGATAGATCATAGGGATAACGTGGCCTTGAAATTATTTCCAATTTTGTAAAATAATAAAATATGACTGTAGTAATTGCATTTATTTCAAAGTGTTTCATAAAAAATTTAACTTACTAGCCTCCAACAATTTTATCAAATCTCAAAATATATTACCATTATATTTTGAATATTTTATGTCATTGAAATTATAGTGTCCTAGATACATATCTCTATTTTAAAAACTATAAATACGTCTAGGAAAATTGTATGATAATATTTAGGTATGAAATATTCCCAAGTGCATTACCTCTTTATTCATTTATTAATTGAGTGAAAACCCCAACAATGAAATCCTAAAATACAATTTATTTTATACATACCTCAAAAATATATTATGTGTACTAAAGTGAATTCCATTAATAAAAATTTGAATAATTTAACCCAAAATCTATATTAAGACACACTGATGATATAATGGGTATCCAACAATGATCTGACTAAATATGTTACTGTGGTTTTATAAAAAGTAAGAATATTTATTGAAATATATATATTATTAGTTCTCTGAGTTATTTTTTAGTTTTGTTTTTATATTTTCGTCTAAAATAATATTTTATTTATCATGTTTAATAATATAAGATTACATATACATCGTTAATCAAGTATAACTAAAAACATTAATTTCACATTAATGTATTTTTATCTTCAAAATCCCTGTTAACTAAACCATATTATTATATACCATCAATTAATTTCGATAATGATGCCATCACTCTAAATTCAATACTCTTTAAACTCCCATGCATTTTCAAATTTTGGATAAATTTTGATACTTATACATGAATCAGATCACCAAGAACAACGATAATCATTAAAATGTATTCTAACACATAGGCGATGATAAATTGAAAATGCAGGATTACATTTTTGATACTCAAATGGGGAAATAGTTGATCTAATATAATTAAAGAGTGCAGACTGATTAATAAATCATCTAAACTGGTATTTAATAAACAAAATAATTAAATTTCAAGAATAAAAGTAAGGATTACATTAAAATAATTAATTTTGAGACATGGAAATTTCATTCTCGGCTAATCAATAATTAAAAATAATTACCATTTCCAAAATAAAATTGAAATTACAAATAATTATACTCGATGGAATATATTATGAATGAAATAAAATAAATTGATTTAACTCACAATTAACCATTTAAAAACACCATGAATTACTTTATTATGTTAGTATTACTTTTGAAATATTATTTTGTTTTTATTCATAATTTATTGTATATATGGTTGTTAAAATACCCCCAGAAGGGGCCCTGAGTCCTTGATTTTCCTAGATGATGCATACGGGTTGGTGGAAGGGATCACCCCATGAAAGGTCCATAGGTTTCCTAAATAATCCGGGGTTATCCTCAAACAAGACACCCTGTTCTACCCCAAAAAAATATTTGAAGGTCATTTTGGACCATCATTGGATAGAGATAAGTGATTTAGAATTCATGAATATCTATTGGGTATGCATTCACCAATAATGACATAAAAGACATGTTGTATCAAGAAAAAATTGAATTAAAAAATCCCATCATATAAAATAAATAAATAAACTCTAAACTAGTATGAAACGTATCATTTCATATCAATATATATGTAAATATATCATATATTTTCTAAAACATGAGCAAACCTTTTGGTCGAGGGGTAAAGAAAAATAATAAAATTGATTAAAACTAATATCTATGTGTCATGTTTTTAATTATACCTTTATTCCACCACCATGAATCCAACATGATCAATATTTAAAACCCACATATTACAAGTTTTGCCTTCTCCAATATTGCATCAGATATTGAAATCCCTACACATAACTGTTAGGTATACATGATGTGTTATCTCATCAACCCACCTGGGTTACTCTAAGTGTTCAAAAACTAGGTTTTAATAAATAATATAGTTATTATATATTTAAATAAATTAAATTTAATAATATAAGGGATTTAAAAATTTCCCAAATAAATATATTTGTCCATATCAAAGAAGTTTTAAAAGGATTTAATTGAATTATTATTTCAATGTTTAAATAATAACATAAAAATCAACTATCCATAAAATTATAAAAAACACTCACACACAGATATATATATATATATATATATATTATTTTAAAAACATGAATCAACTACCAATTAATAAAATGAGTATTTTAAAATAATTTTTTACCGTTATAATGAGACCAACGGAAAATATGGTACATTAAATTTTAGATCCTGACACCTAAAATGGATAAGTAAAATAAATAAATAAATATAATTTCACTTACTAGATATAACTATACATTTTATACCCACCTTACAATTCTTTATTTAAAGTTTTAATATAATTAAAATTCTAGGTATAACTACTATTACCAATCTATGGATTCCTAAGACTACCAATATAACACCCAAGATTCCAAGGGAATTAACCCCCTCTCGAAATCTTCATTTTTATAATTCCAAAATAGTTTTTGAGTAGTTTTTATTATAAAAAATATAAAATTAATATGGAAATAAAATATCCCTATAATAATGTATACACATTATTAAAATGAAATTCATAGAAACAATTCATATTTCACATACTAAATAGAATTTAGGGAAAATCATTACCTTTTAAATAGACTAAAACATATATAAAACCAATCAACCAATAATGTTTCTTATGAGAACGATTTTTTAAATGAAACCACCCACCTCAAAAACATGGGATAAGAAATATCCATATGTGTTCCACAGACATATGGGAGAGAATAATTTGAGGATATAATATCAAGACCTAAATAAAGTAATGAAAAACAATTCAGGGTAAATCATTCATAAGACTTATGTAGCCTTGTAGTGAATGGAAAAACAAAATAAGACAGACAATTTCAAAACAAATTATGTGGGAAACCACTTACTAAAAAAATATTTGGAGATCTAGTGTGAATCCACACCAAAATCAAAAAGTGAGTGTATATACAATGATTTTTTTGGATAGTGTCTCATCTAATATATTGTGTGGCCAAAAGTGAAAACAATAATGTTTAAGTCAATTTGTAGGTACAATAGAGAAGCTACAAATAAAACAAATCTGCTTCATTTTCATAGTTTGAGACTTCTTTTATTACAAAAATCCATCAATCCATATGTAGTTAACTACCTAAAAATTGATTTATAATATAATCCAATATTGTGTAACTTCGGGCTCTCTGCCTCATGATTTTATATCCAATCATGTTTTCAATTCCTTATTCATTTCATAAAAAACACTAAGAGTATTGATATATATCATTTAATGTGATCAAAAACCCAATGATAGATAGTTCCATTCAATGGATCATAAATATTAATAAATGGTGTTTTCATTCATAAAATAAAATCTAAAATTTGAAAATCACCCAACCATAAAGGATTTATTCTTTATAATGATACATAGAAGAATGTAGTTTCAAAAAGATGTGAGTTCAATAATCCCCCATGACTTGTTATTGATCACATGTTCCATGATAATATTACCATTGATAATATATTACTTTTACAAAGATATTATATCCTCCACATAGATTATTTTTCTAGGAATGAACTATCTAAACTGATTACTGACCAATGGAAACATCTACTTCCAAATCAAGTAACTCATTATTCATAATGAGAGAATAGTTAGGATGATATATTTTATATGAGATACATGAAAAAAATCATGGATTATACTTAATTAAAGTTTTAATAATTAGAGATATACAAACTCAAAAATCCACTTGATGATTTAGAATAAATATATGTATATTATAGAAACTTTACAATACATTCGTAACTATTCGTGACCCTACAAGGGTGAAATATTCAATAATTATTGGTCACTGACAAAAAAAATCGACTGGATGACATTGATGATATGTATATGATTTGTGGTGGATTAAACTTTCCTCTATAAACTAGTAAATATTACTTATAGTATGTTAAATGATACATAATCTGACAAATAAGCATCAAATATTTCCTACCAATAAATGGGAGATCTACAAGTAAAACTATACAAAACATTAGTGAGATATATTCTAATGAATGACTGAAAAATATTAATATAATAAGTGTTGTGTATACTTCTAGCTAATACGAATTTGAAATTGTGTGTAACACGAGTTGAGAATAGTGTTGTGTATACCGCAAGAGAATACAATGTTGCTTATAGTACAAGATAATCATGGTGTAGTGTATAATAGAAGAAATAAATGAAATTAAAAATAATATATCTCATAAAATCTCGGGGTGTTACATTCTACCCCCCTTATAATGAATTTCGCCTTCGAAATTCGTCGGGGTTATAAATGGTTTACTTATTGAATGTTTCTTTCATAGAAACCCACATAGTAAAAAGGAATACTAAAAATTCAGTTTAAAAAGGGAAGTTAGAATCATAACAGTAACCCAAAGTAATTCAGCATTGTGGTTCCACATAGGACAACATAGGTGAAAATATGTATATGGAAGAGAAATATAACCCTCATGTTCTGATGGAGAGTGGTAGAGAACATGGATATGAAAAATAAATCACTCAAAAATCCATAAATTTGTGATGATTTAAGGTACCATCTAATTCATCGGGTATGAGGGTACTAGGACAACATTTTTAGTTCTCACGATCATTTCCCAATGTTGAAGAATTGTTTAATTAAAAGAAATACTTACATGATTTTGGTACAATATCACCGTTGTTCGTGCCTTGAACAATTTCCACTTCATCTCTTAAAGAAATGAAGTTAAATTTTTCATTCGTGAAGTGTTAGAAGATCATGTGATAGAATGATGGTTCATTCCATATGTCTCAAACAAATGGTTAGAAAAAGTTATCAAATCTACATAAGTCCATCTATGGTGATGTTAATTGTATATGATTCTAAAAATGAAATTATACTCCATATATCATAACGCTTAATAAAATTAGTTTCTACTAAACAAGGATTTCCTATAGGACAGTGGTAGGAAATAAACGCATGTCGCTCTTCAGTTGTGGGTTCAATTCCCACAACCCTGTCTGACGTGACGGGTTGTCTCCCATCCTGGAGGTTGTTTTTTTTCCTAAAACATCACTATTATAAAATTACAGAAATAATATCAAAAAAAGTTCTAGCATTAAGCAATACTATCTGATTTCCAACATAATCCATTCCAGTCTTTAGACTTATCCAAAATACATATGTCCAATCTCATAGTATAAAGAAAACAATTTCTAGAAATGTCATTAACCAAGCATGTGAATACAATCATTTATCCACCCTATATCATAAGATATATCTTGTTTATCCCATTCCAAACATTTTAATACCTTAATATTGTATTCTCTTGATTCATGAATTACCATAGAACCATAGTGAAAACATGAATGCTATCATAAGGTAACTCTTTCTACATAACAAAATCCCAAAATTTCAAAATACTCAAACCATGATATCAATTTGTCCTTATATCAGTCATGAGCTCATTAATATTATTTTCTCCTTATCCCTTCATTATTCGCATATCATCTTTTTTACAAAATATTTGAATTACTTTTCATGGTTAACGGTACCATATAATTATTTAAAACCATAATAAACCAATACATAGATATTCCAATATTCCATAGTACATTAAATTAGATTCCATGCCATTATTTTGGAATCACGTTACATAAACACATAATCATTCCACTACATCATTTTCATACTCAACATCGCCAATAGTGATAGCATGTGACTTCCATTTGTCCTGTTCCTTAAGAGGTTACTCACACCGATCATAATTAACCCTTAGATTAGGGAATTTATTACCATAATGCCCCATTTCGTTTCACTAGAATAATTGAAGTGTTGTTGGAGCATTCTCTGTAGTCTTTTCTCTATTCACGCCATTAGAAGCCTTTTTCCCATTACTTCGGCACTCAGCTGCTTGATAACATTCTTTTCCACACTTGAAACATTTTCTAGTACATTTTAGACAATCTCTACCATACTTATTTCCAAACTTTGAGCATAAAGAAACTTTCACCTTCTTTTAACCATTATCATGAAGTTTTTTCCTTGAACTCCATCTTTCTTTTATTGTCAAAACCATGAGATGGATATGTTACACCAACTTCCAGTACTACCTTGATAGCACAACACAAAATTTCTTCATAGCTACTGAAGTCTCTTATAGATAATGCCCTTAGAAGACTTGGTTTTAGGCCACTAAAGAATCAATCAACTTTACTTTCAGTTTGGATGATAAATCCAAATGCACATCTTGCAAGTCTTGTAAAATTCGCTTCGTATATACCAACAGATTCATAATCCTTATTCGTAAGCTCAACGAACTCCTTTTGCATCTTTTTTCTAATAATACAAGGGATGTACTTACTGGAAAACATGTTCTTGAACTCTTCCCATTCCATGAATTCAATTTCATCATGGGGCCTTGAATTTGTAATTAGGGTCCACCACTGGTCTGCTTCACCTTCTCAATGGTAAACCGCTAAAATGACTTTTTCATGTTCTGAACATCGATCTATGAAAAATAACTTTTCAATGGTACTGGTCCATTATTCAGCATCAATAGGATCAGAAGACCCATTGGAAGATGGTGGACGTTTCCTCGTGAATGACTCAATAGAATATTGTTCCCTTCTCTAATAATTTGGAAATCCAGAAGGATTCATACCTTGTGTAAGTATATAAATAAGATTTTACACTCCATCTCCCATCACATTTGGTTTCTTGTGAGGAAAATCATTGCATTGTTCATTACATTGATCAACACGGTTCCTTCGGGTTCCAGCCATCATCTAAAACCAAAAAAGAACAGTGTGAGAGGCAAAAATAATGCTAGGAAAACAACATAATAAAGGGGGAGTACCTTAAATATATAATATCTTATGTTTAATTATAAGATCGTTACCATAATTATAGGATTATAACCTATACTTATACTTAACCTGTGGGACATCCCTAGACATACCTTAGAAATATCTCTAGGAATCTCACTAATGTTCTCCCATCCTAGTTTCCAAAGGTTAAATAATCCATTCCTCTGATACCAACTATAGAGACCCAAATCTTGACGTACATAGACATTACATTACTTTTTCGGAATACTTAATACATAACAAAAACAGACACCAAATGACTGTAATAGTTTAGTGTCTTTAGAAACTTGGAATATATTCTTCTAATCATGGTGAAAGATCTTCAACATCTCCCCTAAAGATCATTCCCTTTTGTTTTCTTACCTAAAACCTTTCTTTATATCCTGGTGAAAAGAAAACATAAAAAGGGTGATCTCAAAAGATCACTAATGGTAAACATAGAGAACATAAAACAATCCATAAACATTTGAATGCAACAACTTGAACATTAAATCTAAACATCAAAATCCTGAGCAAAGACATATATCTTGGAAGTACGTATGGCATATATTATAATGGAACATCAATCATGATTAAATATAATGAGAAGAAAAAAAATATAATTGTGAGAAACCATTAATCACATGACATGATTTCCATAGTAGCCAACGCATTACTACCAAGACCATCATAGTGGACACAGTCCTTTTCAGAATCGAGTTCACTCCTCATTCCAGTCCTGTATCGCTGAACCGCATTAACATACCATTCTAGACATGTCCATCTAATGAGATATAAATCTTTAACCAATGAATTAGAGCGAGATATAGGTCCCACCCATCTCATAATGAAATTATTCTTACATGAGCCACAACATAAACATAAATCATTCATCATAACCCAAAAAATAAAATGGGTTTCATAAACATCACCCATCATAAAATATTACATATAAAACAAATGGATATCATTTCATCATAAGAAAAGTGAAACCATATAAACCATAGAGACATTATATTTAAAACATACACATATAAAATCATGTCATCTTAAATGGAAAATGGTTTTGATAAAACACTTGAAATGAATTCTTGAGGAAAATTTCATTTCTTCTTAAAAATCATTTTCATTTCACAAAATGCCCTGAATTTTTAAAAGAAAAGGATTTTGTTGAAAATATTCATCAAATCATATAGAGTAATCTTCATGAAAATAAGGAGTTATAAAACCGTAAAAATCTGTTCATGCCTTATAAGTTAAAAAAACATTATTCCCATACTTTTGTCAGAAAAGTCAAAAAGTACCTCATATGGTAAAATAAATAAATATTCCTTACATACCATGTTGTAAAAGTAAAAAATGGTTAAAAAGGACTTTAAAAATACATAAAAACGCTTTTAGAAAACATGAACATTGATGATAACAATTACCTCAGTAAATACTTACGAATAAACAATCTTGGATAGGAATGAGATTGGAATAATTATCCCTTACCATAAGTCTAATATGCTTTGTACGTATCTGAACCTCCTGAATAATGATTTAAATTATGTCATTGAATTATTACAGAATCATATTCATTGTTATTATATCATATATGGATCATTTATGACTTTATATTACCTGTTATTTTGTAAATTTTATGTTAAAGCACCGTTTTGGGTAAAATCGTTTTATTTATCGTACGTGTTATGACTTTTTTTATGGATATTATTATTACTTATATAATAATTTAATTACTTCCATAATGTAAATCATTATTTATAAATCATATATATTCAGTATATATATATATATAATAGATAGATAAATGAAATGAAATACACTGTTCATGGATACGGTAGGCCGTACGTACGCATGAACACTGTTTTCCATTCCTTATTGACTTGAATGGAAGTAAGTAGATGGAATATATATATATAATTACATAAATACAGTAGATTTATCATGTCATATATTTCATTATTATTCATTATATATACTTTATAATCATTCTTTAGTGGTTAACATGAAGAATGAATCTCATCGTGTCATGGAGACGGTAATCTGAACAATGATATTGTTCCCCTAATTATTGAATTAAATTGGAATGGATGATATAATATCTTATAATAATTATGATGTTATAATAGCTATATATAGTTATTATTTACACCATTATACCCATCCATGTAATGAGGTGGTGGAAAAACAGATTACACCACGGCGTGGAGATGGTATTCCATATGTATGCATGCACGGTAATTTCATTTTCCATAGGATGGATAGACAGTGAAATGGAGTTGTTTCATATTTATAACAACATATCAGTATATTATTGATACTTATGTTATTACTTTATAATGAAACTACTAAATAAGAAGAAGTTGCATAAGAAAGAAACTTGAAAGAATCGGTAGAAAAGATTACCTCTTCTTCGACGCACCTATTTTAAGATTCCTCTTAAGGCACTAGAGTTGGTCTTTTGAGAAGACCAGAACCACTATGATATAACTAGAGAGGTTGAAAAGAATAATTGGCTGGGGTTTTCCATGCTTCAAGGCTCAAAATGGTGTGAAAAGAAGAGGGAAGGGGTGCCATTTTTATAAGCGAGGAGAGGGGCACCTTTGGAAAAACTTAAAATATTATTTTATAATAAAGTCATATTAGGTTTATAATAGCTTAAAATTGATTTATTTCGAAGCTAAAGTGGGGATGGGTCGAAATCCTATCAACCAATAGGTTTTAGACAAGTTTAGGTTACTATGTTAACCTTATCATTTAGATTTAACTCTAAGTTGAATAATGTAACTTTTACCATGTCTTCTTATTTTCTTACAATATATGGTTAATAAACTTACTATAACAAGCCAATGAAACCCCAAGTGGTTGATTATTAATATATATAACCTTATCTAAGTCATTAGTCCGAACCATAGATTTTTAGTAATAGAATAACAATATAATATTTGTTTTCAGAACTTTTTATGTCAATTTTGACACTATTTGGTAATTGATTTTTGTGAAAATCATAAAAGCATGATTAGTTCTAAAAAAGTAAATTAAATCAATACTAACATGTCATATTAACCTAAAAAATTATTGGAATTTATTAAAAGTCTCAAATTACATTTATTTGGGTATTTATAACATCAATTATGTTAATATTTCATTAATAAGGTAATTACTACATCATCGTTGTGTCATAAATAAATAAACATATTTAATGTCTAAAAATTATAAATTAAATACCATTATGTAGGAAATATTTTTATCTTTCTAATGAAAATTTATATTCTAATTTATCTTATGTATAACCCTATATAAATAATGTTTTAGTTATTGAACATTGATTTTAACTCTTTTAACTCCTCTTTTAAATAATGTAATAATAAATGTCCTAATCTAATACAAGTGGACCTAAAGGGTTATATTTTATTCCTTAGGATGTTTTTGGTCAAATTACACTTATCCAATAGAATTAAGACATCTGTTAAGGTAATAATAATATCTTTTTTACCCTTAATTACACTATTTACTTTTAACCGTGGTAAATAAAAGTAAAAAGTTACTATTCACCAAAAATTATTTTTATCTTATTGAACAACATTTTACTCCTTGATATTAACTATGACTCTTGGATTTTCAAAATTCTAGTCTCAGAAGCGGTAAAATTATGTTTTATGTAAATTTTCAAATTCTCATATGAGGTGGGTAAAAGATGGTGAAAAGATCAATAAACTTTTTATATATCTAAAATTATTATAAAATGACCCCAATGAATTACATTGAACTTATATAGGTATTATATATCAATTTTGACCAAAAATAAATTTAAATAAAACAAATAATTATTTAAATAAAACATCGGATTTTAAATAGTAACCCAGTGTTTTCATTATTCATTAAAAATTAAATGTTTTAAGAAAAATACCAAAAAGTCACCCTTGGATAATTTCGATATTCCGAATCCGAAATGAATTCCATTTTTAAATATAAAATTTATAAAATTTATAAAATTTCAAAAAGTGGTTATTACTATTCATAACGGCTAGTTCATAATAATATTATAATAATATCTTGTTTTGTGAAACTTGGTATTGCATACTACACATGCTATCGAGGAAAGTCTTGATTGCATGTAATACAAGCCAAGTCCGGGTTGCATGTACTGAAGGCTCTGTTTGGTGTTACGTTTAACATAATCAAAACTTATTTCATTTATACATTAAACAAAATCTATACTTAATGTTGCGTAGAATAATTTCCTCAAAACGAACTTGAAATTGTGTCTAACATGAGCCAAGAATAGTGTTTCATATACTTCAAGCTAATAAAGTGTTGTGTATAGTACAAGATAATCTTGGTTTAGTGTATTATAGAAGACATAAATGAAATTAAAGACAATACATCTCATAAAATCTCGGGGTGTTACACCAAGGGATCTATTTATAGGCCCATATGGGCCTGGTCAAAGAAAAGTAGTCTGTGCATATCCTTTACATAGGTCCTCCATGTTGGTCCTTTGCGTTAGGGTGTAGAAATTACTCTTCCACGTAGGTCCTCTGCGCAGGTCCTCAACGTAGGTCCTTTGCGTAGGTCCCTTTGTGAAATTTTATCTATGTTCTAAGTGCCATAACTTTCGATCCGTAATCATGTTTGGGCTCTGAGATCAGTCAAATTAAGGTCACGAAGAGATCTAACCATGTTATGATATTACCACATATGAAGTGTAAATGAGTATAACTTATTTAATTAATGAAATTATTTAGATTCTATTTCCCCATTAAATACACATTGAATATTTTAATATTACAACCTATGTAATTTATAGATAATCAATTTAGAATATATTTCTTCAAAACACTAATTTTTTTCATATGTTCAATTTTAATAATAATTTTGGAGTTATACCATAAATGACTAGTGAAGACGAGCTTGTAATTACTAATATATTCTTCCTTTAATAATTCATCTACCAAAACTACTCTCCCATTATTTTGAAGAGTTCAAGGAAATATTTTGTTAAATATATTTCCATGAACTCTTCCCATTCCATACTGTCAGCTTTTTATATCCTCATAATATACATAATGAGGGCCCAACATTATTCAACATTAAATTATAGATTATACGTAACTAAGGGAGAATTCTCATTGTCCACGTAATGGAGGATAGAAAATATCTTCACCTTAAAATTGATTGGATTCTATGACATTAGTGGGTATGTGTACCCAGTAATTGAGTGTAGATTTTAATAAATGAAAGGATTTACGGAAAGATACTTCATCAATTTTTAAATTAGTAGATCTACGTGGTTTTCATTATTAATCATTTACAATGATTTTTTAGTGATAATTTACATGACATTTTACTATTTTACCCCACCCCATAAGGGGTTTAATGGAAAAAATCATTACATTGGTTATTTAAAATATTGTTAACATATTTTATTCATGATATAAAGTTTTATATATAATAAATTGTTAATGATAATAATTAATTTATACTAATAAAATAAAACCATTAATATAATGTGAATAAATTATAAAGTAAGAATAAACTCAATGAATATAATATTTTGTTTTCAAACTAGTTTATCCATGATCATTTTCAAATTATGTTATCTAGGATAAATATAAATAATACCACATAATAAAACATAATGAAAATTTGAATCAATAATGTCTATCAATCATGATTTTAAAAATTATTTTTTAGATAGGAATCATTTTCTTAGATTAGTTGAATTTAATACCCAACTACCCTTTTATGTTCATTACACTAAAATTAATCTATGATAGATCTTGAATCAAATTTTATTATTCTAAATAGGTATTCCATTACTAGGGAAGCACAAATTTCAAAAGTTGCAAAATTTCTGGATTATATCCTATACATAGGATAATCCTTTGTTTTCTACTAAATATCTCTCATCATGATCAAAAAAATATAAAAAATAATCCCACAAAATTACGAAATCCAAATTTGATCAAATATGAGGAGAAAAAACAAGAATAAAAATATTTTTTCATTTATTTCATATACATAAACATTTCATCGAACATATATTATAGTACTGCTAAAAAATAAAGGATTGATGACTTTGAATATTATATATATAAACATCTTATTTTCAATTACTTTTGATCTTTTCTCGATAATAAAACCATACTACACCCCGTCTAGAGTTATTAGAAGATATACTCATTTTCAAAATATGGGGAATGGAAATATAATAAAATAGTGAGTTATATTTCTTAGAATGGAAAAAACATTCATTATTTCATCAACTCTTCGATCCTAATAATATGAAAAACATCATAATGGAATAAATAACTTATTAAAATGGAAAAGAAACAATATGAGTTTGTTATAAGGACTCGCAAAAGGGAATATGATTAGAAATGAGAATAAATAACATGACAGAAGCATGAAGTATCAAGAGATAATATTAATATTAATTTTATCATAAAATTAGAATGTATAATACAAATTTGGCATATCTATAAGTATATATAATCAAAATTTTACATTAATAGCAATATGCATGATGTATACGCTCTATTTTGGGAGAATTTATAACTAAATTGTTTATACACTCATTATTATAAATATATATAACCACATTATATTTGTACCATATTTTTTATACTTTCAATCTATATAATGAAAACATTAAATATTGTGAACAACTCTAACCACATCATTTTTGTTCTTATTATAATTGTCACATGATATATAACACCTTGACCTTCAAATTAGAGTGTTACATTAGACCCCCACCCATAATTTTATATATATATATATATATATATCTGTGTGTGTGACATAATATATCATTAATTAATCAAATCTTGAAATCCAATATTTTGAAAATGGTTTTAATAACATTTTCCAATAGCATCAGATTAACTACTTTCAAAAGAATAATTTTTTAATGAAAAAATATCAAACCAAAATAATTATTTGATAGTAGAACATTATTTTAAATTAGATGAAGTTATATGTTAAAGTTAATAGTTTCTTTTAATAAGTATACGGGAAAAACATTTAGAAAATTTTATTTATATTGGAATATCAATAAAGAATCCAGAAAGAATCCAGAAACCTTTTATATTGGAAATGTTATGTGGAATCATAAATTCCAGGAGTATGAAAATAAAAATAATATATTATGTCAAATAAATTTTATATAAATATTATAAATAAATATAAGTGTGGAATATGAATCATTCCTCATATAAAGGAAATTGAGAAAAAAACCCATAACATTTACTTTTCAATTCCATTAATGTACATTAACACTATCTACAATAAAGAGAACCCAATTTAATACTTATTTAGGAAAATTATTCATAACTATTAACCTATATACTCTTTAGTTATAATCTTTAATTTAACATTTATTTGATATTTATATTATATTTCCATCATTAGATGATATAAATTTTAATGTTTCAAGCATTATTTAGGAAGAAAATGTTGATTCCCATTACATGATGTTGAGATCAACATTACAATGTTATCCTTGGTGATTAAATAAATTTTTTATAATTTTTTATAATGTTCTATTTTCATTCCATTAGTTTTTTACTCATGATTCTTGATGGAAAAATTAGTGACATGATGGTTTCATTACTTTTTTTCAATGAGAGTTGCGAATATTAAGAATGATTTAAATATTAATATAATTTATAAAGAAACATAATCATGAATTAAAAATAATTTTAATTTACTAGATAAAATATTTTTAATACACTATCATGGTGGTGATGAAAAATAAAATACATAATTTTATGGACATGGTAGTCTAAACTTACAAAACAATTTATATTTTCATTTTGAATAGAATGAAATGAATGAATAAACCGATATCAACTATCAAAATATTAATATATATATATATATATATATCATATTCATTAATATAATATTCAATTTTATCCGAATAGTCCGAGAGAGAGGTGAGGACCCGCTGCAAAAAATTTATATATAAAAATGTATAAACATTACAAAACAACTCAAAAAAATGGGGGCATTACATAACCTTGTGTGAACAACACAAATTCTATCATTGTGAACAAAACCATTGCAATAATCAGGTAGAACGAAGGAATGACTAGAACTAACCTCCATAATTGATCTTTTTAAAAGAACATTTGCCACCTAATTTGCCTCTCTGTACACATGCAACACATCCAGAGATAACAACATAGTAAGATTCCGGGAATTTATCCAGGCAGAGAGCATCTTCCACGGGACATTTCTACACCATTTCTTCAGAATCTGCATAGCAGCAAAGGAGTCCAATTCGATCCATAGCTTCTTCCAACCATAACGAGATGCATACCTTATCGCCTTTATCATTGCCCATAATTCAGCCCCAATTCAATGGTATTTACCTATATAGTGGAAGAAACATGCTTTGACAAAGCCTCGATGAGTCCTGAATACCCCACCACATCCAGTAGGACCAGGCGCATGAGAGGCTTCCCCATCCACACTAACCTTTAGCCAATAATTTATTGGTGGAATCCACCTAATATACTTCAACATTTTGGGCTTCCTCTCCCTACCACTTACACTAAGAGTTCTTATGAGAGTAAAATCATACATATCATTGTTCATCGATCTAGATTGATTTACCGAAGCAAGATTAATGCTTCGATGAATCACAAAAAACACCCTCCTTAAAAGAGGGCCTACCATTATTGAAAGCAATATTGTTATGGGCCTTCCAAATATATGATAATAGAGAAAAAACTGTAATAGTGAGTAGGGATTTGACTTGCTCACTGCAAACTGCTTGTATAACCGATGTGAGCCATGTGCCAACCGAGATGTAACTCAATTGGAAGTGGAAGATGTCTTGCAGATAACTCCATAATTGAGCAGCCAAAGGGAAGTGAATAAACAGATGTGTGACATATTCATCAGCAGCCAAGCATAAAAAACATACTGAGGCAATGCTCAGTCCCGTTCTTTGTAGAGAAGATTGTATTGGCATCCTCTTCTTCCAAATTCTCCATATCAGTAGTGAATCTGAGGGAAGAATGAACGGCCTTCTTACACCCTCCAAGCATGAGGGTACTCTAGATGCATTACAACACTGGATAATATAGGACTCTCGGCTGGAGAAGGATGCGTTGATTGCCTAATTACATATTAGAATATCATAATCAACATATTCATATCTAGACATCTCCGTCCGAATATTACTATGTAAAATATCACAATCTTATGAGTTTCCTTACATATCATAAATAAAAATGTTCCTCGAAGACAATGGAATATTGATATAATCTTTAATTGGAGAAGATAACCACAGATTATTCCAGCAATTCAGTTGAGAACTAGTATATACCATCCATTTAGACTGTGTGATGATATAAGAATATTCATTCATGACTGATGTCCAAAAAGAAGATCTCAAGTACACATTCTGATTATTGTGTAACCTGTCAACAAATCTGTTAGTCAAAATTCCAGAGAAAAATCAGTACTAGTTAAAAGCCTTCAATTAATGTTTTGAAGCAGTGCATCATTAAAGATTTTACCATCCTTAACTCTCATTCCCCCCATTACCACATGGTTTATATAGTCTTTCCAGGCCACAGTAACATGCTTACTCTGGTGTGTCGAGCCAGTCCAAATGAAATTTTGAATCATACCACTATAATCCTTGAGCAGAGCAGATGGCCATTTATACAATGAAAAAGAGTAAACAAACATTGAAGTTATAACAGAGTTTACAAGACATATCCTACCAGCTTGAGACATGGTCTTCCCTTTAAAACTACCAACTGATTAGTAATTTTAAGCGAAATACCCTCCAAGAGGACTCGTTTCACCCTTCCCCAGAACAATGGCAGCCCAAGGTAATTAAAAGGTAGTGTACCTCTCTTTACCCCAAGAATGTTAGCAATACTATTTTTCTTCAGGATTCGAATTCCTTCCCCAAAGACAACAAATGATTTCTTCCTACTTATGACCTGGCATGCAAATTCTTCATAATGAGTGAAGATAGCCTTGATACACAAGATGGTCTTCCTATAATCATTGGATAATAGCAATATATCATCAGCATAGAGCAAGTGAGATGGAGTAAAACAGTTCCTACCATATGTCATCCTATTATATAACCCATAATTCAAAAGATCATGAAGTAATTTTCTCAAAAAATATTCTTCCATCAAGAATAGCAGCCCAGATAATGGGTCACCCTGCCTAACTCCTCTAGAACATTGAAATAACCCCCTGGGTGATCTATTGACCAGTATAGAAAAGCTAGAACTTTTGAAAATGGAGTGCACCATACCAATGAATTTTTCTGAGAATCCATGCATTCCCAGAACTTTGAAGAATAAATCCCAACTTATGGTATCAAAGTACATTGAGATATCGACCTTTAAGGCCATATTTCCATCATTGACCTCAGTTCTCATTATATTAACACACTCTAAAGTAGTGAATATGCAATTCTGGATGTTCCTGCCTGGTAGAAAACCAAACTGATTAGATGAAATAAGACTCCTTGCAATCTCACATTATCGGATTGCGATAATTTTGCTAATTACTTTTGGAATGGAGTTCCCAATAGCAGTTGGTCTGAAATCCTGAATATCCAAAGCATTATCCTTCATTGGAATCAGGGAAATGATGTTTGAGTTCATCCCAAATGGCATGTAGAAGTTTTAGATGAATTCCTTCACAAAATCAATCACCTCTTTATGTAAAATTTCCCAATAAAAAAAGAACACGTTAGAAAATCCATCATGAACAGAAAAACTATCCATGTTTAAAGAGAAGAGAGAATCATGGATTTTCATTTTTCTATAGAAAAGAGGGTATGAGGTTAATGGTTTTCAATTTATATAAATAAATTTTTAAATACTAATTGTACAAATTTTATTTAATCAAATGAAATTAAAATATGATTATGGATGAGAAAATACATACCTAGATGAATTTGATTTCATTTTGGGGACCTACTTGATTTAGAAGGGATTTGTGATATATATTGGGACAAAATTCATAAGAATGATGAATATGGTTATTTTTTATTGAATGTGGCATATCATAGGGTATAATAATTTACAGTGTCTCTTATATAGTGTATTGATAGTTTCCTTTTATAAGTGAAAGGAACGACATTTTTTGTAATTATTCAAAACATTAAATTAAAGGAATTTTATTTTTAAAATAATTTAGCAACAAAAGTGGAATATAAATTATATTGGATGATATTTTTCAATAAAACACTTATAAACACAAATATGGTTTTTTTGGGAATTTTTAAACTTCTTTAAACATTTTCACATACTTTATTTATGACATGCTAATATTTTTTTTACATCAGTAACTATTTTTGTGGGCCAATAATGAAATTAATCATAATAAATAACTTGATTATAATTATTCCAAATATTAAAATAGTTTTATAATATTTTTTCCCAAAATAGATAAAAATTAGTTTAAATATAATACATGTTTTCCTCATAAAAAGAATTTTTATTTAGAAAATGTAAATACGGTCCCAAAATGTCATTTTTAGGTCTCAAAATGAAAATAAATATTTTTGAAATATATTATTTTATATATAATAATTTTTATTTGTTGATATAATTATTATAGAAATTTTTAAATCATTATAAGATTTATATAATTTCATAAAAGTCATAGTATTCTTAGAAACATTTTGTTTTGAATTATTCACATAAAAATATATATTTTGTAAAAAATTACCATAACATCATCTTAAGATAATTTTTTTTAATAAATATTTTAAATAATTTTTTAAAATACAAATATAACAAATTAAGGATAAATTTTTCTGGTGGAAACATAATGTATATAAAAAATATTTTATAGGAAAATGACAGTACAAATATACATTACCTTAATCCTATTTCCTATCTGGATCTAAAAAAATTTATCTTATAATATTATTCATACAAAAAATATATTTTTGTATCAATTAACAATAATATACATGATTTATTGGAATATTAATATATACCGCATAAGAAACAATCTTTATAAATGGAACATAACACGTTGTATATTTGAAGGGGGGTATTCACTAAAATCATTGATCATTTGAAATTTATATACCAAATAACTAAAATACATAGTTAATATATTGATGTGGGACTATTCTATGTATCACAGTATATCATTAATGTTTTATATTGATCCTTACAATGTTGTTTAGTTAGAACAACGTATTTGATGGAAAAAAAATTTCTTAACAAAGTATTAGTTGAATGTAATTATAATTTTTCATTTCAAAACATCTATAAATCGTCGATATATACTAGTAGAAAAACTAACACCCTCCAACAATAAATTTTTGTTGAATCATGGATGAATCATTTAGAAACCAAATTCTTTAATGGATTCCTCTCAATGAATTGTCCATAAACTTGATTCTTTCATCAAACCATAAATGGGAACTAAAAATTGAGAACCTTATTTTCATTATATGTATTCATAATCCCTTATAGTTATATTTAATATGATTTCTATTAATAAAAGGCACCTTAAAAGTCATTTTATATATATGATAATCATGTAATATTTATTTGTATTGTATCATTTATGATGGTTTTTATATAAAATTTGGTAAAATTGAATATTATTTGTCTATTCATTGACATTTATTAAATATGTTTTCAAAAACAAGTTTTATATGCATTGAATTTACCATCTAACTTTATTGTATTCTTGAATACCCATTTATACCCAAAAGGTACTATGTAAATTAGAGGATATTCCAAAACCAAGATTTTGTTCTATTTCATACAGTACATATCATAAGGAGTGGCTTCTTTTAATTTAAAAACTATTTATATTCTTACAACTTACTTATACAGTATATCATAATCATTTTTAACTAAAAATGTATTACATTTACTGGTTAATAGAAACACATATCACTATAGTTTTATAAAATGTCATGATAATCTATATAGTATACACATCCCAAGGAAAATGTATTCCACCAATACAAGTGGACATTTTTTGTGTACTGAATCCTATAAATCCAATAATTAATTATCATTAACGTCAAAAATTCTATAATAATCCATTTTGTAGATGTGATAACTTTCATGAATGCTGGGACATATATCATCCATGTATATTTAATTTAAGGGACATAAAAATAACATTTGTTAGTTTGTATTGGATATCATAGATAGATACACGTCATGTTACATAATTATAGTTTTATTTTTGAGATATATATGGAAAGTATCTTACATCTGGTTATATGAATATGTGATAATATGGGTTCGTTCTGATAAAAATTCCCATATTGTATTCCAGTTGATGTATTAGTTGGAACTCAAATTAGTATGATCATTGTAGTTTTTAATGTATCTCCATTAAATGATAATCCAATATCATCATGAATCTCAATCGATATAACCATATATAATAGTGTGAGAATCATTCTCTCATTGAAACCATTACAAATTGTTGTATAATGATGGGGGAATTTATATATTATCTCAAACACATTTAAATAATCGATTAAATCATGGTTAAAATCATCCTTATCATTGTCTAAGTAATATTATTAATCTTTTTATAATGCTAGTTCCCTACTTAATTATTATATTACTCAAACTTCCCAACTGAATATTATATATACCTTATGAATTATACTTATCCATTTCAAAAAAAATTTAGAAAATTGGATGAGGTACGAGTCTCAACATGTAAATTCTATTGAAAACCTTCCACCAATATTTGAATTAAATAATTATAGAATCTTTAAAGACATATCACCATTTAAATTGAATATATATTCATATATTTTAGTTGTTAAATATGTATGGAATAGATACAAGGGTAATAATTTATTGTAATATAAATAGTCTTCATAATGTATTTTTTCAAATGATTTTCTTTTACATGACTAATCTAATGAACCCACAATTATGTCTGATATGTGTCATGTGACCTTTATTTTTTTCCAATTACTGACGCTTTAGTTTTATAATCTTGTACAAAAATAAATTTCATTATATAGGACACCCCATAACATTTTATATGTTTAATAATTTATCATATGTTATTTTTAACATGAAAACAATCCTTCCCTATCATAACTTGAATAATAATATTATATTATTAATTAAAGTAGTCTTATAAAAACCATTCATCAATACTATGATAAAACAAGAATACATTAAGAGATGTAAGTTTCATATAATGACCATTGATAGTCTAGATCCATTATTAGATCCAAAATTCACCTAACATCTTGTAGTCATCCATAGTCATGATTCATAAGGGTGATATTTTTACAAAAATAATCTATAATTAATACATAATCTAAATAAAGGAATATATTTCACCAAATAAAAAATTACTAAAAGCTTCACTATTCATCTAGACCATATCATAGTTCTCATCCACTGATCATTTTTACCATTGGAGAAACACACTAAATCTCTCTTGTTACCATATCATATGATCCTTCAAATTTTATAATGGTGTTTCAAAGGTGACTTAGTATTTGAGTTAGTCATAGTGATTTCTCCATGCCATTACTCTTCCTCACTGTAACTATAGATGTGTTTTTATTCTTTATATATTTGTTACCATATCCATCTAGATTCAAGATAATCATCTGTGGATACACTACATTGATCATCTTAAAATTCATAAAAAAATGATAATCATTGATTAATCGAGGTGATGATGAGTTCTTTAATACAATCCATGAGAAGAACAAAACAAAAATATACAAAATCTAAATATTTCCAAACAACATAACTAAATGTAATCCATTTTTTTAAACCTAGTCAATCCTTTATGAAAAAAAATCCATGGGGATGTGAAACATAATTTTTTATTATTTATATTAATAAAGAGAATGTAGATGAGACAATGTAATATATGAATAATTGTTTTTCTGATGATTCTAGAGATTAATTATTATAGATGATTACATATGTCATTGGAAATACAATGAATTATCCTCAAGTTTCTAGAAGAAATAATGATACCCTAATAGGAATAAAAATGGTGGACATTAGAAATTCATACCTCTATTCTCAAAAACACCTTATCATGGAATAATTTAATGTCTCTGATCCAATTACACATATTGATGTTAGTTCTAATCATGATATTGCAATTCTGTAAGATAGATCATAGGGATAATGTGGCCTTGAAATTATTTTCCATTTTGTAATAAAATAAAATATGATTGTAGTAATTGAATTTATTTCAAAGTGTTTCAAGAAAAATTTAATTTATTACCTCCAACTATTTTATCAAATCTCAAAATATATTACCATTAGATTTTGAATATTTTATGTCATTGAAATTATAGTGTCCTAGATACATATCTCTATTTTCAAAACTATAAATACGTCTTGGAAAATTATATGATAATATTTAGGTATGAAAAATTCCCAAGTGAATTACCTCTTTATTAATTTCTCAATTGAGTGAAAACCCCAACAATGAAATCCTAAAATACAATTTATTTTATACATACCTCAAAAATATATTATGTGTACTAAAATCAATTCCTTTAATAAAAATTTGAATAATTTAACCCAAAATCTATATTAAGACACACTGATGATATAATTGGTCTCCAACAATGATCTGACTAAATATATTACTATGGTTTTATCAAAAGTAAGAATATTTATTGAAATATATATCTTATTATTTATTCCAATTATTTTTATAGTTTCATTTTTATATTTTCGTCTAAAATTAGATTTTATTTATCATGTTTAATAATATGTGATTACATATACATCATTAATCATGTATAATTAAAAACATTAATTTCACATTAATGTATTTTTATCTTCAAAATCCCTATTAACTAAACCATATTATTACATATCATCAATTAATTTTGATAATGATTCCATCACTCTAAATTCAATACTATTTAAACTCCCATGCATTTTCAAATTTTGGATAAATTTTGACACTTATACTTGAATCAGATCCCCAAGAACTGCTATAATTATTAAAATGTATTCTAACACCTAGGCGATGATAAATTGAAAATGCAGTATTACATTTTTGTTACTCAAATGGGGAAATAGTTGATCTAATATAATTAATGAGTTCAGACTGATAAATAAATCTTATAAACTGGTATTCAATAAAAATAATAATTAAATTTCAAAGAATAAAAGTAATGATTACATTAAATTAATTAATTTTGAGACATGGAAATTTCATTCTCAGCTAATCAATAATTAAAAATAATTACCATTGCCAAAATAAAATTGAAATTACAAATAATTATACTCGAAGGAATATATTATGAATGAAATAAAATACATTGATTTAACTCACAATTAACCATTTAAAAACACCATGAATTACTTTATTATGTTAGTATTAATTTTGAAATATTATTTTTTTATTCATAATTTATTTTATATATGGTTGTTAAAATACCCCCAGAAGGGGCCCTGAGACCTTGATTTACCTAGATGATGCATATGGGTTGGTGGAAGGGAGCACCCCATGAAAGGTCCGTAGGTTTCCTAAATAATCCGGGGTTATCCTCCAACAAGACACCCTTTTCTACCCCAAAAAAATATTTGAAGGTCATTTTGGATCATCATTGGATAGAGATAAGTGATTTAGAATTCATGAATATCTATTGGGTATGCATTCACCCATAATGACATAAAAGACATGTTGTGTCCAGAAAAAATGGAACAAAAAAATCCCATCATATAAAATAAATAAAAAACTCTAAACTAGTATGAAACGTATCATTTCATATCAATATATAAGTAAATATAAGATATATTTTCTAAAACATGAGCAAACGTTTTGGTCGAGGGGTAAAGAAAAAAAATAAAACTGATTAAAACTAATATCTATGTGTCATGTTTTTAATTATCCCATTATTCCGCCACCATGAATCCAACATGATCAATATTTTAAACCCACATATTACAAGTTTTTCCTTCTCCTATATTGCATCAGATATTGAAATCCCTACACATAACTGTTAGGTATACATGATGTGTTATCTCATCAACCCACCTGGGTTACTCTAAGTGTTCAAAAGCTAGGTTTTAATAAATAATATAGTTATTATATATTTAAATAAATAAAATGTAATGATATAAGGGATTTAAAAATTTCCCAAATCAATATATTTGTCCATATTAAAGAAGTTTTAAAAGGATTTAATTGAATTATTATTTCAATGTTTAAATAATAACATAGAAATCAACTATCCATAAAATTATAAAAATCACTCACACACAGATATATATATATATTTATTTATTTATTTTAAAAACATGAATCAACTACCAATTAATAAAATGAGGTATTTTAAATTAATTTATTACCATTATAATGAGACCAAGGGAAAATATGGTACATTAAATTTTATATCCTCACACCTAAAATGGATAAGTAAAATAAATAAATAAATAGAATTTCACTTACTAGAAATAACTATACATTTTATACCCACCTTACAGTTCTTTATTTAAAGTTTTAATATAATTAAAATTCTAGGTATAACTACTATTACCAATCTAGAGATTCCTAAGAATACCAATATAACACCCAACCTTCCAAGGGAAGTAACCCCCACTTGAAATCTTCATTTTTATAATTCCAAAATAGTTTTTGAGTAGTTTTTATTATAAAAATATAAATTTAATATGGAAATAAAATATACCTATAATAATGTATACACATTATTAAAATGAAATTCATATAATCAATTCATATTTCACATACTAAATAGAATTTAGGGAAAAATCATTGCCTTTTAAATAGTCTAAAACATATATAAAACCAATCAAGAAATAATGTTTCTTGTGAGAAAGATTTTTTAAATGAAACCACCCACCTCAAAAAAATGGGATAAGAAATAGCCATATGTGCTCCATAGACATATGGGAGAGAATAATTTGAGGATATAATATCAAGACCTAAATAAATTAATGAAAAATCATTCAGGGTAAATCATTCATAAGACTTCTGTAGCCTTGTAGTAAATGGAAAACAAAATATAAGAGAGACAATTTCAAAACAAATTATGTGGGAAACCACTTACTAAAAAAATATTTGGAGATCTAGTGTGAATCCCCACCAAAAATCACAGAGTGAGTGTATGTACAATGATTTTTTAGGAGAGTGTCTCATCTAATATATTGTGTGGCCATAAGTGAAAACAATAATGATTAAGTCAATTTGTAGGTACAATAGAGAAGCTACAAATAAGACAAATCTACTTGATTTTCATAGTTTGAGACTTTTTTTATTACAATAATCCATCATTCCAGATGTATTTCACTACCTAAAAATTGATTTATAATATAATCCAATATTGTGTAACTTCAGGCTCTCTCCCTCATGATTTTATATCCAATCATGTTTTCAATTCCTTATTCATTTCATAAAAAACACTAAGAGTATTGATACATATCTTTTAATGTGATCAAACACCCAATGATAGATAGTTCCATTAAATGGATAATAAATATTAATAAATGGTGTTTTCATTCATAAAATAAAATCTAAAATTTGAAAATCTCCCAACCATAAAGGATTTCTTCTTTATAATGATACATAGAAGAATGTAGTTTCAAAAGGATGTGAGTTCAATAATCCCCCATGAATTTTTATTGATCACATGTTCCATGATAATATTACCATTGATAATATATTACTTTTACAAAGATATTATATCCTACACATAGATTATTTTTCTAGGAATGAACTATCTAAACTGATTACTGACCAATGGAAACATCTACTTCCAAAACAAGTAACTCATTATTCATAATGAGAGAATAGTTAGGATGATATATTTTATATGAGATACATGAAAAAAATCATGGATCATACTTAATTAAGGTTTTAATAATTAGAGATATACTACCTCAAAAATCCACTTTATGATTTAGAATAAATATATGTATATTAGAGAAAATTTAAAATACATCTGTAACTATTCGTGACCCTACAAGGGTGAAATATTCAATAATTATTGGTCACTAACAAAAAAATCCACTGGATGACATTGATGATATGTATATGATTTGTGATGGCTTAAATTTTCCTCTATCAACTAGTAAATATTACTTATAGTAAGTTAAATGATACTTAATCTGACAAATAAGCATCAAATATTTCATACCAATAAATGGGTGATCTATAAGTCAAACTATACAAAACATTAGTGAGATATATTCTAATGAATGACTGAAAAATATTAATATAATAAGTGTTGTGTATACTGCAAGCTAATACGAATTTGAAATTGTGTGTAACACGAGCTGAGAATAGTGTTGTGTATACTGCAAGATAATAAGGTGTTTCTTATAGTAGAAGATAATCATGGTGTAGTGTATAATAGAAGAAATAAATGAAATTAAAAATAATATATCTCATAAAATCTCGGGGTGTTACATTCTACCCCCCTTAAAATGAATTTCTCCCTCGAAATTCGTCGGGGTTATAAATGGATTACTTATTGAATGTTTCTTTCATAGAAACCCACATAGTAAAAAGGAATACTAAATATTCATTTTAAAAAGGGATGTTAGAATCATAACAGTCACCCAAAGTAATTCAGCATTGGGGTTCCACATAGGACAACATAGGTGAAAATATGGATATGGAAGAGAAATATAACCATCATGTTCTGATGGAGAGTGGTAGAGAACATGGATATGAAAAATAAATCAATCAAAAATCCTTAAATTTGTGATGATTTAAGGTACCATCTAATTCATCGGGTATGAGGGTACTAGGAAAACATTTTTAGTTTTCACGATCATTTCCCAATGTTGAAGAATTGTTTAATTAAAAGAAATAATTACTTGATTTTGGTACAATATCACCGTTGTTCGTTCCTTGAACAATTTCCACTTCATCTCTTAAAGAAATGAAGTTGAATTTTTCATTCGTGAAGTGTTAGAAGATCATGTAAATAGAATAATGGTTCATTCAATATGTCTCAAACAGATGGTTAGAAAAATTTATCAAATATACATAAGTCCATCTATGGTGAGGTTAATCATATATGATTCTAAAAATGAAATTATACTTCGTCTATCATAATTCTTAATAAAACTAGTTTCTAATAAACAAGGACTTCCTATAGGATAGTGGTAGGAAATAAAGGCATGTCGCACTTCGGTTGTGGGTTCAATTCCTGCAACCCTGTCTGACATGACAGGTTGTCTCCCATCCTGCAGGTTGTTTTTTCCCTAAAACATCACTATTATAAAATTACAGAAATAATATCAAAAAAAGTTCTAGCATTATACAATATTATCTGATTTCCAACATAATCCATTCCACTCTTTAGACTTATCCAAAATACATATGTCCAATCTCATAGTATAAAGAAAACGATTTCTAGAAATGTCATTAACCAAGCACGTGAATACAATCATTTATCCACCATATATCATAAGATATATCTTTTTTATCGCATTCCAAACATGTGAATACCTTAATATTGTATTCTTTGGATTCATGAATTACCATAGAACCATAGTGAAAACATGAATTCTATCAAAAGGTAACTCTTTCTACATAACAAAATCCCAAAATTTCAAAATACTCAAACCATGATATCACTTTGTCCTTATATCAGTCATGAGCTCATTAATATTATTTTCTCCTTATACCTTCATTATTTTCATATCATCTTCTTTCAAAAATATTTGAATTACTTTTCAGGGTTAATGGTACCATATAATTATTTAAAACCATAATAAACCAATACATAGATATTCTAATATTCCACAGTACTTTAAATTAGATTCCACGACATTATTTTGGAATCACGTTACATAAACACATAATCATTCCACTACATCATTGTCATACTCAACATTGCCAATAGTGATCGCATGTGACTTCCATTTGTCCTTTTCTTTAAGAGGTTACTCACGCCGATCATCATTAACCTTTAGATTAGGGAATTTATTATCATAATGCCCCTTTCCTTGCACTTGAAGAATTGAAGTGTTGGTGGAGCGTTCTCTGTAGTTTTTACTCTATTCACTCCATTACAAGCCTTTTTCCCATTACTTCGGCACTCATCTGCTTGATAACCTTCTTTTCCACACTGGAAACATTTTCTAGTACATTTTAGACAATCTCTACCATGCTTCTTTCCACACATTGAGCATAAAGAAACTTTCACCTTCTTTTCACCATTGTCTTGAGGTTTTTCCTTGAACTCCGTATTTCGTTTCTTGTCAAAACCATGAGATAGATATGTTACACCAACTTCCAGTACCACCTTGAAAGCACAACACAAAATTTCTTCATAGCTACTGAAGTCTCTTATAGATTATTCCCTTCGAAGACTTGGTTTTAGGCCACTAAATAATCTATCAACTTTACTTTCAGTTTGGTCGATAAAGCCAGATGCACACCTTGCAAGTCTTGTAAAATTCGCTTCGTATATACCAACAGATTCATAATACTTCTTCTTAATCTCAAGGAACTCCTTTTCCATCTTTTTTCAAATAATACGAGGGATGTACTTACTGAAAAACATCTTCTTGAACTCATCACATTCCATGAATTCAATTTCATCGTGGGGCCTTGAATTTGTAATTAGAGTCCACCACTGGTCTGCTTCACCTTCTAAACGGTAAACTGCTAAAATGAATTTTTCATGTTCTAAACAGAGAAGTATGGAAAATATCTTTTCAATGGTACAGGTCCATTATTCAGCATCAATTGGATCAGAAGACCCATTGAAAGATAGTGGACGTTTCCTCATGAATGACTCAAAAGAATATTGTTCCCTTCTCTATTAATTTGGAAATCCAGAAGGATTCATACCTCGTGTAAGTATAGAAATAAGATTTTACACTCCATCTCCCATCACATTTGGTTTCTTGGGAGGACAATCATTGCATTGTTCATTACATTGATTAACACGGTTCCTTCGGGTTCCAGCCAGCATCTAAAACCAAAAAAGAAAAGTGTGAGAGGAAAAAATAATGCTAGGAAAACAACATAATAAAGGGGGGGGGTACCTAAAATATATAATATCGTATGTTTAATTATAAGATCGTTACCATAATTCTAGGACTATAACCTATACTTATACTTAACCTTTGGGGCATCCCTAGACATACCTTAGAAATATCTCTAGGGATCTCACTAAAGTTCTCCCATCCTAGTTTCCAAAGGTTAAATAATCCATTCCTCTGATACCAACTATAGAGACCCAAATCTTGAGGTACATAGACATTAAATTACTTTTGCGGAATACTTAATACATAAAAAAATAGACACCAATGGACCATAATAGTTTAGTGTCTTTTGAAACATGGAACATAATCTTCTAATCATGGTGAAAGATCTTCAACATCTCCCCTAAAGATATTCCCCTTTTGTTTTCTTACCTAAAACCTTTCTTTATATCCTGGGAAAAAGAAAACATAAAAAGGGTGAGCTCAAAATATCACTAATGGTAAACATAGAGAACATAAAACAATCCATAATCATTTTAATGCAACAACTTGAACATTAAATCTAAACATCAAAATCTTGAGCAAAGACATATATCTTGGAAGTACATATGGCATATATTATAATGGAAAATCAATAATGATTAAATATAATGAGAAGAAAAAAATATAATTGTGAAAAACTATTAATCACATGATATGATTTCCATAGTAGCCAACGCATTGCTGCCAAGACCATCTTAGTGGACAAAGTCCTTTTCAGAATTGACTTCACTCCTCGTTCCAGTCTTGTATCACTGAACCGCATTAACATACCATTCTAGAAATGTCCATCTCATGAGATATAAATCTTTAACCAATGCATTAGAGTGAGATATAGGTCCCACCCATCTCATAATGAAATTATTCTTACATGAGCCACAACATAAACATAAATCATTCATCATAACCCAAATAATAAAATGGGCTTCATAAACATCATCCCAACATAAAATATTCCATATAAAACAAATGGATATCATTTCTTGATAAGAAAAGTGAAACCATATAAATCATAGAGACATTATATTTAAAACATACACATAAGAATTCATGTCATCTTCAATAGAAAATGGTTTTGATAAAACACTTGAAATGAATTCTTGAGGAAAATTTCCTTTCTTCTTCAAAATCATTTTCATTTCACAAAATGCCCTGAATTTTTAAAATAAAAGTATTTTGTTGAAAATAGTCATCAAATAATATAGAGTAAGCTTCATGAAAATAAGGAGTTATAAAACAGTAAAAATCACTTCATGCCTTATAAGTTAAAAAAACATTCTTCCCGTACTTTTGTCAGAAAAGTCAAAAAGTACCTCATATGGCAAAAAAAAATATTCATTACATACCATGTTGTAAAGTCAAAAATGGGTAAAAAGGACTTTAAACATACATAAAAACACTTTTAGAAAACATGAACATGGATGATAACAATTACCCCAGTAAATACTTATGAATAAATAATCTTGGATAAGAATGAGATTGGAATAATTATCCCTTACCTTAAGTCTGATATGCTTTGTACGTATCCGAACCTCATGTATAATTATTTAAATTATGTCATTGAATTATTACAGAATCATATTCATTGTTATTATATCATATATGGTTCACTTATGACTTTATATTACCCGTTATTTTGTAAATTTTATGTTAAAGCAGCGTTTTGGGTAAAATCGTTTTATTTATCGTACGTGTTTAGACTTTTTGTAATGGATATTATTATTACTTATATAATGATTTAATTACTTCCATAATGTAAATAATTATTTATAAATCTTATATATTTGGTATATATATATATATAATAGATAGATAAATGAAATGAAATACACTGTTCATGGAGATAGTAGGCCGTACGTACGCATGAACATTGTTTTCCTTTACATATTGACTTGAATAGAAGTAAGTAGATGACATATATATATATATATAATTACATAAATAAAGTAGATTTATAATGTCATATATTTCATTATTATTCATTATATATACTTTATAATCATTCTTTAGTGGTTAACATGAAGAATGAATCTCATCGTGTCATGGAGACGGTAATCTGAACGATGATATTGTTCCCCTAATTATTGAATTAAATTGGAATGGATGATATAATATCTCAGATTAATTATGATGTTATAATAGATATATATAGTTATTATTTACACCATTATACCCATCCATGTAATGTGGTGGTGGAAAAACAGATTACACCACGGTGTGGAGATGGTATTCCATATGTACGCATGCACGGTGATTTCATTTTCCATAGGATGGATAGACGGTGAAATGGAGTTGTTTCATATTTATAATAACATATCAGTATATTATTGATACTTATTTTATTACTTTATAATGAAACAACTAAAGAATAAGAAGTTGAATAAGAAAGAAACTTGAAAGAATCGGTAGAAAAGATTACCTCTTCTTCGACGCACCTATTTTAAGCTTCCTCTTAAGGCACTAGAGTTGGTCTTTTGAGAAGACCAGAACCACTATGATATAACTAGAGAGGTTGAAAAGAGGAATTTTCTGGGGTTTTCCATGCTTCAAGGCTCAAAATGGTTTGAAGAGAAGAGGGAAGGGGTTCTATTTTTATAAGGGAGGAGAGGGGCATCTTTAGAAAAACTTAAAATATTATTTTATAATAAAGTCATATTCGGTTTATAATAGCTTCAAATTGATTTATTTCGAAGCTAAAGTGGGGATGGGTCTAAATCCTCTCAACCAATAGGTTTTAGACAAGTTTAGGTTACTATGTTAACCTTATCATTTAGATTTAACTCTAAGTTGAATAATGTAACTTTTACCGTGTCTTCTTGTTTTCTTACACTATATGGTTAATAAACTTACTATAACAAGCCAAAAAAACCCCAAGTGGTTGATTATTAATATATATAACCTTATCTAAGTCAGTAGTCCGAACCATAGATTTTTAGGAGTAGAATGACAGTATAATATTTGTTTTTAGAACTTTTTTATGTCAATTTTGACACTATTTGGTAATTGATTTTTGTGAAAATACTAAAAGCATGATTAGTTCTAAAAAAGTAAATTAAATAAATACTAACATCTCATATTAACCTAAAAAATTATTTTAATTTATAAAAAGTCTCAAATTACATTTATTTGGGTATTTATAACATTAATTATGTTAATATTTCATTAATAAGGTAATTACTACATCATCGTTGTGTCATCAATAAATAAACATATTTAATGTCTAAAAATTATAAATTGAATACCATTATGTAGGAAATATTTTTATCTTTCTAATAAAAATTTATATTCAAATTTATCTTATGTATAGCCCTATATTAAAAATGTTTTAGTTATTAAACTTTGATTTTAACTCTTTTAAATCCTCTTTTAAATAAAATAATAATAAATGTCCTAATCTAATACAAGTGGACCTAATGGGTAATATTTTATTCCTAAGGATGTTTTTGGTCGAATTACACTTATCCAATAGAATTAGGACATCAGTTAAGGTAATAATAATATCATTTTGACCCTTAATTACCCTATTTACTTTTAACCGTGGTTAATAAAAGTAAAAAGTTACTATTTACCAAAAATTATTTTTATCTTATTGAACTAAATTTTACTCATTGATATTATCTATGTCTCTTGGATTTTCAAAATTCCAGTCTCAGAAGCGGTAAAATTATGTTTTATATAAATTTTCAAATTCTCATATGAGGGGGGTAAAAGATGGTGAAAAGATCAATAAACTTTTTATATATCTAAAATTATTATAAAATGACTCCAATGAATAACATTGAACATATATAGGTATTATGTATCAATTTTGACCAAAAATTAATTTAAATAAAACAAATAATTATTTAAATAAAACGTCGGTTTTTAAATAGTAACCTAGTGTTTTCACTATTCATTAAAAATTGAATGTTTTAAGAAAAATACCAAAACTTTACCCTTGGCTAATTTAGATATTCCGAATCCAAAAATGAATTCCATTTTTAAATTTAAAACTTATAAAATTTAAAAAATTTAAAAAAGTGTTTATTACGATGCATAACATCTAGTTCATAATAATATTATAATAATATCTTGTTTTGTGGAACTTGGTATTTCATACTACACATGCTATCGAGGAAAGTCTTGATTGCATGTAATGCAAGCCAAGTTAGGGCTTCATGTAGTGAAGGCTCTGTTTGGTGTTACGTATAACATAATCAAAACTTATTTCATTTATACATTAAACAAAATCTATACTTAATGTTGCGTAGAATAATTTCCACAAAACGAACTTGAAATTGTGTCTAACATGAGCCAAGAATAGTTTTCCATATACTTCAAGATAATATAGTGTTTTGTATAGTACAAGATAATCTTGGTGTAATGTATTATAGAAGACATAAATGAAATTAAAAACAATACATCTCATAAAATCTCGGGGTGTTACACCAAGGGATTTATTTATAGGCCCATATGGGCCTGGTCAAAGAAATGTTTTCTGTGCATGTCCTTTGCATAGGTCCTCCATGTTGGTCCTTTGCGTTAGGGTGTAGAAATTACTCTTCCACGTAGGTCCTCTGCGCAGGTCCTCAACGTAGGTCCTTCGCGTAGGTCCCTTTGTGAAATTTTATCTGTGTTCTGAGTGCCATAACTTTCGATTCGTAAGCCTGTTTGGGCTCCGGGATCAGTCAAATTGAAGGTCGTGAAGAGATCAAATCTTATTGATATTGTAAATACAGAAAGTCCTCTCGTATGAAATTCTAAAATTAAATTTATTGTGTCAACACATTTTTTTCATTGATCTTAGAAATCCACAACATACTTCTGGATGGGAAATCATTCCACTAATCCATTAGGTATGGAGTGGTATTTTTGGAATATAGAAATCCAGCATGTACCTTCTTCTTTCATGGTGAAAACATCATTACCGATACTTGACATTTGTTGTTTGTCTATGTGTGAACCATATCTTCATTCTATAGAGAAGTTCATGGAACACATTTCTTGGTGTCAGCAGTGGGGAACATTTCAACCCATACCAATGATTTTTTATTATGAAAAAATCTCCATAATTTTTACATTAGATAGATTACCTTATCATATGACCATAATCTAGAATAAATATATGATGGTTATATAATAAATTAAACGCAAAATCAAAAAATTTCTCATCTTATGATATAATGCTATGAAAAATCCATGTTTGGGCTGTAATACATTAAAATTCTTAACACCCTAGTCCCTATGGAATGAAATTAAACATGTTATTTCCCATTTCCTTAATATATTATGTGATATTGTATGATAATTGTCTTAGATTTATGGTATAAAAATACTCAATAGTGTCCTAACTGTTTGATGTTAAACTACGATGCTAGGATATATTATGCGTATACCATATATACAAGACATATGTATACAATCATCTTCAAATTAAAATGTGGTACACATTGGTCCAATAACTATGACATTAATATAAATTCCCATAAATTTAAATCCAATATGAATATACTCTACATAGAGAAGCTCATTCCTTATTATGTATTTCTCTTATATATGAGAAGTCAATATATATATATATATATATATTTAATTTGAATATAATTTGCATGTTCGTTAATATATCAATTCCTACTATTTATTGCATTTGATCCAAAACTATTCTCCTTTACAAGAAAACATGTGTATTGTTTACTATTTTAAAAAAGATACATATTGATTCATTGACTGTTTTCTAGGAAGAGCTAATAATTTCAAAAAAATCAATTTTCCCTGGAATTTGAGAAAGATCTCTGCATGTGACATTTTTATTATAAACTATGTGGGTCATCATTTTTATCCTAATAATATTATTATTAATTCATGTAACATTTATGATAGCCAACCCCAGTATTTCTAATAGAAAGTACCTATCCACCAAACTATGAGTTTGACCAATGTATAGAATATATGATTATTAAACTTTCTTTGATTTCATATATACAAGGATGTGGATTAATTATTAGATCTCATAAAATGTGAATATAAATGATTTCCATAAAATATTTCCAACTTTAGAGACACAAGCATTTTCTAGATAAGACTAAAATTTGGTGAAACCCAAATTTTTTCCTCAAGACATGAACTCATTCAATTTATAGAAATTGAAATACAATTTACCCACTCCTTCTTATGATCCTATTCTATATTGAATTTATCACCACTAATTTTGATCTTTGTGGACTTGTTTTAAAACTACCCTAAACTGTATATAAGATCATGATCTGAATTGTTAATAATTTTAGTATAACTACATGTGGATATATTAATATCCTTATGAGATACTTACTCGCACCAGGATTTCCTAATGTTTGAAAATCCCAAGATATTATAAATCCCATCACCTCTTCTATGTGAATCTATTTTCACTAATCCTATCAATTTTTAAATATTAATATGAGTTTATATTTCCTCATTCAAGAAATAATTTTTTTGAAAATACAAAGACATAATAATTTCCCCCCCCCCTATAATATCTATTTATATGTTAGTATCATCACCCTAGGATCCCTATTTTATGATCCAAGGCATAGAAAATACACCTTTACCAAATACATGAGAAATAAATATTAGAGGTAATTATTTTAAAAAACTATTTATAACATTATTCATGTTATAATAGTATATATAGTCATATATATATCAAATATTCAATAAATAACTACTAGTTCTATAAAAAATTTACTCCTTACATGAACATATGGTCATTCAATAGATGTATTGTATCATGATGGCAAACTACACACCCTCTAAGTATTTATCACATGGTGTTAAATTCCATGATATCTAATCCATTATATGATGATGTTAGACTACCAGACTTCAAATTCCATATCATATGACAATAAAAATTAGAGAATTAACTCTATTTTTTATAATGAAAAATTTTAAAAAAAACAAAAAACATCTCTATTCATAATAAGAGGACCATATCAGACAAAACATGTTTAAAAAAGGTTTTAGATAACCTCATCACGTTTTAATAACACGTCATTCCCTAAATCTGAATTTTTTTGAGTGTCTCAAGATTCCTCAAATAATCCTTGATTTTTGATACTTCATGTATCCAATAGTAAGGGACAAATCTATTTGGATATACATAGATACACTATTTTGGATATGGAATCTGAGCCCCAAATCTGGCCTACCAACTAGTGGTGTTTTATTCACATGAAAATGGGTACACCATGACAACAACGTAATCTAATCTGTATTTAAAAAATATTTCTTGGTCTCCCCATTCATGTCATTCCTAGACCATTAATCTTGATATGATAACCATAAGTAATGATTTACAAATATCCCCATAATCTATTCAAAAATAGTTTTGGAGTATTCAAAATTTTTGGACTACTAATTTGGGTATTTTATTAAACTTCCCATTATTCAATTAGTCCATGAATCATTACCATAAACTATGTCATATTCGTCTGCATTTCACGAACATAAATTGTCTATAATTTTTTCTTGTATTATTTCCTTATGTTTCATGTTCCCTTTTCAATTTTTCACAACCATAAACTCTAGGTCTATATTTTTCAAATCAACTAACCATAGATTGCAGCTAAATAAAAAATAAAACATGCCACACAAAAAAATAAAAAAGTGCATTTAGAGTAAAATTAAATCCTTCACTCACTAAGATATAGTATTCAAAATAATATGAAAATGATAAATCATAAACAAAATAGTAACAAAGATATAATAAACTACCATATTTCTCTTACAGAATTTGATCCATTATTTATGAAATATTTAGTCCAGGTAAAAGTTAGACAAGTAATTCATCATCTCCCTTCACCCTGATAATTTTTTCACCATATTTAGACATATCCATTAATGGTACAAACCCATCATTGAAAAATATTTTATTAATAACAAATTTAAATTCACTTGGGATTGAGTATTCACAAATCATTCATTAATATTTGTAACTAGTTTATATGGTTTCAATGGTTACCATTTATTTGATATTCATACTTAATTAAATTTTCTCCAATATATGTTTCTCCAATCATGATAATCAACAGGTGGTTTCTTCATCCAAATGAAAAGGACCTCCAATTTATGTATGACTTCACATTATCACAGTTAAATCCAACAAATACTTTTCTCTAGTGCTCAATATTTTATACACATATCCCATCCCATCATACTGAGATTAAAATCCTTGATATATAATGAATAGAACCCATAATCTATCTATTAACATAGATACAAAATCTTCAATGGTACACCATAATATATAATACATATTCATGGGTTTTGAATCATATGTTGGATTTTTGATCAATTTAGAAGTCCTGGTCACTTGATCATTAACCAAATAATGCATCGATTCCAAATTCATGAAATTTTTATACTTCTGGAAAATAAAACTATACACATCAAATTGAAAAACGTATATGGGGAAAAGGGAATCATTATAGTCTCTTCTCAATTGAGATTCACAAAGGATGATCTTACGATAAGTGAACATTTAAAAAAGGAAGAAGAATAAAATATAATTTTATTAAAATCCATAAAGGTCAGTCTAAGAAAATGTTGAGACATTATCCAATGTACCTTACATATATAAGGACTTGGGAAAATATGTGTTAAAAACATAATGCGCATAAATATTTTCTAAACCACCATATGATGCCAATAATAGAAAATCTATTCTTTCTAGGCCCATATGCTTGATTTTTTTTTTAATAAATCGCTTTCCGTAATAACTTGACAAAAATAAATTTTTTACCTAATACCAGTCCTCAGTAAATTAAAGATGGAACAAATTTTTTTCTATAATGGTTCATATTTCTCTATCCATCTGTGATCTATTCCTAGAAGGAATCCACCATTCACACATGAATAGTCCAACTATAGTCCATCGGTAATGGTGGCTATAACTATACACATCCATGTTCCAGGGCCATGTAGAATCTATTATACATTTCCAAATAGAACAAATCTTCTTTATTAATGATGGGCTCTATGTGAATACCAATCTACTAAAATTACCAAGATGAATTTATAATTCAATTTCCTAATGACTAAATTTGTTGCAATACTGATTTTGATTTTACCAAAACCTGTATATTATAAATTCCCTGGAAGAAATAATTCATCCAAATGGACCCACATTAGTGTAATAATGATGGTGTTTATTCCTATACTCTTATTTTTTATATGAATAATAGTAATTCATCATTAATTTCTAAATGGAACAACTATAGTTTATCAGTGATAGTTTTTATGCCTATACCATTTAGTTATAAATGCCCAAGATCATTTCAAAATTTATTTTGAAATGGAAACACGCTAGTGAAACCTTGATGGAACCGTTTCATATATATTTCTATGAGCTAACCCTTGATTAGAATAATTAGTTTCAATTACTTAGAATGTGATTTTTATATAACACTTTATTGAGATCAACTTACTCGATGATATAAAAATATTAGGTTATTAATAAAATGTAAATAATAAAGCATGAAAATGACATAGGTAGTAAATCAAGCTTTATTAATTGATCAATCAAAAGGACAGATAATCATATACATTTTTGAGTGTTTCTCTTATATCCTAAAAAATCATGCCATACTATTATAATTATATGGTGACATATGATTTGTGGAATCCCCAATATTAGTCATATTCCAAAATATATTTGTTGTGGAATGACTTTGTGAACATATCATATTCATTTATAACTCAATGAATGATTATAATGACGCTTATCTTACAATAAAAATATTTTCAGTCATCTAGATAACCTCACACAATCATCAATTCACCAGATCTATTGTGAACTCCTAAAAAGTGTGCTACACATTGATGGAATAGCCGCAATACAAACCAAAATCCAAACCTGATTATATATCAAATCAAGAAATCCACCCAAGCATCAGGTGGGATAAATATTTTCACATTTTATATATATATATATATATACATTAGTCTTAGGCATAGAGATAGACCATTTTACCTCATGATATATGATGGAAACTTTTATCATGTATACATTAGATAGATTATCTTTTAGAAAGAAACACTTCTAGGGGAATGCGTTTGCATGATCTGTATGGACATTCATGATATTCCAAGAAGAAGGATGGTTAAAAGGAAAAGGATATGCAATTTATGTACAATTCAAAAGACCAAACCCATTTATCAGAATGAAATCATATAATAAACACATTAAAATATTCATCCACATTATGTCTGTATGATTTCCATGAACTGATCGAATATTCTAAAAGTGGTAATAATTTACAATGCTAGTAATTACAGCACCTAGATCCATGACCTCCACATCCTAAGACTTTTAATTCATCTATAAAATACTAACGACGTGTTTTTATTGGGGATAAAATCTATTTAAACTAATAAAAACAAACAACTCATGCTAAGTTACACAACCATATAACTATGATAGATTCAAATGATAGTATAAACACAATAACAGTATACATGTTTTGGTAGATAATGATTTAACACAATATATGTGAATATTGACGATGCATGATAGAAATATAAAAAAAAGGAAATTATATTCAGTATAAACTAACATACACATAAAGTGTTACAAAGATACATGTTCCCCATTGGGGACTCATGTAGTAGAATTTGTTCCATCCAACTATTGGGTTACACAATCATGTAATGACAATAGGACCAAAAAAATTCATAAATTTCATGGGTTTCCTTAATTTATGTGATGATTATAAACAATCAATGACAAATCCATCTATTAATGTTTTTATTTATATAATGGGTTTATAGAAAAAAAAATTAAATGAAGGTTCCACCTGCAATCACTCACATTCAAATAACGGGTTTAGAATAGGTTATTAATAGTGGAAACTTACACATTTACTACTGATAATGATACACACCTATTATATTTTATCCTTGATTTAATAACTCATGATCAATATTAATCACATGATGTTCCATTGTTACAAGGTCAAAAAATTCATCGATGTATGATGGGTCTCATTTGCAAGAGTTATACAACATTTGGTTGGAGTGAAATGTTCTCCTCGATATAAATAGATACCCTTGAATACCTTTATATGAAAACTGTGGTCTATATCATCAAGATGTGTAATTAATAATTTCCCCATTTTATAGTAAATACCAAAAAATTTCAATTTTTAGAGATAGGAAAGTCACATTAATTTAAAAAATAAATATAGAATAATAATAGAAAATACGTGTAGTGACCAAAAGTAATAAATCATCAAATTATTTTTTGTATTAAATCACCATATGTAATTTCAGGGGGGAATGGATTAGACCCCTAAAAGGGAAAACTCGATCATGAATTTTGGTAAAAAAAATATGTGAAAAGGAATATGTATCGATTCACATGATTATCAACTATATAACTGAGTCACATAATCACTTAACCAAAAATATTTTTCATTATCTCCTAATTATATCTTGGTTATGAAATTTCTTGAACAAGGTTATGTAATTTCATGACTCTGATTCCTTTACCTGATATCAAAACTCCCATTATATCTTGTGACCAACTAAATCCATTAAAACTCCACCAAAATAAACAGACAAGTACAATCATGGATTTCACACTACTATTCACCAATTTGGTCACAGATTCCCATAATTAATTCAGGATTTGGTTAATCAACCCAGATAAGTAGAACCCTCATGGGAACCACAATCATAGATTCCATAGATAATTTAGATCCTTATATAGAAGATAACGAAGTAGATTAATCCATTTATATAGAGGTTTATTATCTATCCATTATAATTTTCTAGATTCGAAATATATTATGGAGTAATCAATAAGTCATTATTACATGATTCTATGCCCCTCAACCCTCATTATGATATACCACTTCCTAGAATAAAAAATTAAATAAATATGGAAGTAATTTTCTTTTCTTATGAAATGATACCTAAGTGGTTTTCATTGATAATTTCATCAATCATGAATCATCATTGAGTTGTGGATGGAGAACGTTCCTTTAACAATATTAGTGTTTTGTTCCCCATTGAAACTGAACATCATTTTCCTGTCTGACGTGATCTATCCTAAAATTGTCTCTTATTTCTAACATATTGCATGAATCATGTGGTCATGGAGATATTGTCTTCTTGCACCATAAAAAATTCTAAAAATCCACTTTTTGATCAATCAATGATGTGTGACCCATCAACCATAGTTGAATCTCCTTGAACTGATTTTCTCTTTATGATTCTTCCCAAGGGATCCCCCATATGTGTATGCCCTCTAAGATTCATTGATTTTATTCCTTTCAAAATTTCGATGTACTAATAGCCTACAATTAATTTGTTGGGTAAACATCCTTGTATCATGACATTAAATTGAATGAAAAATTCCATACCACATTATATTAAACTACATTGTATGATATTTGCTGACAACATAAATCTATTTCCTTGTAAATATATGGGATTTTATCCCAATTTTATTAAGGTATGATGGATATTTCCTTGAGGTACCTAAAAAACATCATTCATTTTATCTCCACCTAAACTGGGTCCATATTCTAAATGGTTTAATACTCTATTTATTAATATTTATAATTAAATCATTCCCCCACATGGGGTTTATATTCCCTCTATGTCTCATCAAATTATTCTCATTAATCCATAATCCTTGTGGGATCTATCCTTATATAGTCATATCCATTATGAGATTGACTTATCCTAAATGGTACATATTCTATTCATGGTCATCTAAAATGTTTTACACACTCATAATACAGAGAACACCTATTTTATGGAATCTCCCACCACATCCTGAATACTTCATGATGTTAAAATACATGAATATTTTCGTATGACATTACCTTAAGTGGTACTATTTTTTTTATTAGGTGGAATTGAATTACATGGGTTAGGATTTATTTCTCAATGAAAGACTAGTATTACCTTCATGTGACGAATCCTGACTCCACAAATATCCACCACCTTCAAAAATTATTACACAATAAATACTATCAAATAAACATTCTTTTAAAAAAAGTGTACATAGACCAACAACATAGTGTAATGTTATAGATAATATTGAGAACTACTTAATCTTAAATAATGTTTTATTGATTGAAATAATATAATATATAATTTTTTTAACATTGATACAATACCAATAATTTGTATATACATTTACCATGGAATAATCTAGTTACTAAATTATATCATGAGAGAAACCATACCATACTTGGATTTTGAAATTATTCATGGACATAAATGGAATCTATAATCGAGTCATGAAGAATGAAATTACCCCCACCCCAATAAGAATATATGATCCCATCCTCCCATTATCTTGACAAATTTTAGTTCCTATGAATAATTTGTGAGAATATATAGTTATTAAAAGTCTTTTTAAAAAGAGTATATAGTTTATCACATATGATGGATTCATTTAGTGATCTACATCCTTTAATAAACCACACATTAATCATTTTTTGATAGGGTTAGTGTCCCATGATAAAGAATGTGTAGCCACTCTCATACCTCCATAATCAAGAACCGGGCCACAGTATATTAATTTGAATACTATTAAAAATCACATTTCATGTTTGTTAACACCCATTATATAGGCTGTTTTTTATGATTTTGGGTTAAAATTTGATGTTTTAATCGAGGAATGATTACACATTAAAATTTCGTTTTATTATGTGGTTGTGACAATACTACAAAAGGTAGGTTGTATATAGGTTGTCATTGAAATTTAAAATATATTCCATAAATTAATTCCATACACCTACTAGAGTAATGGGGAGTAAATATTATACATTGGTCCAAATTTTTTTAAAAAACTATAAAAAAATATTTAATTTCCTAGTTATCGACCCTATATATGTATAAATTTATATAATTTATTTTAAAAAAAATTAAGTAATTCTATTCACCCGACCTATATACCATTAACCAATTTTTTTTGACATAATAATTACTATCAAATCTATACGCTTTAAATAATAATTTTAACTCTTATTTTATATATTAATTGATAATCATCTTATAATAACTCATACTCTAAGGATATGATCAATAATATAGATGGTTGTCGAAAAATTAATTGCATGATTTCATAAAATCCACATCACATTTATGGAATTGACTAGGGATATTATGAAACTGGAATATAATTATATTTTGTGAGAGATAATATTGTTCATTGGACATCTATATAAATAAATTATAAAATATTTTCATAGGACATTCATAATGATTTAGGAAGTATTGCTTCTAAATATGTAATAAATTAAAAGTTTATAAATATTATTAAATATGTTATAAACAGAAATCATTTAACTTAATTTTACATTTATTAATGTTAAACAAATATAGGTAATATTTAATGTTACTCAACATGGCTCAGATATGATAAAATGGAACAAAATATTTGACTAATTTTGGATTAATATAAATATTTCATGATGAGAAATAAAAAACTCTTAACTAAATGTTACTTAGTTTTAATTTCACTTTATATGAAACAGATTATTTAGTGAATCATTATACCACATCAAATTTTTTGAATGTGTTTTAAGAAAATAACCAAAAAAGTGTACTTGTATGAATGATTCCATTACTGAAATAAAAAACATCAAGAAGTATAATCTTATTGAAATTATTGGTTTGTTATTTAAAAATGAACAATTATAGAAGAAAATTAATAAATAAGATAATTAATTGAGTAAATGAGTACCTTTTAATTCAATTAATTTTTTATTATGACTATTTTTAATATAAAATTCAATAAATTATAAAATATTGTATTCTCAAATTTTTACTCCCGCATAAAAGTGGAAAAAATAATGGATTCTTGAAATGTTATAGAAAAAACAGTCATATGGTATATCATAAAGCATAAAAAGAGTATATAATAAAATTTATTATAATATTTTTGATGATATTGGTTTTGATTAAAGAATGAAATATCACATTATCACATGCTTCCTTGGATAAAAAATGTAAAGGAATATAAATAGTAAATTTTAATTTAGAAATGATTAATCTAAATTTTATAGTTTTACTAAATAATTTCATTCTTGCGAATAATTTGAAAAATAATTGAAAATAGAAAACCTAATTTTAATTACCTAATTTAATGAGGGATTAGTTTTTTTATTCTAATGAGGATTTTTTATTTTGTAATGGAAGCCATTTAGGAGTTGAATGAAGAGTTTTATAGATTTAGTAGATATTTATTTAGAGCTACTAAAAAATAGAGTGATATCAACAGAAATAATATGGTACTTTTTTTATGAAAATGATGAAGAATTCATAAAAATTAGATAAATATAAATTCCCCTTCAACCTCAAACCCTAATGTTTTATGAAAAAAAATATTTCCATATTTTGAATGAAAATAAAACCGATGAAACTAAAAGAATAATGGAATATCTATTTATTACTATTTATAGAATTAAAAGATAAGATAATATATTTTATTTCAAAATAATAAACTGTATTAAAAATTTTATTATATCTAATATGATATAAAATCATAATTATAAAAAATTATTCTCCCAATGTTTAAAAGGTTTTTCGCCTACTCACATTTAATTTTAAAAGGATAATGAACCAACATGGTTCTAATGAATATCCAATTTTTTTTCCACAATCATTGGTTTATAATAAGTGTCTTATTTTGAAACATTTATCTTCTAAAGTACATTTTAATATATTTTATAAGATATATGGGCACCTAAAATAGTTTTATTCCCATTATCAAAACCAACATGTCTTTTCTACAAAACCATCTTAAAAAATATATTTTCAATGAAAATACCATTAATAAATCATGAATGATTTATTGTACCTATTAGTGGATTATATAGAAATTTTTAAGAGAATAATCACAATATATTTCAATTAATAGATCTTAATAAGTCAATCATTCAATTAGGGCGGTCCAAAGGAAAAGATGATGTTTGGTGAAATATATTTTTTAACTCTGCTATTATATATCATTTTGTATATGTTGACATCTACAACAAAACACAATTGTGTTATCTAAATTATTTTAAGATGATAAAAAAGTTAAATTTTGATTTATAATGTTATAAATCATATGAAAGATTCATTATAATTTAATTCTAACTGTAAGTACAATATTTATAATACTAATCATACTAAACTAAAAATTCATCATGATTAGTTATTGAATGATGTGAAAAATGATAATGGTTTTATGAAAATATATTTCTTTAGTGACAAAAGATGTGAATTTTGAAATACGAAATATGAAAATAGTTTTGAATATAATGGTTATAAATATAGTTTTTCATCACATAGTACTCCTAAAAATTGAGTTGTTGAAATAGACAATAGAACTCAAATGGAAATGAGAAAAAATATATTAATTTAATATAGTAAAACTAAATATATATTGGATAAAGTGATTTTAACTTATTATTATGATTCCGATATAATATATGTTAGGGCTATTAATTTAATAAATTACTCTTCTGATGAAATGGAAATTAGACTAAACTAAATCTTTTTAATCTTCGATTATTTAGATGAAATATGTTTTTACATAGTGCTAAATTTTATATAGATAAGTATTATGATAGCTATCATGATCCAATAATATTAACATAAATTATATGTTAATAAATATAATGTATTTCTTTAATAACATTCCTCTAATTATTGAAGAATCAATTTAAGTAATATTTATTCAAATAATATAAAAAATGAATCTATATATATAGAACACTAAGGATAAATATTGGGAAAAAAAATTAGTGAAGATAATATAAAAAATATTTTATTTGTTCAGGGGGAGTATTATGCCAAAATTAATCACATATCTTTGGAAACTCTTAATATCCACCCACCTGATAATTCTAATAGATATGTTGAATAATGAATCAAATAAAGAGATATATTTTGATTTTTTATACTGACACTATTTTTTAACTTATTAATTAATGTTCAAATTGTGTTAATTAAATTATTGATATAGAAGGCAGCTTTAATCAATTTTCTAGAGATAATGATTTCCATTTAGATTAACCTTCAAATGAAAATCATGTTATCTTGTATAAATGGGTTTTTATAATAGTATTTGATGAGTTTGGAAAATTTGTTAATAATAAGGATGGATTAGGCACATAAGGTTATTGTTAATAAGTTGACATAGTCTATGATTAATAATTTTCTATGGTTTCATAAATTTCAAATACTATAATTAAATTACGTTTTATAATTTTTTTTGGTTTTAAATAATATAAAATGTACATTAAAAGTAAAATTTTAAATTATTTCAATTTTGGAGATGTTTTTTTAATCATCCTCTAGTTTGTTAACATTAATAATTTTTAGTTATTATTTTAAAATTTTCAAATCTTTTACATGGAAATTAGATTAATCTTAGATATTTTTTAAAAGGCTTTCATCATTTTGGATGAATATTGGTTTTTATAATTTTATTTTGGATCCAAAATTTTTAATAGATATAATTTTTTTGAGATTTTAGATATTCAAATTTTAAATGACTATATTGAATTTGGTTTACATTGGTGAATTTTTTGTAAATAAATTTTTAACTTCATTACTATTGAATCTCAATTCAGTCTTATAAGAGAATTGATATTTATTTTAAGATATAATAATTTCAAATAAAATATTAAAATGTTTGAATATATTTATTTATTATGAATAATAAATTATATTAATTTAAATTGATTCATGAAAAAAAATTAAACCCAATGAATATTTATTGTAAATTAGATTTAGGTGAATTTGTACAGTTTCTTGATGTTATAAATTTTAGAGGAATCATAGGTATTTAACATTATATTACTACTCATAGACATAATATAATGTTCAATTTATGTACGTGCACATGATTTTCAAATGATCATAATGTTTCTCACCAAAAATTACAAGAAGAGTACTATGATATATTAAATGAACTAGAAATTCGAGAATATTTGTTTTGAAATAATTAATTAATTTATTATGTTATTTTTATTTTTATTTTGGATGTAATAGAATTAATAGAATTACAACATCTGGAATGTCATATTTCTCATAAAAATTAATAAATTTTTTAGTTTCAAAGAATTAATTATCAATTTCACTACCAATAGTTGAAATCTAATATAATTTATCTTCAAAATGGTGTGTCTGGAAAATTATAATATTTTAATTTTAATTTTAAATATATCTCTATTTATTATAATAACTATTATAATAATTCTAATTATATAAACCACAATAAATGATCTATAACTGATCATGTATATATAATATTTCCTATCATAATAGATCATATTAATAAATTTATATCATATTGAAATGCATGTCAACAAATAATCATTTTATTTACTTACTAACCCATTGTATGGAATAAAATTGGATAAAATTATATTTGATATTAAAATCATTTATGTCTACTTGTGTTTCAATTTATTATGAAGTTTTAATTTCCATAGTTATTAAATATCATTTTTTGTGATTTTCTTCCTAGAATAATTTTTATGACGTTGAAATTTACTATTTTATATTTTACTTAATATTTTACAAATCATGACACAATTCATCGATTTTATTAACAATTTCATGGAACATTTTATCATTCTATGCATGTTTCTAGAAGAAATTTCAAACTACAAACTACAATTGATTTTAAAATATGCACATACAGTTTTTCATGTTGTCATTTTATAATAAATAATGTGATGATGAAATTTAGGGATATATTTTTTTTCTATTGTTTAAATTTTCTATTTTTATATTAATAGATATATATGATTTATAATATGTAAATATTCTATGATTTTTAATATTTAAATCTATTTTCAGTTCAAAATGTAATTAAATTTTTAAAAATTAAATATATTCTTTCATAAATAATTATCTACGATGTTTTCTATTAAACATAAAAAATGTAGTTTTAATTTTTTCAAATAAAAAAAATTATTCTCCACTTTTAAATTATTTTCAAAATTTTATCTTTATGATATTTTTTAAATGGGGGACACATGCTTGAATTTTCCATTTTTTATTTATTTTTTTTTCACAAAATGATGAAATGTTTTTGAAAATATGTTCATTATAGATATTTTTTAAAAGGTGAATATTATTGAGTCGCTCCTCATCACATTATTTATTTATTTTTATATCAATACAAAAACATAATTAATTTAAATTTCCCAATATAATTCAAAATAACATGAGATTAAATTTATAATTTATTTATTCATATTTAAATACTATATTTCATGTAAAAGAAAAAAAATCCATTAAAATTCATTCATTAACTGGTTATATATAATTTATCACAGAATTTGTTAAATATTTTATAATCATCATAGGAATGATTATTGGTGGAGAATAATTTTTTCAAAAATGATTTGATAGTCATTGTTTAATTCTATAGTTTAACCCTACGATGATTTATCTGAACATTGAAGTTAGATTTATTAACCATGAAAATTATGAGATTAATTTCTCAATGACTAATATAATCCTTAAGAAAGGAACCATACATTTGAATTATTACTTACAAAATAAAAATTGTAATGGAAATATACTTTCAAAATAAACATTATGATGCAAGAAAAACCATAGAAATAATATTTTAAAATATTTTATTATTTAGGAATATATATATCTTATGATATTAACTTTTCATGTAATTTAAATTTTTATTAAACCACTCCAAATTATATTTCGCATAATTATTTCTTCATTTACTGCACTAATTCCATTTCAACGTCAAAATCCTAAATAAGAAAACAATGTATTGATATTTAATAGATAAATTGACCAATTTTAATATATGATATTTAAATTTGTATCCATTTGTAATTATTAATTTATATATTGGGAAACACTATTGATCTTCATCATCTCATGGATTATATATTTTAGAAATATTTACAGAGTAATATAAATGATAATTATATAGATGATCTTCAAAATGAGGTTAAATTAATTTTTAATTACTCTAATATGGGTACACTATTTGTAAATTTAATACTATATTTCAATAAATTTAATATTCCTAAAAGAAGTAATATATTCATAATGATAACATACACAACTGAAACTCAACATTGAAATAAAAAAAATCATTTTTTATAATATGTGTGAACAATATATAAATCATCTAGACAACTTCCATGAAGAATATGATATGTGTAGTCATTACATATTTGGTGTAATTAGTTGTTATACATCTAGGGAACTAGTTTCTATACTTCAACAGTTCGATATTGACATCCTCAAATTAATTTTGTTCATAATACATATTTGTTTTTATACTTGTCATCTTGTTATATGTAATTTCTTTTATAAATATACCATTAAAAATAATATTTTATAATTTGATATACCTCCTCTTGAAGGTTGTACATTGTTTTTCACACAGGGATAAATCCAATATTGACATCAGGTTCTGAATACCTATTAGAAGTCAATCATTTTTGGTGTGGTATCTCCTCCATAATAATATGTATGTTTTAGTTTTGTACTAAATATAATCTATATGTTAGATAAATAGTTAATATACATCCTTTAAAATATTAATGGCCCATGATGTGATGGTTTCAGAAAACTTTGATCATAACTACAATAAAAATAACTTTTGAAAATTTTAATTTATGATTCTCGTACATACCTAGGTTTATGTGGATGTAATTTCATTTAAATTTTTAATATTATTTATTGAATAAAATATTATAAACTATTCATCCATATTTTTAATGGATCGAACAGTGAATCATTATAGAGTTTTCCAAAAAAACATGGTTCCATCAAATGGTTCCACCGAAACAGTGGCATCGGTCACGGTCTCACAATGAAAACATGACACTGCTTACAGTGGTACTATGATGGTGGCACCGTAACAGTCGCACCGTCATGGTCACACATCGAACTGGTGGCACCAATGATGGTGGAACCCTGACGGTGTCACTGTAATAGTCGCACTATCGCGGTCGCACACCGAAACGGTGGTACCCCCTACGATGGCCCTCTAACTGTGACAACACTAACAATGGCACCGTGAGTGTGGAACTGCTTACGGTGTCTCAACAAACGGTGTCCCACCCTTGTTTCTTTTTCCAGTTCTCCTCCTACAACATTTCATTAAACATAAGAGAATTTTAATATCCCTTTAAAAGATATTTAAATCCCATAAATGATATCTAAAATTCCCAAAGAGTCGGGTGACCCATTACTTTCCAAAACACAGGACTTTTCCTTGGTGTCACACCTTTTCCCGTACATTCATGTTCAACCCATATTACACATTTTCTTTTGATTAACGGAAACCATTTAATGAGCAACTATTATGGCCACCTCTCCAATTAGAATTATTAAATGATAATTATTTCCATCGTGTGTAACCTCCCAACGGCATGGTGAAACCACTATCTTCCTTTTTAGTCATTCAAAATTCATATCCCGTAAACTCCATGATCTCAGCTTTTTATCGTACGATAATTTCTTCTTCTTCTTCTTCAATAGTCTCTTTTCCATTCCTGGGTTCGTTTGGAATCCCCCTTCCAGAGGCAAGTGGCACGCCTGGGCTAGAGCCTTTCTACTCACTCTTGTAGTCCTCAATGTTCTTCCCCTACAAGTCGCACATCCCCAATTCATGGCGTGTGGAGAGAAACGTCAATTTTTGATCATCGAAGTAGGGTTCATCCATTCTCTCTCTTTAGTGTGAATCATGAAGGGCGGGTATGCTAATGTTAATATGGGGATGGATGAAACCAAGCCATAATGGAGATAATAAATGGTCTTTTAAAGAATTAAGAGGTGTTTTTGATGATAATGTTGTACTATATTACCCATTCTTATATGTTGTGAACTATATGGGCTTGTGTACACTGAATAACATTGTCATTTGTGGTCTTTCCTTGTGCACTAATGGATCCCTTTTCTCATTGATGATTGAATGGTTGTACCATGAAAAATGGTTAATCACGTAAACTCGATTGATTAAATGAATGTCCAGTGAACATGATTCCTTGTGTGAATACCCCTATTAACCAAACGAAAATATGAAACTCAATGAATGGTGTGATAAAATATGAAAACTCCCCTACTCTGTCTTGGTAAAATGTGGGGTTCTTATGGTTCATTCTTATAGGGATACATGGATAGGGATGGGATCCCTTGTTGTGGTGCTTTTTTTGGTTTGTGGATCTACGGTCTAGTTTGGCCATATTGTGGGTCTTGGTTTGGTTCTAGTACATTGAAGGATCTAACTGATCTCTTTTATTGTTATAAAATTACAAGAGAACCGAGTGTGATGCTTAATCAGTTTCTTGGTTGTTTTCCTTCCATGGATTGTGTCTTTTCCTGTTAGTTTCCTAGTAGTGAAAAATTATTTAAAATAGAATCACTCATATGTTATTACAAGAATACGTTCAATGGGGAATTTTTTTTCTAGGAAGGAGTAGTGACCTAACTATGGGTGGTGTGTTTTTTATGAATGAATAATAATGAGGGTGTTTGTGTATAGGCTGGTTTTGGAACCCCTAGTTTGGGATGAGTTCAGGTTTACCTATATGTATAATTTAGTTCTTATGTTACTTATTCACACCCCACCCAACTTGAGAAATTCATGCCGAACACCCCCATTTCAGTGGGGGTGGTGTTTTTCCCAACACTCTGATGAGTGCTAGGTTATTAGCTAATTTTTTTCACCCTTTCCTGAGTTTATTAAGACTCTTCGGGCCGGCTATGACGGCCTGAGGTTCATTATAGCCCATGATTCATCGAGAATGGTAGTTTTGGTGGTTGTCCCATGTGTGTGTGCATACGGGTTGATTCCCAAGTGTCTTTGGGATGATGTATTGGTTTCCTTAGGCATGGAAGTAGTTGTTTGGTCTCAGGTGTCTTCGGGAATGGTGGTGGTTGTTCTTTCCCAGGTGTCTGTGGGTGTGGTTACATGTGTGGTTGTGGCCTAGGTGTTTTTTGGGCAGGATGTGTGGTTATGGTAGCCTAGGTGTGTGTGGGTGGGGTATGACAGTGGGACTACGATGATAATAGCGGTAGAGGTTTGATGCATATGATGACTTCAATAACCAATGGGAACGTGGTGCGGGGTACCCAAATAATGATGTGATATTATTATTACATTACAGGACTTTCATTAATTAGGGATCATGCCTTGGTGAGGTTGGGTGGATAGTTTCCTTTCTAGGTGCTTTAGTTATCTCATTTCTCTCACACGACATCAGAATGCCTCCGCACATATACACAATAGCTTTTGGTTTTCCATAGTGAGTATACATGTATAATCACTCTATGTATATAAAAATTCTTTCATGTTTCCAAGAGGACATCGAGGACCATGCAGGAACGTACTAGTTCAGACGTTGGGATAGTGGTTGTTGTTGTTTTTCCTTTCATTGGTGTTTAACATTGGAGTTTTCTTGTATTGTATCACTTACTATTGAATCATGCATATTGGAATGGATTTTTTGGGAATTACTTTTACGTTCAATTTTGGTGTTGATTGGGACTTATTATCTTATCTCCTGATCCTACTAAATAAAAAGGGTAATTCCTTCCATTTTACACATAATTCCATACACTTGGTGCTAGTTTCCACTCCAGGACCTATTGAAGGCGTTTCTTAGGGGTCATTATCCCTCCTTCAACATGATGAAGGAAGGGTCTATCATTATTTCGTCCCTTCCCTCATTTTGGTGAAGGTGGGTCCTAATAGAAGGGTATCAAAGTCAGGATGTGGAGAGATAGGATGGATCTTGGGGGTAGGAACAATGAGGATTTCATGGGATGATAATGAAATAGTTTTAGGCCATCTTGGTTGTGAAATAGGACAAGGATGATCAGAAATGACACATGATATTAGGGCCCCCATGATCCGATGCAAGGACTCTGGGCCTACTGAACAACCAAGTGAGGCTACACCGATTGCAAGGTAGAGAACCTAGGAAAGGTAAATTCAACATAATGACTTGTGTTATTGTGTGTCCTGGGTATTTTGGAGATTTAAAATGAATAATAAGTAAAAGAAAAATTAAAATAAATATTTTACCCTACTCTGGCTTAGGCATTCCATGTTTAACATCCACCCATGGCGCCTAGAAGATGACCACAAGTAGGGTGAGTGATCAAGGCCAAGGAGGATGATCTGGAAGATCAAAAAAAGGGTGAATGATAAGATAAGGATGATCAGTGGTAGGGGACTCTTCATGGATTTCAGTGGAAGACCCTCGGGATGTTTGAGGGCATCATCTTGGATATAGAGATAGCGAGCTGGCTCAAATAGCAATTGATAGCTTTGAGCTTTATCTGAGATCTGACAGAGTACTGGGTTCCTCTGGATGAAAGCCAGATGTAGGGAGTAGCGCGTCGGTGGTGGAAGCTCTCTCTTGGGGAGAAGAGGGAGGTTTAGGTTACATGGATTGAATTCGAGAGGGAGTTCTAGGAGGAATTATTCTCTACCACGATGAAGGCTGAAAAGATGCAGAAGATTCTCTCACATCAGTAGAGGGTATGTCAGTGAGAGTGTTGGGGATCAAGATAAAGGATATCCTTTTCTCTACACCGGACCTCTTTACGGGTGAGGAGTCTTGGTTGAGATGTTTAGAGGAGGAACTTTGACCTTCTCTCTAGTATGTTGTTGATCCTTTCACTCTACCGACATACTTTGAGGTTCAGAAGAAAGATGGAGTGGTAGAGAGGATGAATATGCATGGGGGTGTTCCACAAGAGGGGAGCCAGTTGGGAATGTCGTAGGGGAAGTCCATCAGCAGTGGCCTCTATCATTAGGGACTTCAAGGTTTCATCCAATGAGGAGTAGGCCGCAGTAGTTCCAGTTTCGATCTCCCAGTCCTCGACCTTCTTTTTTGCCCAAAGACTGAGATTCTTCATCTATGGTAGTCATGGTAACCTTCATAATCAGTGCCCAAAACGATTGAATAACAGTGGGGGTGGGCCAGTTCAACTCCCCCCACAAGAGAAACAGTTTCTAGCCAGGCCCTTTCAGCATCAGTAGTAGGGACAGCGAGCTTACACTTCTCTGAGAGAAGACATTGCATGAGGAGGTTGACCTCAGGGCTCTTCTCAGGGACCTCAACCAGGGGGAGGTCAGGGAGGTGGTCGACATCCTAGGGTCATGGGAGCTGGGCGTGGGTAGTTCCACACCAAAGAGGCAGTCGTTCCAACTGGGCTAGTAGTCATCTAAGGTGCGATTAGCTTCTTTTGTACTCTTTCATATTCCTTGTTTGATTCAAGAGCTTCAAACTCCTTTGTTGAACCTAGTTTATCCCATGATTTTGGTGTAGACACAAAGACACTTTATGTACCCCTAGTTTTGAATAAAAAGTCGGAGGTTAGAGAAGCTTGTCTCATGTTTTCTGAGCATGTAGACTAATGTTGGGACCACATCAGTCTAGTGGGGACATTGTTTTACTATAGATGCAGTTGTATGATTTCATTATAGTAATTGACTGAATATACTTTTTATGTGCTATTATCGACTATTTTGGAATAAGGATTGTGTTTTCAGATGTGGGTGGTCGACATGTTACATTCCTCACCATGTGGGGTTTCAAGGAGGGCAGCTAGTGAGTGGATCCCCTTCATTCCTCGTTATCTATGTTGTAAGTATATTTAGTTAATATAAATATGGTAGATTTCTCAAGGATCGTAAGAATGTTCATGGAAGTCTTCCTTAATGAGGTGGTGACTTTACCCCATCGATGTGATGTTGAGTTTTGGATAAACTTGCTACCTGGTACCCGTCCGATTTCGATGGATCACTTTCGGATGGAACCTTCTAAGATGTGGCATTTATGGATTTGGATTGAATATTTGATGATGAATGGTTTTGTTTGACCAAGTGCATCACCATGGGGTGCTATATTCTTGTTCACAAACAAGGATGATGGTGTTCTTTGGATATGAATAGACTATCAGGTACTAAATCAGGTAATAGTCAAGAACCATTACCTTCTCCCAAGGATAAATGAACTCTTTGGAAATTATAAGGGGGTAAGATGGTTCTACAAGATAGACATGTCGTCAGGATATCACCAGTTATGGGTGAATGAGGGTGCCATCTCGAAGACTTCCTTCAGGTGCAGATATGGGTACATTGAGTTAGTAGTCATGTCGTTCAGCTATAAGAATACACCATCAATGTTCATGGGGCTCATAAACTCCATATTCCTAGAATATATGGAATATTTCATAGTTGTACTTATTGACAACAAGATGATACACTCAAGATCAAATTAGGATCATGCTGATCATCTAAGTATAGTTCTTGAGGTCCTCCGATAGGACCGACTCTATGGGAAATTGTCCATGTAAAATTTCTAGATGCGAGAAGTAAACTTCCTTGGACACGTGGTTTTCGATCATGAAATAGAGATGAACCGATCAATTTTCGAGGTGATTATTTCTTGGTCCACACCTATGAATGTGGTGGAAGTTCGTAGTTTCCTAGGCTGAGCAAGTTACTCTCGGAGATTCATTCTAAAATTCTCCCAAGTTACAGCACTGTTGATAGACTTGACTAAGAAGGACCGGGATATCGTGTGGAATGGGTAGTGTGAGGAAGCCTTCAGTTATCTGAAGTGGAAGTTGGTTAGTTCCCCAATGTTGAGGTTGCAAGAAGAATGAGTGACGTTTGAGGTATTATGTGATGCTTTAGGCCTAGGATTTGGGTGTGTGTTGCTGCAACACTAGGGGTGATCTCTTACAGGTCTAGGTAGTTAAATTCCCATGAGAATAACTATTCCACCAATGATCTGCAGCTAGAAACGGTCATGTTCTCACTAAATTTGTGGCTGCATTACCTCATTGGGGAGGGCTTCGTGGTTTTCACGAATCACAAGGTCTTGAGAATATCTTATCGTAGTTTGACTTGAACTTGCATCAGTGGAGGTGGATAGAGTTTCTCCAGGACTCCGACATTGAAATCTCTTACACTGAAGGAAATTGAAATGTGGGGATTGATTCCTTGAGCAGGATGTTGCAGAAATATGTGGTTCAATTGTAGGAAGATTCTTGGAAGGTGGTGGAATAGTTGTCATCCCAACACCTAGATGCAAGGGTATAGGATGGAAGAGTCTGTCTATTTTCGATGATAGTGTTGTACTCTCTATTGCATTTGGTATATGAGTCTCAATGAGGGGGACTTAGAGGCCAACGTGATGCATGATCATGTTTTCCAAGGTTATGCTTCAGGAGGATGGTCGGAAGATAGGTATAGTTAGATGATGTTTCACGGGATGTTGTTCGTCCTGATGGAAATTCAAAATATAGTTCTTTATGAGTTCCAAAACACACCCTTGGAGGTTCACCCAAGAGTTTCCAAAATTAACCGGGGCTTGAGAGGTTTGTTTTGGTTTCCTGGGGTTAAGCTGGTAATGCAAGAGTTTATAGAAAAGTGCCTCATATGTCAGCAGGTGAAGGCTTAACATCTTATCCTAGGGGATCTGTTACAACCTTTATATTCCCCCGAGTTGATGTGGGATGAAATCTTGATTGATTTCATTACAGGACATCCTAGAGTTCAAGGGGGCTGCGATTCCATCTTTGTTGTGGTCGACACAATATCCAAATCATCTCACATCCTGAAAATCAATGTGTTGAGTGTGGTGGATTCCCTAGCATAGTAGTACACAGATGAAGTGGTGTAGTTTCATGGGGTTATGAGGTCCATAATCTCCAATTGGGATACCAGGAATTGCTCATGGAAATGGAAAGTTTTTCAACATTATTTTGGAACCCAACTATGCCTCAACACTTCCTTCCACCCCCAGAGAGATCGGCGGACATAGTGCACCATCCATACATTAGAGGATAAGCTACGAGCATGTGTTTTAGACATTGGGGGATCATGGGTACAACCCTTGCTGTTGGTATAGTTTTACTACATAAAAATCATTCAGTCTACAATTGTAATGGCTCCATTCGAATCATTGTATGGGAGGCCATGTCGCCCACCCGTGTGCTGGATAGAGGTCAGAGAAGTAGATGTTCATGGCCCATAAGTGGTCTGAAGAATGATGGAGAAGGTTCATCTTATACGAGAGAGGATGAAGGCAGACCAGGGAAAGCAGAAGTCGTATGCTGATAATAAGGGGAGACCAATAAAGTTAGAGGTCGGGGACTACATGTTCTTTAAGGAATCCGCTCGGCGTGGAAAACAGAGGTTCGGCAGGCGGTGTAATATTTCGATCAGGTTCATCAGACCCTTCATGGTGTTGCAGTTGGTCGATGAAGTGGATTATCAGCGAGCACAACCACTACCACTTCTGAGAGTGCACGACGTCTTCCATGTGTCTCTGTTCCATCGATATCTACATGATGATTCACATGTCCTTGACCAGGGAAGGATGGATATCAAAGATGAAGAGATGTTTATAGAGTGACCATTGATGATCAAAGGTTTTGAGGAAAGGTGCTCAGTGGATGAACCATTCTCTTAGTTCTTTTGTTATGGAGTCATGATGGCCTTGAGGAGAGTACATGGGAATGGGAGGCACATATTCATGTCTAGTACCCAGATATGTTTTGAGTTTTATCTATTTTTACTTGATTTTAATTTAGTGCATAACCTTGTAAACTATGAAATGTGTTATTTTACTTATTATTTGAATGTGTGTGAAGAGTCCTGATTTTGGGGAATGGAGGACATGATCCCTCATTAAGACAACTTAACGTGGATTCGATTAAACCTGTGTGGCAAATTCAGTGCCACCCCAGGTGGATATTATCTTGACAAGGGGAAAAGGACTCCCTAATACATATGTCCGGATAGTGTCACCATTATATATTCTGTCGATACTTGAGGGAAATGTTTTCCTATATGTATATGATGTTTTCCCTTGATAGTTATCATTCAAGATTATTGTTCGGAACACTCTCTTTTTCATTGGGTGTAGTTTTGATTCTCGATTGTGATAATAGATTAAGAGGTATCTGATGTAATGGCTTGGATGAATCATTAACGAGTTTTCCAAAAAAACATTGTTCCATTGAACGGTTCCACTAAAATAGTGGCACCAGTCATGGTCTCACACCAAAATGGTGGCACCGCTTACGGTGGCACTGTTATGGTGGCACCGTAACGGTTTCACCATCATGGTCGTACATTGAAGCGGGGGTACTGTTGATGGTGGCACCATGATGGTGGAACAGTGAGGGTGGCACCATAATGGTCAAATCATCATTATTGTACACCGAAATGGTGGAACCTATGACTGTGGCACCATGAGGGTGGCATCATGTTGATGGCACGGTGAACATGGCACCACTTAAGGTATCTCACAAAACAGTGTCCCACCCATGTTTATTTTTCTAGTTCCGCTCCTGCAATGTATCTTTTGATGTAAGAGAGTTTTAATACCCCTTTAAAGTCCATTTATAAACCATAAATGATATCCAAAATTCCCCAAGAGCCGGGAAAACCCTGACATACGAAAACATGTGACATTTCCTTAGTGTCAAACCTTTTATTGTACATTCTAGTTCCACCCATATTATGTGTTTTCCTCTTATTAAAGGAAACTGTTTAACACATAGTTGTTATGACCCCCACTATGATGAGAATTATTAAATGATAATTAATTCCATTGTGTGTACCTACCCAACCATGTGGTGCAACCCTGATCCTCATTTTTAGTCGTTCAAAATTCATATCCTTTGAACTCCATGATCTCACATTTTTATCGCACGATAATTTATTATTCTTAGTCTTCTTCTTGGCCGGTCTCTTTTCCCTTCTTAGGTGCATTTGGATTCCCCCTTATCGAGGCAACTGGTGCACCTGTGCTGGTGCCTTTCTGTTCACTGTTAGAGTCCTCGGAGTTCCTCCACTACAAGTCGCGCATAACCAATTATTGGCATGTAGAGATAAACTTTGATCGTTGATCATCCAATAAGAGTTCATTCTTCATCTCTCTTTATTGTGTATCTTGCAGGGCAGGTATTCTAATGTTTTTAAGATGATGGATTAAACCATGATTTAATGAAGATGATAAACAGACTTCTAAAGAATGAAGGTGTGTGTTTGATGATGTTGTTGTACTCTTTTACCCATTCATATTGGTTGGGAACTGTATGGGATTCTATCCACTAAAATCATGGTCATTGGTAGTCTTTCCTTGTGCACTAATGGACCCCTATGTTCTGTGATGATTGAATGACTGTAACATGGAAATAGGTTAATCACGTCATATCGGTTGATTAAATGAATGTCCCGGGAACAAGAATAGTTTTGTGAACACCTCAGTTAACCAAACGAAATTAATAAACTCAAACAATGGTGTGATAAAATATGAAAACTCCCTTTCTTTGTATTGGAAAAATGCGAGGTTGTTGTACTTGATTCTTGTGGGGTGACATGGATATGGATGGGATCCCCTGTTGTGATGCAGTTGTTGTTTATTGGATCTAAGGTCGCATGGGGCCATATGGTGGGGCTTGTTTTGGTTCCAGTACATATAGGGATCTCACACGTCGCTTTTTTTGTTGTGACTTTACATGATAACCGAGAGTGAATGCTTAATTTGTTTCTTGGTTGTTCTTCCTTCCTTAGATTGTGGTTATGCCTATTAGTTTCCAATAGTGAATAATTATTTAAAATATAACCACACAAATATGATAAGAAGAATAGGTTCAATGGGGAATTGTTTTCTAGGAATGAGTTGTGAGTTGGTTGAGGGTGGTGTGATTTTTATGAATGAATAGTAACAAGGGTGTTTGTGTATAAGCTGTTTTTGGAACCCCTAGGGTTGGATGATTTCTTCTTTACATCTATGTATAATTTATTTTTTCTGATTCTTATTCTCTCGCAACCCAAATTGATAATTTCATGTTGAACACCCCCATTTCAATGGGGGAGGGTGTTTTTCACAACACTGCTATGAGTGGACGGTTATTAGCTCCTTTTGTACTCCCTTTCCTAAGTAGCCCAAGACTCTTTGGGCATGATGTGACGGCCTGAGGTCCCATATAGCCCATGATTATTTGGGAAGGGTCGTTGTGAATCTTGGACCATGTGTGTTTGCGGGCAGGTTGTTTCCCAAGTGTCGTTAGGATGAGGCCTTGGTGTCTTCGGGAGCGACAGTAGTTGTTCAGGCCCAGGTGTCTTCGGGCGTGGAGGTGGTTGTTCTGAACCAGGTGTCTGTGGGTGTGGTAACATGTGCTAGTTATGGCCCAAGATTTTTCGAGCTAGATGTGTGATTATGGAAGCCCAGGTGTGTGCGGGCAGGGTATGAGAGTGGGACTGCTGTGATAATAGCGGGAGAGGTCTAACGCATAAGATGACTTGAATAACTAGTGGGAAAGTTGTGCGGGGTACCCAAATTATAATGTGCTATTACTATTACCTTACCTGACTTTCATTTTTTGGGGAGTGCTGCTTGTTGAGGTTAGTTGGATTGTTTCTTTTTTAGGTGCTTTAGTTATCTTCTTTTTCTCACATGGAATTAGAATTCCTCCCTACTTCTGCACATGATCTTTCGGTTTTCCCTACCCAGTATACCTGTATACTCAGACAATGTATATAAAACTGATTTCAGGTTTCTAGGAGGGCTTCAAGGACCATGCTAGATCATAGTAGTTTGGATGTTGGGACAATGTTTGTCATTGTTTTTCATTTTTTTGGTATTTACACTCAGAGTATTCATGTATTGTTGCACTTATTATTAAAACAAGAAAATGGGAATAGATTGTTTGGGATTTACATTTACTTCTAATGTTGGTGTTGTTTGGGACATACTATATTATCTCTATATCCTACTAAATAAAAATGGTAATGCATTTAATTTTGTGCGTAAATCCATACTCTTGGTGCTAGTAGCTACTCATAGACCTATTGAAGGCGTGTCTCGGTGGTCATTATCCCTCCTTCAACTGGAAGAAGGAAGGGTCTAACAATATGGTGTCCCTTCCCCTATCTGGGTGAAGGCAGGTCCTTATAATATTAGTTAGGACCCAACATGGAATAATTTGGGGGATCATGTAACAAAATTTATAAAATCTATTGATACCATTAAGTTACACTTTGAATCATTTTGTTAAGTATTGATTCTTTGTGCCTTGATTGTTTTTATAATATAAAGGTACCCCTTCCTTAGGTGGTTTTTCACTATTTTTTCCAACATCTAGAATTTAATTATATGACACTAAAATTATGAAATAGAAATATTCAGTTAAATAGTGTATTTGACATTCATCCCTTATCATAAATAACTTATGAAATATATTTCTTTAAATTTAAACTCTTCGATATCTTATAGAACACACAAACACCAGTTTAAATGAACCATAATATATTATTTCATTATAAAATAGAATAAAAATTGGAGGGTATTTTTATTAGAAACATAATTATGAAAAAATTGAATTTTTTTTAAAAATATAATTAGAATCATTTAAAAAAAGAAATATTTTATGGGAAATAATGGTTTTCCTAAAAGATGGTTTAGTCATTATTTGAACACATAAATTAAATTTACTTTTTACCTATGTTAAACTGTTTGTATATAAAATTATTAGTATTTAAATAGTCATATATAATTTTTATTTTGGTGAATATTTGATATTTTTGTGAAAATATTCATTTTTTGACAAATAAAGAAATATATGGTTTCCCATTGAAAAATATTATATGCTCTAAATAATTCAAATTGATAAATTTTATTTTATACTAGTTTTATGTAATAATTATATATATATTTTAATCAAATTATTCAAGTTGGATAAATTTTAAAATTTCATTATTATATAAAAACATAGTATACTTATGTTATTAATTCCTTACAACCCTGATTTCTCATCGCCTCTATAGCAGTATTGTGGTTTAAATTTTTTTATATTTTGTCTAATAAATTTATAAAAATATATTAAATATTTTAATGAATAACAATTTATATTATATAATAATTTAATATTTATTTTAAACCAAAATTTATTGTTAAAATTTAATAGTTAATTAGTATAGTTAAGGTAAAATTAGTTTACATGGGGTTAACTAATAATATAAGGGTTAATATGTTCACATAAACATGACTAAATTATATTATATATCCATTTTTATACCATATCATATATAATTATGTATAATGTTCCATTTATAAACCTTTTTAAATGTCAAAATAAACAAGGGTGCACGGTTATCTTTTCAAAAACATCAAGTTTGACATCTACTAACTTATAAAAGGCCACCCACCCCTATCGTTGTAACACCATAAAAAATTATTTCATAGAAAATTATTGAAAAATAAATTCCCAAATTCTATACCATAATACTAGTATTATTTATAGGTCATAAATTCATTTTATTACTACATTATGTATAATTCTAAAGAAGTTGTTTGAGAAGAGTCAATATTTTTAATATTTTGTTTTTCGGTTATTTATTCTTCCAACTCCATAAAAAATATTAATTAATTGTCACATAATTAAAAAATTTCTATAATATAAAATAATTTTCTTAAATTTAATTACTAATATCCATTTCCCTTCACTCAAATTGGATACAATATCATCAAATGTGTGTGTGATAGACAACCACCTCACGAACCGATGTGACCTGTCTTCAATCAAAAAATATAAAAGGTTTTTATGATGATGGATATAATGTATATATATAATATATTTATAAAATTAATATTAAAAAGGATTCAATAAATCACATATAAATTTCATTCATTCCATTCTGTATGGGATTCCATGACGCCGCTCGTGTGTACGATGTACTACCGTCTTAGGAAGATCTATGTTTTTATTCACTAAATATTTACATGGAAGGTAATAATGATAATATAAATTAATAGGTGTGATATATAGGAAATAATTATTATATCCTTAAATACTTATCATTATTAAAATATAAAATGTCATATTTTTTATTTCACCGATTGAAATTTGATAACATCTTTCATGTATGTGTTGATTGTCACTATCACGATGTTATGTGACTCTCTTTTAGTCACAAGACATCATTGATGATATGTATCAGTATATTTAAAAAATAAGTGTTATTTTTTATATTATTTTATTTCATTAATTAAAAAAATTACATTCCTCTATTTCATAATGATTTTTTAAAATGGAATTGTTACCCAAGTGTACTTATAGACTACCATATAAATGTCTGTAACCCATTTCGTTTCTAATAAAATTATTCATCATTATTCTCAAAAGTGTAATTTATTAATAATAATAATAAATCATTCATGATTATTATTTTCTAGTTATTGATATAATTTTATCTTAGACCAGTAGTCAACATATCAGTGTAATTTTTGACATAAAAGTCTCATATTGTCGAAACATCTGATGTAAAATTATTTGATTATGTAATTCAATATAATATGGTAAAAAATGAAATAAAATGAATATTAATCTTGAGATGTTTTATTATGAAACTAAATAATTGAAATAATATTATTATATATGATGATATAGAGTTAATGTGACGTGTTAGATTCATGATAAGGGACTTAGTCTCAATTTCACATCATTAAGACATATTATAATTTTATGCACATAATTCCTTTTTTGTATATATATATTCCATTTAACATTTAATATCACTAATAAATCATACTTCATAGTATATTATGTTTAAATTTAATTATTTAATTTATGGGGATTTGACTTGAAAATTTCAATGTGTTAATGCATTTTATAAATCGATTAATTTTCATTGGGTTATATAACCTTTAGAGTTTCTTTATTGTAATATGATTATAGTTTTAATTACGATTGATTATATTATTATTAATTTTAACATTTTTATTAGGATCTACATTTGAAACAAATAATTTATTAGTGAATTAATTATTTTATTATCATTGTATGTGTTTATTTCACAATCTCAATATAATCACGATTTATTATTCCTGAATATTATTTAAAGGAAATTATATTTTAATATTAAAATAAAATAATTTCATTTTCTTATAGTATGGTTAATAATTATAATTTCATGTAATAGTAAGGTTTTTAAATTCTATGGTACTTAAAATAATTGAGAAAATTCTTTTCTAAAAATAATACTTCATTTTTATCTTTCTACACAAATTCAATATCATCCAAAACATTGTTTTCTGAAAATATTTCCATAAATTTTTTAACCTTTTCCAAATGATTTATTACATAATTGAATCCAATTTTATACTTTTTACAAAAAACAATAAAATTTAATAATCATTTATTTTTCCAAAAATACACCATTTGGATTTTACAAAAAAATGTGCATGGAATAATTGTATTAATATACTCGACAGGAATAATATTTCCTTCCATCATGACTACTAGATGTTTTAATGGATACATTATTATTTTTCATGGTTATTTTAATAATATTTAATGTTTTCTTTCTAAAAATGATTCCAAATGACAAATTTATATTTTACACATGAATATGTTTAATAATATTATTATGGATTTTCTATTCATCAATAATAATATCCTGTTATTTTAATATAATATACATGAGATATGTTTTATTGATTTTATATATATGAATTGTATTTATATTTTATTATCATTTCAACCAAGGAAAGTATTTACATTAACATTCATGACTCATTTTTCTAGTTATTAACATTCCCTTGAATGTATCTATGTGATTAGTGGATATTAATTATCCCTTAAATACATATATTTTTTTTTATTGATTTGATTATATCTTTAAAAAATTATTATTTATACAAATGTTGTTTTACAAGGTTTTTAAATCTATTTATTGGAAAAATATTGATAATACTTTTATTTTATTCATAAATAATGTTGAAATGAAAAACCAATATCCCGAAGATGGTGTCTACATTATTATAATCACATAAGGTACAAGGAATCAAATCATGAATGAATTTATAGATTAATAGTCTTGGTAAACTATATTTATAATGACCTAGACCCCAATATCCATGTTCCAGTTGAATATTTTATTTCATTGGTATAGAGATAAGGAACCACACCCCCAAAGAGAAAAAATAATATTTTTTTTTTGAAAACTATATGCATACATGATACCCATTTTATTTTGGGAAGAGAACATAAAGCATAGAAAATTAAAAACTCAGAATAAATGAATCTCAATCCAAGAATTCATCTTCATATTCTTGGTAATGCAAACTAAATAATTGGGATCTCAAATTCATATTAAGGGTTATTTATAGAAAATATATCTTTTATCAACAAAAATAACCAATTATAAAAGTAAAATTACTATAAAGACTTATATTTATATAAATAAATTAAGAATAAAATGAATAAACTGATAATATCATATATAAAATATCAAGGAAAATAATAAAAAAATTAATTATAAACAAAGTTAATTCTTCATTGTGGGATTCCAAATTTAGCGAAAACTTGATACATTTTCCATCATGATCCATCCTCAAGATAGTTTAAAAAACACTTGGTAAAACCCCTTTGGATTTGTGAAACAGATTCGTATAAATAGACTACCAATCCATCAAGGGAATTTAGCTAAATGGTTCTCAAAATATTTAGTAAATGTATAATAAATAAATAATATATCTTATAAATGATATAGTTAATAAAAATTTTCCTTGTCATAAATTATTCTTATTTAATACAGGATATCAGTTTAATAATATAATCATAGTTTATGAAGTACCGTTTAAAGTAAACATCTAATATCAAAATGTTATAGGGTTTAAGTAATAATAATATCCATCATTGATGATTATGGATATTAAAGAGAAATTTAATGTCAAAAGATAAATGATCATAAGAAAGTGTTTTTTTAGAGAATATTAACAACCATAAAAAAGTGATATTGCACAATAACTTTTTCCACATGGTTTTTTTAATGTAAAATATCAATGGATGAAATAATTCAGATTTATAGTTAAAATAAAATAAATAATTATGTATTCATTATATTAATTATCAACAGGGTGTATACCCCCCGTATAAAATTGAATTGGTACTTAATAACATATAAGTCTGAATTGAATGTAAATTAATATATAATATCTTACTTCACGCTTCAATTTAATTGAAAATTTATTACCCTCATTTATAGATATTTTAAATGTTTTATTATCTTATTACATCCCCATATAAATATTTATAAAAACATATTGTATAATCTTATAGCCTCTTATAATACATTCATTAATAAATTTTCATTATTTTTATTGTTTTGAGTGTTAATTGACTTTTTATCATGAGTGTTTCATTAAGAATTATCTAGTTATTTTCAATACTATATAGTCATATTATAAATAAAAAATATTCATTATATTATTATAATATTTGTAAAAAAAATTAATTTTAAAACCAATAATTAATGTTGCTTAGGATTAATAAAGTCGTTTAGGATAAAGGAGACGACATGCCTTAAACATGCATGAGTAATGTTTCCATTTTTCACCAATCATTATGGAAATGTTGTAATTAATATGTTTACTTAAAATAATTATAAAAATATATTATATATATCATTTTATTTACAAAAACACCTATATATATATATATCATCCATGTGATTTTATGATGAAAAGGGCGTCATATCACTTTGTAAAGGTTGTTGTCCACACGTACATGAATGATGTTATCATCTTTGTGTGAGTGAAAACAAAAGAAGTAAAATTAAATATGTTTAATTTCTCAAATGATAAATATTTAATTAATATAGTAATTATTTCATTTATATCATATTAAATAATTTATATTATATTTATAAAATTAAAAATGATCTTTCAGTGAATGATCAAGCATGTCACTTCAGGTGGTGGTAGTTTTCCATTCACATGAACGACACTATCATATATACTGTGTAATGGAATGTAAAAATATATATTATATAATTTACATAGAATTATGTATATGGTATAAATACAATATATTTAATTTAAATCCAATATCATACCTAACTTGAAATTTGGAAATTGAATAATTAATTCTGTCGATTCACAACCTGGTAGTCTATCATAGACACGAATGAAAATTTAGTAACCCATTTTATGGAATTTGAGATGGTTGTATATATTGATTTATTATTTAAACATACCAATATATAGTTGATATTATGGTTACTATATCATCATGGTTTAAGAATAATTGTTGGATGTATATAAAGTAATAAAATAAAGATGGTCATTGAACCCCACTAACTCTTCTTTGATTATCCTTTTTATGATGCCACTAATGAAAATATATATTGGTTTTTTTTCTGAATCTATTCCTTATACGATGGGGGTGGTTTTATTAGAATTATTGGGGTAGGTATTTTCTGAACAAAATAGGTTTTATGGTTTCAAGAAGAGGAAAGAGGTAGTGGCAATTTATCAGTGAGGGAGAGGACACACTTGGTATTTTAGAAAAGAGTTGATTTCCCTCATGTTTTTCAGGATTGAAAAGGGTCAATAATGGACCATTATCAAACCAATGATGTGTAATGGTAGGAATATTTCCATCCAATAGCTTTTAGTAATGATTATAGGTCATTTTATTTTATATCATTTTAGTTTCACACAAGTGAAACCCATTATTACCTTAACCGCAGTAATTAATTTTAACTATATTCACTATTGACTTTGTTCAATTTTTTTACCATATTAAAAGATTTCAAATACATTTATTTCAAATATGAAATCCATTTTTTAATATTCAATTAATATAATCCTATAATTTTAATTGAAAATTAATCTCATAGACCTGATGAGAAATTGGGGTTTTAATGTAAAAATATCCAAAAATATATAACTTATTTATATTTAAATTAAATAATGATATGATTCAAATTAAATAATTTCGATAAAATTATCTGAATTTTATATATGTTTACTTTAAAAAAATTTAATGTATAATTTCACATTAAAAATTATTTAAAAATATGATGTTGTCAATTAAAATAATATATTTTGCACTATTCATAAAAAATTAAACTTTTTAGAACAATTTAAAACATTAAAAAAATATTTTTTATATTATTATTTTAAAAACTGTGTTTAATTTTTCATATTTTTTTAAAATTTGGTAATTATTAATTTTATATTTTATTTTTAAATCATGACTAATTCTTCTTAAAAAATACCACTTTTTCAGAAATGTTTTTTACTTCTTATAAATAGTTTTTATTTTAATTCAAAGAAATAGATAACGATAAATTTTATAACTTTTTTAGTACAATTCATTTCATAAAAATAAATAAATGGGTTATGACTATTAAAAAGTTATAAAATTAACATAATATTTCCCATTTCATTTAATATATGGGATGCATGTGACCCATGTTAAAATAGGGATTGCGAGTAATAGAATATAAAAATATTATTTCCAATAAGACATGCTAAAAAGAGTATTTTTTATAATTCATTATTTTGAAGATATAGAATATATTTTTTAAAATAAAAATATCTTAATGTCTTTCATTGTTGTATTTTCTTCTAATGATGTTTTTTCACATCAAATATGTTATCGAATACAATGTTCTTAGTTTTACAAATTGTTTTGACAAATTTTACAAACAATAAATAAAATTAGTCTTCAAAATTTAAAATTAATTTATGTAATAATGTATTTTATATTATAAAATTATATTTTTTTAAATTGCAAAAATAACACCCTCTTAATAAGGGCTAGTTGAGAAGTATGAAGTCATATAGAGTAATCACTAAACTACGATTACAATTTCGACAACATGTGTGGTAAGTGAAAACACTGATATGAAACAAAATAATATTTCCAATGTATTGATATTGTATTATAGATATCATTGATCATAATAAATAGAATTATCTAATGATGGTTAATAAAAGACAAAAATATACCAAATATGATTCATAATGGTCAATCATATCCTAAAAAATTATGGTAATATGGTAACATTTTATTACCAGGTCCTTTTTCAAAAGTTGATGTATTTATCCGGGAAGATATACAAACATGATTTAATTCAATTTTATTAAAGTAGTTTCATAATTTTTTTGATAATTTTTTAATTACAAATTTACATCATACTCAAATAAGTTTAGATGAATTATTTCTACATGAATAACTTAACATATCACTAGATCCAAAATCGAATGATATTTCATTTTATTTATATGTATTTAACATAATGAAAAAATTGCTTTCATTGGTTATCTAATATATTTAAATATTCATGTGGTGTGGTCATTAAATAATATCTAAAACACCATCCAATGTTCAACATTAACTATTTCATAAATTGTTAACCTTATGATCCATCCAATAATAAGGATCCAAAACATTAGAAAGATGTTCATGAAATTTACAAAATTATATTATCATTAATATCTAAAATAAATAAAGTATCTGTTAATTTTCATTTACTAAACATGTGAATAACATAATAATATAATTTTTTTAAACATGGAAATAATCTCAATTACCATAAAAATGTATTGAAAACGTAAATGATTACTTAATCATTAAATAATGAAATTTATAATATATAATAATTTAATCAAAATTTAATTTTAAATCCATCAATGATAGTTTTAATATGTTTTCAATAAATTATTAATCAATTCCATGTTAGTCAATTATATCAAATTTACATTATCTATATCAATCATATCCTTATCTAGACATCATTATCTCAAAATTGTGAGCATATTAAGTGTTATCATTCCCTCAATCTTGTGTTTTCCATGAATTTACGTTTTTTACTAAATAATTTTTATTTTATCAATAACATTCAATATAAACATTAATATAATTAATTAAAAATAAGTATAGTTCAACCCTTATATATTTCAGTATTACTATAAGAATGATATTAATGATATACCATTGTATTTAAATAATTATGCAATCCAAACAAAAGTACATTAATCATTCCTTGTTGACTATTGCAATATAATATGAATGACCGCGATCCATTAGCTTATCCTGAGGTTTATTTATTTGATGCTTGAGACATTGACTTTTGTAGTGTACCATCGACTTGAAAATGAATAATTGAACATTAGAAACATTTTTCCTACCCATTATATTAAAAGAATGGTGGAATTTCCTTCTAAAAATATATAAATCACTATTTCCATTCGATAGTGTTCCAAGGGGTTATATCTACATTTATAAAATTTTAGTAGATACTTATTTACTTTCATCCCATTATCATCCTTTTTACCTTTATCATCTCATTATATTTCATACCTTAAAATCCATAATACATAGATAAATATTTATACTTCTTGTTAAAACATGATATTATGTCCTTAAATTATGAAAATATTTTTGGATAATATTTCCAATGAAAATATTCGCATAATCACATCCCAGAAATTATCATTCTTAATATTTGGATCTTGTGAATTGATGTTGTTCTCATTCTTTAGTCTATATTATATTTCCACAAAATCGAATAGAATAGATTAGATCATATCAATCTAAAACAAAATTTACAATAATAAATCTATAGAATCATAAAAAACAATTATGAGAATATAATATCATAATCATAAACAATAAATCATTGTGGATATCATTAATTTCTAATCCCATATCATGAGTTGTAAAAAAAATAATTATATAAAGCATATCCCCTAGGAGTATCAAATGGGGTGCATAGTATGTTCATTTTATTTAATTGGATTATGATCAAGTGAATCCAAACTCACTAATTTAGGGTTACTAACCCTAGTTACATCTATTCTAGAACCATACTAACTTGTAGTATCCATATAAAGATGTATTTTTAGTGAAAATTACATTATATCCCCACTTGAAAAATATATAGAATTTTTTCCTATATATATAATAAAATTATATCATAGGTTTATGTTCTCTAATGTATGTCTTCATAAATATATTTCTTACTGATTCCACTCAATCTGCTCTGATAACAACTATAACGACTTGGACCCCAGTAGTCTGATGGTCTTGTATGAATTTTTTACATTCGCATAGATATAAGTAATTGAATCACGAGGAATTGAAATTTTTAATTGTTTTTGAAAACTAGATACATATATGATACCCATTTTACATTATTACAAGAGAAAAAATCAGCAAAAATTAGAAAACTCATCATCCTTGGAAAAAAATTCTAATATTTCATCTTCATATATCGTGGAAGGAAAAAAGTATTGGAGATCTCAAATAACTAGTAACGGTTAAAAAAAAGTAGAATATATCATTTATAAATAAGTATAATCAAAATATAAATTTAGTTAACTACACATACTTTACACTTATATAACATTATTATCGTGGTGGGATACATCAAAATCAATATTGTAAGGAAAATAACTAAAAACATATTTCATTTAATCAACATTATTAGAATAATATACATCGAAAAATAATATGATAGATAAAATCTGATGGATAACAATAGAAATATAATTTTCAATGAATGAAACGATTAATTATTAGATGTCATGTTTCTATACAACTTGATACCTTTTCATCAAGATCAATCCTCTTGAAAGAAAAAAATATATGTGGTAAAAACCCATCTAACATTCCCAACAGATTTGTCTAATAACACTGCTAATTGAACAAGGGGATTTCTATAGATCGTGCCCAACCCATGTATTTCAGGTCCCTGGAAATCTTAATATATCTAATAAGAAAATTAAATCCTTAAAAGTGAGCCTTATAATAATGTATTAATATTTACTAAAGGATATAGATTTATCAATATTTACTCGATTAATAAAAAACATTCCAATTAAATAACATATATAAAAATTCTATGTGGTTTAAAGAATAATAAAATACATCACAATAGAATATTTATATTTTAAATAAATTTAATTTACATTTAAATAGTATCACAAAAATGTGATTTCTTCAAGTGAATGTTATTAATCAATTAAAAAAGTGATATTTCACAACAATATTTACCACATGGTAATTTTCATTTCAAATAGCATTGGATGAAATAATTAAAATTGAAACATAATATAAAATGAATAATAAAAGATAACTAATATTCCATGTCAAAGGGGTAGTATATATTCTATATTAATGTGAATTATTGAGAAATAACAAATAAGTCTAATTGGAATCTAAATTGAGATGATATTCACTACATCACACTTCCATTTGATTGAACATTTATTATCAACATGGATAGTGGTTTTAAACATCTTTTTTACATGTAATAAAGGCATATTAATATTTATAATCTGAGATTTTATTATTATAACATCATACCATTCATTTCTTAATAATAATTAATTATTTTCATGGGTTGGGGTGATAATTTCTTTTTTTCTCATGTATGTTTTGTCATGAATGATCTATTTATTGGTAATATTATAAAGATATATCATTTCAAAAATAATAATAATCAATTAATTATATTAGTTTTACATAACATGTATATTTAAATCCAAACATTAATGATGGTTATGTAAATTTATGTATATTATTATCATTGAGATGGTAGGTCATACGTACGAATAATAAATGTTTCCATTTTTAGTCATCATTATGGAATGTTGTTTTGTAATATTATACCCCAAAATAATTATAATAGTATCATATATACCATATTTCAAGAATATATATATATATATATATATATATATATCATTAAATTTTTCAGGTGATGAAAAGTGAGTCACATCACTTTATGTGGGTTGTTTTCCACACTTACATGAAACATATCCCCATCTTAACATGACGGGAAATTAAAGAAATAAAAAAACATATATTATCCTCCTTGAAAGATATATATTAAATTAATATCATAATTTTTTTATTATATGAAATATAATAATTAAATTTATCTTTTTCGCTTTCTATATGAGGCGTAAGTGAAGGAAAAATCACATCTCTTCATGAGGTAGTAAACCACCGTACACTCCAGCGACATTATCGTATCTCGAACAGAATGGAAGGTAAAAAGATATATATATATATATATATATTTATTATATAAGATAAAATATTTTATAAATATAATTTATATAATTTATATCCATCATAATACCCAACCATTAATGCTGGTAATAGAGGAATGAATGAAATTGGCTCACGATATGGTAGTCCTCCATTCACATGAATGAGGATTTCATGACCCATTTGATGAAAATGGATAATTTTTTAGGACATGAACTTATTAGTACGAAATGAAATTATATTTTTGAAACAAAAATTATTATATAAAAATGGTTTAACAACAATTTAAGTAGGTTGATATTGAAATAAAATACAGATTCTCGTTGAAGAACATTACCTCTTCTTTGGGTATCCTCCTAGGGTTTGTACAAATGTTTTCCAACATAGGATTTATACCAAAAATAGTGCTTATAATATTACAATAATCATTTTTAGATGAATTGTTTCTAGAATTTTCCAAAAAAAATTGGTGTCATGGTGTGGTGATGAAAGGAGTGGGGATTTCATTTTTAATGTAGGGAAGATGAAACACTTGGTATTTTTGAAATGAATCAAGTGATCCAACATATATCAAGTGTAAAAAGCGGAAAATGGACAATTAGCTATCTTTAGATTTTTAAGGTTCTAATTATTTCCAAAAAAATACTATTGGTAAATTTATTTAGTACATTTGTACACAGATTGTTTTAGTTTAATTATATGTAAACAAATTTTTATCATAATCATGATAATTATTTTTTAATGTAGTCACTATTAATTTTAGTCAAACATTATTTTTAGATTATTAAATATTATAAATAATTATTATTTCATATATTTTTTTGCATTTTCAAAATTAAATTAATATATTTCAAAAATATAATTTTAAAATAAATCATGTGGATGTGATGGGAATGCATGGTTTTAAAGCGAATATTTTCGAAAACGTTCCAATGTTTTTATATATAAATACAATAAAAAATAATTAAAATTATTGCAATTGGTTAAAATATATATAATTGAATTAAATTTTCTTATTAAAAAATTATAATATAAATTTACATTATAAATAATTAAAATTAAAATTGAGTTTTCAACAAAAATATAGTATTTTTCATAATTAGTAAAAAATTATATTTTTAGAAAACAAAATAAAATCATAGAATAGTTTTGAAAATCATATTTCTTAAATTTATTTTATTGTGTAATATATATTTTATTTAAGTGGAATAAAATAGTTTTAATTCATTTTTCAATACACGAATAACCCATATTTTGGAAAAAAATACATTTTTTTTTAATAATATTCCGTTTCATAAAAATGATTCTAATTTTTTAGTAATAAATATATAATAATATTTTTCATAATTAATTTATTAATATTCATACCCTAATATTAAACAGCTATGTTAAACTTATTATATTTAATAATAACATTTTATTAATATTTCTCATTTCATATAATCGTGATGTTGTGTGAAACACAAGAAAAACATAGTGTTTCATGTAATGATATATAAACTATATGTTTCATTTAATGAAATCAATTTATGATATAGAATTTATTTTGAAATAAATGTATCATAATGTATCGGGGTGTTATATTTTCTTCTAATATTTTTATTTTGTGTTGTATATGATATCAAATGAAATGTTTTCATTTTAAAACGTCATTGTGATACAAGATAAATACACATGATTTAAATAAATTTTCATATCAAAATTTTAAAAAAAATGAAAACAAGATTATTAAATCTTTCATGTCCACCAGTAACAGTCATAGTAAACATCATGGATTTCTAGGAATGCAAATTAAAGAAGGATGATATCAAATTATCAGTAGGTTTTAATTAGAACAAAAAGTATCATGAATCAATAAGAAAAATCAATATAAAAGTTAAATAAATTTACCCAAATGTAGTGTAATAAATAAACAATGAATGATGTCTAGCTATAGATAATATCATTGTGAAAATATCTTTCATAATAATAAACATGAAATGGTTAATATCTGAAATCAAATTACATCTACTAAATAACATGGATATCATAACATAGTAAAGAATTATCAATAACGAAAGGTGAATATCTAAAAAACATGAAATTGAAATAGTATATTAAGAACTAAATAGAACCATATATAATTTTACTTTGAAAATAGCATGGATATAAATAATAATTTAATGCCGAATGAAGTAAATTCTTAATTATTGAAAATCATGAACACCAGATCATGATACCTATACAATAAAGACCATTACCAAGATAGTTTAAAAATATGATCTAAAATACACATTGGGGTTTTCAATCTAATTTTACACTATCTTTCTAATTCATCTCATAAGATAATTGAGGTATCGAGTGGCTATCTATAACCAATCCCCAATCAAGTCTTCATGTCCAAAGCACTCTATATATATTGAATATTCAATTAATTTCCAAAATGATGTGTTGTATAATCAAATATCCCTATTGAAAAATGAAGATGGATTAACAATACATTATTATTCAATAAAATAATATTCAATGCAATACACTAAATATAGAAATGACATATGGTTCATGAAATAATTATATAAATGATAAATAAAAATTTTCTTTTGGGGTTATTTAATGTCTAATGATCAAAATTAAGTGCATACATAAAAGGGAAAATTAATGACAATATAAATGACTCAATAATATTAATATCAATACTTTTCATGGTCAAAATGACAACAAACCATCCATATTAATAATAATTATGGTATCAATATAACATATTTCCCTTAGATTAAGAATAAAGGATTATTTTTATTGGTGAAAAGAAATGCCATCAAATGATATTTTAAAAAATATCGAGGAATATACACTTTTCATTTTTAAATTCACATTTAAAAGTCAAAGATTAATTTTTTTAAAATAATAATTTTATCTTATAAAATAATATATAAATAATACATTTTTCATTATTGATTAGAATTATTTTCATGCAGAACATGTTGAAATAAATATTAACGTCTCTTTTCTCCTAAATGCCAAATGGGAATTTCTTAGGGAATGATTAAAATATTCCTTTTATTTTTTTTAATAGCTAAAAAAGGAATAAAAATTCATTAATAAATAATTTTAAAAATGTTCAAAACATATTTAAAAACATGTTTATAAAACTTGGTTTTGGAAGAACAAAATTACAATGAGAGAAATAATGTTAAATTTTATTAAAATCATTTATGTAAACATTTAAGGAAAAAAATATATTAAATCCTAAAATAATAATAAATATGATGAAGATCTATAGTAGGAAAAAATTTAATTTAATTTTCTGAAAAGATTAAATTATACACAATCCCAATTAGAATTTGATTTTGAAATTAACCCTTACAATGATCATAATGTTGAAGTGAGGAATAATCAATGTAGTATTTATGAGAATGTAATGTAAATCCATATAAAACAATTATATATAAATCATTAAATATTAAAATTTATTTAAAAACAATATCATATCAAGAGATAATCCTTGAAGTGTTGTTTGAACCAATTAATAGAAATTTATTTAAGAAATTCCTTACCATGTGGTAAATCATATGTAAAATACCCTTGGATGAAATAATTAAAATTTAAATGAAAAAATAATTTTTTTGAATTTATAAGGATATTACATTTCAAATGTTCTTTATCTACCATATATAAGTGAAATTATGTTCATAACATTACAATATTCCTCAACGAAGAGAAAATGATATGAAGTCCCTAACGCCACACTTCACTTTCGACAAACATGATTTATCCTCATGTATAATGGTTTAACAAAGTAATTATGTTATACTAGAACCATATTAATATGTATAATTTCATATGTTATCATTCTGTAAAATCTTATCATCCGTTTATTTATTATATTTTATCTATCACAATGTTTCAGGTGTTAGATGCCTTTTTTTATCTTGTGGGTTTCATCATGAATGATATTATTATTGGATATATTATATAGTAAATAATTTCCATATTAATAATATTAAAATAATTATAATATTTATATATAAAGTATAATTTGAATACCAATTGTGTAAGATGGTTTTGAGAAATGGAGTGCACTGCGATCATGGA